>OY992870.1:7800395-9042377 GCA_963921415.1 Pyrausta despicata | reverse complement strand
AAAAAAGCTAAATTAACAAACGAAAAAACACAACAAAATTTTTAGGTAATGGCTATAGTGGCCCTTAACCTGACCAGGGACATTGAATGAACATCGATCCATTCACTGCACCTATTATACAGCTTGCTTATTCTGCAGACTGGTGAGTTAGCTCCCAGCACGGTCCTTCTAAACGGTCGACGAAGAGGCTCTATAGCTCTTATTTCGGTTTAATATAAAAGGATATGGAAATGATAAATGACATTTATTTTGTTTGCAAGTTCAGCACAATTGCATTTTGGTTGAGTTTGTCAGAGTTACAGCTGTAAACTTTGTTGTGATATACTCGTATCAACAACAGCATCCATGAAAGTATATTTGTGCATAGTAGAGACCCAGTTTAGTGCTTAAGTGCTAATTAAAAAAGATAATCTGCCTGTTTTGGCGAAACTCCGATGGATTTTTATGACGATTTCGATCTTCCCAATCCGTATTCGTTTTATGGACGGATAAATTATTTCTTTGTTATGGTGGCGATAAAGATTGGATTTTGGATTTGTTCGCGATTGTATTGTGTTGAGTATGACAATTATTTATTGTTAAGATAAATATGATCAACTAGTGGCCGCCCGCGACTTCGTCCGCGTGGAAAGCCTTTATCTTAAAAATTCTTTATGAATTGTAGCCTATATGTTATTCTGATGTATAAGCTATATTGTGGTAAAGTTTCATTCAAATCCATTTAGTAGTTTTTACGTGAAAGAGTAACGAACATCCATACATCCATACATCCATACTTACAAACTTTCGCCTTTATAATAGTAGTAGGATATATGTACCTCGATATGGTCGACTAACGATCACAAAACATTATATTTTTGTAAATGAAAATGTTCTTGCTGATTAATGTGGTTTAATACTAAAAATGAGTTTCGTGGCTTTTTTAAAATATTTCTGAAACTTTTTATGATCAAACTATTAGTGTTTAAACCAAGAAAAAGTCCTAAAATCATCAAAATCAACTCATTCGACCACGACGACCACTTTGGTGTGATGGTCAAGAAGTTGACTATTAACCAAGAGGTCGCGGGTATATTTATATTTATTAATTTATTTTATTATTCAACATTAATAATTAATAAATAATTTTTGTGTATGGATTACATTACAGTATGGTTATCTATGCTACGGAATATTGCGAAATCAAACAATGAAGAACAATCTTATCTAACTAACCACTGAAATTGAACACCAATGAAAATTGATGGAATCTGTACAAAAAAGTGCATTCAATGTTGAAACTGTCCTTGACGGTGCGTGCCTGGTCGGAATGGGTTACCGTGGCCGATGCGCTATGGGGAAAAAAGTTTGAGGCGATTGGTCCAAGCGTTGAGAGATTCCTTCGCCATCTCTTTTGAGTGATTTAGTTTCGTCGTTTGTATTATCACAATCACAAAACGCGCAGCTTATACGGAAACTAAGTTAAGCGGGACGTCAACGTCGGGATGTTGGCGGTGTTACACCCCCGTGCCTCAGTGCGCACGTGAAGCCGTTGGTCCTACGCCTGATCTCTCTCCGGTCATGTCGGATTGCCGTCTCACCGAACTTTGAGTGTGATGGAACAGTGAGTGCACCTGTGTATTGCGCTGACACTTGTGCACTATAATATCTCCTGCGTAGTTGGCTGATCTCTGTTGAGATTGGCCGCCGTAGTCGAAATCGGCCAGGAGGACTATTATTAGTTTTTTTTTAATAGTTTAGTGCCTATTTGACTGTTTTCCTCTCTTGCACCACAAAGTTTGGTTCCGGACGAACGCATTACGCTACAAATGGGGCAAGAAAACTTTTTGCCCCTAACAATGCATCAACTATACTCCACCGACAAAAAAACTACTTTCCTAACTGAAGCTTCTCGAACTGAAGTCTTGGGAGCGTAATCCATTGTTGATCCACCGTTGCTTTGAAAGATCAGACGGCAGTGTTTCGCTTCAATTTTGAATTCTATTCGCTTGGAATAAAAGCTGGCTGTTACGCTTCGGTTGAGTCTTAGGAATTGCTCGGTTGCATTAATAGTAGAGTACTTGAATCGGAGTTCAATAGGAGGATCTTAAGTTTTCTTCGTTGCTGTTACGTAAACTGTCTGAGGTAATGGAATACCGATAGAATTATTTTTCTGTCGCGCAATGTTTTTTGTTGTTATTGTTACTGAGAACCAGCGCCAGGACCCACAGGGGCCTGGCATAAAGCTGAGTGAGGTCCTCTTGGTTTGGACATCATATGCAAACAAAAAGGCGGGCTGGCTGACTTACACTGCAAATTACTTTTTAATCATTTTAAATATTCTAAATCAAAAAAAAAGGAAACAAACATAACACAATTTAAAATTATTAAAAAGTAGTTTTGTAATGGTAAAAGAAACAAAAACAAACAATCAGGTGTTTGTTTCTTTTATTCTGTAGATTGGGTATCCTGTTTATACTTTTCATTTTGTTCTGTGTATGTGATGTCCTAAATCAATAAAAGCTTTTCTTTTTTGTTATTTGAAAAGTAATGGTCCTCATCATCATCACGAACTGCAGCACCACTCGTTAAGATGTCTACTGCTGAACGCACATATTACATAACCATTAAGATTCAACCAGTCGATCCTTTTATCTTTACAAGGTCGTGAGTCTTTTTTGCCACTCTTCTTCTTGTTTAAATTGAATAACCTTGCCCTTGCTCCACCGAGCATTCGCCACTGTGTTTCGTCGTGCGCCTTTTCCTTGCCTTCCTGGTACGACCTGACTCTTACTGACCTGAGTTTCTCCTTCAGTTGTTCCATGAAACCCCTTCTTGGTCTTTCTTTTCCTCTTTTCTATTTTATTTTGCCTACTAACAAAATCTCTATGAAGGATTTGTAGGGACACAATACATCACATATCGTAGCAAGTGTTTAATAATCTTTCCCCTTCGGCTTTTGACACTCTTAACATTTTTAATCAGCTGGTCCCCAATCGTATCAGTTTTCTACACTAACGATCATCATCAGTTCTTCGTACTTGATGTCAGTGTCCCCTGCCAGTTGAGTTAACAATCCCCTGGGTTTTGATGTTTATTATTTTCAATTGTCAAACTGAATTTCTTCTAACCATCGAAAGTATCTTTCTCGCTCCGCTAATCCGATGCTTTCCCCTCATCGCTCTATTTGTCACGATAACTATTCAGTTTTATGACATAATCTCACCACTCCGATCGCCGACAACACCAGCAATTTTAATTGGAAAACAAAATGGCGAATGCACTTTTTTCACTGCTTAATGATCTGGCTATTATCATGTAATTAGCATGTTTGAGACGTGTCCAATCTTATTAACGGTGAAATATAACGTAAAACAACAAAGAGTTCTGAAATGTGGTGACAGTTTCAATTACATGCCTGACAAGCATATTTCTTGTTGTTGTAAAGAACCCATTCATGTCCTTTCACATCTATTCAATTGCAAATTGTTTCAACGAACACACCAATTACCCAGCCCCAAACTAAGCGTTAGCTTGTGCTTAGGTGACTAGGATAACGGACAGAGATACAAACACCCATGACTCAGGTACAAATGCTCATGCCCATCGCACAAACTTTCGAACCTGAAACAGCGGGTTCTTTATTCTGGACCTCAAACCACTAGACCAAAGCTGTCGTCATTGTTGCTGTTGTCGTATTGAAGGCTTTCAGTGAGTGAGATGAGATAAGTTAATACAAAAACTAAAATTTAAGCAACCTCCGACATGAGCCAAAGCTCATGAGAAAAACAGCTGGGAAGCTTCAACGGCTGGACTGATATTGACCAGCCCTAGCTTAGAATCACCGTGATCAAATTAACTTTTGAATAAATACTCGTAATACGCTTTGAAATGGGTTCATCAGAACAGAAAATCGGTCAAACTTTTAACACCATGTATTTTTGTTCGAGGTAAAAAATCCAACTTCTAACAATGTCTCGGGTGGATTAGCAGTTTAGGTATACGCCCAGATGGCGAAGGTCACGTGTGCGTTTTTTTTTTTTAATTATTCGTCATAGGTTTCCTCTTGACCCAAGTCTAAAGCCCGACGAGGCAGATACTGAATCCACGATGGACCGATCTCGCCTAGACGATTTTACCGTTATGTCACATATAGCGTTTTTTTCTGCTTTAATATTACATTCTATGATTTTTAACTTTTTATTTCTCAAATATGCGATGCTTCTTCCCAAGGCTAGACGCGAACACGGCGGTAAGCGATTATCATAGTCAGGAACGTGGGACAGGAAGAGCGTAATCTCGACTCACCATTGACCTGATATTAGCTTTTACTAGAAATACTTTTCATTATGACTTGGCTGAGATTGAACTGCGAAGGCCTGATGAATGCTTTTGAACGGTTGTTAATTCGAAAATCCAAAGGGGTTGTTTCGTTGTGCGGCAACTTATCACGTTTTGTCTATTTTAAGTAAAACGCACGTAAATCGCAAACCTAAGAAAATATTGTTCAGTAAAAGTAATCGACAGTCTGGTCTAAGAAACGATTCTTCCACAGGTTTTCCCGCCCTTGCCGGATTTTTAACGCAAATAAAAAACAATTGTACTAATTTATTTCAGCTTTATTGCACTACAAACAACCCTTTGTACAAAAGGCGGACTTAACGCCATAGGCCATTCTCTACCAGTTTGGGCTTAGCCCAAAGCCCAAACTGGTAGAGAATACTGAAGAAAACTGGTAGAGCAGAAATTATCAGTGGGCGGTGTGGAAAAGAAAAATTAAACTCAAACTTAACTGTACTCGTATGTGTCTTGACTGACCATAAATATTAAATCTAGATAGATACTGTTTTTCTACCATGGGGCGAGAATGACAATATTATTCTTGAACTTTAAATTGATAGACAAAAGGAGCAAATTACGTTAACTGCAGTCGGAGGATCGAAAAAAAAACCAAAATTACTTAGAAGAATATTTAATTAAAAATTACATTAATTACTTATAACAAAGGAGATGAATCCTAATCGAAGCGAGATTATGGAATGACCAGTTAACGATTTACAGTTCTTAAGAAAATGTTCATTTGCGTCACATTCACTGATCTTGCAGTTGCACTTCGAACTGTGCGCGAAATGTAGGGCGAAGACTCAGCGGTCTTCATATGGAGCGGCTGCGTAATTCCTCCCCCCTTGGAACGGCAACTATTTTCCAACGTTTAGTGAAAATGTTGCCGGGATCGCGTATTGATGCTGCTGATCACCGGACGGGGCTGGTTCTTCCGGAATCTTCTCATTTTGGGTAACTTTCCTTGTGTTATAGCGTCGGTATAAGATGGAGATTAAGAGTACTCCTGCGCCTAGCAGTACCACGTAAAATGGTATTGTAGTGTGGTACAACGCATCTGTTGAGACATCAGTGTTCTTAACTGGGGCTTCCATCATGATCGCATCCTGGATACTATGTAGTCCTTGCAAGTTGACGGAGTTCAAGTTGATGTGGGATGTTATCTTTCTTTTTCCTTCAGTAATAGATGGTATTTCTGTCAGCTTCAAGGGTTGCCCTCTTATTTCATCATCATCGTTGGTTATGGTAAACTCGGTGGTCTTGAGTTGACAGCCGACTGGGAGTGTGACGAGGTAGCTACCCCGAAGAGTTGTGTATTCTTGTCTTCCACAGAGAAGTTGAACTCTGCTCGGGTGAGGAAATGACAGGACATAGTGGTGGTCGTCTAGTTTTACCATAGCTTCTTTTTTCATGGTGACTGTAGAAAACTCGCAGGTTTCCTTTAGGATCTGATTTGCGATGAGCTCGTTGATGCAGTCAGACTTGGAGCAAAATTGACCGTGAGTGATATCTCCACAGAGAAACCAGTTGTTAAGCTTCGGACATTCTGTCTCCATGTACATGAATGAAATCTCATTTGTTGCTAGGAAAGGATGAGCTGGGATAAGGACTTGATTGTTCCTATTTGGGACTGCAGATAGATGGTAATAATTAAATTTTTCTCTAGATATAATTGGGAATTTAAAGACGAAGACTATATGATCGTCTGTGTAATAGGAGCCTGGTTTTATTATGTCATAATATTGCCTTAATTCAAGGTCTAATATTTGTTCATCTCCATAGATGTCCTTAAGTTTTACTAACATAGAAGCTAAGGTTTCCACATCGATCATCGAGTGGTGTGTGCTTGATGCACGGATAAAAGCTAAACTATTTTCTATCTTAATTAATTCCTGAGCAAGGTCATCTACGTTCTCGCTAACTATTATAAAAAGTTGAGCAAGTCTTGCATACTTAGTTAAACTATTTTCGTTATATACGTTATTATTTAATATTAACCCAATAGTATTATTAATATTAATCTGATTATTCCAGAGTTGCGTTAAGATTCTATCTTGTTCAGATAGCCATTTCTTATTGAGAGATATATGGTTATTAAATTCAGAAACTACCTTATCCTGGTTACTTTTCAAGATATTAATTGCTTTATTATACTTTATGGCATCGGTTTGGTCTAGATTACCGGTTATGCTTTTAATAATAGAGCCGAGGCCATCCACAATTCCTCTTTTAACTCTATGAGATTCTAATGATTTTAACTGCGTTAGGACCTTGCCAAGCTTTTCAGTTAAATAGTCAATTTGAGTCTCATATAATGGATATGTATCGTTGATAAGACGTGTCCTGTAACTTTTCAGTTGACTTTTTAGGGAAATTACTTTGTCTTTAATATCGGTCAGTTGAAGGTACTGAATGAATGTATGGTGATGGGTGGTCAATCTCATGAGTCCAAGTTTGTGTGGTAGTAATCCTGGTCCGTCATCCAAACTCTCAAGTCTTATGTCCTGAGCCTGGGTGATCCGTAGGATCGTTATTAGCAGTATCCTGTAACAAATTTACCGCTTTAGGGATACGTTTCAAACGAGATTTGGCAACGGGGCCGCGTTTTTTGGACGTGTAAATATGTATGGGCAAATCTGCTAGGACAGTGTCGTGATTATAACGAGGAGCTATTTTTTGCCGTGCAGCTAAAGGATTTTTAATGAAAATTTGTTGGTCGGGAGCGTACTGTATTTCAGGTTCCCGATTTTTATTCCTATTATGTATTATGTCTGTTCTACTTTTCAAGGATGCGCTATTAACTAAATCATAAACCACTTTCATTCGTTCCCTATGGTTTTGAAGATATTGCTGTAAAAGGTGTTGGGTCATATTAATAGTTAAACAGTCTCTGGCGTCAAAGTGTCCGGTCAATAAGTCAAACGGTCTGCATTTTGTAAAACTATGTATAGATGAATTGTAAGCTATAAGTGCATATGGCATAAGGTTCACGACTGGTTCATCTTTATACTGGAGTTTCAACAGTCTGAGATGTTCCAGGAGTGTCAGATGGAATCTTTCAATGTTACCATTATCGTTAGGGGAATGGGCTAGAATCCTATGGTGATTGATATTGTGCATTCTAGTGAATTCCATGAATAATTGGTTGGTGAACTCAGTACCATTATCAGTAACGATAGTTATTGGGACTCCATGGTGGGTACAGAACTGTAATAGGGCTTGCAATATACTGAGAGCGGTACCATCGCGCAAGTGATATGCTTGACCGTATTTTGTGAAGACATCTATGAAGGTGACATATTTCTCGCTTTGTACTGTGAATAGGTCCATATGAACGATTTCAAAGGGTTTAGTGGCAGGGGGTACAACATTAAAATGTGGTTTAACAGGATTTCGGTCGTATTTGCCTTGACCGCAGATGGTACATTCGCCGATGAATTTGGTGATTTGGTCTTTCATTTTGGGCCAGTAATATTTTTTAGACAAGGACAAGTAACATTCATTGATGCCACGGTGGTTAGTTTTACCATCATGGTAGCGACGAATTATCTCCTGTTGACGAAGATACTCTTTGACATTTTCTATCTCGGACTTAGTTAACATTAAGTTCATTGAGGAACCTTTAAACTTGTCTTGTAATATTGGGATGATGGTATACATTGCTAAAGGAGGGTCGATGAGAATTCCAGTCCTAACTTTGGGGTTGACATATTCTTTAACGGCATTAATTAAGTCTTCTTCCAGGTTTGATTCTGATAACTGTATGCTGAATCGGGTGTGTGTGTCAAATGGTTTTGTCACAGTTGGTTTTCGTTTAACGTCGTTAACTACAGTAAAGTGTATTTGTCTGTTAAATTTATTCAAGGGTTCGTCTGTTATTGGGATTTCTAATATAGGACTTTCGTGACTAGTGTGCACAGTATCAGTCGAAGAATTAGGTTTTAAGGGGGCTATGTCAGTTGGGTTACCTAAGAGAGAATTAAGTTCATCGATTTCCTCCATCAGAGCTGTAGTATCACCAAGATGAATTTCTACTCGAGACAAAGCGTCGGCATTGGTGTTAGACTTGCCCTTTATATACTGTATGGTAAAGTCGTATTCGCTAAGTCTCAAACGCCATCGGGTTAGACGTGAATTTGGCTCTTTCAAATTCATCATCCACTCAAGAGGCTTATGGTCAGTTAGTATTTTAAACTTTCTACCGAAGAGATAAGGCCTAAAGTATTTGGTAGCCCATACTATGGCAAGGAGCTCCTTCTCTATAGTGCTGTAGTTGACCTCACTATCGTTCAAGGTTCGAGAAGCGTAGCAAATAGGTTTATCAGAACCTATAGGACCTTGAGATAAAATGGCGCCAATGGCCACATTAGAAGCGTCTGTTGTTAGATTGAATTCCTTGGTAAAATCAGGATATTGAAGAATGGGATCATTGGTGAGTAGAGTTTTGCATTTCTCAAAGCAACTGACGTATTCGGGATCGAGAGTTATTTTTCTACCCTTCTTAAGACACTGGGTTAGTGGCTTGGTAGTACGAGCAAAGTCTGGAATGAATTTTCGATAGTAACCGAGAAGTCCTAGGAATTGCTTGATTTCCTTAGATGTTTTAGGAATCGGATATTTTTGAATGGCAGAAATCTTGTCAGGGTTGGGCTTAACGCCATCCCTGCTGATCACATGACCTAAGTAAGCAGTCTCTAGCTTTAAGAATTCCGATTTATCCATTTGAATTTTAAAGTTCGATTCTCGAAGCCTTTGGAATACCTTTTCCAGGTTCACCATGTGTTCCTGTAAGGATGTACTAAAAACTATGATGTCATCGAGATATACCAGACATATCTCATTCTGAAGACCCCTGAGGACGTTATCCATTACTCGCTGGAAAGTAGATGGAGAATTCTTAAGACCCATGGGCATACGAAGAAATTCGAAGTGCCCATGCTCGACATTAAAGGCTGTTTTCGATATATCTTGGGGATCCATCTCGACCTGATAGAAGCCACTTGCCAGATCCAGGGTTGTGAAGTACTGACACTTCCCTAACTTATCCAGCACGTCACTGATGTTTGGAACAGGATATTTGTCGTCAACAGTCTTTTCATTGAGCTTCCGAAAATCAACCACAAGTCGCCATTTCTGCTTGCCAGAGGCATCTATTTTCTTAGGCACAACCCAGATGGGTGAGCTCCAAGCAGAGTCAGAAGGTCTGATGATACCTTGTTCTAACATCTTTCCTATTTGGTTCCTAACTTCTTCTCGATGAACAAACGGATAACGATAAGTTTTAGAATGTATCGGCACTTCGTCGGTGGTCCTTATTCTATGCTTGATTTTATTGGTGAAAGTAAGTTGTTCGCCCTCTATATAAAAAACATCAGCATAGCGAGAACAAAGAGTTATTAAGTTGGCTTTTTCCTCTTCGTTCAGATGCTCTGTACGTAAGCGTGAAATTACGTCGTCGGTACGTGTCCCTAGTTGTTGAGTACGCGTGCACTCGGTATTAAATAATTCCGCGTGCGCTGGGCCATCGAGTGATAGTATTATGTCGTTTGCGGTTGGGTTTTCTATTTCTAAGTAACCACGGTTGTTACTGATTGTCGTGATACATTCATGAACGATACAATTGCAAATGATTTGTTCCGGGATAAAAGCGTCACCATCCTTTAGGTCTAGAGGAACTCTTATGATTTTAGAAGAAAATGCGGGTATAATGTCTTCATATAAGTTCACATTCCGTGAGTTATACATTTGAATAGGGTTTGACGCGGAGCGAGTTACTAATTGTCCTTCTTTTAAGTCTATTCTGGCTTCCCATTTGCTCAAAAGATCTAATCCTATAAGCCCATCGAAGTAATCATGAAACTTATAGACAAATAATTTCATACAATCATTATCTCGGAACTCAGAAAAACACGGTAGAGTAATCGAATAATCGTTTCTACTGATTGCGTGTATGTTCGTCACTTCAAACGGATCAAAATTAAGTGGAAAGTTGGAAAAATATTGTTTTACAGCTTCAGGACTGATAAAAGACTGATTCGCACCTGTATCTATTAGTAATTTAAGGGGTGGATGAGCTATTTGGATATATGGTAACTGCCTTTGCGTTTGAAGATTTACCTCTATCTTTGTTTTTTTAATATCGTACTCTCCCGAAAATCCTGTTCATCCTGGCTAGAACTTGGTTGTGGTTGGTCTACATAACCTGGTTGGTCTACATAACCTGTTTGGTTTTCATCAGTCATGTTATAATAATTTAATTCAGAAGTAAAGTCAGGTGAATCGCTAGTATAGTAAAAGTCGGTGTAATTGTAAACTGGGTCATGATAGTAGTCATAGTTATTATAATAGCCGTCGTCGTTTGTCAAACATTCGTTCATGTTCATTTCTCGACTTTTAAAATAATTAGTTGGTGATGGGTTTCCTGACTTGCTCCAGTCATGTCCAGTCAAAATCTGAGTATGCGGGAGAGCCTTAGGGGTGAAACGTTGGACGCCGCTCATGGGTTGAGGGGTTCGAAATTGGGGTGCATTATTACGGGGTGGAAGTTGAAACACATTGCTCCGAGGGTTGTAGTTAGGTGGTGGAGCACTGAACATTCTTTGGGTGTTGGTTGGCATGCGAATATTATGTTGCCCTGGTGCTGGAAATTTAAAAGGTTGAGAAACAGGCCTTTGGCACTGTTGACCTATTGGGGTAGGCCAGTTCTGCATTGGCATTGGGTGGTTATTACGCGGTGGCAAAGTAAATGGTGGCAGGGGTTGTAAGGCTGTCTTGGGAATGACATGGGTCCTAGTGGGCTCATTGCGTTGTTGGAGGTACATAATGTTAAGTTCCTCCTGGACGAACTCTAATGCTTTCTCGATTGTGGCAGGACGCATACAGCGTATACGTGATCCTAACGGCTCTTTAAGGCCTCGAACATATGCTTGCATAGTAACTTTCTTATATAGGTCTCTTTTAGCTTCTATAGTCGTAGGTATTGTCTCGTGTAATGTCACATAGGTCATTATAGTACTGAATAAAGTTTGGCAGTGGTCGTAAAATTCTTGCGGAGTCTTATTACCCTGCGTAGCTAATGAGAGGTCATTGTACAGAGCCGTTTCGTCTCTTTGGTCTGAAAAATTATTTATTAAAGAATTGCGAATTCCTAACCAACTATCAGGTATCCCGTTGGAATTGATTGTACTTGCAGCGGGTCCTGTTATTTTGTTCAAAATGCCATTGATGAGACAAAGATTTGAGAACTCGCTTCCTGCAGCGTTACTTAGATATTTTATTGCTAGTTGATCGCAAACGTTGATAAACCTTGTCAGAACGTTAGGGTTCCCGTCAAAGTCTGGGACGAGGCGGAGGGCCTTAAATATTGTCTCCGGGTCGTGAGACATTTCGTCAAATGAACTATTTAAGCTTTTATCTAACTCTAAATTTCTATAATTATCTAACTTATGCTGGCGAGCCTGACGTGATTCAGACTCGCTAGAACTATTGGCTCTAGGGTGATAAATCTTGAAGTGGAAAGACTAACACACTAAAGGAACACTTATAAGGAGGGACACTATAAAAAGGAAAGCAACACGAGATCAATTCAAGTGTACTCACATAGATTTCATTTCTGGTTCTCTTCCGTGAATCGAATGCTGGATTCTCCTCCCGGTCTGCAGTTGGTCCGTAGATTCTGGATACTCGATGACGGTGCTTGATAGTCACCCGGGCGACTCGCGACACGATTAGTTACGAAGCCTAGCTACCTATTCCCGACCTCGCGAACCGGCCCGCGAGTATCCTACCGACTGCGCCAATTACGTTAACTGCAGTCGGAGGATCGAAAAAAAAACCAAAATTACTTAGAAGAATATTTAATTAAAAATTACATTAATTACTTATAACAAAGGAGATGAATCCTAATCGAAGCGAGATTATGGAATGACCAGTTAACGATTTACAGTTCTTAAGAAAATGTTCATTTGCGTCACATTCACTGATCTTGCAGTTGCACTTCGAACTGTGCGCGAAATGTAGGGCGAAGACTCAGCGGTCTTCATATGGAGCGGCTGCGTAATTAGCATTTCTGATGGACCAATTACAAACAATCCACAGTGCAGTAGAGCAGGATGAACCGTCTCCGGTAATTGCACCGGACACGGAACGGAAACAGACCATTTTTGTACCATTGACCGACAATTAAACGAGTATGAATTGGTCGTGATTAGGGTTGCTACCGCTTTTTTCTGAAAATAAATAATAAAATAAATAATAATAAATATTTTACAACAATCACACCAATTCTCTAGTCCCAAAATAAGCTACGAGGCTTGTGTTATGGGTACCAGACAACGTACTAGGAAACATTTTTTTTTGTAAATAAATACATATTATACATAGAAAACACCCAGACCAGTACAAACACACATGTTCATGCACACTTATGCTTGTACTGTGCGGGGATCGAACCCGCGACCCTTGGTTTAGAAGTCCGACCTGTGGACCACTGCACCAAGCGGTCGTCAATAAAGTACATTGGTTATTATAGGTACCAAAGAAAGTACATATTATCAAAATAAAGTACAATTGACTTTTCTTTATTATTATATTTAAAAACATATTCAACAAATAATAATACTTCCAAATTATAATTATATTAATACTTACGACTAAGGTTCAACTTCAAAATCACAAAGAAACCAAATCATGCAAAATAAAGTATTTTCGTGTACTTTATTGTTCTCATAAAGTATAGAGTACAATTGCCTGAAATGACGTTCAATACTTTATTATAAAGTACAGATGGCAACCCTTGTCGTGATGGAAAGTAAACGCGTGTGAAATGTTCTTTTTGTTGGTTTGATGCTTTTGTACGTTTTGTCCAATTGGTGAATTACATTTCTATTGGAGATAAGGTTCACTGCTATTTTTACACTGAAAAAGAGGGGTTATAAGTTTCACCCCTACGACTGTTTGTGTTTGTGTGTGTCAGTCTGTGACATCGCAGCTCCCGAACGGATGGACCGATTTCAAAGCGTTTTTTTCTATTCGAAAGATACTTTAATCACACTTAGCTATGGCTAATCAAAATCAGTCCAGCCATTGAAACTCATCAGCTGATTTTCCTGACTCATGTCAGGGGTATTAAAATGTTTGAATAGCATAAGCTTAATGTCTTATTTCGCCCGTTGTTTATATTTTAAGTGTTGGTGTGCCGATATAACTCAACAACTATCCCAAAGAAACTTAAGGCGAATGCTCCAAAAAAAAATTGGCTCTCCCATAGTAAATCGATCAGCTGATAGACAGTTTTGTATGGGAGGTCAAAAATTTTATTGGAGAATTCGCATTTTTATTGGGAAAGTTGTTGAGTTATACGGGTACAACACCCTTTAGCTTTTACCCGTTTTTTGTAACACCCTGTATTCTTTCTGGTTTCTGAACTTCTTCCTGAGTCTTCATGTTGTATGCCTTGCCCACTGCCATTTGATAATTTCCATTTGGTAAAAAAACGTTATTAGGTGATGTTATCACTCGTGTCATTTCAACAACCAACCGAGCACTTCCTGGCTACTGGTAGATATGGCGTTGATAAAAAATGTAGCAAATGCACTGACATTTTTATATGATTCATATTTATGGAATTTGATTACTTTGCTGCAGATTTAGTTGAGTTCAATTGTGAGTCAGTCATACTGAATCATGACAGTTTTTAATGGACTTTGTGATCAAGTTATTGGAACTAAGCTTTAATTTTCCGCATTGAGTTTGGTATTAAAATTAAAAATATGACATTTATTATCACACCATCCGCTAGAGCACACCTGCGGGGTGCGCACGAACAACTATCGTAACGTAACGTATTCGTCGCGTTTACCTTATATCGTTAACTTGTCATTATGTATGGTGAAACTGTCAGTTTCTGACGTTTGGACGACACGAATACGTACGATAAAGTTCGTGCTCACCCCACTGCGGAGAGCATACAAGTAATGGCAATTATTGCTATTTTTGTTAATTTAATTAGCATGCTAAATTTCATAGCATAGCATGCTACGCGCTATTGCTATGCTAATATGAAATTTCATCGAAATTGAGTAATAGCGTTAGCGTATAATATTAAATTGCGAAATCGTGACTGTTGTATGCAACGTACATTTTAATGTTGTGACTAAGATTAGATTAAATTTGAATTTATTTAAATGAAAACTGCACCGAATAGATAATTCAATCAAGTTACGAAAAGACAAACAATTTCATTCAAATAAACAGTTCAATAAACCGCACGCAAAATACTACTCTAAATGCAAGGATGCCGTATTCTCTTCTCTTTCTTTGTTCGCCATTCACTCGGGTAACGCTCAAAAGCCAATGGTCGCCCGACAGCACGCGAACGCGAGTTTCAATTGGCTGCTAATAGCGGCTGCTATTAGCAGTAGCAGAGCAGCCTGCTAAAGCAGTGCGTGCGAATCTATGAAAGCAACGACACGTCGCTGCCCGTGAATTTTAGCAGTCACGTGAATTTTAGCATTCACACAATTTAGCATCGTCAAATAATTTAATTATTGAAACAAACGATGAAATAGCATGCTAATTAATGATGCTTATGCTAATTATTCCATTACTAGCATACTGTAACCGCAATTCGCTTTTTTTGGGGATAGGTTTGCTCTTGCTTGACCCAAGGCTAAGCCCAACGAGGCAAAGACTGAGTCTACGATGGAGCGAGCTCACCTAGAAGATGCCTATTTACTCTACTCAAGCTTTTAACAGCATGTCAACTAATGGCTGCGGCCATATAACTGACAATCACGAGTTGCGGGGACAGTAGGCTGCATATGTGCCCTGGGCCTAATAGGTACTTAATTTATTATTAAAAGTCTATATTTGACGTGATTTTGGAAGCTATTTGCGTTGGTTTCTTACAGTGGTCTACTTTTCAAGCTAATTGGAAGATACTTAAGGTCATTTTATATGTTGGTTGTGACCTACCTAAGGTGAGCGTCTAGGCTAGCGTTC
The DNA here is from genome assembly GCA_963921415.1 of Pyrausta despicata. Classification (NCBI taxonomy): domain Eukaryota; kingdom Metazoa; phylum Arthropoda; class Insecta; order Lepidoptera; family Crambidae; genus Pyrausta; species Pyrausta despicata. The sequence goes on along the minus strand of OY992870.1, from coordinate 9,027,056 downwards.
TCAAAAACAGCTCGAAGTCGGGTAATTGGCGGTGTTACACCCCCGTGCCTCGCCGCGCACGTTAAGGCGTTGATCCTAGGCCTGATCTCTCTCCGGTCATATCGGATTGCCGTCTCACCGAACTTTGAGAGTGATGGAACAGTGAGTGCACCTGTGTATTGCGATCACAATTGTGCACTATAATATCTCCCGCGCAGTTGGCTGATCTCTGTTGAGATTGGCCGCTGTGGTCGAAATCGGTCTGGATAACTATTTATTATGATTATTTATACTAGAACAAAGCAAACTAAAACCCGTTACGTACGTTGCATCCGATGCAGGCCTGTGGACGCTTACCACAAATACAAATAGAAATATATTTATGGTATATAAATATACTTATATATTGTAGCCTAAAATAAATAAATAAAAACAAGCAAGTGATTTACATCTTTATATTGCAATCGAGAAATTTGTTTTAAGTAAGTAAATAAATACTTTTGGTAAAATATCCCCGCTCTCCATATAAATTTAACAATAATTGACATAATTAGAAAACGGTAATAAATTATGTTATATAATAACAGCTTAATAACCACTTATTACACATATTACATATATTTATATTATATTACATAATTCTATGCATTATTATAGTGGTGGTATGCACTAAACTTTGACAAATCTCTACACTCCGACACAACTGTTCCAAATCCGTTCTTTAGGACGAACTTAATTTGCCATTCGGATGTATTAATTAAATAAATCATTGCGGATTTCCGCCACGAACGAGACACTTGACGCGACATCGAATGCATATGCATTATAAATATTATAATTGCTATTTCTTGCTAAATCGATTCCTTGTGCTCTTTTATTTCTATATATTATTTGTGTTTGAGCATTCCTTTCCCACCAGCTTGTGTCGCGGTGCTAGGGCCTAAAAATATGATTGACGTACCGTTTTAAAGATCTCGGCGAGTAGTCTGGGCCAAAAAATTAAATAAAAGACTTATTTTTTCTCCATTTAACGGGCAGGATTAATGTAGCAAGCTAAAGTGGCAGTGGGCTGGCCATGTCTGTCGCAGAACCGACGAGAGGTGGAGCAGGAAGGTTCTTGAATGGAGACCACGCTTAGGTAAACGTAGTGTGGGACGCTCCCGGCTAGATGGACAGATGACCTAAAGAAGGCAGCTGGTACTGACTGGATGCAAAGGGCGGGAGATCGTGCGCTGTGGCGCTCCTTGGGGGAGGCCTATGACCACCAGTGCACTGTAACAGGCTGATATTATATGATGAACGGGCAGGAATATGTCTACCGGGGCCCGCTAGTAATTATTATTTTTGTTAGATCGATTCCTTGTAAATTAATATAGTATCATTAATGATTTCATTGTAAATCGCTTAAACAACTACATACTATTTTATTACCTTTATTATGACGGTCTACCTCTTTCAGATATAATCGCTAAATGTAATTTGTTAATTAAATGAATGGTAGTTAATTCCTATGGGCAAATGCAAATATTTCGGTAGTTACGTAATCGCTTATGACGTCATTGATAGTTTTAGGAGTATAGTCTTACAACAAGTAAAACGTTTTTTGACGAAATACAAAGTGAGTCTATCTCACGGGTTCCTAAAGTGGTCCAAGTGGACCCCCGGGGTTCTACGGAAGACTAGACGGGGGTCCACGAGAACCATTCAACCCCCGCGTTCATGAAAATTTATCTGGCTCAGATAAAAAAAAAATCTAAAATTAAGATACTCTTAGCCAAAAAAGGAGGCCGATTATATTCTAAGAATCTTAGCGAGTTTTTGAGTAATATAAATAAGAAAGAGTTCATCGTTTTTTTACTGTGATTTGGTCAGTGTCGGAAAATTTGGTAAAAGCAGAAAATATCACTAGGCCCACGCATTTGAGAACACCACGCACCAAAGAATTATAAATCTATTATAATATAAAAATGAATCGCAAATATAGTAAGCGCGTAACTCAAGAATGACTGGACCAATAAAGCCATTTTTAAATGATATCACATTAATAACAAAATTACGTACGAAAAAATATTTAAAAAAACAACAGGCAGTACAACGTCTGCGGTGTCCGCTATAGTAAATAATGATAAAACGCTTTCCCGTAATTCTAAAAAATAAAAAATCCCAAACTATTTGACGCTCGCTTTTCGTGCGAACCATTTCGGACATTTGAAAGAACAAAAAGCCGAAAATCTCAGTGCAGTTTTTTTTTAAATCAGCCAGTACAACGGCTACGGTCCTCTTGTATTTTATACAAATCTCGATTTTTTAAATAGACGGTACACTAATTTAAATCTTTATTTCATGACCGAGATGCGTTACGCCTAGGCAGTTAGGCATAAACGTCAATCAGTTTAATGGCTTTGTCGCCTTTTTAGAAGTGAATAAATCTTTGGCAATTAGGAACATGGCCCAATTAGTGATCTGTTAGACAGTTCCTTTAAAGAAATATGATACTACGGTAATACAATTGGTGATGATAACCGTTTGATTGTTGTAACTAGACTAGATGAAGACTAAGCGTAGACAAATTGTTGCAATTCAAAATAAACAAACTTCCAGGAAAACTCTATATCTTATATACTGGTCATTAATACGCTTTTTTAATCCATTCAGGCAATGTTGGTAAGAAAAAAAGAATGGTAAACATTTTGGTACCCTTATATCAATACTCTAGCTCTGCAGGTTGAGGCTGTTATCTCCCATTTCGTTCCCTGAAAGTTAAGTTAAAAGTAGGTCATTCTGGTCATTCTGACGTGTTGTTAGAGTCATAGAGGACTTCTATACTTTGATTTTCATGAGATATATAACACAAACAGTATTTATCTAACTCGTCAATGTATAGGTAATTGTTAGTATTTTTTTGCTCTTCTGCTACTATTGCCTTAATCAAATAGAAAACGTGTCTCGTTCCCGACTAGTTTATCCATAATGACGTTCCGTGTCCAGTATAGTACATATTTGTAGTACTAGACTTGCCATATACTAAAATACAGCTAGATTTTCTATTTTTTGCCGGTGAAGATTTCTAATAGCAGTTTAATTAGTGTCTTTATCGAGACGTGGTTTTGCAATAAAAAGGGCTATATGTTTTTCTTTGGATGTGTGGCTTCTTATGACTCGCGGTCGAAGTGTAGAAGATCATAGTTGATGAAATCAGTCGTTACTTTGCGGAAATATTATTATTATTATATGAACATATTATATTTAACAACAATCACACCAATTCTCTAGTCCCAAATTAAGCTACGAAGGCTTGTGTTATGGGTACTAGTCAACGGATAAACATACTTAAATACTTTTTTTTTTGTAAATAAATACATATTATACATAGAAAACACCCATACCAGTACAAACACACGTGTTCATACACACATATGTGTATACTGTGCCTGATCAAACCCGCGACCCTTGGTTTTAGAAGTCTGACATATAGACCACTGCACCAAGCGGTCGTCAACGCGAGCTGGAAGTCGCAGGACTAACAATACAACTCACAATGTGACACAGAAGATGCACCTGAAAACACAACACTGACTCCAACAAAACACTTCCTCAGGAGATGTTGTCGCTTCGACAGATTACAAGTATTGTAAGTCCTGCGACTTCCAGCTCGCGTTCTGTCAAGTGGTTACATTTGGATGTATTTGCTGGCGTCGTGTAAAAGCAAAATAATACTCTTTTTCAGCTTTAGAAGATCATACGTAAATTATCCCGTGTAGAAAAATATACGGTAAGAACGCGAATATTTGTAATTGTCGCGTCTGCGTTTTCACTTGCAGCGTTTTAAAAATAAAAGGGAAAAATTTTAACAGGAGCGGCTGTTGAGTGGTTAAGCAAGATCCCAATAGGTCATCATGCTTATCTTGCTAGCTAAAGGGCTTAAGTAGGTGTCACGGTGTATGAAATAATGCCAGCTGAAGGACGGACAGACTTTATAACAACCTTATTTATTTAAAACTGCCAGTACCTATAAACAGCAACAACAGCATCATACACTGATCTGACTCCGTGGTAAGTAGCTTAAGCACTTGTGTTACAGAAATCAGAATCAACAGTGGTATTAAACATTTGCAAATAGGCTTAAATAAAAACATATAACACCCAGACCAGTACAAACAGACACGTTCTTGCACACAAATAAATGTTTGTACAGTGCGGGGCTCAAATCCACGACCTTTTGGTCTAATAGTCAACTTCTTGACCGTTACACCAAAAGGGTCGACAAATAGATATATGCCTTTATATATATAGACAAAGTCCCACTATGGAAGTTTTTATTTCTGTGCCGCCCGTTGGAGGGTGTTTAGTTCCTGAATGATTAAGACCATTTTGTTCTGACTAACAATCTCGACAAAGTAATATTTTGTAAGCGATCCATCAGTGTCTGTAAACTGTGCATCCACAATGATACCACAAGTAGACCTTAAGTTGTGTCTAATAGAGTTGATTTTAATTAAATTGATACAGTTATTGTATGCTTGGAAACTTATCATCACAATATCAGATGTCAAGAGCAAGATAACGGATTGGAATGGAAGAGTATGGGAGTGTAAAGATTCGCTTTATTATAAAAAGTTATAAGATATTACATTCCGGTTTAAAAAAACCGCATAAGTCAGGAAAACAGCTGGTGAGATTCAAAGGCTGGACGGATTTTGACCAACCATTGCTTAGAACCACCGTGATTAAGTTGTCTTTCAAATATAAAAAAAACCGGTCAAGTGCGAGTTGGACTCGCGCACCGAGGGTTCCGTACAAACCTGTAGATAAGGAGTAGTAACTTTGAAATTTAAAAAAATATATATATATAATATGATGAAACTGAAAATTTACGGTTTTCGTAATTTTTCCTAAATCTGTACTATAAGACGTGACTTCGTACCAAATTTCAAGATTCTAAGTTTACGGGAAGTACCCTGTATGTTTTGATTCCCGTGCGAGTTTCGAAAATTTGCGGCCTAAATGGCTGTATCTTTTGATTGCCTTGGCTTAAAAGGTTTTTTTACTACAGCTTCCAGGGACAGTAGACCACTTAGGTCTACTGTCCCTGGAAGCTGTAGTATCATATATAAATTTCAGTTTGATACCTCCACGCGTTCCTGAGAAAAACGGTCTTGACAGACGGACGGACGGACGAACAACAAAGTTATCTTATAAGGGTTCCGTTTTTCTCTTTTGAGGTACGGAACCCTAAAAAAACGATTTGTAATCTGTCCATCCGTTCGGGAGCTACGAATCGTAACTCACGTGTTTTTGAGTGTGTTTGGTGTATCGTAGACTACCTACGGTGCACACACACAAACACAGAAACACTAACACGTCATATTCACACACAAACAGACATAGTTGTCAACCTTATAACACCCCTCTATTCCGTCGGGGGTTTAAAAACAAATCATACCGTCACTCCTTAACTAATCCAAAGCAAAGTTACCTAACCGAGTAACAAAACGAATCCGACTCAAACAATAAGACTGTCTATTCAATACACATCGAAACAGTATCAGGTAGTAGCAAGACAATGCCAGAACGAAACGCACAATGGTTGACACACTTTCATTATGGACGTACGATCTCGATTCTTATGTTAATCGTTTGGTGTAAAGGACCCATTGACTATGGAAGACCCTAAGGAACAAATGCGCCACAGCAGCCAACGTTGTGCGTAATTAATTGGCATGATGACAGCTATCTTAAATATTTTCAAGACCATGGCGTTTAAAAAACATAGCCCCTATGAAGTAATTATAACCAGTTTATTTCCAAAAAGCTGTCGAAACCAATTTTTAAACACACAAAACTCAATAAATATTCGGTCAATTGACTCCGATTTCTAGTGACGTCACGTTCATTATTCCCATACAAAATCTATGGAGGCAGACCGTTTTGACAGATAATAAAAAGTATGTCAACGATTGGTGGTGTCGTCTAGCCAATTATAACGTCAAAAATCTGTTGTTTAGAGTTCACTAAGAAGTAAAGTTGTTTGGCGACGACCACTTTGGTGTAATGGTCAAGAATTCGACTATTAACCAAGGGGTCGCGGGTTCGATCCCCGCACTGTACAAACATTTATGTGCATGAACTGTTTGTACTGGTCTTGGTGTTATATGTATTTATTTAAGTTTATCTGTCATACCACTGTTGATTCTGATATCTGTAACACAAGTGCATTAGCTACTTACCACGGAGTCAGATCAATTATTTTATTTTATTAGAAAAACACTACAGTATCTTAAAAACTAAATTACTCACTAGACTTGTCACTAAACACCATTTACGTGTTTCCACATATAAATTCTAAATGACTTTTATACATATTGACTTAAACTTTTGAAATAATAATGAAAAAATAAAAAAAAAAAACAATCAGTAGAGTTGGACATTAATATGCTTAGTCAAAAGCTCTAGTAGACATTGACTGACTGAATAGAGCTTACCAGTCAGTCAATGTATGTAATGTTGTTGTATATTTATATTTTATGTGAAGATACATTCATCTCTATTACTGTTAATTCTGGTCAGTTACTTTGACATTCCAAGATTGTCTTTATATCAGCCAGATATGGTTTCGGTTTACTATAATTGTGATTCACAAGACCGTTTCTTCTTATCCAATTAGTTGGTTAGCTATCATTTCAACTAAGTCTGGTACAACTATCTAAATATACTCGTAGAGGTATATAACTCAAAAGTGACATAGTGTTCTATCAACGCACAGCCCAAACCCCTATGACTGTGTTCTACTACGTGACGAAGCGCGTTTGACATTGACACAAGTGTTTGTCGCTTTGCGACGCTCATGTAGGACAAAGCCTTACTATGAACAGGTACAAAACATCCCATTACAAGTCTTGTGTTCTAGTCTAATGATTGCAAGGTTTTTCTTAGAAGCATACATTTCCAGGTTTTTTTACTGATTCACTCAAAATACACTTGAAATTCATAACATTGATAAGTCTTCCCTTATCTCTGGTATCGATAGCGTCGTACGCATTAAAACCGAAATTGATACAGCAAAGTCACGGACTCAAAAAAAACTGTGTCACATGTTTACAATCTGCGAAATGTCTAGTCCCTTTCAAAGAAAGATATCCCGGTTGTAGCAAAAACTTGACCGCGTCTTGCGTATGCGCAGCCGATAAGCAAGCGTAGCGTTTCAGTCTCGCGCCGGAGCCCGCCAGAGTAAGACGTGCGTGGGGTTTTTAATCAAAATTTTCCGCGCAAACGAAACTGTGCTAGTTTAGTAGTTAGTTACTAGTTCTAAGAACGGATATTGTGGTGTTTTTGCGATGCGGGCAATTAAGATTTAATTGTTTTAGAAATTGGCATAAAATCCATCAGCAACGAAACTGTGTGTTTAACCAAGTGTAATAAAACAGTGCAAAATGCGTCGGCAGAAGTTGAATGTGGATCCAGACTTGGGAGATCTAGAAGAAATGCTGGCCAGCGTTCAGTCTCAGTTGGAACACGAGATTGATATGGAGAAGGATGCCAAAATGGCCTCCTTGACCAGCGTCCACGAATCTCCAAAGATGCCGAAGAGGGCTTCCTCTTTCAGCAGAGGGGATACGTTGGAGTTCCGCAGAACACCACGGCCTCCTTTTAACAGAATGCAAAGCGAAGTTAACTCTGGAAGTCAGTCATTAAATGGAGAATTTCGAAATGGCGAGTACGGTTTGATCGAGCAGTCGTTGAGAGGATCCCAATCGAGCTTGAAGTCTGATGAAATGGGTTCGCAAACCTCTTTGAAGTCGTTTCGCTCAGACACACAACAAAGGCTGTCGGTCCTGAGCCTACCTGACAAAAGAGGTATGAATGGAACGTGGAACGGGAGGTCTAAGACTGCTACTCTGCCGAGAGGTTACGGGTCCACCAAGGATAGAAGCTGGGAGGAGTACTGGGCACAGTAAGTTTGCACGTGTTACTTTTTTTCTAAAGGTACTTTATAGTGTGAATCGGGTTCGTTTACGGAGGATTCCATTAAATAGTTGATTTGTAAGCTACCGCTACAGCTAAGCTGGAGTCTTGAGGTTTTTCTTAAGCTGTTGTATTTTGACTTAGGACTACTTTCTATACAGTTTACACTATGAAGCGTTAGTGTTTATAAGCAATTGATCCAAATTACTTCTAGTCCGCTTTAAATAATCTATTTTTGGTAATAAACTACAAAGGTTAGTCAAACAATTAATAAGCTCCAATCATTGTTGTTTAATGCAATTAGGTGTAACCATATACGAGGATATGTATAATTGGACTTAGCAGGATTTCGCTGAAATTCTAAAATTAACTCATATAATTAAATGGAAATGAAATGTTATGTTTCTCGTTGCTTATATCAAATTAACCAATTTGAATATCGTATTTTATCTTAAAACATATTTTGGCAGTGTTTTACCTTCGAAAGAAAATTCGTGTGTTATTTACAACTGAATCTTTTTCATGTGTTTAGCAATCCATAGCATCATTTGTAAAAGTCCCCTCTCGCGATCTGCATCAAATTCTTCTCTGCTACTTTTACTTCCCAGTTTGTTGATTGTTAATACAATTTTCAAGTCACATTTACAAAATTTACAAAACTGTCCACCGCCTATTTCATCCCTAAACTTTCTGAGCCATAAAATTTCGCAAGCACTTGTTATTTTTGCCCGTATGCGTATGCACCCGCATAGCACATGTCGTCACCATGGACCCTACTCTAAAACACAATTTGTCCTTCTACAGCTATCCCTTTGAGCTAAGGAGAGTGTCATGTTTTTGATTAAACCATAAGTTCCAGTTAAACAACCCCCGAATGAGCCAGTTACAATCTTGAAAGCTAGTGAGCTTCAAGGGCTGGATGGATTTTGAGCAGATATAGCTAAAAAAAACCTTGATTGAATTTATCTTTCAGTTAAAAAAACCGCTTTGTAATCGGTCCGAACGTTAGGGAGCTACGATGCCACAGCAGATACACACAAAAAAACACACAAACAGACATGGGGGTTAAACTTATAACAAAAGAGGGGGTCGGGGTTTAAAAAAGTGAAAGATATGTCATCTCAGACATAAAGTTCGATCCGTGACGGACCGCAAGCTATGTAGCGGCTCCACATCAAGTTACTCATTTTCGTTGCAAAATCACCTTTATTACGTAAGCATAAGATACCGCAATGATTAACTTAACGTGTTGCCGTGATAAAGATTCCTACAACAAAATAAAATTTCCTGGGGCCTCGGATTTTGAATTTAAAATATTTTGAAGAAATCTATTATTAACAGCGCTATAGCAAATCTTCTGTTAAGTCTAAGCAAGATCGTTATAGGTCCTCTGGATGCGTAGGTGAAGAAGATACGAGAGTGACGTACGGTGTGCCGCAGGGAAGCGTTCTGGGACCTACCTTATTCTTGAATTACATTATGTACATTAATGACATAAATTATAATTAAATCTTAATCACAGGGTCTCCTTTGATAACAATAATTGGAATCTACAAACATCTGCAAACAGAGTAGGGCCCTTTGAAGCATGGTGTGGGCTTGGGAAAAACATAACCCCTCCTCGTAACTGTTGAGTAAGATAAGCGGGCGGAACGTTGTGCAACTTTTTTTGTTGTTGTTGCGTTTTGTTTTAGATAATTATCTAATGTCGAGCTCATGGTTATAAGAAGTATGCGTTAGGTTATAAATTATTCATTAAATATGATGTACAAGTTTGTATGGAGTCTTGCCCTGATCAAGAACACAGTCTCGTGTCTGTTGGTTTATTAATTTAAAACTTTGCACAAGAAATGTACAAAGGGTGGACTTGCATGCTAAAGAATTTTCTGCCAGTCAACCTTAAGGTCATGCAGAAAGAAGGCAATGGGTTCAGTAAAAATTTAATGAATCAAATTCATTTCATTTATTTGTCATGATGGGTAAACAAAGCTAACAAAATAGAATACCTACAGGTATTCCATGATGCGCGATGAATGGCATACGAAGTAAAAAGATAAAACACAATTATAAAAATTCAAACCATTATTTACATGTCAAAGAAAAGCTTAGAGTCATTTTTAATACCTGAAAAAGGAAAATTGTGGTTAAAATGAATGACGCAAAAAATCAATAAACATAATATATAGATAGATATACTTAATATTATAATATGAATAAATAAAGGTCGATAAATATATTGTAATATACAAAAAATAATATCAATCAATTAATGTAACATGCAATTTATTCATTTAGAAATTTTCGAACTTTGTTCTTGAACGACAGCATCGAGTCTGATCTTTTGAGATCCAGGGGTAGTGAGTTCCACAGTCGCGTTGCCTTTAACCTATAGATGTTGTAACCAAATATTAAGTCATCAAAAGCAAAAAATAAAAAAATAAGTCCTCAAATAATCGGTTATGTTACGTAAGAGTATGTATAGACTTGTTGATTTGATGATGTATAAGTCCGAGTTAAATGTTATGTAGGTAATGGGTTAAATAATGATTATTAGAACGTAACTTATTTTTTTTTTACCGTTTTTCCACAATATCATACTACTTCTACTTAGTTCATCCATCATTATGCGTATGTAATGATCGTTAATGAAATGAATTCCATTTCCATTACCAAATAAAATGCAATTATAAGGAATATAAATTATTACAAACTTCACACCTTGGCAGTTAACTGTTGAATAATAATTAACAATGTCTTTTTAATTTACCGCCAATTAGATCAACGACTAATTAATATACATAATTCATATAAACAATGTTTCTAAGAACGCATTCCTTATCGCAAAGCTGATAAGGAAAGCTATTGTTAGTGTTGTAGTTGGCTAAACTACTTCGTGGATATCGCATGTATATGACAATTAGGTATAATCTCTAAAGTTATTATATAAAGCTACCTATTGTTAAACAGTCTAAGCAACTGCACTGAGTCCGCGAGTGGCTGGATAGGCGCTCTTTTACTACAATGACCTCTGTACACCCTATACAAACGCAAATCTTCTTATATATAAAAATGAATTGCTGTTCATTAGTCTCGCTAAAATTTGACAATGGCTGAACCGATTTGTATAATTTTGGTCTTGAAATATTCGTGGAAGTCCAGGGAAAAAAGATCAGTTTTTTTTTAATAATCGAACGGGCAGATCAACTGCACGGGCAGGTCTGCCGGGTCCACTAGTAAACAATATTTCATTTCATTTCTGGCTCCTAGCTCATAGTTAAGGCTAACCTTAACTATGAGCTAGGAGCATGAGAACATGCCTAAGCATGTGCCCAGCAGTGGGACGCTGATAGGCTGATGAGAGAGATGAGAGAAAGATTTCTTGATAATATATTGAAGCTAACTAAACTTTACATTTTACATGTTAGTAGGTAGTCCAAAAACGCTAAGTTTGGTTTAAAAACATCACTTTTATGTCACACATTTTTATCAGCACACCAATTATACGTTTTAAAAACCATAGGTAAGAAAACGTTAGGCGTAAAAGATTCAAATAATGCTAGCAGCGCTTGAAGTCGATAGCCTATCGGCTATCATTGGGAAACGCGTTGCGTCCCTGCTGCAGCGAGTGCGGGGCAGCCGCAGCGCCAACAGCCTCTTGAAGGCGGTCGTGGCGAGACTGGACGCGGACAGTGCTATTATGCAGCACTGGACACGCGTCCATCTCGTCAAAGACACTACAATTACTTTTAATAATTTTAATATTCATTAGTTTGAATTGATTTGTACTAACATTTAAACATTTTAAGCTTGCTTTGTTACTAACACTATACGGACTCTGGTACGAAATAGACATATCTTTTTATTCTATTCAAAAGATTTAATAGATACTATGTACGGCTTATATGTAAAGAATCACATAAGCATAAATAGGAATGTGAGATAAGATTGTTAAGCAGTATTGAAGAACATACATATATAATGTTAACGACCAAGTATGTGTACCAAAATTCATTCAAATCTGTTCAGTAGTTAAGGCGAATGAGAGCGTAAAAAACAGAAATTCAATTGTCGTATTGTGGTCGCACCTTGTTAAAGAGTGTTAATACGTTTATTTATTTAAGCTTTATTGCACAACAATACTTTGTACAAAAGGTGGACTTAACGCCGTAGGGCATTCTCTACCAGTCATACCTTTGGGCTAAGCAGAAATGATTAGTGGGCGGTGCGACAAAATAAATAAAAGAGAAAACAAACAAAAAATAAGAATAATATGACACATAAGATTAAATATAAAATATACATAAATATATGTAAATATATACATATATATATATGATTACATATTTAAAATACACATAATACGTTGTCTGTAACTTGTTTAATATCTTCGATAGCGATTCTCATGTCGAAAGGTGGTTCGATCCTATAAACAACGAGAGGAAAGTATAAACATTATCACTTAAACCTAAGCAAGACACGTCATAATCTCACAATGAACAATCTAGTTTACATTTATAATAGGCTAGATGACACCACCAATCGTCGACATACTCTTCATCATCTGTCAAAACGATCTGCCTCCATAGATTTTGTATTGGAATACTATTATTTGACGTCATAATATACGAGTAGTATCAGAAATTGAAGTCAATTGATTGAAAATTTATCTTATTCTATGTAAATAAAAAATGGTTTATACAGCTTTTTGGAAATAAATTAGTCTTACTAGCTTCATAGAGGTTATGTTTTTATAACACCATGGTCTTGAAAATATTTACGATAGGTGTCATCATGCCTATTCTACAGTTTTCAATCCATACAAACCTGCCTTTACTACTTAATCAAAATAAACAGAGAAAGATATAATGTGGTCGCAATCGCCCGGTTTGCGAGAGATGCGGGTTCGTGTCCCGCCTGTGGCAGACCATTTTCCTTTAAGTGTGTTTTAATTGTACATTGTAAAGAAATTTGGATTGTTAATACTAAATAATAAAGTAACTTAATATAGTACGTCCTTACAATCGTAAACTTAAAAATGAGCCGATCACGCATTCGCACGCACGTGTAAACAACTCGCAGTACTGACGACGACAAGGACAAGCGGAGCAGGTAGGTCCCTTGAACTCGGTTTAGTAGGGCCACGCGGGACTAGCTCATACCGTTTTGGCCTCTTTTGATCTAAGCTATTATTGCCATGTTAAATTACTCTTATTTTTATCGATTTTCAGCGCTATCTCTTGATAACTTTAAAGTTAGAAAATCTTAGTGCTGCAATTAAATGGACCATTCTACTTAATTAAAATTATACCCGGTTCCGGTTTGTAATGACGAAATTAAAAAGGTCTCGATATTCCCAATTAGTCCTTTGCCATTTACTTAATTATTCGTTAATTACAAAGACTTTAATTAAAGGATGGAAATTAGGTATTTGTGGAGCTGTGTTATGGTATGTATTAAAAATAATGTTAGTAATTTTTAGATTTAAAGGTTATTCCCGCAGATTGCAAAACATTGATCGTTCCGCTCAACATCAGCGCTGCTTCTTATATATTTTTAGCTGCAGTGTAGCGCAAAGTAACATTGCAATTCTCCCTAAGGTTGACCACTCCGTGCCACCGATATAAATAGAGAAAAAAAGATAGATAAAACGCCGACACATTCTTATTCCTAATAATGTTAAAAACGCCAAAGTTTGTAAGGATGTTTGTTACTCTTTTACGCCAAAACTACTGGACCTCATCAGCCTATATCCCACTGCTGGGCACAGGCTTCCCCTCAACTATGAGGTGGTCCGAGCCATACTCCACCACGCGGGCTCAGTGCGGATTGGTGGAGGGGTGTTTTGTAAGGTAAGTGACCAACCTTACTGTCGGATGTTATTAAGCCGCGAGGGCCTCTGACCAGGCTTAACGACTAATATCTATCGATATTAACCGGGACCAACAGCTTAACGTGCCTTCCGAAGCACGGAGATGCTTGTAAATAGACGTCACTCAAATGGTCAGAATGGTCACCCATCCCAAACATGACCGCGCCTTACGTTGCTTAACTTTAGGTATCACAACCAAAGCTCTGCAACCACTGCGCCACAAGCACCCCTAAAACTACTGGGCCGATTTGGCTTAAATATGAAACATAGATAGACTATAACCTGGAATAACACATAGGGTACTTTTTATCCCGTAAAACTTTACGATTTCTGTAGGATATATAGAATACGGGTTCTATGGGGATAAAACCGCAGAACACAGCTGGTATTTCGCTATTTAATAATGAAGGCTTAAATCTATACAGTCTGCTGTATTCTGTAACCGAAGTGAACCGCGCTGACCCAATTCCATTGATGAGTTGGAACTTCGCCCCCGTACCGTGACATCTGATTCAGAAGGCCTACTACGAAAAACGATAAAGCTTACAGACGACAGCAACACGTCACGCTACAATTTCATCGCCTTTATTCCATGCGTATAAGATGTTACAGTTTTTTACCTTGACGTGCTGACGTACACATGCGTACTTGTGTCATGAAACCAAAAAGCTATTAAGTTTTGACGGGTTTTGGCGCAACTGATTTCGAGTTAGGAAGCTAAAGGGAAGCGCTTCCTACCGACCGGGTGTTATGGTCGGGGACCAAGGTCCGATAGACATCATCTTGATTTGTCTATCTATATTATTCTGGATCGAAATCTTATATACCGCGGTTCATGTGCGGTACTAGGCCGGTATCATTTGGCCGGTACTAGGCTAACAGAGCCATCTAGCCTTATGGAACCGTATCAGCTCTCGCTGTTGTGATGGCGAATGGTAGAGGTCGCCACAGGGTCTCGTTTTTCGTAGTAAGGCCTCTGATGCGAGCGACCTTCTCAGCTAATATCTACCCACGAACCCACGTCCGCTGCTGGTGAGGTCTGTTGTGAAACTGCTGATTGGGTTGATTTCGTTGAAGACATCAAAATAAGGATATCTGTACTTTGAAAAAAAAAACCTTGCATATCTTTATAAGCCCAATGGCACGATCCAAAGGTTTATTCCGAACCTGACCTGAAATCCTGCCCCGGATTTCCGGGTTAGGTTAGGAATTTACTTTAAGAATTAAATTATTGTAATTGTGTTACATCTTCTTGCATATGATTTTAACTACAGCCAAAATCCTACTACTATTATAAAGGCGAGAGTTTGTATGTATGGATGTTTGTTACTCTTTCACGTAAAAACTACTGAATGGATTTGAATGAAACTTTACCACAATATAGCTTATACATCAGAATAACATATAGGCTACAATTCATAAAGAATTTTTAAGATAAAGGATTTCCACGCGGACGAAGTCGCGGGCGGCCACTAGTACATTATAAATTAAGTTTCTATCCTTTAAGCATTAACAATGCAAATTTCTTTACATTTTGAAATTAAAACACACTTACAGGAAAAAAATTATCTGCCACAGGCGGGACTCGAACCCGCATCTCTCGCAAGCCGGGCGATTGCTTTCCAATTGTAGGTATCTGACCGCAAAATTGATGAATTACGGCTGGCTGCAGCCTAAGAAAGAAGCACTTAAAGAAATTCGGACCGATGAGTAAGTGTCACGGTAGCTCAATTGGGAGAGCAGTCGCTTGGCTTGCGAGAGATGCGGTATTGCCGTATTTTTTTCACTAAGTGTGTTTTAATTTCATACATTACAAAGTTAAATGAACTAGGTACGTGAAATAATGCCTTGAAGTTTAAACTAAGCGAGGTTAGGTACAGGATAAGGCGAACTAACCGAGTTACTGCGCCAAGTGGAATATACCTCACAAGTTTCCTTCCTGTCTGTGTCACGGCTATTGTCTGACTGAATAATTTAATTGCAGGCCATAGCAGAAGTTATAGCATTACTCTAATTAATCCTACTACTATTATAAAGGCGAAAGTTTGTAAGTATGGATGTATGGATGTATGGATGTATGGATGTTTGTTACTCTTTCACGTAAAAACTACTGAATGGATTTGAATGAAACTTTACCACAATATAGCTTATACATCAGAATAACATATAGGCTACAATTCATAAAGAATTTTTAAGATAAAGGCTTTCCACGCGGACGAAGTCGCGGGCGGCCACTAGTAATGATATAAGTTAATATACAATAAAATTTTCGTGACACAATGTTCGTTCCCGTACTCCTCCGAAACGGCTTGACCGATTAGCATGAAATTTTGTGAGCACACTGAGCGGTCTAAGAATCAGCCAACATCTATTTTTCATACCCCTTAATGCTAAGGGTTTTCTACTCTTAACATTTACATGGCTAAAGAACGTTTGCTGGATCAGCTTGTGTCATATTTTGATTAAATAAGTTTATGTGTTTCGGCCAGAGGTCACCAGTGGCATACTGTCGCCGCGGCTCGTAACTGACGGTTTGTCAAGTCAACCAATCACATCGGCCGAACCGCTAACATTCGCGAGTCGCGACAGTATGTCGCAGGTGTACCCTGGGCCTTATGTCGCAGGACTTACAATACACGTCACAATGTGACACGAATCCTGCGAATTCCAGCTCTTGTTTTTTCAAGTGGTTACAGTTGGCGGTATTTTTGTTCCTGCGCTAGCGCTGTTTAGTGGAAATTTAAAGCAAAATAATTTTCTTTTTCAGCTTAAGTCATGAATTTCCGCAAAGTAACGTCCGATTCTATCAAGGTTGATATTATAGGTACAAAAATATTGAAAAAATGCGAAAACAGCGGGCAGGACAGCATCTGCGGGTCCACTAGTATGTATTCAATAAACGCAGGATCACGTCCTTCCCTCCTTGCGATCTGTCAATAGATTTGCGAGAGTGCCAACTGTCAACGTTGTGCTAGTATAATAGGCATGATGATACCTATTGTAAATATTTTCAAAACCATGATGTTTTAAAAACATAACCTCTATGCAGCTAGTATAACCAATTTATTTCCAAAAAGCTGAAGAAACCAGTTTTTATTTACATAGAATTAAATAAATGTTCAGTCAATTGATTTCGATTTCTGATGCTATATTATGACGTCATATTATAGGTAGTATGCCCATACAAAATCTTTGGAGGCAGATCGTTATGACAGATGATAAAGAGTATGTCAACGATAGGTGGTGTGATCTAGCCTATTATAAGTATAAGATAATAATTAATAGTGTAAAAAAAACTATGTCACCTTGTTTATCACCATGAGGTTCGACATCGCGTAGGCTGTTAAGGAGCGTAGGCAGAAAGCCCTTTATACCGAGCCCTTACATAATGTCCGTTGAGTAATGTCTAATGTCATATGAAATTGTATTCAGTAGCCCTAAACGAAGTCTGATTGAGAAGACTTAACAAATTGAAAATTATTTTTGCACTAAATTATTGATCACCACAACTATACTTAGTTCTTAAAAGGGCCGTAAAAACAGAAGTTAAAGCTGAAAAAGACATATAATTTGCTTTAAATTTCTGCTTAACGGTAACAACGCAGGTACCCAACCACATCCAACAGTAACCACTTTGAGAACTAGAGCTGGAAGTCGCAGGTCTTAAAATACAACTCATAACGTGGCACGGAAAATGCACCTGGAAACAAAACACTGACACAAAACAAAAAAAAAACATTTGTCGCGTAGTGGCGTAACGCATCGAGTGTGTTTTTGTATTTTTATTTTCCAGCTTTAGTCATGGATTTCCGTAAAGTAACGCCTGATTCCATCAACTAGAACAGATTTGAATTTTTTTCTGCAACTTAGAAGACACTATTCCACTTCTGAAATTTCTTTTGGCACGGATCTTCACCGTTACCTATATGAAAACGGTCAAAAAGTGACCTACTCTACTGGAAGACAGCTTGTTGGTCGTGAAGCCCCATGATAAACTCATCATAAATAAGAGAAGTTTGAAGTTAAATCTACTGCTAGTTAAATAAATAAATGGAGACAAAATTGAATGGGTATTTACTTCTGTGCATTTTGCTCTGATTTCAAAGTAAGTAGCATAAGCTAGTTATTTTCTATTCCTCAATTTCACTGTTCGAATACGTCTGTCGATATGCTGTTATGAGTTTTATGAACAGCAATGGCTGGGTAAATTAAAGAATCCATTTGATTATAGTTTATGAAAAAGATTTCGTCCAATCGACTGATCCTACTGGACCGGCATGTATTATGTCTCTCAACCTTGCGCAAGGACAAACGAAATTGAACCCTATTTTAATGCATTTACGACATGCCCCCAAGGTCGGCTTCGTAAATGGATAAGAAATTGCCAAACTGATTTAGTTCCGGTACTAAATTGATGGGGGAGGGTTTTTGTTCAGCTCATTTATTAGAGTAAGAATCAAGGTTAGATTACACGATTCACGTGGATAAGATACAGGGTTTAATAAATAAATAATAAATATTTCTCAACAACCACACCAATTCTCTAGTCCCAAATTAAGCTACGAGGCTTGTGTTATGGGTACTAGACAACGGATAAACAAACTTAAATACTTTTTTTTGTAAATAAATATTAGTATAATTATTAGTTTGTTTGTTAATAGTCCTTTAACATATTTGTTTGTTCGGTTTACGCGAACTATTATCGCGAAATAATCCGTAAAAAAGTGTATCATTTTAAGTCCTAGTACATTTTCATATTGTAAGAAAAACAAAATGCTTAAACAATATAAGTGAATTTTTTGTATGCTGACGAAACGTTTGAATTAACCTTTCAGCAAGTAAAGCCAATCACCATTAAAATAGACACTTTAAGGAGATAATCCGCAACTATAATTAAAAGAAATACAAAACTAAAATTTACATATGTTTGGTTCAGGTCTCTCCTGTGACTGTCAATTGACTGACAGTCGCGGCGACAGTATGCCGCAGGTGTGGCAAAGTTATCTTTTATACTAGAAATCTAGCATATGATAATGCGGTTTTCTGATGTGAGTCATATTGTTATCATTTATTTATGTACGGCAAAATTACGTAGTGCGTAATGTTATATAAACATGTTTTACGACATGTTTAAATAAAGTTCAACAAGTTATATGTCTAAAGCGAGATTCAGCACTGCAGGAGCGACTCACGAAAATGTCATACAACATTAATGTGTACGCATTGTCACACGACTGACAAAAAATAATGTAAGATAATGTGGAAGGGTTATAAAACACAAGTTATACAACATGTTACATAGTCTGTACGCACCATAGGGAGCTTGCGCGTAGCCTCGAGCCGATAAATCGAACGAAATTTACTTGCCTCGTGGTCACCTATTATTTTTATTTTACGATTATTGTCCCACGGCTGGCCAAATGCCTCTCCCAAGTGTTTCCAAATGTCCCTATCGGCGGTCAGAGCATCCCAGTCTTTGTCAAAGTTGTCCAGATCGTCTCTTCATCGTTTTTGAGGCCTGCCTTCCGGACGACGTCCGTTGGAGGCAGCCAGTGTGTGTCGTCAATGTTTGTCCACTTATTGGGGCACATTCTTAGCACGTGGCCCGCCCATTCCTGTTTTAGTTCGCCATCTTTGAGATTCACATCAATGCACATCAATCAATCGATTTTAACAGCATCTTTTCTCTTGCCCACAGCGAGCAATCCATAAGCAGCGCGCGCGCATCCGTCATGGTGTATGACGACAGCGTGAAGCGCTGGATCCCGTCGGGGTCCAGCGCTGGGGTCTCCAAGGTGCACATATACCACCACACGCAGCACAACACCTTCCGTGTGGTGGGCAGGAAGCTGAACGACCATGAGGTAAGGGAAACTCTAAATCTTACGATTAGCCAACAGCGGTAAGCCAACGTAGACCGTGAGCCAGCCTAGATCCTAAGTCACCCTAGATCGTGAGCCACCCTAGATCCTTAGCCTACATAAGACCTGACCAATCCGAGATAACCTTGAACCTGAGTCACCCATAAACCTAAGCCAGGCTATATCTGAGCCAGGCTTTATAGATCGCCGATTCGCCGACAGCCGTTCTAGATCGTGAGTCAGACTAATTGGCCCTAAATACAGGCCCATAGAATATACTAACATACATCTAAATAATTATTTATTTAAAACATAGATTTAAGATTTGAAGATTCGTTATCGTTTACTATTTTACGAAACAGCTCAGCCTTCACCAAAACCCATTAACTTGCTGCAACATTCGCCAGAGGCAGTAAAATCGTTACTACATCAAAGATCACGTAGGAAGCGGTTGGACTCAAGTTGGTGACTTTTGTAGAACTTAGTTAAACAGAAATTTCAAACGGTGTAAGGTGTAAAGAGCTCTTGATGAGCTAGAAGTCTAAGCATGAGTAAGTGTGCTGAGCCATGCCCCTTCCATTTTCTGATACTCATTCTCCATTTCTCCAAATTGCAGGTAGTGATAAACTGCGGTATCGTCCGTGGTCTGAAGTACAACCAGGCGACGGCCACCTTCCACCAGTGGCGAGACGCGAGACACGTGTACGGCCTAAACTTCTCCTGTAGGGAAGACGCCGACAGCTTCGCCAGGGCTATGATGCACACGCTAGAGGTGAGAACATGAAAGACTCGAAAAAGTTTAGCTTTCTTTCAATATTAATTATCATCACAGTCAACAGCCGTATCATCGCAGTCGTTCGTGTAGTGGCAAAGCTTCTGCCTTATATCCGAGAGGTCCTGGGTTCGAATCCCAGGTCGAGACAAAAATTGTTTCAGAGATTTTCTGTCATGAATTTCTCAAAAACAGCTCTGAGTCGGGAAGTTGGCGGTGTTTCACCCCCGTGCTTCGGAAAGCACTTTAAGCCGTTGGTCCTGCGCCTGATCTCTCTCCGGTTATGTCGGATTGCCGTCTCACCGAACTTTGAGAGTGATGGAATAGTGAGTGCACCTGTGTATCGCGCTCACACTTGTGCACTATAATATCTCCTGCGTAGTTGGCTGATCTCTGTTGAGATTGGCCGCGTGGTCGAAATCGGCCAGGAAGACTATTATTATCATCACAGTCACACCCGCAAGACGTCGGAAGTCCCTGCTGAACATAAGCTTTCCCCGGAGACTTCCAGAATGAGCACAAGCTGCTAGCATTCAGTGCGCACTTTCGAGCTTTTATCGACAGTCCATCTTGACCGTCACATTGCCTAACAGGACAACCATACCAAAGAATTATAAGCTAAGACAATTTAGCGAAACAAAGAATAAATTCTCGGAATCAATGACATGCGCAACAGGGCTCCTCTGCGGATATTGGCAGATACCCGCTTACGAACCCTGTTGATGTCTTCTGTTGTCATTTTATCTTAACCGTGTAAAGTTTATGAATCTAGTTCAACAACATTCGTTTCAGATCCTAGCGAACAAGCCAGCAGTGAACTCGATCCCAGCGCCGCCGCAGCCGAACCCGCCGGCGCCGCACAACGGGCACCACGCGCACGCGCACGACGAGGACATGGGGTACAGGTAGATAGAGAAACGATAGGGTACGGGTAGATAAATATACAAATGGGTGGGTTACAGGTAGATAGAGAAACAAGAAGGTACGGGTAGAGTATGGCATACGGGTAGATAGAGAAACGAGGGGGTACGAGAATACGAAGATGTTCATTACATTACATAGCTTAATAAATATAACTAATGTCAATTTATATTACTTTATGATGATATTTATCAATAAAGTAAAACTTACATTACATTCCTATTCACAAACATTTGGTGTCGTGTAAAGTGTCTATTGTACGTTTGGTAAACTAGAAACAGATATAAGAAGTAAATTATTGATTCGACACTAGATGGCATACACAATATTTAAAACTGTGCTTTATGGCAAAGAAATTAAGAAAAAAAAATGTTATTTGATTTTATCTGCAAAGCGATCTAATAAAAGCATCCACAACTAATATTTATTAGTTTATGTACAGAGGAGAGCAAATCACTTTGGCTCTAAAATCACCCTTCTTACAAAGATATAAGGTGTCTACCCTGCAGCGCCGTTAAGTTTTTGCTTTGTAGTTTCGTTTTCGTATGTTCTCTGCGTAGCCGTGTTGACAATTGTGTAAATATTTGTACAAAATAAGTTTGTTAATTAGGAGTGTGTAAATAAAATATAGGATAAGGAAAATGCATCGTACATTTTTGAAGATAGAGAAACGATGGAGTATAGGTGTTAGACAAACGACGGGGTGTAGAGAGACAGTGGGTTGTAAGTTGATAGAGAAACTATGAGGGTACGGGTAGATAGAGAAAAACTTGGGTTGAGGGACTTATGCAGCCTTATTAAATGCAAACGGTTGACAAAAATAAGGCATAACCAAGTTGCTGTAAAAGTTTTTTTTCTGATGACCAGTGGCTTTGATGGCTATGGCCTTAGTCAAGGCATTGCCTCTAATCAAATTTTATTTTCCCCCCAGAACGATGACGCGAGAGGACGCGGCAATACTACAACAACCTCAATACCACGCGCCCCACAACCCACAGCCGCAGTACCACGCAGCCCCCTCGCAGTACCACGCTCCCCACCATCATCATCCCACGCAGGTATGCTTTTCTCTCTCTCACTTACCCTTTTTTTCTCTACAGCTGCTACAAAGTCGTCACCAAACACAGGTATGTCTCTTTTCAGCAGCCACTTTCTTTACCCATTTAAAAGCCGCCATTTACAATTGAAATAAATTAATTATGTTACAATGTGGAAGAATTGACGTCTGTCACACAGTTTCTATAAACTAGTATAGACGTCAATAACCCCCATCTTAAAATTAAGTCCTTTGAATAAACTTATGTACCCATATTGGTTAAGATAATTTGTATACTGTTGAGAACAAATAAATAAAGTTATTAAAGTTAAAGTTATTGTCATCCGACCACTCTATTTTTCAAAAACCATCGGCCGCAATGTCTAAAGAACGCAACATTCTCGCAGTATCACGCTACAAACTCGCAGTATCACACGACAATCTCGCAGTATCATGCTACAATCTCGCAGTATCACGTTACAAACTCGCAATATCACGCTACAAACTCGCAGTATCACGCTACATACTCGCAGTATTAGCTACAAACTCGCGGTATCCCGCTACAATCTCTCAGCATCACGCCATTCATCAGAGAAAGGTATGTTGCGGTTCCTTTCGACGTAATATCAGCTGTGGGATACATCATCAGTATTTCAAACAGTTGTCATCTATACTTTTTTCCCCTTTCTTTTCTTTTTTGACGTGACAACGTCTTATAAATTGGTTTGCCGGGTGACACTTCAAGAAACTGCGTTACGCTCCGCTCACGTTCCGCGCTCACAATGAGAGCGAGTGAGAGGCACGCGTCCCTTCGACTCGGGCATGGTTAGCCCGCCTAAGAGCGAGTGAGACAGACATAAAAAGTGAAAGGCACGCGTCCCTTCCACTCGAGCACAGTTAACCCGCCTAAGAGCGAGAGAGACAGAGCGAGAGAGAGAGAGTGAGAGAGATAGGCATACACACCGGTTCATGTTATACGAATGAATATTCACATTAAAATTATTTTACCACTCAAAGTCGTTGTCACGTAAAACTTTCGCCCGTATACCGACTTTACAGGCAACCAATTTTTTTTTACCCTACAACTCACCAATAAAGCGTTTTTATAGAGTCCAATAGCTCTATTTAATTTAACAATTCACTTTGCTTGATTAATCATATCAATATAATTCAGATTAACGAGTTTAATATAACTTTCTCCATTGCTGTACTTACTACTTTCACCATGACCTTTGCCTCAGACGAACCAGTAAAATAGTCATTAAATAACACCACTGTTATCCTTAAATCAGACGACCAATTTCAAAATACACCTCTATTCTTGCCATGTCGTTATGTTGGTATTAGTTTTCAATTTGGTCATCTTATATCTAATGCTTGTACTCGTAATATCACTCTAAAGTTCATCTTAGGCTGGTCGCTTGTACATATCACTTAGAACATTTAACATAAACTAGTTTATATTGAACTAGGAACGGCAGCCGTCCCAGTACCATGCATCGCCCAGCCAGTACCACGCGCCGCAGCATCAGCAGGTGCGTTTTGTGTCTTATGTTTTGAAGAATAGGGTTTATTTTTGCAAAGACAAGTTAGAACCTATCAAGAATATATATCAAGAACTTAAGTTATGATACACTGTGCTACTTTATTACTTCTTTATATATTCAAAAAAGTTCAAAAAATTGCTTCATGTATGTAGGAACTATGTATATTGTACTTCGGTTCTTTTGAATGATAAAGTGATCACATATAACATCATCTAAAAAGTTGCTCACATTTAGATGTCTTGCAGTTAATTGCAATTTCATTTTTCTGTGATGTTTTTGTCATCGTCATGACATTATGTTTTACTAAGGGGTAAATTGTGGCGTTAGCTTAACAATAACATAATAAATAAATATACAACAACATCACATATGTACATTGATCTGACTCCGTGGTAAATATCAGAATCAACAGTGGTATTACAATAAACTGAAATAATTAATACATATAACACCCAGACCAGTACAAACAGAGATGTTCATGCACACAAATGTTTGTACAGTGCGGGGATCGAACCCGCGACCTTTTGGTTAATAGTCAACTTCTTGACCAGTACACCAAAGTGGTCGTCAAAATTATCTAATGCTTTCTTTTTATGTCAAATTTAGTGTTGTTTTAATTAATCATTTTGAAGTTAATGATTATGACTGTCTATATTACCTTATTAATTATCGGTAATTACTGTACTCAATAGTTTCAAATTAGCAAATTGGCTACTGTCGTACATTTCTAAATTCGATTGTTTGTTTTACTTATTTGCAATTAGTAGTGTAGTGTCTGTGAAAGTGTTAAGAGGTGGTATTTGGTGCAAGGAAAATTGTGACTAATTTGTAAGTCTTGTATGTAAATTTATTTCGCGAAAATCATGCATGTCATATACACTTTAAAGGTACCTTGACGTATATTTTTTTCGAAGTAGTTGTTAGTTGGTAAATTCTTACTTATCACTTGATTGTTTTAAATTTCTTTTATTCCTTATTGTGGTAATGTAATTTTTGTCCGGAAATTTAATGTCGAGAGATGGCGCTATTCCAAAACCAACATATTTAAAAGTAAATTAATCAGGGACTAGTCAGCATTGGCGTTACCATGTCTGTGAGCGAAACGAAGTATTCTTTATTTCTAGATAGCGAAGAAAATAATATTAGAATCTCAGTCTAGATAGAGCAAGTGAATAAAAAACGTTTAAGTAAATGTGTGCTTGTAAAAAACTTTGTAGCCTTTTTATAATAAACTAGACGACCCCGAAAACGTGGTCCTGCCCGTTGTATTTAGAAGAAAAAATATAAGTGACTTGCCAATATTCCTGTTTTATCTCCCAAGGGAGCATTGAATCGGGAAAAAATAACTTATCACCTAATTCAGCTCAAACATGTCTGTATAGCAAATTTCATCAAAGAAATCAAAGAATCCTACGAAAGTTTATAAATTTCCTAGGAAATTTATAAACTTGCGGATCTTGTTATCTTCCGGTGACATTTATATCTCTATATATATAAAATTCTCGTGTCACAATGTTTGTTCCCATACTCCTCCGAAACGGCTTGACCGATTCTAATGAAATTTTGTGAGCATATTCAGTAGGTCTGAGAATCGGCTAACATCTATTTTTCATACCCCTTAGTGATAAGGGTTAACATTTATAACCTTAACATTTATATGGCAAAACAACGTTTGCCGGGTCAGCTAGTTATATATAGTATTCTATATATAGTAATTCCCTATCCCCCTACAGGTGGCAGCGCCGCCCCCCGCACCCACGCCGCCCGCGCCGCCCCCGCACGGCGCGCACCACACGCTGCCGCACCAGCCCAGCCAGCCCACGCCGCACCACACGCACCACCGGACTAATAGGTACGGGGGAACTTAGCTTAGGTACAGGTAATTGCGGTGAATGCCTGTGACCTCTCGGCCTACGGTGAACCCGCCACGTCACCGACTCACATGGCACCGGTGGTTTTAGTGGGTAGGCGGGTTCTCTCTCTGAGGCCTGGAGTCCCACATGACCCCCAGCTGCCCCCGCGGCTGGTAGGTATGCGTAACAGCATTTCCCTGACGTTCAAAAAAGGGGTTAGGTACAGGTAAGTAGTAAGCGTGCCGAGGGATAGATGGCGTTTAACGTTACTAAATTGCGGTTGTTGTGTGTTCACGGGGGTCTGAAAACCTCTTCACAATATCATCATGGAATGTGAGGAGAGAAACGAATAGTACTCGTAATAATAATAGTATCTTAGCTGATTTCGACCACGGTGACCAATCTCAACAGAGATCAGGCAACTGCGCAGGTGATATTACAGTGCACAAGTGTGAGCTCAATACGCAGGTGCACTCACTGTTTCTTCACTCTCAAAGTTCGGTAAATGATAACAAATGACCGGAGAGAGACCAACGGCTTAACGTGCGCACCGAGGCATGGGAGTGCTACACCGTAAATTTTAGGCTCAACCTGGGACCTGGAATTCGAACCCAGGACTTCTCTGATGTCACGCATAAAATTCGCTACTAAACCAAGGAGGCATACTAATAAGTACGACGTAGTTAGCTTGCCGAGATATATGACGTTGTTCTTTACTAAATCGCTGTTCTTGTGAGTATTATGAGTCTCTTCATAATATCATCATGGTTAGAGGTTAGGGCTCAACTAATATCTATCGATATTAACCGGTGGGACCATCATCTGATGGTCTAACGTACAGTGGCCAGCACATCAGGCTACTTATTTTTGTTGCAAAATCGCCCGTATCACAGGCGCATAAGATGCCGTGATTTGCTGGCCCCTGTACCTTCCGAAGCACGAAGATGCTTGTATGTGAATAGAATACATTTTAACTGTCGGAATGGTCACCCATCCCAAACACGACTGTGCTTAAATACATGTGCAGGGATCCAGGAACCGGTTATTTGACTGAGCACTTCGTAGTTTTATTTTAGTAGTACTCACAATAGTTTAAGGTTTTATACTAACGACTATCTGTAGCTATGGGTCTTTGATTTGGTATAAAATAAACGTTTTATTATTCTTTAGTTGCTTAACTTTGGTATCATTACTAAAGCGCCACAAGCACTTAAGTTTTTTTTACACACATTTGTTCGTGACGCTTTGATCGCGTTGCACACGCCGACTGAACGAGGCCCACTTTGATTATGTTTGTTTGTTATTGTATTTTATGTTATATTGTACTTGTGCATTAAATAAATATTATTATTATGTGGTCGCAGCGCGCCCATGCCGCCCAACATGACGCTGGCGGCCGCCCCCGCGCCCCCGCCCGTGCCCCCGCACCAGAACCTTCTACATGCGCCGCCCGCCCCCCCGCAGCCAGCCAACGTGAGTACACACATACATACACACACGTACACCACACAAACTCTCATCATAAAAGTGCCAAATACCCCAGATTATTAAACTTAATTGGTCTCTCAAGATACAGGCATAGCCTAGTTTGAGAGCCTCTGGTAACTCTGAGATTTTATGTCTTTTTCTTTATATTATAATTTATATGAAATACATGTTTGTTTTTAGTTGTCAATAAATATATTTCTATTTCTATACAGGTTTTAAAAAAAACCTTACCGAAGCCGAATACCACATATACTCGTACTAACAATTGTAACGATCATTATTTTCCTTCACACCATACCTGGGAAATTAGCGGTTACTCAGGTATTGATGGTAAAAGTAAAAAAAAATTGATGATTTTACTGAAATGTCTTCTGACTGAGGCTCGACCGAGATCTCGGTCTCGACATTCTCGGCCACAATTCCAACCGAGAACTCGGTTCTCGGCTGAAAATTGCCGAGATTCTCGGCCTTAACTGAACATTTTCATCATTTTGTGTCACTGCGTAGCGAGCGAGCTGTCGATTGTGATTGGTCGGCTGGCGACCGGCGGCGGCAACTCTCAATGGAAATATGACATCAAATTCTCATGTGACGACATGTGCTTCGTCAGCTAGCTCATCAAACATGGCTTCAACAGATAAATCCAACTTATGGGCAGCTCATGATTCTATAGAGTTGGAAGATGAGCCAATGGCCATGACCAATGACGAAAACAATTCAAATGCTCTGATCGA
Source organism: Pyrausta despicata (assembly GCA_963921415.1). Classification (NCBI taxonomy): domain Eukaryota; kingdom Metazoa; phylum Arthropoda; class Insecta; order Lepidoptera; family Crambidae; genus Pyrausta; species Pyrausta despicata. The sequence goes on along the minus strand of OY992870.1, from coordinate 8,999,034 downwards.
AATAGCGCTTAATAGCTTTCTTAAAGAGCCAAGACTGCAAAGAAATGCTAATTTTTTGAGTACTGGGTATCGTCACCTTATAAAGTACTTAGACCCGCAGCACAAAAGTTTTTATCAGCGCCGCCTACTAGTGTAGCAAGTGAACAGCTTTTCAGCAGAGCTGGGCAATTATATGACGAAAGGCGACACTCTTTGAAGGGTGAAAATGCCGAAAAATGGCTTTTTGATTATTAAAACTTATTAAGCTTTCAAATAAATTCTACTTAACAAAAACTAGTGCATTTTCATAATTTTTTCACTATTTCTCTTTTCTCGGTCTCGGCCGAGAACGAAAACCCAATCTCGTTTGATCCTTACTTCTGACCGTTATAACTTTACTTTTTTCCAAAGAAACATGATACAAATTTTCACGAGTTCTTTCATAAAAAGCCTCTAAATGGCACACTCCGCAATGAACAGCGCGCACCCCACAGGGGCCGTATTTACGATTTCGCTTTCCGCTTACTAGCAGTGTTCTTATTTCAAATTATATTTTAAGAAAGCCCACGAATGAGCCAGGAAAATAGTTGGTGAGCTTCGGTGAGCTGGTAATACTTGAGTTCACTTGTCACAAAAAACCAGGGGCCCTGGTCACAACAGCTCAGGCTCCTTGCCACAATAGCTCGACGAGTTACCCTTTCACGCGTCCCATCGACAACGTGCGCAATACAATAGTGAGATTGACGAATGGACATGACATAATAGTATATATCTTTAACTTATAAAATGTTATTTGTTATAGGGCCCCGTAGCACCGCCCACACCACCCGCTGCGCCTCAACCACCGCCTATGGTAAGTTATCGTAATATTTAGTTTAGTTATTTTTTTTCAGCTGTTAATGCTGCTAATGCAAATTTCTTTACAATGTGAAATTAAACACACTTATAGAAAAATGGACTGCCACAGGCGGGACTCGAACCCGCACCTCTCGCAAGCCGGGCGATTGCTCTCCCGGTAGCTGAATTGCTAGACTGCTATAGCAGTTGTAACAATAACACTTCTATTGTATCTAGCATAGTGCTCGCGAAAGAGTTTTGCACTTGTGTTACAGAGTAGTACATATTACAAATATACACATGATTACGTATTTTCTTACTCCCACAGCAACAGGCAGCAGCCCCCCCCGCGCCGCCGCCGCCCCCCGCGGTGGGGGTCGCGTCGCCGCCGCCGCCCCCGCCGCCCCCCGCGCCGCCCGCGCCCCCAGCGCCCGACCCCAACGGGCTCGCCGCGCAGCTGCAGCAGGCGCGACTGCGGAGGACCAGCGGGGCTGCTGCTACACCACCCCAAGCTAAGGTAGTTATACCTACTAAGTTGCGTCGTTGGTGTAGTGGCAAAGTTTCTGCCTTACATCCAAAAGGGTTCGAATCCCAGGTCGAGCCAAAATTTTTTCTGAGATTTTTTGTCATGAATTTCTCGCCAACTTCCGTGCCTCGGAAAGCCACGTTAAGCCGTTGGTCCTGCGCCTGATCTCTCTCCGGTCATGTCGGATTGCCGTCTCACCGAACTTGAGCTTGAGAGTCAAGGAACAGTGTGTGCACCTGTGTATTGTGCTCACACCTGTGCACTATAATATCTCCTGTGCAGTTGGCTGATCTCTGTTGAGATTGGCCGCCGTGATTGAAATCGGCCAGGAGGACTTTTATGACCCATTAAGTGTTCTTGTGTCTGACTTAATAGGTGTGAACATCTACCACTGTAGCTGTAAGGTAAGCCTGTGTTGACACATTGGCGCAACAGATTTAGAGTTGGGAAGCTAAAGGGAAGCGCTTCCTACCGACCGGGTGTTATGGTCGGGTACCAAGGTCGATATACATGATCTTGATTTGTCTGTCTATATTATTCTCGATTTGAATCTTATATGCTGCGGTTCATGTGGCATGGTAACAGCTGATGAAATTCAACGGTCAGGCAGTTGAATCTAAACTAAGAATCATCTTGATTAAATTTTCTTTCTAAGAAAAAAAACCGATCTGAAATCGGTCCATCCGTTCGGGAGCTGCGATGCCCCGGACAGACACACAAAAAACATAAACACATATAAAACGCACATACGAAACAGTGTTTCCTTGCAGTTATAACCTAGAAAATTTTAAAGGTAGAGTGACAGGAATATCCTAGGCGAACTCGCTCTATTTTTGACTCAGTCTCGGCCTTGCTAGGCTTAGTCTTGAGTTTTATAGTGCCCCCGCCAAGACGAGCCAAGCGAAGCGCACTCCTACCTTTTCTCGAAGCGCTTCGTCGTTTTTTTGAACCCTCATAACTTGGGTTTGGATTATGCTAGATCAGCAAAATTTTCGGGATATATTGTCAATAGCGCACTTATTGAACATATTAAGTTTTAATTACATTAGCTTTTATACTTCAGATTTTATTTACATCTAAAAAACGCTGATTTCGTCACTGACTCACTGATGATCATCAAAATTATTAAGGTATTTCCTTATGTCCTAGAAAGCTGAAATTTTGTATGTAAGCTAGTATTAGCACACAAACAACAAAAAAATTATAAAACTAGTAACTTTCATCCCCCAACCCCTTAAACTAGGGGATGGGAGTTTGTATGAGACCTGTAATTTTAAATAAAATTTTAATGACGCTAAAGGTCTAATCTAATAATCTAAAACTTGGTGCCCCCAGATATATATATGTATAGGTACTCCTTGTTAAGAAAAAAAAAAGAAGCAAAAAAAAAAAAATTATTACAAACAACTTACAAAAAGAAATGAAATCCCACCAAAAACATTTTCATGTAAAATGTTGCCAAGACGAGCCCATATGACTCGCACTGTCAAAAAGTAATCAGATCTCATGTAGAACCAAGCTTCTAACACTACACGCCCTAACTCTACAAGGCCTAACTTCACAAACTCTACACCTTAGTCATAATATGTGGCTTGGCCGTTCGTTACTACAAGAACTATTGTATAACACAAAAGTAATGAACAGTGAATTGATTTTTCACCTTACGCCGATGTGAATGTTGCGAAATGGCCAAGCCACAATTTGGAATAAGGTGTAGAGTTTGTGAAGTTAGGCCTTGTAGAGTTAGGGCGTGTAGTGTTAGAAGCTTGGCTCTACATGAGATCTGATAACTTTTTGACAGTGCGAGTCATATGGGCTCGTCTTGGCAACATTTTACATGAAAATGTTTTTGGTGGGTTTTATTTAATTAGGAAAAGCAAACAACTACATAATATAATTTAAAAAGGATGACAGTAATAACAAATACAAGCATGCAATTGCAATGCAGTCCACAGCGCTATTCACGGATTACTGATCTGAATAGTCGCTAGTTGGTTGAGAACAAACCAACGGTGTGTTTTTGTCTGTGGCATCGTAGCTTTGAACCGTTGGTCCGATTTCAGTACGGTTTTTTAAATGCAAAAGATAATTTAATAATAGTTGTTCTTAGCGGATTTTGACAAGACCAGATGGTCTGGTCTTGTCAAAATCCGACCAGCCGTTGTAGCTCATTAGCTAATTCACTGGCTCATTCGGGGGTGTTTTAACTGTTTTTTTAACACGCTTTTATTAGATCGGGGTGTATGTATGTATGAATGTATGTAACGGAGTTTTTGAGCTCAATTTTCACCAAATTCCAGAAATCGGATTAATTTGAAACTTTGCACCCGTATTAAGTACCGATGACAATGCGATAATTTGATAAGAGTTTTCCATTATCCTTATTAACTAAATAAATAAAAATAGTTTATAAAACTAAAAAAACACGAAACTAAGAAAATAATTTCTGAGTAAACGGAATTCATATTACAGTAGAATAAAAAGTGTGGGGTGCTTGGTATAGTAGTATGTGAAAACCATCCTATTATTGACAACTATAAAAAGAGAAGTATGAAACGTCATAAAGTGTCACGTCACCCCACGTTTTTTAGTCTACTGTAATATAAATTCCGTGTACTCAGAAATTATTTTCTCTTTTTAGTTAGCAATAAAAGCGTGTTTTTTTAGTTTTTTAAACTATTTTTTTTGTATCGTATACCTTATCTATCATGTGATTTCTCCCCTCTTCCAGCCCGGCACGAACTCGGAAGCCGCCTCGCCCCCCGGCGGCCCCGAGCACTCGGGCTCTTCTTCATCGTCGGGCGGCAGCGCGGCGCGCGGCACGCTGCACTGCATGATGCACGAGATGGCGCGCACGCTGGCGCGACGCCGCGCGCACCTCGACAAGGCCGAAGTGAGCCAAGTATGTGCTCCGTTATTTAGCTTCAGTGAACTAATGTACTCGTGGCTCGGTGGTCGCAGCGCGTCGATAGCGATAATAAAAGTTAAGCAACGTTCCGCGTGGTCATTTTTGGGATGGGTGACCCCATCCCAACCATATCTCGATAAGGCTGAAGAGAGTCAAATAAGTAGAGATATACATATATTTAGCCGTAGCTAACTAATGTGCTCGTGGCGCGGTCGTGGCAACGCGGCGATAGCGATACCAAATGTTAAGCAACGTTGGGAGTGGTCATGTATGGGATGGGTGACGTTCAAACTATATGTCGACAAGGCCGAAGTGAGTCAAGTATGTGATCCGTTATTTAGCTGTAGGGAGCCAATGTGCTCGTGGCTCTGTGGCCGCAGCGTGTAGAAAGCGATATCGAATGTTAAGCAACGTTGGGAGTGGTCGTGTTTTGGGATGGGTGTCCGTTCCAACCATATCTGGACAAAGCTGAAGTGAGCCAAGTAAGTGATGTTATATTTAGGCGTAGCTAGCCAATGATCTCGTGGCTCGGTGGTGGCAGCGCGTCGTTAGCGATATCAAATGTTAAGCAACGTTCGGCGTGGTCGTGTTTGGGATCGTGTATGATGCACGAGATGGCGCGCACGCTGGCACGACGCCGCGCGCACCTCGACAAGGCCGAAGTGAGCCAAGTAAGAGATCTTATATTTAGCCGTAGCGAACCAATGTGCTCGTGGCTCGGTCGTGGCAGCGTGTAGAAAGCGATATCAAAAGTTAAGCAACGTTCGGCGTGGTCGTGTTTGGGATGGGTGACCGTTCCGACAAAATATCTCGAAATGGGCCAAGTTAGTGATCTTATATTTAGCCGTAGCGAACTAATCTGTTCGTGGCGCGGTCGTGGCAGCACGTAGATAGCGATACCTAAAATTAAGCAACGTTCGGCGTGGTCGTGTTTAGGATGGGTGACCGTTCCAAACATATCTCGGCTAGGCCGAAGTGAGCCAATAAGTGATGTTATATTTAGGCGTAGCTAGCCAATGTGCTCGTTGCCCGGTGGTAGCAGCGCGCCGATAGAGATACCAATAGTTAAGCAACGTTCGGCGTGGTCGTATTTGGCTTGGGTGACCGTTCCGACAAAACATCCCGAAGTGAGCTAAGTATGTAATCCCTGATTTAGCCGTAGCTAGCCAATGTGCTCGTGGCGCGGTCGTGGCAGCGCTTTGATAGCGATATCAAAAGTTAAGCAACGTTTGGCCTGGTCTTGTTTGGGATGGGTGACCGTTCCAAACATATCTCGCCTAGGCCGAAGTGAGTCAAGTCAGAAGACCTATATTTAGCCGTAAGTAGCCAATGATCTCGTGGCTCGGTGGTGGCAGCGCGTCTATAGCGATATCAAATGTTAAGCAACGTTCGGCGTGGTCGTGTTTGGAATGGGTGACCTTTCCGGAATCTAAAATAAAATCCATTTACAAGAATCTTTGTGCTTCATTCCGAAGAAGAAACGTAAAACTGGTTGGTCCCGGTTAATATCTAAAGTATTTAGTCGGTAAGTCTCGGGCGGTATAATAACAACTGACGGTAAGATAAGGAAGATCAGAAACCAACCTTACTGTTAGATGACCAATCCGCACTGAGCCTGCGTGGTGAAGTATGTATGGCTCGTCGTATGTACCACCTCATAGTTGGGTGAGTGTTACTCAGCAGTGCTGATGAGAGAGAGATATATAAAAGACTTAGAAAGAGTGAGATCTACTTTAGCCTATGATATAGTAGCGAAAGTGTCTTAAGTCGGCCCGAGCGATCTAGGTATCGCAGTGTCTAAGTGCATTTGCTCAGTCATAGGTAGTAAGAAATCTAGTTGACTGCATGCTGCAGTGTATGATTCACGAAATGGCACGAACGAACGAAAAGGGTTGAAGTGAGTCAAGTAAGTACTTTGTAATGGTTGTAAGCCCAGGCCGCAATACTTGTGAATCCGAGGAGCCCCAGCTACATACATTAGTGGAGGTATTTAGCCTCAAAAAGGCATGATGAGGGTTTCTGTGCCCCGTCGCAATAGTAGCAGGCCTCAACCACAATATTTGCGAGGAAAGACGCAATAGTTGTGGGAACCACCCACAATAGCCGAGGGCCCTAATTATGACACAAAAAGAGATTTCAACAGTTGTTATGTCTAAAATATAACCGATAAGGCCCTAGCCTAAAGGGCCAAGGACTGTTTTGTATCAATCGTAATAAAATAAGCGTTTGTTTGACTTGCATTTAATTATACTGAGTATGACATCTAGCATCGTCACATTGAAAACATTGCATAACCATTGCAAACTTAAGCTAAAAGTTATTCTCTTGTTTTTACAGGAATCTTCGAACGACAATTCCGTGAACAACACCCCAATGAAGACGTGGGAACGATCTGCAACACTGCCACATCGGCTACCAGCCACATGTAATGGGAACGCTTGTAAGTCGCTTGTTACTGTTATTTTGCAGCCTTTCTGCCTTAGTTATAGAGTCTATTTTGCGCAGAGTAAACTGTTTTGCTACCTGCACTACGTTCTGAACCTTCGTTGGTCGAAAATGGGTACAATATTATAATGAAGACGTGGGAACGATCCGCAACGCTGCCCCGTTGGTTGTTTGTCATCTGTAATGGGAACGCTTGTAAGTCGCTTGTTACTGTTAATTTGCAGCCCTCCTGCCTTAGTTATTGATTCTAATATTACGCAGAATATATTGTTTTGCTACCTGCACTACATTCTGAACCTTAGGTCGGTCGAAAATGGGTTCAATATTATAATAAAGACGTGGGGACGATCCGCAAAACAGCCTTATCGGCTACCAGCGACATATAATGGAAACGCTTGTTAGTCGCTTGTTACTGTTAATTTGCAGCCTTCCTGCCTTAGTTATAGAATCTATAATACGCAACATAAATTGTTTTGCTACTAACCTACTTTGAAATACTCGTAGTATTCACACATCACATCAAAGTACTGAATCAATCCAGTTTTAAATTGTAACATTGACTTTTTGGTAAAAAAAGTTGCTAAAACCTTTTTTCTTGCATTTTTCTTATAGGTATATTAGTTCTTGCAAATTTTTGGCTACCTATATGCAAATTATTTCTGTTTTGTTTTTTCATTTTTTTGTAGTTAATTTACGCGGTTGCTAAAACCTTTTTTTTTCATTTTTCGTAATAGCTTTTGCAAAGTTTCGGCTAACTAAATGCAAATTATTTCTGTTTTGTTTTGTTATTTTTTTTTGTAGGTAATTGGAGTAAAAGGTGGAGTACATAGCATATGTAACATGAATGTATAAAGCGAAATGTAATGGCAATTACAGCATGGCAGACGACCACTTTGGTGTAATGGTCAAGAAGTTAACTATTAACCAAGAGGTCGCGGGTTCGATCCCCGCACTGTACAAACATTTGTGTGCATGAACATGTCTGTTTGTATCTTTTTATGTTTATTTGTAAATTTTGCAGCGAGCTCGGAGACCGCGGGCGCCGCGCCGCATTCGCCGCGCGCCGCGCGCCATCGCTTCGGCTCGGCCAGCGAGGAGACCATACTCAAGGTATTCTTGCCCGCTGCTGCACAGCAGCTGCCTCACATCCGGGAGCTCCTGGGTTCGAATCCCAGGTCGAGCCAAAATTGTTTCTGAGATTTTCTGTCATGAATTTCTCACAAACAGCTCGGAATCGGGAAGTTGGCGGTGTTACACCCCCGTGCACGTTGAGCCTTTAGTCCTGCGCCTGATCCGATCATGTCGAATTGCCGTCTCACCGAACTTTGAGAATGAAGAACAGTGAGTGCACCTGTGTATTGCGCTCACACTTGTGCACTATAGTAATATCTCCTGCGCAGTTGGCTGATCTCTGTTGAGATTGGCCGCCGTGGTCGAAATCAGCCAGGAGGACTATTATTATTATTACTTGTTTACTCGGTCGTGGGTTTATTCCCTATTACTCTGTCTGTTTTTTGAGGGCCCAGTTACGGGATGTCAAATAAACAAAACGTTTATAACTGTCATATATTGTCTCTCACACAATCTGACTGTAATTAAAACTTAACCGGTTACCTTAGAATACGGAACAATCGAACTTGCAATGGTCTGGGTGTTTTCTATGTATAATATGTATTTATTTACAAAAAAAAGTATTTAAGTATGTTTATCCGTTGTCTAGTACCCATAACACAAGCCTCGTTGCTTAATTTGGGATTAGAGAATTGGTGTGATTGTTGTGAAATATTTATTATTTATTTTATTAATATGGCGCGGCCGCTTGTTTATTATATTGTCAGCATTATTGTATACAATGTGTGGCGCCACATATTTATTTCACTAATACACTACTGCACACACTCGTGTACAATGGTGGACTTAATGCCAGAGGCATTCGCTACCGGTCAACCGCAAGTCCAAGCGGAGAACGTAAGGCGGTGCACATATAGAGAGAGAATGAAACTGCAGTTAATATCCTTTCTTGTTCTCGCTCTTCGCCTTAGTACTTTTTAAGACTTTTTGTTGACTAAAGTTAAGTCACGGGACAATACTGGTATAAATCTTTGTAAAGTTAATTGTAAAGTGACGGCGTACGATTATTTGCCTAGGAATTTTTTATTGAAAGTTGTAAACTTATGACTTATTGTAACTTGTAAAATTTACTGAAAAGTAACTTTATCCGGCCATTTTAAGTACGTTTCTTGGATTACAGTTTGAAACCATGTGGTTTGACCTACGAAAATCCATTTTTAGCGAGGTTACACAATTTAGTTGGTAAATTTTTTCGACTACAATTAATGATGTTAGATTACAAAAATAATAGTATGTCATTGACAACGCTTCCATTTTATATTTTTGCGAACTGTGATCCGTTGATAGCACCTTGATATGCAACCTTCCTTTCTATCCTAAGATAGGTAGTAGGATCCTTATATATTATATGTCTATGCCAAAAAAATCCATACATCTTTTTTCGCGACGGTTTGCCTGAAAATATTACTTCAAATATCGTTTGAAAATTCAAAAACTGTAAAGACGTGATCTAACTGAATTAGCTTAAGTATTATTTAATTTTGTAAACGATCACGAATCCGCGCGAATGTTCGCGTGCGAGCCGCTCGTTAGTTAGTAACACTTGTGATGTCCCTTTACCCAGCAAGTGAACGGGTCGCCGGAGGGCGGGCTGGTGTCCGCGGCCGAGTGGGACGCGTTCCGGCAGGACATGATGCGCGAGATGCGCGCGCAGCTCGCGCAGATCAAGAAGGAGATACTCGACGGTGAGACTCGTTCAGCTTATCTCCTCAGCCTATACAGGGTGTAAAAAAAACCTTAACGAAGCCGTCAACCACGCGTTCAGTACATCAAACCAAATCGTATAAAAAATAAATTTTGGCTGGGAAACAACTTTTATTTTTTGACATAAAAAAAATAATTTAATTCTAACCCACAATGTATAGCGCGCACGCGGAAAAGTCACCGCGGGGCGTGTTGCTTTACGCCGCCGCGACGCGGTTCGGTTCGAGTGTGCGCTGTTCATTGCGGAGTGTGCCATTTAGAGGCTTTTTATGAAAGAACTAGTGAAAATTTGTATCATGTTTCTTTGGAAAAAAGTTAAGTTATAATGGACAGAAGTCATTTCTGTAAAAATCATCAATTTTTTTTCAAACTTTAACCATCAATATCTCAGTAACCGTTAACTTCCCAGGTATGGTGTAAAGGAAAAAAATGGTCGTAACAATTGGTAGAATATGTGGTATTCGGCTTCGTTAAGGTTTTTTTTACACCCTGTATACGCCCCACTGCTGCCCCACCGCTGGGCACAGGCCTCACCTCAACTATGAGGTGGTGCGAGCCATACTCCACCACGCGGGCGAGGTGCACCGCGGTGGAGGGCTGTTTGTAAGGTAAGTGACCAACCTTACTGTCAGATGTTATTAAGCCGCCCGAGGACCGACTACTATCTGTCAATATTAACCGGCACCAACAGCTTAACGCACCTTCTGAAGCACGGAGATGCTTGTAAATAGACGTCACTTAAATGGTCAGAATGGTCACCCATCCCAAACATGACCGCGCCTTGGGTTGCTTAACTTTAGGTATCACTACCAAAGCGCTACTACCAAAGGCATTACAAAACATGGTTCAAAAATAGTACCAGACTTAAACTGGGATCAATCGATGGATTAAAGTATAACTTATTACAAAACGAAGTTTATCTCTCAGTTTTGAATTATCTGTGGTCCTTAAATAAACCCGTGCGACCCCTAGTTTAATTGTGGACTTACTTTTGACAGCTGTTTTTTTGTGTATGTTTCTATCTAGTATCATGCCTTTTGTATAAGTACATAACGGCTAAACTGAAGGTAGTCCTTTTAAAAATTGTTTAATAATATATATATGTATAAGGAACTTCATGCTCAACCCTTTTTAATTTCTTATGTGAAATATTCTCTATGATCTTAGTACCTATTTGCAAATCTTGTAAATAATTAGTAGCGAATAAATTGAATGGTGGAATACGGCTCGTACCATTTCATAGTAAATGTGAGGCCTGAGCCCAGCTGATGAGAGAGAATAACTTGAACTAATTTGGAACCCTATTGTTACAGCAATGAAGGCGGAATTCGCACGCAGATAAGAGAGCGCCGGTCGTCGAGTGACAAACTAGTCCACACCCCAGCGACCGCGAACAAATATTTGGAGGCTACGGCACGGTATCAATTTTACTACTACTCACCAAAAACTACCATAGAAAACTACCATTTGGTAGAAATTGTTGATAAATGTTGGATGCAGCGCACTTGAATTTGGACTAGCTCTCTTATTATTTTATTGATTTCATTATTGTAATTTATACTGAAAAATCTATCTCTGCCTAAATAACACAAAATCTTGAACATTCTCAAAATCAGTATAAAATGCGAATCATCAGTGCTATAATATTCGTATACTATACATAACTTTATGTGAATTATAGGTCTAATTATCACACTATATATCTTTGACTGCTTTTAGCTATTTTTTTCTATTAAAATAAATTACATTTAGCTTTTTACAAAGTTTTCGACTGTATTTCAATTTTGCTATTTCTTTAGCGTAATTTTTGTATGTATACATTTTTTTTTGTATTTGAGTACTAAAAAACATATATTACTCGCCTATTACAATTTTTAGTAAAGTATAGCTTAGTGGAATTATTTTTATAATTCCCTTTTAGGCAATGAACAACTAAATACTAGAAGTAAAAAAAAGGCATTTTTTTTAACTTTTCGCCTCAAGATAATCAGAGATATTATCTTACATTTTGCTTAGTATAAATGTTAATGTAATAATTGGAACAATATTTGTTCGTCGGTGCCGGAGGTATATTGTGATCAAAGCAACGTACTACGTATATATAATAGGGTCCGCCTATCCTATATGGCATGGTTAACAACGACTTAATCAATGGAAACACTTGGTGATTGTCGTTTTTTAAAACGCTTTTGTGTTGCCTGCATTTTATCAATCGTTTTTTTTTTGGGTTTGTCTCCATCTTACAGAAGTATAATGTTATAATAATGATTAATAACATGTGAGATGCTGCGAGACATTTGGTATTTATGATTGGTACATAGTTTGCATTTAATCAGCATATAGTCGAATCGGTTAGAATCTGTGTTGCGTACATGTAAATAAAAACTACCAAATCCCCAAGTGTTGCCAGCACAAAAAATCGGTCTACTACCGCTTCGATGTCGATTCTTATCAAGGTATTATTCGGAATGACGTGTTTTAGATTATAAAAAAGGCTGTTGTCGTGACAATCAACAGAGATTGATAAAATTAGAAATAGCGCACGAATCGAAGCATAAAAGAACAAGTTGTGTTTTTTTTAATTTTATACTTAAAAAATATTTATTCGGATACGTAGTATGTACGTAGTGTTTAAGAATACAGTTACAGTTCTTACAGTTCTCAATATTGAGTTTTGAAAAATGCGTGTATGTTTAATTATTCCTATTTGTTATTAAACTTCACTCAAACGCTTTTAATATAGCCGCCTACAATAGTCTTTAAACGATTTTTAAAGATAGTAAAAACAAAAAATATCTGAACTAAACAATAGCTAGTATCTTACCTAAAAACCTAAAAAGTACTAGTGCGTTATTTACAAAAACTCAATGCTGAAAACTGATAAACGTTGATAAAAAATAAATATGTGTAATATTCATGTAGTGTAATTAGTATTACTCTATATTTATTGACTTATCGTAAAGCCACGGTATAGCATAAGAAATTATACATAAATTAATATATTATATTGCATTACCATACAATATGGGACTCGCCTCTCTTGCTGGGTGTATATAATGTATATTTCACTTTTATATAACCGGACATTCTGTATAAAATCCATTTTATCGACAAAGTCTTCCATAAAACATAAGTTTTAACCGATTCTAATAAAAATATTTTTTTGATGATTTGATTTGATTTTGATTTAATTTCAGTTATACTAATTTTACTGATTTTCTGTTAGATTTCAACTAAGTATTTTGTGGTTTATTATTTTCGATGTTCAAGTCAGCCATTCACAAAAATATTTTTTTTGTATTTTGTAGCAGCAACATATTTTATTATTATTTGGCCAGCCAATATTATCCCAGGTGTCCAATATAGTTACGATAGGCCAAACTAGATTAAGACGCTTTATAGATTGCTCTCATTGACTATAGTGCTGTTATAGTAAACTCAACGTTGACACCCAGCAATAAAGGCGAATGTCCAATTCTACTATACACGATGTATCACACAATTTTAAAAGTACACGTTCACTAGCAGTACAGATTATAAAATTGGATCGTTAAGAGTCGTCTTTTTAATGTTGGAAAAAAACTTGTTTTAGTTCTTAAGAGATATTGGACTGATATATCATTCCAATCACAGACCCAGAAGTGGCCTATGATTTTTTTTATAACGTACAAAATAGATAAACAAATGCAAAACACCACTTTTTTACTACAAATTTACATTTTTGTACGTCAATAATATTTGTAGCAAACTATGAACAAAATCGGGCTTTATTACACCAAAAACTGGTGCTCAAAGTTAATCCATTTTTTTTTGTCAGTGACTTAAATGCATTTATATGTTATATGTTTCATTTTTCGGCACTATAGTAGAATTTTCAATATGACAAAAATAATATGGAACCCAATATAGCAAGTGATTAACACTTAGTGATATTTACTGTGTAACTATGTAATATGTAAGATATAATGTTAGTATTAAATCATTTTAATATAAAACTAACCAAATTTTAGTTGGGTCTAGCTTAACGCTATCTAAATATTATGTATTGGTCTCAGCTATGTCAAAGACTATTTATTCTGTAGAAAATGATTATGCCATTATGTAGACTTTTTCTTTTGTGCCTAAACAATTTTGAAAACTATGTGATATCCGAGTTTCGTGTATTTTATACATCACCTAAAATACAACCCTTTATTTGAGGGTTAACGCAAAAGAAATAAAACTGTTTTTTTTCTAAATAATTATTTTGATTTATTTAAGGGATGTCAACTAGTTTTCAACATAAATGTTGTACGATATAATTAACTGCAATTTATTATTATTATACGTATACATAACGAAAAAAAAAATGTTTTTTGTAATATTGCACTCAGTATTTGATTTTGAAATGGATATTTTTGTTAGACAATATTATTTTTGGTGCATTCGACTAATCGAAGCGTGTACTCGCGGAATATTTAGATTTTTTTTGTAATTTATTGCATTGTATTTTTAGTTTTACGTCGCTAGAATAGGTTACCATACATTGTTTATACAATTTTGTCCTTAAATTTTTGTAGTCATTTGATTTATGTATTGTACATAGATTTTTAGTATCGAATTATATTTTTTGTGATCATATTTTTTTTTGTTTTGAAGTGCCCACTGCCGAGTTTTTTAATCATTTTATGATTATTTGTTTTTCGAAAATGCCTTACTTGGGATATGGTTCATTAGAACCCAGCTTAATTGAATTGAATGAAAAGTGAAGCATTTTAGGCTAACAAATGATTACAATATTTGACACTAGTATAAATACAGAACTATCATATGTTTATAACAATCTAAGTGAAACGAATCAAATAAAACGGTATTAGACATTGGATTATGAGTGAAAAGAAATAATACATTCGAGACGATTTAACAGGCTTAAGCCTTTGTCTGCCGAGTGACTAGACACAATAGAATTAAAATTGTTTGGGGGTCACCGGTGACCACCATGGCGTACAATGTGTTAAGGTAATATTTTTAATTACAAACAAATATTATCTAAAGTTTGCAACGTGAATGCTTATCAAAACAAAACATAAAATGATTTTACGGATACGAAGTTCTCGCATAGTTTTTTTATATTTACACTTTCTATGTTTAAAAGGAATATTACAAAAAATAGTAAGTTTTATCGATTATTACGAATACCACAGTATAACGTCTCTATAGAGTAGTCCGACGGAGCCGTCTACATAGAGAATTCGTGCGGTGTCTGCGAGGTGAGGGGCGGGTGGAAGCGTACCTAGCTGCATACAACACACTTGCATGCAGCTGGGTATGTCTCAAGAAGGACTGTCGCGTAAAATTTAATTTATTAACGTGTTTGCTTTATGTTATATTAAAAAACAAGCATTTTTTCAGTATAATTAAGATTATTTGATATTCTTATTTTCTTAACTTAATGATCATGAAATGTGTTTTTGTACACAACAATGCTTGCTTGGTTTAATTTTGATTAACATATTAAAGTGCAAATAGTTAAATCAAGCGAAATCAACAGACACGATGAGTTGGAATGTTAACTGATTTCGATAACATGTTTGAGGGTACCTGTCCACTGGAGCGAAGCGAGGCCCCGGAGCGGAGCATCTAACCATTAAGATTGTCCACTGAAGAGGAGCAGGGATAATCCTATTGGATTATATCCCTCCGTTTCTTTTCTCCGCGGCGTCGCTCAGCGCCGGTGGACATGCACCCTTAGTCATATATTGTATGCTTGACTTAACATTATACAGTTTTCTATCGTTATTTTCGAGTGTCGTCTACAAAAACTTCATAGTAAATAGTGATGAAGGGAAGTGATACTCTGAGATAAATGATTGTTAGCTTACTGTTGTATGTACATACGCTCCAGTGAATAAAAGGATACATAAGTCGATACACTGTTTGATTTTTCATTATTATTAAGTAAATTACGATTAAGTATCGAATTGATAAGATCGTTATCGAGAGTGCAAACAAATCTATACGGACCATCAAAAAAATGAAGCCAGCCATCTGAATTTAACACGTACAACTTATATCGGGGAACCATCTGATAGGCGTTCGCCGAATTTGGCAGGTATTTTACGGTTTTGACAGGTGTGCGGCCGACGCTCAGTGGTGTACAACTAAACTGACTTTTATGACGCTCGGATTTGGTACTTTTGCCTGTGTAAAAAATGAGCAACTCACGCTTGACCGTTTTTTGAGGTCATAATATTGACGTAGAACATCCCTTACTGAGGGGGGTACTGGAATTTCGTTATTGTTTCGAAAGGACACGTGGTTTGCTAGATTTTAGAATTTTAATGATTTTTATCTCGTATCACTTTTCAGGATATAAAAGGACCAGTGTAAATAATTAACTGCCTTTTAGGGTCAGATTTGAGAGGTCGGACATATTTTTTTTTTTAATTTTTCTTTTCTTTATTTTAATAAGGTTTTTTTAAATGAATGTTGTATTTTTACTTCAATAAGGTTACAAGTCCAGAAAGGACCGCATGCTAAAGATCATTTAATCACTACGATTACGGACTGCAGGCGACACCTGCAGCGCGGAATTAGTTCCATGAATATTTTCATACTGAGAACAAAGGCTCCAACCATAGTATCAAAATAAAACAGTTTGTATCAAAAGGCATTTTATTAAAAAAGAGGAAAATAAAATTACAGACGATAAACACATTGCGCAACATTTATAAATAAATAGAACGTTGTATAATAATTTTTTTATATCGGAACCACATAATTATGCGTTAACAATTCATCAAAAGATTACAAATAGACTTGTCATGTAATTATTATGAATTATAACTTAAAATACATACTTTCATGCTACAAACATTTCATTTTATAAAAACTAAGAACACACGTTTAGGCCTTTTTTGACTTATTATTATCGTACGATATTTTGGTTCGACTGGGTATTTCGTTTTCTTAAAAATTATATAGCATATGAAAGATCTACTGCTGAGAAATAGTAAAAAAGTTAAGTACATTCAAGATTTTAGTGAGAACAGGGTAGAGACTCCAATAATTGGGCGTAAGTAATAAATACTAAAATTTTATAGAAATGGTTGTCAAAAGGTTGAAAAATTTGTAGCACACTATTAAGAGTCAATCACTCAAACAACTTATCACGCTCTTACAAATAAAAAATCTATATTGGATTCAAATCTACTTGGTGGTCACTGCACTATGGCCGAAGATTAGGCTAATGTAAAATGGTTTAAGCTCCAAGCGCATGTTATATCATATTTTATTGCACATTAAATAATATCAGATCACATT
The DNA here is from genome assembly GCA_963921415.1 of Pyrausta despicata. Classification (NCBI taxonomy): domain Eukaryota; kingdom Metazoa; phylum Arthropoda; class Insecta; order Lepidoptera; family Crambidae; genus Pyrausta; species Pyrausta despicata. The sequence continues at coordinate 8,982,202 of OY992870.1, read as the reverse complement.
TTGTGCAAAAAGCACTTAGGACACTAGAATAAATAGTTATTCGCGTTATACATTTTTTTTTAAATAAATTTATAACAACAAAAAAAAACAACAAAAAACGATAGTATAATCTGGTAACTTTAATAAAGTTGTGTATTGGCGTTACTTTGAAGAAATGAGGTAGAGACCTTGTTTAAAATTCTCTTTTTTTTAGCTCACACAGTCATGTCTGCATGATGAAAATCCAATTATCTAACTTTTACATTAGAGAAAATGGCCTTGATGGTGGGTTCTAGCGATACCTAAACTAACTCTATTATTATTATGCCAATCAGTGACAGAAAGCGGAAAATTTTCAAATATTTCATGTTTCAGCGACGCTTTAGAACCTCTACGGTTGTTTATTCTTATTAGCTAGAATTATAACGTTTATTAATTGTAAATATATTTGTAAAAAAGCCTATACATGTACAATGTATAAAGTAGCGTACATAAGTGTTGTACTTAGAGAGATTTGTGGTATATGTTATAATTTAAGTAGATGGTATAACGGTGATGCTTTGTGCATACTAAGCGCTTCGAATCAATCACAACATCCGAATGTTCTTATCGGTGTATGGAGACGAAATGTATGACCTGTAATAAAAAAAACAAGATTCAATTAATTAATGAACAATCGAACGAAGAGCTTATTAAAAAAAGGCAGCAAAAAACGGGAAACTAGGAAAAAAAAACAGCAAAAACTAATCTAAAATAAGTGTTGGTTGTTTTTATTAATAAGCTGTGAATCTGTAAAACCTACTCTTCTTAACGAAGCAAAGTAGTTAGGATAAAATCTTCACATGTTAAAATTTAAAAAATCTGATCATTAGGCATTGAGTAGTTGTTTCGCCTACAGAACTTAATCAAAACATACCAAAATCAGTAATATGGTTAGATTAAAATAAAATAAAATTGTGCATTTGTGCAAAAACAATTCATGCAAGCATTCTAAATAAACGCAGTGAAAAAAAATACTACAAAAAATAAAACTAGCAGTGCCTACCCAGAAATGTAATTATAACTTTGTTAGTAAAACATTTAAAAACATTTCTTAACTTTGAATTAAAAACAAAATTCATGCCAAACGAAGCCAAAAAATAGTACCAGCGACTACAAACATTAAATTTTTAAAGAACCTGAGTTGAAATAGCTCGTGTGTGTTTTTGTGTTTTTAATTTATGTATTTCTTGCAGTCTTCTTGCTTAGCTCGATTACTCATTTAGCACAGGGAGCATGGATCTAGAAGAACAAGAAGAATTTACAAATATATATAAGAAACGTGAAACTTAAGTAAACACTCTTCAACGCAAGTGGTGTATTGGTTAAGTGATTTATCGCATAAGCGAATGAATGCATTGAATTGAATATAATACAAAATGTACATAATAAAATAAAAGAATTATTAGAGTGCAGCTGTTCTTGAAAATACATAAATAAATACAAATAGAACTGTAAGGTAAAAGAAAGAAGATTACAAAGCTTTAAAAGTAAAACACAAACATTTAGGTAGGTACCTATGTATACAAAATATAATGTAGCAGTTATTTTTATAAATTACGTTATTGAAAATATGATATATGTAATATATAAATGATTTTTAAGCTCAAAAAGCGAATTTAAACTATGTACCTTCCATTTCCAAAGCTATGGGAATGTGACCTTTTGGCAGCATTGAAAGTAAAAGTAAATTAAGCTTTTAGCGTAAAAATATCGAGTAGAAGTTTAAGAGATATATCAATCATGACATATTTTTGAGTGGTTTCTATGAATATATCTATTATTTTAACCTCTCATAAACTTCTAATCAGTCTGCCTTTTTCTTGTTATATTTTATTTTGTTTAAGTATTTTTATTGAGAGTTTTGTACTCCAAACAGTATTTTTAATGCAAGACGGATACCATTATGATTTCTTATATCTATTATGTTTATTTAACTGAAGTTTTGATCGTTTACCATATCTTAGACACAGGTATTATTGATATTGTTATATTATTATATTTAACGGAAAATATTCAGTTAGAAAAAGGCAGAACATTCCCATAAATGAATAATTAGCTTGATTAAATAATGAAATTGGCATTATTTTTAAAATGCATACTCTACATGACTATGTGGTTATGTATTAGAATATTAAAATAATGAGTGAATGCAAGCACATAGTTAGTAAGTGTCACCTTATTTTTGTGTTAACATGAATGGTTCTTAAAGCAGACTTGCGATTTAACTGCTTATATATTTGTCACTTAGATAAGTGTGGGGAGAATATTACAAAAGCAGGTCTGCTATGAGCTTCTAGTTAAGCGGCTGTTATTATGTGTTTTTTTTTAATAGAAATCTTTGTGTTTTAGGTGTTGACGCACTCTGGCGCATTTACCCTAATTGTTATTTTGAAATCGGGGTGCAAATAAAAATGTAACATAGAATTCTAGCCCCATCATTTTAGAGGGGAAGTTGTATTCCATAATTTCAATTTTAGAATGAGACCCTCGCAATGCTAGTTAGAAATTAGATGCCAGAGGTTTTTTTTTTTAAATTAAAATTTTAATGTACCGGTTATTACACACAACGTATGAAACTAGGATGAAAATTAAGTTGTGACGAGACGATTGGTGTAATTAGTGGTAAATGATAAGTAGCAATGATCTACTTATTTTTTTACTGTTGAGCATAAGATTTGTACTGAACTTTACACAGCTTCAGCGAGGGATAAACAAGGGCTACTATTAATGTCTGATGTAGCCTAGAGAGACCAGTTCTACAGCTAGTGTGCTGATGTAATGCAGCGAGGCTTGGGCTACAGATAACCAGGACGAAGTCCTGCTAGGGATTTAGCTAGCTTGAACGTAGCCCTAAAGCTGGGGTTACACGAGGGCTACAGGCTATCGTTAGTATGCATGACGCAGTCTAGAGGCACTAGGGCTGCAGCTACCTATGACATAGCCCAACTTGCCAAGACCACAGCAAGGCTCACTCCGATTTGATTAAGCCAAGCTGAGCGCCAATTGACTCGCTATAACAATAAAAGTGGAAGTGGGCGAGACACATAGCGCGACGAACCGATGGCCGTTGAACGGTGCGATTCTGTATGGCTCTCGCGTGCCGAACAACGCCCTGTGGTGCGGCTCCCTCGAAGGTGAACCAACGATCTGGTGCGCGTGAGCGGGAAGCCGCTGGATACGGGAAGCGCAGGACCTATCGCGGTGGCGACACCTATGCTCAGTAGTAGGTGTCGAACGGCTGATATGATGATGATGAATGATTTCGAAGACTACTAACTTGTGAAATTAAAACACACTTAAAGGGAAATGACTCGAGGACTGCCACAGGCGCGACTCGAACACGCACCTCCAGCAAGCCGGGTGATTGCTCTCCCACTTGAGCTACCGTCATCGGTCCTAATTTCTTTAAATGCTCTTTAGGTTGCAGCCAGCCGTGATTCATCACTGTTGCGGTAGGTTGGTAGGTATCTATTTTTTGGTAGGCATTGATTGGCCGCCGTGGTCGAAATCTGCCAGGAGGACATTTCAACAAGAGGTTAACTTACAGCTCCATATTGTGCACGGCGGAGTTGGGGCAGGTGCCGGGCGTGCGCACGTGGCAGTGCTTGTGGCAGCGCATGTTGCAGTCGCGGCACTCGTAGCCCTGCTTGCCGAGCCGCCGCGCTATCGTCTTGGTGCACACCTCGCACACTGTGCCACTGGAAATTTAAAAAAAAAATTGCTGTTTTTTGTACATGGTCCCAAAAAGTTTTACAATCCAAGAAGTAACTTTATAAAGCATGGTCAATTGAATGACTTCAAATAGGTAGGTTACCTTTTAGAGCAAGATAACACTGTTTTTTTGGTTTGCGGTAAGGTTGAAAATATATAAAAAAGTTTAAAAAAAAACTACGAAACTGACCTCAAAATAAAATAAAAAAAGGCACGACCAAGTCTAGTAGCAACTACCCTAATAGTCAGTCAGTTATTTTGAAATATTACTTTTTTGTTAAATAAATGCACTTTAGAAACATTATAAACCTTTTAACTCTCGATATAAATACGAGATATTACTTTGGCCAAAACAAAGCGCCACGTGAGTAACACCAAAAAATCAAAACAATATAAAATCAATAATAAAAATTTACCCACACCCCTCCACCAATCCGCACTGAGCCCGCGTGGTGGAGTATGGCTCGCACCACCTCATAGTTGAGGTGAGGCCTGTGCCCAGCAGTGGGACGTTTATAGGCTGATGATGATGATGAAATAAATCTTACCCGCTCAGATGTTTAGCGATGAACGTGTGCTCGTTGTAAATGTGTAGTTTCACCCCCTTCCGTCGCCACCTTGATCTCTGAGCCACCGTCAAAGGCACCAAGTAGTGTTTCTTAATGCCAGCTTCTATCGTCTCCAAGACCAAGGTTGAGGCTTCGTGGACGAAGGTCCTGGCTGAAGCTGTGCTGATCCCGGACATTTCGCTGAGAGAGGACCTTGAGGTTTAATTTTTGGGTAGAAATTCGGGGGGAACAGATTGGAGATGAAATGATTCAAAGGATGGGGTGGTGTTAGTCGAAATTGGATTGATTTTTTTGGAAAATGGGGGGCAAGAGATTGGGGATGAATGGAAAAGGACGAGTTTTTGGGTTAATTTTGGTCGGAATTGGAAGGAAAAAGTTAGGGATAAATGGAAAAGATATTTGAGGGTTGATAGGATCAAATTGATTGAGGTTGAGGATTAAAGATAGAGTTGTGTTTGATGAATAAATTATATAATAATAAGTTGGATTGAAAGAGGATGGAATATTTATGCGACGAATGAAATGATTCATAAAGGAATATATTTCATTGGTTTTTTGTCATGTTAATTAAAGGGAAAAGGGAAAGACGAGTAAAACACAAATAAAAGTAAATTCATTGATAAGCATAAAACAATTGATTTTAAAAAAATATTAATAGAATAAATGCAATAAAAAATACAGTGGTTGGCCAATTGGATGTAAAAAAATTGTGAAAAGATCATGCAAAAGGTTGAAAAGTCAATGGAAGCAAATCGTTCAAGCAAAGATATTTCAAAGAAGAACCATTAGTATTGAAAACCAGTGTTACCAGATCGCAGTGCGTTTACCCCCGTTGTGAGTGTTGGCAGATGAAAAAAAGAGAGAAAATGTACAATTAACAATACAATATATTCACTCTATAAATATTTTTAGGTACAATCCCCAGTGATGAAAATATGTTTAGATATTACACCTGCTTATTAGGATTTAAGAATGTGTTAAGAAATTCGACTCACTGAGGATTTTCAATTATTATATATGCGTGTGGTAGTACATTTAATGGCAAGACGGCATTATAAAGGTGAAGTTTAAAATCGTTAGTAGGCATAACTACAATATTGGCGTTAAAATAATTATATAAAATGACAAATATTTGGTTATATGTATGTAGAAATATTTTTTTTGTAATAATATAATGTAGTCTTGCCATGCCACACCAAAATGCAGTCTGGAGAATTTTTATTTCTGTATGAACATTCAAGAATGGAAAAAAATTTAAACACATTGAGTACCAAAAGCAAGTCCCATTAGCAAAATCACTTAATTTTTTTTTTGATATAGAGGATTCTATTTATGATTTAAAAGAGATGATTGATACAGATTTATCTCATGACACCGAAAAATATATTTTTTTAATATATCCAAATGCTTATAATGCCAAATACAAGGGTTTGATACAGAAATATCACTTTAATAAAGTTAGAAAATTACCAGAAAGTTGCCTAAGCAATGAGGGATAACCCTAAATGTTTAAAATATCAGAATACTACAAAGCCCATTAAGTAGACGACGCGACGCCGGAACCGCATCGGTGTCGCACCGAAACCGTGCGCATACGAATAAATATCGAGCTAAAGAGCCGTACCGACACCGCATACGGTTCCGGTCCGGCGCCGATGCGGTTCGTAGTTCGTCCACATAAAGCTTAATGGAACAGAGAATGGTTTTAGATGATGGGTGATAGCGTACCTCCTTGAAGTCCTGGATTCGTCTCCCGACTGCGCGGGGGACGCGCCAGCCGAGTACACGTTTCTGTTGGGGACGGACAAGGCCTTGTCTGAAAAACGAATATCTATATATATAAAAATGAAACCTGTTTTCCTTGGTCACGGCATCACGCGTGAATGGCTGGACCGATTTCACTAATTCTTTTTTTGTTGTATTTGTTATTATTAGGAGAAGGTTCTTACGGAAAAAAATATTAAGAAAATCTCTCAGAAATATTGAAAAATATACATTTAATTTTGCATATTTTAAAAAACGCGCGTAACTAATGTCAATGTCATTCGATGACATTGTTCAATCATTGCAACGCTAAGGCGGTACGAAGTTCGCCGGGTCAGCTAGTAAGTTATAAATTAATCCTTAGCCGTGTAAAACAATAACACTTTCAGTATCTTTTCTGCTGAAAACAGCTGGTTAGCTTCAACCGCCAGACGGATTTGACGGGTTTGAAAAAAAAAAACGGTTGTCTGCAAAGTCCTTTTACTGACGATAATTGAACGTAACAACGTCATAAGATTGTGCCTCTTTGTCTCTCGATGCGCGCTCTCGCTTGCACTGCAAACCATAAATGGAACGCCTCAGAGCGAGGTAACGCCGCATGCATAATGTTTTTTGGTGCGTGCAGCCGGTTCCATCGAATTATAAGACGTTGTCACGTCAAAAACGCCTTGAAATCGTCCATCCGTTCGGGAGCGAGGAGGAGACACACGTACGTTTGTAGGCTGACGAGGCATAAATCTTTAAACATACCATGGCTGTTCCTCTCGGCGCTGACGCTGCGGAGGTGGCTCTGGTTGTCCACGTCGGAGTCAGCCAGGTCCAACGACTGGCCTCTGGTGCGGGAGCGGCCCAGTCTGCAATATTAACAAGTTAGTGGTGAATCTTGACCGTTGAAGGGAAGTTTAATAGACACAATTTCGCGCCACTGCAACTCCTCCTTAGCCATTAAATTGGCCGTATTATATTTTATACACCACCAAAAAGTTTAGTTTTCGTGCAATGCCATGTGTAAATATTAGACAACCGAAACTAAATAGATTCATCAGATCAAAAAAAAAGTAGTTATTTTTTTGCGACGCAGGCGCAAAGTATGTAACAAGATTCATATTGATGATCAGATGATAGCCGTGGTCGTATTGGCCACTTTTCCTTTTGACATTATTACTAAAGTTTTTTTTTACAGAAGTGGCATACGTCCACGATATCACCTGATCATCAATATGAATCTTGTTTTATATTTTGAGTAGTCAGGATTTAGTTTTGGAACTTATTTTTTGTATTTTATCTAAAGCAAAGTCACTTCCCGCCTATATCCCTGCGACTGTATGTATGTATGCGTAGATCTTAAAAAATGCTTAAAAAAGAATTAATCTTTAAACTTCTTTAAAACAGATTTAGATGCAGTTTTTGTTAAAATATAATAGATAGAGTGATTCAAGAGGAAGTTTTATATGTATAATACACAGCGGACAGGAAAACGTCTGCCGGGTTCGCTTTCCAGTTGGCCAGCACATCAGCCTACTCATTTTTGTATCAAAATCGACCGTATCACAAGCGCATAAGATAACGCAATGTTTATCGTGACGTGTTGGCCACCGTCCATCGTATTACCAATGTAACTTTAAGATTTGCATGCCATTAATAATGGTTGATTAAGCGGATGTATAATCGCTGATTAATAACTATGACCATCTTCAGTGTACCTTAACCCATCGCAAATAAATATTTCTATTTCTATAAATACATACATACATATTTCACAGCAATCACACCAATTCTCTAGTTAAGCTACGAGGCTTGTGTTAAGGGTACTAGACAACGGATAAACATACGTAAATACTTTTTTTGTAAATAAATACAAATTATATATAAGAAAACACCCGGACCAGTACAAACACACATGTTCATGCACACACACACATTGTATTGTGCGGGGATCGAACCCGCGACCTTTGGTTTTAGAAGTCCGACATGCAGACCACTGCACCAAGCGGTCGTCAAAAATCTATATCTACCTTCTCTTGATAGTGCCGAAGAAGTCTCGTCTCCTTTTCTGTCGAGGCGCGGGCTCGGGTGGCGCGTTCTCTCTGTTCACGTAGTCACCTTGCTGTGGGATTATCGACGCTAATATGAGTATAATATGGCTTAAAGTTAATTATGGGCTTAACACAGACTTTAAATAGTCGCATGTAAATGAGAACAAAGCTTAAAACTTTGCTGACAGTTATGCAAAAGAGATTTTCATGTATTTTTTCTGAGAAACTTGGAAAATTGTATTCCAATTAGGGCTATGTGGCTAAATTGGTAAGATTTTCCTTTGCTAATGAAGACTAATATTATAAATGTGAAAGTAGCTCTGTCTGTCTGTGTGTTACTCAATCACGCCTAAACTACTGAAACAATTTGCATGAAATTTGGTATGGAGATATTTTGATACCCGAGAAAGGACATAGGCTACTTTAGACCGCGGGAAAATGACGCATTCCCATGGGAAATTTCAGGTGGGCCGACCGCCTTTTTTTTTAAATAAAAAATGAATTGCTGCTCGTTAGTCTCACTAAAACTCGAAGAACGGCTGAACCTATTTCAAGAATTTTCCAGGGAAGGTGTAAACGATGAGAAAATATTGATAAATTGCGAAAACATTGGGCAGGACATTGTCTGCCGGGTCCGCTAGTTAGAACACATAACGTAAAATATGTCATTTAATGTGGTTGGTCTAAAATCAAAGAAAACTAGAAGGATATGGTCTAGGATTTTGACTCTAATCTTGAGTTGGTATTTATTTCCATAGCCTTAATACTTTTTTTTTACTAGTAAAATGTGCATTCTATTTATTGCCCGTGCTGATAACTAGTGAAGTAATTGTATGTAAACATAATATAATATGTAGCGATATTATGTATTGACATAATTATGTGTGTAAATTGCTGTTGAAAAAAAGTGCTTGATATTTAAATAAACAACAAATAAATCCATGCTTAATTAATTTGTTAATACATTAGTTCAAAAAACAAGTTCTCTAATTTACACTAAGATAGCGCCTTCTGTCAAATATCTTTACCCAAAGTATCATTCTTTGGTATTGGTAAAGATATTCCAAAGAAAAGTGTCCACAGATAGTGTCACTAACAATCAATCTGATCCAATGATGAGGCTAATAAAAATAGGACGATGTTTTTTTTTCAGTTTTGAAGTAATTATAAATGTCATTAATGCGTTAGGTTTATACGCAAATTTTTAGTCTTTTAACACACGCACGTGTGCCGTGCACCTTAAGCGACGCTAGATGGCGCTGCCGGGCGTTGACTCGCGGCAACAGATGTTGCCGTGAGTCACCCTAAGGTTCTTAATCTAAGCGACACATTATTGTGATAGTTTTAATAGGCCTTTTCTGGCAAACCTATAGCGACTTACAAGGCTTCGGACCGGTCATTGGATCTACTACTCACTTTTCCTGCAATTGTAAAGATTCTGATAAATTAGTCCACCTCCGACTGTTTCAATCTAGAAATCCCCCTTACCAAAGTCTCAACTCTGACCGACACGTAGTACTCGTATAGATCGACAGTTTTAGTTTATGCATTACGTATTTCCGTTGTTACTATTGACGTTTGTTTTTAATTCCCACTTTACACCTCATTGCATCAGACATGTTTGTGCCACTACATATGGTTCTCAAACTTACCGCTTCCCCATTTTCTGGTATTTTGTCCCCATTCTCTTTAATCCTCACACTTTTCCCGGGAGACTGATTGGGAGTGACATTTTTCTTTTTCTCAGTCACCTCACCATTGTCTATTGGTTTGTCTTGAGGCATCTCCTTGTCTACGGCTTCTCTTTCGACTTCGACGAATTTCCCGGAGTTGGTTAGTTCAACCTTTTAGTGAGATGTTTGGAATGTTAGTGGAAAAACAAACAACACAAAAATTGAATATCATTTTGCTAAGAATATTTTACAATCATTTTTTTTTAAATATTTGTAGATACTCGTATTTTCGAAATAAGTATTCAAAATCAAAACCTTTTTTTTCAATCTACCAGTCCTGATAATTCAAATAAAAAGTTTTTTGTCAGTATAACAACGAATCCTAAATTTCCTAAATTTTAGCAAAATGACATTCCGAATGGCATTCTAAACTAAGGCATGGATCATGCTTGGACTAGCTAGCTTTTGAAAATCTGTACAAATCATATCAAATCTGGCAAATGCTACCATTGGGTACTTTTTCCATTTTAAGGGAAGAAAAAGTACAGTGGCCACACATCAGGCTACTCATTTTTGTTGCAAAATCGCTCATATTACAAGCGCATAAGATACCGCAGAGTTTACCGTGACGTGCTGGCTACCATACTTAATAGTAGATCATTTTAATTAAAAACCATTAGGAACCCACCTTGATAGATTTCTTCGGCTCCTATAATTTCATGTCATGCACCACGCAGATGAAAAAAAAACAAATTCACGTTAGAGAATCACTCACAGCGAAAAACTTGGGGCTCATCAAGATGTGATGTGTGCAGAAATACTTGCAATGAGAATGTTACGAATGAATACGTCATTAATTTAAAGAATGTACCGCAGTTTTCCGCTGGTGTTAATAACAAATAAATTACAATAAGTCTTAACTGTCACTAATTTTACATATTAATCAATCGAAACCAATCGTTTCCACACGATTTTTGTCAAATGACACAAAACAGATAAAAACTAAGCACAAAATAACACTCTGTGGGGTAAAGAAATATTTAAGTAACCAATCTGGATACTTCTCTGTAGCTAATTATTTAAATATGTTACCAAATCGGCTCTATGCGATCGAGACATTTAATTATTGAATTTAATCGACCTCATTTTGAAATAGTGTTTACCTACATTTTAGAATTTTCATTTAAGTACACTATAGGTACAAAATGTAATAAATAACTAAGAAGCTTAAACCCTAAAAATATTTTTAATCGATTTGCGAATGTGCGATGCTTTCTCTTTTCACGCCATAGATTTCTGGCTTCCTTGTTTTGTATATTATATCTCCATGTAACAAACCCGTTGCCCTTAAACTTGTCAATTATCTCCTCGTGGTGTTACATTACTCACCCGTTGCACAGAGTGTATGATGAGGGTAGATTTGTTGGCGGCGCTTGTTGGGCTGAGTTCCAGCTCTCGCAGCGCCTGCTCCGTGAGTTGGCTGTTGTCGTGGCCTGTGATGTTAAAGAATTAGTTTAGGCTGGGTTTATTTAAGAGGAAATACAGTTACGACGACAGCAAATCTTAACCACTCGTTTTTTCGCGGTTCTGTAGTACCATAGACAAAAGGTGAACGTCAGAATCGCCGGTCAACAGTCGTATTTACCTTTGAAATTGTGTCTAAAATTTACTTATGAATTGCTTATATTTGCTTATCATGTTGAAAGAATTGCTTATTACATAATTTAAAAGTATTTAAGCATTTAAGGTTGACCGTCCATTCTGACGTCAGAATGGCTGGTCAATGTCTGTACAGCGGTAAATATGTAGAATAACTGAAATTTTAGTGGACCAAAGATTGCTTATCAATTGCTTATTTCACAATTTATAAGTTTAGACCCTGTTATTCTTTTCTTAAGTTATGTAAGAGGTTAAATTTCTCCAGTGCCTGTTAAAATATGAGAGCAAAGTATCATATGTTGGAAATTGCGTTTATATTACAAAAGGTCATAAAATGCCTGCCAATATTGAGATATAGTTGATAGTGAAATTGTAGTTACTACAAATACATGTGCATTGGACTCTATTTGTCAAGCCTTACTTTATCATATATGGATGGAAGTACCATAAATCAAATAATACAAGAAAGTGAGCACATGCTTTGCCAGCTTATTAAATGTATGTGTGAAAATAACAATAAAGATGTTTATAAAATTAGAACAACGTTAGCTAAAACATATTTTCAAAAGGTTCAGAATGGCACTACTATTGAAGTTGATTGTGAATGTAATGTGTTGTATATTTTTGACCGAATTCTGAAAGACTGTTATCTTTGCAGTGCGTAAGAAAAAGATTTTTGCACCAATTTAGACTGTTCTGTGAATAAGTTTACAGAAAAGTTTCAGTTTTACGTCTACACGATAAACGTGCAACTGAAATTCAGGAAGCTGCAGAGACATAACTAAATTATCCCGACATGACACCGTGTCGTAGATCTTCTTGCACTGGTATAATAACATTTGAACTAGTCCTACGCAATCTTATATGTTTTGAAATATCAGATGAATCGATTTCTGTGTACGAAGCACCTGCAAAACTAGTTTTGAAGGATATTGAATATGAGCTGCTTTCAGTTATAGAATTTGTTCCACCTGCTGTTGCTAAAATGGGCCACTATAAAGCACACTGTAGGCGTGGAATGTATGGCAATGCTACGACGATCTAAGTACAAGAATCATACGAAGCAGCAACAAAAAAGTGATACCACATTGTATTGTTTATGTTAGGAAATAATGTCATATAATTTATTCCAAGTCAATTTACATAAATAAGTAATAACAATTATTATATATTCGAAATAATGTCATATAATTTATTCAAAATCAATGAACATAAATAAGTGATAACAATTATTATTATTATATATTCGAAATAATGTCATATTTTTTTCCAATTAAATGTACATAAATAAGTAGGTGATAAATATTATACATATTTCAATTCAAAAATCTTGTCGAAGAAATAATGTCGTATATTTTTTTCCAAATCAATGTACATAAATAAGTAATAACACACAATATACATAATTCAATTCAAAAATCTTGTCTTAAATTTACCTATATATTCCTAACTATTAAACTCAGTTTTCTTATCGGAGTCTTTAGGGTCTACCGTAAACCATCCGTGTGCATTTTTGTTTGCGCAACCTCGTTAATTTGTTGCTCTCATTCTTTTAACAGGCACTGGGAATTTTAAGCTCGTTACTGACTTATGGAAGAAATAACAGGGTCTAAACTTATAAATTGTGAAATAAGCAATTGATAAGCAATCTTTGGTCCACTAAAATTTCAGTTATTCTACATATTTGCTGCTGTACAGAGATTGACCAGCCATTCTGACGTCAGAATGGACGGTCAACCTTAAATGCTTAAATTCTTTTAAATTATGTAATAAGCAATTCCCTCATCATGATAAGCAAATATAAGCAATTCATAAGTAAATTTTAGACACAATTTCAAAGGTAAATACGACTATTGACCGGCGATTCTGACGTTCACGACAAAAGACAGTAGTTTGTTTCGCGGTACTACTGGACCGGCCTGCTCGTGCACCGTGTCCTACCAGTTTAGTAGATGTTTTTTGTATGCGGCAACATTCAGACTCATCGGGTAATTTAGATTAAAGTGCTAGCAACATTTCAACTTCAAAAGAGTACGAGAGGCCTTTCATTGATTAAAAAAAAATTGAAGATATTGCGTCAGTTCACGCCATATTTGTTTTCTCTGTGTGAATATTATTACAACTATTAAAGGTACACGACAAGATTTTTGACAGAGAAATTGACTCCGTTTGTGACAAGAAACAAGTACACCAATTACATAAATAATAGTTATAAAAATGAATTTTTAATGTACCAAGAATTTTTTATATAAATAGTAGTTAGTTAAACCGTTCTCTGTCACCTGAAAACTTGTACAGGGGTACGTGGAGGCAAAGGAGGGCTGATATATTACTTACCATTCTGCTTGAAGACAGTCTTGGTGGTGGTGGTGAGCTGCCCCTGGGGGGAGAGGGATCGCAGACTCTCCTTGATCTTGAAGGGGCGGGATCCCATATCCGGGATGTCGGCGCCTTCGATGAAGAGGAACTGAAATAGAAAATTTTATTAAGTAAAAAACAATCTTCCAGCTTAGCAGATCTAAAAAGTTCACCTTTGGGGTTCGAGTGTAAGGTTTGGGAACCGGAGGCATTCGGCACGAAATTCTAAGTGGAAAAATAAGGTCGGTATCTTTGACCGGAACAAGATAAACAATATAAAGAAGTTTGCATGTTTAAAGGTAGGTTCTACTCTGTAAGATTAAAACTGTGGTGAGACACAATGTAGCTGGGCTAGACTCGTCGTACCTATGTTTTGAACTAAGAATACTAGCGAACACAGTGGGTATTATTGGTGGAGATACAGGGGTCGTATAACGTTCTTATTGTACGGTTTTACGATTAACAGCGCTATCGCAAAGCTTAGGTTTAGCCTTAACAAGTTCGTTACAGGCCCAGGATAAGATAAGATAAGAGTGATGAGACAAGTAAGCGTGCCTCGACAGTGAGCGTCTCGGAGACGTCGTGATGGGACAAGTGAACGTACCTCGACTACAGATTACTAAATAGTTACTACGTAACAGATAAATCACTGCATAGAAAAATTTCGATACCTACAGCGTTAATAGACTACTTTTTCTGCCGCGTACAATAATGCACCTGCAGCTCTGAGTATAAAGTCACTATTGCTTTGCAGCTGCGCGAGATCACGTGACGTGAGACCGAGTGACAATCGAACTAGGGTTGACACTTTCGGTAAAAATATTTCAACCACATTTTTCTAAAATGGTATTTGATTGACTGTTGTTGAAATAATATAACATTATTGAATAACAAATGTGAAATAAGAAATTCAGCCTGTATAAGGTATAACAAGCGAATTATGAGCTACTTAATTGTGACTCTTGCTATCTCTTTCTAAAACGAATCTGTCATTTGTGGAATCTGACGTTTGTAGATTATTAGTAGGTAGGTACATTTCGAGAATCGACCTACCTACCTAATTAATTAGTCATTAGTCGACTAAACCACCACATCGAGTAGGTAGGTAGGTAGGTACACACAGTTCGTAGGTGGTGCGCAGCCCATAAAAAGTAGACTTAGGTATTATTTCGATAAAGTAACTGACCTATGTTTCACTGTAGGTATTACAATTTAATTCAATAAAGCCGAACCCCAATTTACCTGAATTTATCCAATTTACCTACGTAGGTACCACCTACTAATTTGTTTATTTTTATACTTTGTAAATAAATTACTAACTTACCGGGTAATAATTACATTTTCTTCATTAGCTGGTAGACTAAAAAAAGAAAGCGTTTTATTTCTCTTAGTATTCGACCTACACCCATCAACAGCACATAAATTTCCACCACAAGAAGTCATTTTTCTAAAATAAAGCTAACGTTTAACAAGCACAGATTACTTATTTGGTTCGTATGAAAACTAAATTGATCGTAAGCGTAACACGAATAATTATAGTGCGTCGTGAGCGCGTCCGACGGTTGTTGGCAGCTCACTGAATTCGCACCGACGTCGGTGCGGGCGAGAGTAGGCTATTACCGCGCGCAAGTACATCGAGTGAGAGAGGCCTGCCTCGACAGTGAGCGTCCCGGAGAAGTAGTGATGGGACAAGTGAACATACCTCGACGGTGAGCGTTCCGGAGACGTCGTGATGAGACAAGTGAACGTACCTCGACAGTGAGCGTCCCGGAGACGTCGTGCTGCTCCATGGGGCGCGTCTGCAGCGCGATCTGCTGCCGCTGGGACGACAAGTGAACGTACCTCGACAGTGAGCGTCCCGGAGACGTCGTGCTGCTCCATGGGGCGCGTCTGCAGCGCGATCTGCTGCCGCTGGGACGACAAGTGAACGTACCTCGACAGTGAGCGTCCCGGAGACGTCGTGCTGCTCCATGGGGCGCGTCTGCAGCGCGATCTGCTGCCGCTGGGACGACAAGTGAACGTACCTCGACAGTGAGCGTCCCGGAGACGTCGTGCTGCTCCATGGGGCGCGTCTGCAGCGCGATCTGCTGCCGCTGGGACGACAAGTGAACGTACCTCGACAGTGAGCGTCCCGGAGACGTCGTGCTGCTCCATGGGGCGCGTCTGCAGCGCGATCTGCTGCCGCTGGGACGACAAGTGAACGTACCTCGACAGTGAGCGTCCCGGAGACGTCGTGCTGCTCCATGGGGCGCGTCTGCAGCGCGATCTGCTGCCGCTGGGACGACAAGTGAACGTACCTCGACAGTGAGCGTCCCGGAGACGTCGTGCTGCTCCATGGGGCGCGTCTGCAGCGCGATCTGCTGCCGCTGGGACGACAAGTGAACGTACCTCGACAGTGAGCGTCCCGGAGACGTCGTGCTGCTCCATGGGGCGCGTCTGCAGCGCGATCTGCTGCCGCTGGGACGACAAGTGAACGTACCTCGACAGTGAGCGTCCCGGAGACGTCGTGCTGCTCCATGGGGCGCGTCTGCAGCGCGATCTGCTGCCGCTGGGACGACAAGTGAACGTACCTCGACAGTGAGCGTCCCGGAGACGTCGTGCTGCTCCATGGGGCGCGTCTGCAGCGCGATCTGCTGCCGCTGGGACGACAAGTGAACGTACCTCGACAGTGAGCGTCCCGGAGACGTCGTGCTGCTCCATGGGGCGCGTCTGCAGCGCGATCTGCTGCCGCTGGGACGACAAGTGAACGTACCTCGACAGTGAGCGTCCCGGAGACGTCGTGCTGCTCCATGGGGCGCGTCTGCAGCGCGATCTGCTGCCGCTGGGACGGGGCCGCTAGCAGCTCGTCGATGCCCACCAGACCCAGCCCCAGGAACCTGTCGAGAGAGACGTGCTTTTATTAGGTGGGACACCTATAAACACACGCGTGACACACATGTGACATATAAACTGATGATGGGCCACAGGCACAAAACCTTGTGACTAGTATGATAATAATAATAATTTAATAATACAACAACATCACATACGTTGATCTGACTCCTTGGTAAGTAGCTTAAGCACTTGTGTTACAGATATCAGAATCAACAGGTGTATTACAAATGAACTTAAATAAATACATATAACACCCAGACCAATACAAACAGACATGTTCATGCACACAAATGTCTGTACAGTGCGGGGATCGAACCCGCGACCTCTTGGTTAATAGTCAACTTCTTGACTATTGCACCAAAGTGGTCGTCAAAAATTTATGTAAAGATAAAAGTGAAAAAAAAAGTTTATTTCAATACCTGTAAATTCAATACATATAAATGCTTGTGTTAGGAGTATATTATAGAAGTGAAACAAAGTTGTTTAGTTATTTTATTACATTGTAAAAATTTACTTACTTATATTGTGTGTGTGTGTGTGTGTGTGTGTGTGTGTGTGTGTGTGCGCGTGTGTGCGTGTGTGTCATCATCATCATCAGCCTATATACGTCCCACTGCTGGGCACAGGCCTCACCTCAACTATGAGGTGGTGCGAGCCATACTCCACCACGCAGGCTCAGTGCGGATTGGTAGAGGGGTGTGTGTAAGGTAAGTGACTAACCTTACTGTCAGATGTTATTAAGCCGCCCAATGGCCTCGGACCAGGCTTAACGACTAATATCTATCGATATTAACCGGGACCAACAGCTTAACGTGTGTGTGTGTGTTTAAATAAATATTAAAAGTGTTAAACAAAGTGTTAAACCTATATTATAATTATTTTTTGTAAGGATTAAACAGTTCGGTTTCTAAATAGTTAGTAATAAATTGTTGTGAACATGATTTAAGCCACTTACCTATGTTGCGCGGCCCCGCCGCCCGGGGAGGGCGGGCCGGTGCGGTCGTACACCTCGAACAGCAGCTCTGCCGTTTGCGGGGACAGGTCGCTGAGGAACAACATAAACAGGTTACAATTTGCTTAAAAATAACACGAATAGTGCGTAACGTGCTAGTAAATTACTTCGTAAAATAATCGTCATTTGTGTAACATTAAAACGCACTTAAAGAAAAAAAAAACACAACAATCACACCAGTTCTCTAGTCCCAAATTAAGCTACGAGGCTTGTGTTATGGGTACTAGGCAACGGATAAACATACTTAAATACTTTTTTTTTGTAAATAAATACATATCGCGTCAGCCGCGAGTCGTGAAGGCAGTACACCGCATAACATGTGCGCCAGCCGTGAAGCTAGAGAACTAAAGATAACTTACAAGATGAAGTGTCCTTCTTAAAGGCGGTCTAGTTTTTCTCCCATATGCAACCACAATAGCAACTTACAAGAGGAAGTGTTCTTCCCACTGCGGGCAGGTGGTG
Source organism: Pyrausta despicata (assembly GCA_963921415.1). Lineage (NCBI taxonomy): Eukaryota > Metazoa > Arthropoda > Insecta > Lepidoptera > Crambidae > Pyrausta > Pyrausta despicata. The sequence continues at coordinate 8,964,063 of OY992870.1, read as the reverse complement.
TCCTTCTTGAAGGCCGTCTGATTTTTCTGCGGCGGTTCGTCCATTTCAACAACACAGTAAGGGGCGATGCAGCCTGTCTTGCCTGAAAAGGTTTTTATGACAAGTCCCTTAGTTACTCTTGGACCGTAATAAAACTAAAGTGAAAAAGTCTGGTTTTTATTATGCACATAGATCCTCATTGGACACTTAAGCACGTCCCATACAAAACCCTTTTACCATATTATAACAAAGTCCTACGCAAAACCCAAACTTTGGAGTGAGCACGAACGACTATCGTAACGTATTGTACCGACGTACATACTCACTTGGTATACTGTTAATAATTTGTTCCCGGTTTGGGTTTCCAGTCATTTTCATTCTCACAATATATGCATTTTTGCGTGTATTATTATTCTTTTCCGTGGAATCTGTTTTCTTTCGCTTTTTACTGAAAAATAAGGAATTTCTAATTACGTGTTCATAAACGTCAAAGTTTGTATCACCTATAAATGTGATATTTCGTTGTAAAATAGGGAAAAAGGGTTATAACTAACTTTTAAATGGTTTTCCTCTCCTTCTCAGCATAATTATTTCTTATTGTGAACACGATTTATTAGTATTTTTCCGAATTTTGTACTTTTTGACACTGTAATTGACATTTTGAGTGACGGGAGTCTTATTATTTTTTTCTGAAAATTGACAACTTTTAGCAAAGTTTCAATACAATTTCCATTTCAAATTCTGCAAAGCACGAGTTTTTCGCGTTCTATCCACGCTCTAAATTTGAACGACCCGGCCCTTATATAAGGTCACCTCGAATTAAGCGCAAATATTTTTAAGGGTAGCTTTAAAATAGCGTTGTAAACGGGAAAAATACTTAACAAATAAAATATCGTTAACTTGTCAATTTGTATGGGGAAACTGAAAGTTTATGACGTTTGGAAGACACGAATACGTTACTATAATGTTCGTGCTCACCGTTCTTTATGAGATTTTTTTCTTCGATTCCACACTACTAAACCTTACATATACGAGTATAGTTTCGGGAAATTTATATTCAAAATCTAGAAAAACAAGTGAACTATACCTCCGATATCCTTAGCAGCGACCACCTTGACAAGCAGCCGCTTCTCGCCCAGCAGCTGCACGCTCCCAGCGGTGGAGTTGGGCGTGGACGTGTACATCTGCCGGTCGTGCTGGAGCTGCAAGTGGAATTGTCAGCAAATTTTATTTATTTATTTAGATAACAATAGGTTACATTCAAAATAAGGGGTTTGTGATATTGTAGTAAACAATTACATATAATGGCTGGAGTGGGGAACGTCGGCCATTACTCGTGACGCAGCCGGGGAGTGCAGACGTTGCTTGCTCCGAGCATGGAACTGGGACTTGTGTGGTTTTATTTATTGTGTTTCCTTCCCTCCCCAAAGCATATGAGGGACACCACAGGGTTCACTACTCCATTTCGAAATACGTTTCGTCGAATTACATTTCGTCGATGACAACAAGACAAGAATCAAATCCTTTAGCCAAAGGATAAACAAAACACTAGACTACCGAAATTTGAAGAGGGCGTTAGACGATTATAAAACTGCACCGCACTCCATCTTGGTCCGCGGGCCTTAGTTGGTTTGAAAAAGATGTTGTGGTGAGTTTTTCTTACAACATCCTTATAACGCGTTACCGGGGTGCTATTGGTACTGCGCAAGCACAATCTGCGACGGAGCGCTGTCCAGTCCAGTGTTATCATCGCCTAAGTAGCACAATTGTAAACGTCATGCAGAATGTAAATCCATTTACGAGTAGTATTCTGTAAACGTTGTGTCAAACTAAAACAACCGTTTACAAAGCTATAAATACAAACAGAAAAAACTGTTTCCTAGGTAAATGTGTCCGCGCTGCTTTTCATTCCGTGGTCCTGTATCGAAGTATCTTCGCAGGCGAGGGCAAGTAGGAGAGATTAAATTCTTATACAAGAGACTAAGGCTGAAAGTAGCACATACCATAGAGTCATAGTGCAGAGGTAACCGTGGTCCCGTGTCAAAGTGTCTTCGCAGGCGAGGACAGGTTGGGTAACTGGAGAGGTTGAACTCCAGGTGCGTGTTGCGGAGAGCGCTCACTACTATGTCGCTGGAACATATAAATAGAATAATATGAGTTACTGGGGGTGGCGGAGGTGATTAAATTAGAGATATAACTAGCTAGATAATAATAAATAAATAAAAACAACAACACGATCTGACGCTGTGGTAAGTAGCTTAAGCACTTCTGTTACAGATGTAAGAATCGACAGTGGTATTAAAAATAAACTTAAATAAATACATATAACACCCAGACCAGTACAAACAGACATGTTCATGCACACAAATGTTTGTACAGTGCAGGGATCGAACCCGCGAACTCATGGTTAATAGTCAACTTCTTGACCATTACACCAAAGTGGTCGTCAAATGACACGCTGTCGGAACCTAGTCGCTGCGACACAGAGGGTCGAGTCTGAGCAATAAACCTCACCTGATAGCAGTCTGCAGGTTGCTCTCAGTGGCGTTGGGCCGCAGCGGTCCCACTGGTGCTAACGCTATCTTCACCTCGGGCCAGCCGTCGCACTTGAGGTCGCCTATCAGCTTATCCGTTATGCATATAACGTGGAGACGAGCGCGGAACCTGGAATGATAGGAGATAATAGTAAAACAACGAGTTTCCATTACCTTTTATGGAAGACAAGAACTCGTATCCCTATTGCATGGGTAGGTTGAAAATGCCGACGGCGTGCAGTCAGCGCGCTTTTCGCTGCTATAGATACAACTTAACTCGCATCTTGCGTACTTACAGCGAGCCGTCTACGCGCCGACTCCGAGTCGCCAGCAAAACAACAACTTAACGTTTTTTGCGGTCGGCGAGCTTGTACCTTGAAGACGACACCTAGCTAGCGCTCGCGCGACGCCGTAGCTTTACTTCGAGGTGACGCTGTGCTGTAGCACAGGTGTAATAATAGTTATAGTCCTCCTGAACGATTTCGACCACGGCGGCCAATCTCAACAGATATCAGTCAACTACGCAGGAGATATTATAAGTGCACAAGTGTGAGCGCAATACACAGGTGCACTTACTGCTCCATCACTCTCAAAGTTCGGTGAGACGGCAATCCGACATGACCGAAGAGAGATCAGGTGCAGAACCAACGGCTTAACGTGCTTTCCGAAGCACGGGGGTGTAACACCGCCAAATTCCCGACTCCGAGCTGCTTTTGAGAAATTCGTGACAGAAAATCTCAGAAACAATTTTTGGTTCGACCTGGGATTCGAACCGAGGACCTCTCGGATGTAAGGCAGAAACTTTTTTGGATGTAGCTGAGTTGCAGAGCCGATATGCGAGTACGTGCGAGCAAGCGCGCTGGTTAGAACGAAACGTAAGGGAGTACAGCTTTAAACCCGATCCTAAGGAGTAAACATTTGTTTGCATTATAATTACTTGTGATTGAGTGTTCCCTTACCTGTTCACATTGACCCTATAGTGGGAGACTTCAACTTTCTCTCCCCTTTGACTGAAGGCTTTCAGCTGAAAAGCGGGAGTCGCCTCGCAGTCACAGGTGATTGTCTGAAACAGGGATATTTTAATTATTTATTAGATGCCTGTGAAGTGTTGTCTATTCTATTATTTACTCTTACGATTAGATTAGAATTGTTATATATAAAAGTGTCATGGTTTTTAACTTCTACAATATGTAATATTTTGAACTGTACCGACTCAAACAAATAGCTCAATATACGAGGTACATAAGGGGCTCTATTTTCAAGGCTAGAAAGCTAAAACGCTGCAATAGCTTTTAATCTGAAGCATAAAAGTGTGCTTGTGCTTCAGATAAGTGAAAACCTCAGATTGATAATGCTACCAACAGTAGTAAACTGACTAACTCATTCTTTTGCCTTGATCACACGCGCAGAGTGAATGGGCGAGACAGTAAAATTATTCTCGGACGAGACAGTATCAACCTGTTCACATTAAGTGAGAACTCGGCCGAGTGACCTGTCTCGCCCATCCACTCGGCGCGTGTGACTGTACCGACTCAAACAAATAGCTCAATATACGAGGTACATAAGGGGCTCTATTTTCAAGGCTAGAAAGCTAAAACGCTGCAATAGCTTTTAATCTGAAGCATAAAAGTGTGCTTGTGCTTCAGATAAGTGAAAACCTCAGATTGATAATGCTACCAACAGTAGTAAACTGACTAACTCATTCTTTTGCCTTGATCACACGCGCAGAGTGAATGGGCGAGACAGTAAAATTATTCTCGGACGAGACAGTATCAACCTGTTCACATTAAGTGAGAACTCGGCCGAGTGACCTGTCTCGCCCATCCACTCGGCGCGTGTGATCTATGGGATGAGCATGAACAACTATCGTAACGTATTCGTAAACGCTACGAACCTAACCTATCTTAAACTTGTCAATTTGTATGGGGAAACTGTCAGTTTCTGACGTTTAGACGTCACGAATACGTTATGATAATGTTCTAGTCACCTCACTAGGCATTAGAATGAGTCAGTCAGTTTACTACTCAATACTGTCTTTTCAATAGAGAACTGTTTTAAACATTATTCCAAACGTAACAGAGATGTATTTAGAGGCGTTACTAGGTAAGGCCAACGCAATTAGATAAAATGTTGTAATGATGATCTATGTTTTCAAACATTTATATAACAGGGGATATAGCTCAGTGGTAGAGCAATCGACTGCAGATCGATAGGTCCCCGGTTCAAATCCGGGTGTCCCCTAAAACATCGACTAGTTTTTTTATTTTATTTTCATAGATTAATTAAAGCTTCTCTAGCTAAAAGCTCATGATATTAAACTACACAAAGGTTTCCAAAATTACAAACATCAATATTTATTTATACCTTCTACATATTGTGTTTGACATATAATATTATTTAATCTGATTTCGTGCTTTAATTTAAAAAAGAGACAAGTAGGTACGTGACCGGATCTAATTACTTTACGTTATTATTATCTTTTTATGTTATAATAAATTGCTTTTGGGGATTATTTGGGTAATTTGTGTAATGCAAAGCTATTATCTACTTCAATTTTATCAACCAAAGTGGTTTCTAACGAGATAAATACAGGATGTTACGATTGGTTTAAGTGAATTGTTACATGTTGCATTTGTGACTGGAATTTAAATAAATAATATTTAATTTTAACAACTGACATTTCATTTCTCTTTACGCAAATTATTTTACAAAAGTGGGGTCTTACTACATCATGCAGTTAGATCATGCATCCTTGGAGTCTTCTTCTTAGCGTGTCGATGGAACACAAGAAATTATATCGTGGCAGCCCAGAATTCAGCCACTTGTATTGCGGATCGACTGCAGTTCATCAAATCCGCTGGCGTGCAGGTGTTGGGGCACGCCGGGCACGATGTAAAAATTCGACATATTTTTCTTTGAGGGAAATTATTAAAAGAAAAAGTCTCACCACGTCATCCTTGGAGTCGCACTCGCAGAAGACGTTGGACAGTTGCGGCGGGTGGCAGTCCAGCGCGCGCACCAGCTCCACGCCGATGCCTTGCTGGAACAGGAGGTAACATAATAATAATAATAATAAATTCATTTATTGACCAAAAACGTAACGTAAAGATTTACAAATGTTCATTCTTAGCACTATGATTGACAATCAGATAATCTTAAGAATGTCCCTGCCAACTAAACTAGGATTAAACCTGTGTCTTAGAAGACAGTGATTCCTCCAAGGAAAAGCAAGTAATGTTATTTAGGAGAAAGAAAAATGTATGCTTAAGGTTATTTAACAATGGAAATTATCAGAAGGAACATAATATAATAATAATAGACTAAACTAATATATTAAAGTGCGTGTGTGTGGCTTGTGTTGCTAACGAGCACAATAGATGTGGGTGTGTTTAAGTGGATGAGAAATAAAATTATTTTGGGTGACACCATCACATACATTGCTCTGATCCCAAAGTAAGTTGCTTAAGAACTTGTGTTATGGGAATCAGAAACAACAAAGGTACCACACCACAAACACCCAGAGCCGGGACAACATTGAAAATTGGTTTGGAACATTGTCTCCGTCCGGGTATCGAACCCGGGACCTCATAGATGGCGGCACCTTGAAACCGATACTCAACCGACACTCAACACTACGGAGGTCGTTAAACATCGTGGTTACGAGTTGACTATGAAACGCTATGAGGTGATGTTGTCTTTTATTTAGGTGTACTTTATTTAAGCCTTTGAAATGATACACTTTTTACGGTTTATTTCACGATCTACCGTGACAATCTACCAGTGACGGACGCTGAAAAACGTCCGAAACACCAGGTTAAAATAAAATGTAAATAAATACGGAAATAATCCATAAAAAGTGTATCATTTCAATGGCTATGAGTGAGACACTCCCCGTCAAGATTTAACAAAAAGTTTTCAGTTTACCAATGAACAAAGTTTACTTTTATTAGGTAGTTACTACTTACCTATTTGTTTAACACTTAATATGCTAATATTAGGAACAGATCAGAGCCTACCCATTTTACGAAACAAGGAATATCTGGGAAACATCCTAAAACAACTGAGGCTCTATCTATTACATGTTGTCAATCAAATGTTGGAAAATCAAAATTGAAAAGAGGCAATGACAATAGTGACTATTTGGCGCAACTGATTTAGAGTTAGGAAGCTAAAGGGAAGCGCTACCTACCGACCGGGTGTTAAGTTCGGGGAGCAAGGTCCTATAGACATCATCTTGATTTGTCTATCTATATTATTCTGGATCTGAATCTTATATGCCGCGGTTCATGTGCGGTACTAGGCTAACAGCGCCATCTAGCCTATGAAGCCGTATCAGCGCTCGCTGTCGTGCTTGCCACCGTTAGGCGCTTGTGATGGCGAACGATAGAGGTCGCCACAACTGTGGTTGATTCGCTGCTTCCACTCAGCTCTGGCCCAAGTTATCTCGAAGCGGGATTAATTTATTTCTTGGCACGTGTGTATCACGTGTACAAGTGACCATTGTGAGTGTCTAAACCATGTCTAAACAGATATAAATTGATTTTGTAGATTTTTAATTTTACCGATGTTGTTTCTCGGTCAATAACAGGCAGCACTACTATTGAGCGTAAAACAACTTCGCAGTTCTTAGCTGCAATAGATCATTTATCCGTCAAGCTATTCAGCATACCGTCATCTATTCAGTACTTATTTGTAAGTAATGAGGACATTTCACGGTCCAAAGACACGAAGGCCGAGGGTCTGATGTCATCAGCTAAGGAGCACTATTGTTGATATTTTTATCTATTCACAGCTCATTTAAAAGCTTAGATAGCACGAATACATGATAAGTAGTCTACTTTTAAAGTTATGTCAAGGGTTAAAGGTCAAGGTTTCGACACCCAAGTGATTAGTATGATTTCGAAATGGGTTTCTGTATTTACTATAAATGTTGAAACATGTACGCAGCTCCTAATATTTAGTGATTGAACACCTTTTATTACTTTATAGATGTCGCTACTGTCCATGTCATTTTTACGAGTATATACATATATTGAAGAGATAAGGATATCTCTTCATCTCTAATAAATAAAAATGAATTGCTGTTCGTTAGTCTCGCTAAAACTCGAGAATGGCAAGACTAACTAAAACAAGACTAAAATTATTCAAATCGGTTCAATTTGAATAATTTTAGTCTTGAAATATTCGTGGAAGTCCAGGGAAGGTTTAAAAGATCTAAAATTAAAAAAAAAGCAACGGGCAGGACAACATCTGCCGGGTCAACTAGACATAAACATAAAAATGAATTGCTGTTCGTTAGTCTCGCTTAAACTCGAGAACGGCTGTACCAATTTGACTAATTTTAGTTTCGAAATATTCGTGGAAGTCCAGGGAAGGTTTAAACGGTGAGAAAATGTGGAAAAATTGCCAAAAATTGCGAAAACAGCAGGCAAGACAACATTTGCCGGCTCCGCTAGTCGTGAATAAAATTGTCTGTCGTGTCAATTACGCTCCGACTTTTATTTATTTTTTACGACTATGTTGTCATGGCAACTTCGTAGGCAAATGTCATTTACATACATTTTTGCAAACGGTGCGTTCAGTCGCTTCTTCAGCGACATATGCAGTTGTATGTAACTTTGTCCGATTAGTTATTTTAAACATACCTTCCTTTTTAAGACAAAAAAAACCACAGAACAAGGAAACTCCTAACTGCGTAAGAATAGAAGACGTAAGTGGGCGAGGCGCGAGTATAACTAACTGCGTTCTTGAAGACTCACTTGATGCTATCACGCTTCAAATGCAAGCGTGACAGCAATGTACATATACAAATATTGTCAATTTGTGACGGCAACCGACTGTGACATATTTGTTTAAAAAAAGAAATCGTTTAGTTTCTTAATTTACTAGTAATGCGGTTAATTTTGCATAACTGGATTTGTGCTATAAACTCTTTGGTAACCGCCACGATTACAACGAAACTTAAGGGTTCCTTACTTCATGTTATCTTAACGTTAACGTTAAGTTAACGTTCATGTGTGAGATTGGTTACCTTGGTTCTAGTAAAAAATTGATCATGCAATTTTTAGGTTATTTCTTGCCCTGTAAGTAATATACTATTTTCTTTCTTTTAGCTATGCACAGTGCCAATCTATTGATGTCCAAACACTGTCAATCGGTGAAGGCTGAGGCGCTCGTAACGTTCATTAGTCACGAATTTGTACTCACGACGAACTAAATAAAGGTTTACACATAGCACTTAAAACGTTTCGCAACTTTACATGGCTGGACTGCAGTATTGATGTGCTAAATGTTTTTAAGATATAATTGAGATAGAGAGAAGACTTTATTGCACACCACAAAAAATAATGCAAAATCAACATGCAAAAAAGATGCACAATTTAGGCGGTTCGATCGCTAAGATCGATCTATTTCAGACAAGTTTTTTGTGTTGAACAATTAATTTGTTAATTAACTCAGTAGGAATATGATTAAAAATGTCGAGGTGAAATGTGATTATACCAGCCTAATCCTAATTATGATGTTAAAATTGCATATTTTAAAATAAAAAAATACGTGCATAAAAATCGCCACATCGCATTTTGATATATCAGTGCTAGTGCTTCTAAAAAAACATTCATCATATCAGCCTGTTACAGTCCACTGCTGGTAATAGGCCTCCCCCAAGGAGCGCCACAGCGCACGATCTCCCGCCCTTTGCATCCAGTCACTACCAGCTGCCTTCTTCAGGTCATCTGTCTACCTAGCCGTGGGGCGTCCTACACTACGTTTACCTAAGCGTGGTCTCCATTCGAGAACCTTTTCTGACATAAAAAAAAAATCTGATTATTTAAATATCGTTGAAAAACATTAACTGACATGTCTCTTTCGAGCACACTCCGGTAATCATTTCGTGAGCCGTGCCGTGACCGATCTCATAAAAGGATTTCATTCAGTGTTGAATAGCTGATAATCAAATATCTTAGTTAGTAGTCAAATATCTTATCTCGTCTGTGTAGAAAAAAATTGAAACGATAAAAATAATCTAATCCATGGAGCGGAGCATATTAAGTATAAAACGGAGTGATAGAATCTACTACCATCCGCTCCAAGACTGGTATCGCTGATGTGGGCAACAAAGCCGCGAAATTAAAGTGGGAGTGGGCAGGTCACATCTGCAGGATGCATCCAGAGAGGTGGGCCCAAGTCGTCACCAAATAGGTGCCTACAGACGGCTATCGCCGACGAGACTTGGTCAATACAAGAAGGGACTGGGAAACGTTGGCAATGGACAGGGACAGGTGGAGAGTTTTGGGGGAGGCCTTTTAAAAAAAAAATCTTCATTTACGTAATCAAATACAACCTGAAAAAAACAAGATGATGTAGTCTCCTATTAGGCATTACAGAATGCCTGTATCAGGAGGCCACGCTCTTCCATAACAGTAGAAATTACGTAACTAATCTTATTGTAGGTACTATTTTAATTTAAAACTTTTTTTTAAAGGATGACGATATAATATACAATGTACAACAACAACATCACATACATTGATTTGACTCCGTGGTAAGAAGCGTATAAGCACTTGTGTTACAGATATCAGAATCAATAGTGGTATTACAAATAAACTTAAATAAATACATATAAAACCCAGACCAGTACAAACAGACATAATACTCGTATGTTCAAGCACACAAATGTTTGTACAGTGCGGGGATTAAACCCAACTAGTCAACTACTTGACCATTACACCAAATTGGTCGTCTTATGTAAAAGAAAACAATTGTCGACTCATATTAATAAATAACCAATGACTCCTACACGTTAGGTACCTCGGTAGATACAAGTCTGGCGTCTTACCTCTATATTGTTTGTATAACTTTTATGATTCCCTCTTTCCAAAGCGTTATCCTTCAAGGACGAAGGTTCAATCGATGCCAGTTACGCAGTGCTTACGTTATGTCTAGATATTGTTTTATCTGCCTAGGACAAAGAAAAGTTCTGGGTAGGTAAAATCGGTAACTGTGAATGGCTTAAAGCGCACTGCTAGACGACACAATCAAAGTAATTAGGGTCTTCTTTTTTTAAAGAATAATAATGACACTTAAACCCTTCCAATTCTACATATTGTTTTTTTTTTCTGTAAAGTTTAAATTTTTGTTTCCTTTTTTTATTTTTTTTATAAATCTGTTTTTATTATTTTATTAGGTAAGTTGTAATATATTTTTTTAAGATATTTATTTGGTACGTAGAGTAAATGCAAATTGCGTATATCGAAATCAGTATTGGTAGGTGCTATAAAGTTAAAAAAAACGATCTCCGAGTTCCGCCCAAAAAAATCACGTTTGTTTTATGTGGGGCCACTCAAGTATTTCTTTACTCGGTTTTTAGTCATTGTAGACCATGCTAGAGGAGACAGAAATACCATCATGAAAACATCATATCATCATGTCTAGAAGAGATCGCATAAGACAAGCGATAAAACCGCCAGAATTGTACATCTTTCTTTGTTCAACTTGACTGTAATTTTTGTTTTGTCTTGTACAATAAAGAGTTAATCTATCTATATATTACTAGCTGACCCGGAAAACGTTGTTTTGCCATATAAATGTGTAATAAATGTGTAAAAGGGTGGACAACCCTTATCACTAAGGGGTATGAAAAATAGATGTTAGCCGATTCTCAGACCTACTGAATATGCTCACAAAATTTCATTAGAATCGGTCAAGCCGTTTCGGAGGAGTATGGGAACAAACATTGTGACACGAGAATTTTATATAAGTATATATAGAGATATGTGAAAATCTCAACTACGCCTTGCTTTTATGACGGTTCATGAGATACAGCCTGATAATAGAAAGACAGACGTGGACACAAGTAGACGAATAGCGAAGTCTTACTTATTGGTTCCCGCGTTTTACCCTTAGGGTACGGAACCCCAATATAATCACAGACTAGCTCGTTGGTGTAGTGGCAAAGTTTATGCCTTACATCCGAGAGGTCCTGGGTTCGAATCCCAGGTCGAGCCAAAATTGTTTCTGAGATTTTCTGTCATGAATTTTTCAAAAACAGCTCGGAGTCGGGAAGTTGGCGGTGCTACACAGTACACACCAGTAGTGCCTCGGTGCGCACGTTAAGCCGTTGGTCCTGCGCCTGATCTCTCTCCGGTCATGTCGGATTGCCGTCTCACCGAACTTTGAGAGTGATGGAACAGTGAGTGCACCTGTGTATTGCGCTCACACTTGTGCACTATAATATCTCCTGCGTAGTTAGCTTATCTCTGTTGAGATTGGCCGCCGTAGTCGAAATCTGCCAGGAGGACTATTATTATAATCACAGTAAAGTTTCCGAGTACCGTTGATATGACAACCAATTTGTATTTTTTTATCATAAACACGAGCTATGATATCCGCTGCCAATAACCCCTGTCCTGGCCTCCGGCCAAATTTGCCTCATTCCCATTGTCCCTGAATTTACGGGGACGCCATTTTGGATATTTCGTCTCTTCGTCTGTGGTAGACGATTAGTCTATGGTTTGTTGGAAATTACTCCGGCTCAAAGGATATAAAAAGTGGAAAAGAATAGTCTATTTTACTTAACGAACTTTTAATTTTACAAATTATGTTCCTTCTTGTATAATTTTCACTTTATATTTCAAACACAATCTTGTAATACTAAGATTAATTATTAGGCAAAAAAGCTAGTAGGTACTCAATTTAATAGTAGTATTTTTTTTTTGATGATAACATAGCAAAAACATTCAAGGAAGTTATGATTAGGTTATCATAGCATAAATATCGCAATCAAAACTATTTAAATACGACCTCTACCATATAAATTAGCGTAGAGCTACAAATTCGCAAATGAAGTCATCCATAGATATGCCATTTGTTCGTCACCCACTTGACCCCGCAAATGATATCACTGACCTATGGCGACTCTGACTAATTTGTTTAAAATAGAGTAATATAATATGGGGGAGATGGAGGTACCTTTGAACCTTTGAGTTTACGGAGCTATTTTAGAAGGTGATTTTGTGGTGATTTTTTGGTAGTGGCCACACAAACCTGCACAACTATCACTATCACTGACGTTTGACAACCTGTCGTTGAGTTATAAAGAGTTTTCAATTTCGATTTCAATTTTATTTTTTCAATTGAGCGCGTAAGGCTTTGAACATTTGACATCTTTTTGCATTTTCTTTATCACATGATGTATTGTTATTTTATAGCCTAATAGTTTGGACATTCCATTATCCTGTGTATTTTTCAGTAAGTGGTCAAAAAGTGATAAGACTTGCTTATTTTCGTGATACAATACATTTTCTATGTTAATAAGGATTATGCTCCTAGAATGTTAGTTAAATTATGTAAAGACAACACTTAAAAAAATCTTTTCGGCTCCGGTCATCGGGAAAATACTAAACAAATAAAATTATAGCCTGTTTCATCTTAACCGATTGTTAAATATTTCTCTCGGGTGATTTGAGGGTGTCTCCCACAATCATTGATGAAACATACGCTGGCTCAAAGCGTTAAAAAGCACTTACAAAATTCAACGACTCCATTAAGGTTCTCGGTAGCTTAGTGGTCAGAGCATTGGACCGGACTTTCAAAGGTCGGGGGTTCGATTCCTCCCCGATGACCGGAGCCGAAAAGAATTTTTTAAGTGTTGTCTTTTCGAAATTGATAAAAATAGCGTTGTAAACGCGAAAAATACTAAACAAATAAATTATGTAAATTTGCTTGGAATTCATCGCGTTCACAGAAGTGGAATCACTTGCACAAGCCACTTGACTCGTTTTTTACAGAAAATTCGATTGAGTTGTTAACTATTCCACTTATTTTTTAATTAAAAAAGTTTTCCTGACTTTCTATAACAATAATGTGGCACGACATTTGTTTTTTTTTCTGATAAGTTTTGTGTCATCAAGCGCATACATTGAAGAAAGTCCCTTAAATATATATTTAATAAATTACTGAAAATTTGAATGACCCAGTTCGACTAAGCATTTTGAAACACTGGAAAGGTTTAGAATTACAGTATCTGAAGCTAGAAAAAGTGTTAAAAGTGTTCCCCCTCTCCCCGAAGATAAGAATAATAAATTACTTTCAAGCTACGAATACGCTTTTGTTACTACCTCGTGCATGTTGTATAGTTACGATATAAGTAGTTTAAAAAAGAGATAAGTTTGAACCGTATGTCTGTTGCATCGTAGCTTTCGAACAAATGAACCGATTTCAAAGCGATTTTTTTATTCGAAATATATAAATTATCTTTCGAGTAAAATAACCGCTTTGATTTTATTGAAAAATTTTGATTTTAATTAAAATCACGGTATTTATTTCAGCTTTATTGCACAAATATTCTTTGTAGAAAAAGTGGACTTAACGCCGTAGGGCATTCTCTACCAGTCATACCTTTGGGCTAAGCAGAAATGATTAGTGGGCGGTGCGACACGGTGGTTCTTAGCAACGACTGGTCAAAATCCGTCCATCCGTTAAGCTCACCAGCTATTTCCCGGCTCATTCGAAGGCTTTTTGACTGCAAACTTTTATAAAGAGGTTTCTTGTAACGATTACGATATCATAATCATAGTGGAATCATGGTTTAACTCAAACATGTACACTGCTCTACAAAGTCTTGGGAACAGGAGGTTTTTAGGGAATATTTTTATTTTTATATATTTTTGTTTTAAAGTTTATATACCAATAGATGCGCAATTTAATGCTTAATTAGTTGCGTATATAAATAAAGGATTCAGTTTTTGAATTACGAGGTAATTTTAATGAAAAACAAAGAAAGTGTATTACAGAACTAAACAAAGAAATTTAATTTAATAAAATTTCTTAAAAATTAAAACATTACAGTTAAGAACAAATATGCGGGGACTTTTTTAATAATCAGTTGGACCCCCTAAGGCATTAACAACAGCTTGACATCGTCGTGGCATACTGATTATGAGACTATCGATTGTCTCTTGTGGAAGAAGACTCCATTCTCTGGAGAGATGTGAAAAAAGTTCATCTGCTGTGTTCAAATTTTGAGGGAGATTTCTAAAAGCCCTTCTCTTTAGTAAATCCCACACGTGTTCAATGGGATTGAGGTCCGCGGACTGAGCAGGCCACTCCAGCACTTCGATGTTGTACTCGCGGAACACATCCATCACCTGACTCGCAGTATGTGGTCGTGCATTATCTTGCATAAAAATAAAATCTGCGCCCAGATTTTGTCGGTGCGGGATAACCACGGATTGGACTACCTGATCAAAACGAGATCCGTCCGTCCACCCAGGCGGATTCCAGCCCACACCATGATTGTACCACCTTGGTAGGGATGCACCTCCTGTGGGTTTTGAAGCCGACTCTGCCGACCAGGAATCCGCCAAACACGCACTCTTCTTGAATCTGGATGAAATCCGAAGCGAGATTCATCGGAGAACAGTACATGTGCCCACTGATCTACGGTCCACTGCAAATGTTCACGTGCCCACAATAATCGACGTCCTCGATTTCCATGACGCAGCGCGGGCACTCTTAGTGGTCTGCGAGCACGAAGATTAGCTTCATGGAGTCTCCTCCGAGCAGTCTGGTCACTGATAGCAACCTGGTGCTGCGACTGGAGGTCTTCTACCAACTGACGAGCCGTAATGGTGGGTTGCCTCCTTGCGACATTTTGAAAAAAACGGTCTTGCCTTTCCGTAGTAACCCTATACCTGCCTCTGTGCCTTTCGGCTACATCGCCAGTAAGTCTGTAACGTGCCCACAGTCTGCAGATAACGCTCGCGTGAGAATTCAGAGCAGCTGCAACTTCGCGTTGGGGTAGCCCAGCTTCCAACATTCCTACAGCTCGAATCATTTCTTCCCGCGTTAAATGACGTCGTGACATAATGGCCGCAGTCGCAAAAGTTACGAATAACAACAGTTAATTTTGTTTTTCAATAAAATCATAAAACAATAAAACAAATTTTTATCTTTAAAATTCTCATACAGTATCACTACACAGCAATCAAAGTGAAAGATTCCCGCCTTTTACGAAAATTCTTTTGTATCTAATTTTTTTTTTTTAATTCGAACAACGTTTGATAAACATTCAGCCTACCTGTTTACCTCAAAGAGATCAGTACTTTTTTAAAGAAGATTTTACAAATAAAGTCATATAGTTGGCTTGTTCCCTAGACTTTGTTGAGCAGTGTATTCGGAAGAACTCTTTGATAGATATATGTATTATAGTACCTACATAGCAGGGATAGGGAAACTTCTGGGTTTCTTGTGAAGGGAAACTTGTGATAAAAAGATGGTGAAGGAGTAATTGTTGCGGTAAAAATCAAATTCAAGGCAAAAAGGATGGTGTCCTGAAATTCTAAAGTATGTTTATGTAAGTAGTAATAACTCTTCCACGCCAAAACTACTCGACCGATTTGTCTGCTATTTGGAACATAGAAAGATTATACACAACATAGAATGACACTTATGTGTTATTCTATGTTGTGTATATAGATACTCTTATGAGTATCTATATATTTTATCATGTAAAACTTCATGGTTTCTGTAAGATATGTAGAAATCGGGTTCTATACGGGTGTGCATATGTACCATATTTAAACATATGTGTTTGTATACCCAATAAGTTACGAAATAAATTGCAGGCTAAAAGTTAAAATAAAACGGTATATATATGTAAATCTGACGTTAAATCATGCATTGCAAATACGGAGTGTATTCGTTCAGTGTGCACAGGTTTTTATTTTATTTAGACAGATAATAAAGGACATTTCTAAAATTTTTGTACTGATATCGAATGTACATAACCTAATGTATAAAATGCTATTATATACTTTATTTGAACGAAACTATAGATATCCAAAAAATGTCTTAAGACGTCCCCATACATTGAGTATCATTTTAGTAAAAATCTGTATTTTTTTAAACAATGTTTTAGTGTTTCAAAACTAAATTTGACTACTCTCTTAGGTTTATAATGGTTCTTTAATTATTAATACGCTTCATAAAATAGGCTTAAGAAAGAGAAATAAACCTCACTTCTCAAGCCGTCCTAATCTTACAGGACGCTTGCGAACGTCTAACTAAATGTTAAACATTTTTTATCCATCTTTATATTTATAAAAAACTTATTGATGTCATTTAACTCGTTAGACTCATTTAGATACCAGTTTATTTATTTTTTTAAATATCTTTTATAATTACGGAATTAACGCCTTATAACTAAAATCATCTTAATGAAACTTCCCCAAATTAAAATTTTGTTAAAATTTTCGATGTTTGTAGATTTGTTTCAAAAAAGTTATTAAAGCTTTTTATTTATTAAGTAATTAACTTTCGATATCACTTAAAAATTTCAGAATTCGTTTATAGTTTCAGAATAATCTTCTGTGCACACTTACCGAATACACCCTGCATACAACCGATGCAACGTTGTGCAAAAAGTGTGTTAATACTGCATACATTCGTAATTAGTCGTAAATTAAAAGGATAAAATAATAATGATGACGAATTTACATTAAATTTTAAATTGGTGTTTATATAAACATCAGTAACTGTGTAAGTATTTATGTGTTCCATATTTGTTTCTTCGGTTTACGCGAACAGTAGACATTGTTGGTATTTATGTGTTGTTACCGAGATTTAGGTTATTCGAAAACAGACGTTCTGTGGGCATGCACCCTAAAAGGTGTACCGACGATGTGGTGAGGCCTATGCTCAGCAGTGGGTTCCGTACGGTTGATATGACCATGATGATCATGACTTACCGATAGTCCCCTAAGGGAAGGTTCACACTAACCTTCTTAACGATTGATTAAAATAAGCTGATTAATGCCTTTTTTCAAATTACTCATTTATATTTAATAAAGCAAGTAAGTTGCAATGAATATAATTAAATAATTACCTAAAACAATTGAATACAACTAACTTAATAAAAGTATTAAAACAGATAAACAAAAAAAGGAAACAAAAATTTGAACTATATAGAAATAAGCACCCCCAGCGCCGCCATTGAGTATGGTTTCTAAATGGCTGGCAGCGTTCCCTCTCTGTATGGTAAGACTGGTCCTTTGGCCGAGGCATAGCTGCCAGCCCAATGGCCACCAGTGAGTTGAGCTAACCTATTTTTCAGCTCTCTAAATTAAAAAAAACAACAATATAATGAACTTTGTTTGGATGTCTTAATTAAATCTCACTATTATTCAGCGTCCGTGGTCACAGGCAGGCTAAGGAAAGCTGATGATATTAATAAATAAATATACAACAACATCACATACATTCATCTAACTCCGTGGTAAGTAGCTTAAGCACTTGTGTTACAGATATCAGAATCAACAGTGGTATTAGTAGTATGATGTTATTTTAGTAACCTTGCTATGAGGAAAATGATATAAAACGCCGTTTTGTGTTTACTTAAAATAGAAATAACCGAGCAGTGCCCGATCGCGGCGAACACACTGCACCTGTATCGTGGATAAACAAATTATTACCAAATAAAAATACTGTTACGCAGAGATAACACTATTTTCTTTATTTATAGAGCGAAAAGATGCAGGGGTGTCGCAAATTAGGTACTACTACGTAAGCATATGCAAAAAATATGATAATTATTTTAATCAGACTAAATTACATCATAATTACGTACCTACTTAGTTGTATTTGATTGGTATGTTTCTATAAAGAAAACACTGCAGTATTCAGTTAAAATACAATAAATAAATAAATATACAACAACATCAGATATATTGATCTGACTCCGTGGTAAGTAGCTGAAGCGCTTGTGTTACAGATATCAGTTTAATGTCTCTATCTATTGTTATTTATATGTTTCTCGCTCCGCCTATCGATTTTGACGTGACAACGTCTTATAATTCGATGGAGCCGGCTGCACGCACCAAAAAACATGACGCATGCGGCGTTGCCTCGCTCTGAGGCTTTCCATTCAAGGCTTGAAGTGCAAGCGAGAGCGCGGAACAAGCGATAAAGAGGCAGCGTGACAAAGACGTTGTCACGTTCAACTATCGTCAGTTAACCGACTTTACAGACAACCGATTTTTTGCTTCAAGTTTTTGATATTGACAGTTAAGAGGTATGGAAAAAGACTTAACACCCCAAAAATCCTTTGATATTTTTCTTTGATGTTATCATTGGTGTCTACCAATTTTCATATTTTTTTACCAAAACCTGTTTTTTTGTATCATTTTACAAACTTTAGCAAACTTTAAATCTTGTCATTTTTCTTACCATGGCACCATTGTTTTGTTCTCTTTAATGTTTCTTACATTACAGTATCTAACGCATCTGTATAAACTTTTATAGATTTTTCTCTATCATATGATTATTACCTCAATAGTGGAATCCTTGTTGGAATGCTGTCTGAGTGCAACGATTTGATGGAATGTCGGAAATGGCCAGCCCTGCCCAAGAGAATCCGAATTTAGAATCCCGCGCCAATCGACCTACATTCGCGCTCTTCGGGTCGTTCCGTTTCAAAGAGTCGGGATTTCTTTTTCTCGTTTTGAAAATGGAGTTTTGTTAACGGCCAGTGTGGAAAAAATATCTATTTACAGCCAGTTTGAAAAAAAAAGTCAAAAGCACACGCCAAGAATTTGTACCTTTACGAGTAGTACGTCAAATGCCTTTTTTGCATGTTTTTTTAATGGATTTGATAGATACACTCTCGGCTTCCGCCTTTGAATAAGACAATATTTTGAAAGCTACTGAAAAGAAACATTTTCTATCAATCATTGTTTTCTATTTGAATAGTTGTTGAATACGGGATTTTTACAACCGTACATCTACCGTATTTTAATAACTATTCCTAATGTCAGTGATCATCAAGTAAGTTTAAAACAAAAAAAAAACATTTTCTAGTACCGGCAAAGATATCAGGTATAGATAGAGCATACCTGTTTTTATACACTAAAATACCTGTTATTTGTACAACAAAATTGCATTAAGCAAACCATTATTATTTTTTATTACCTAATATCACCAAACATGGCGCCATTATTAGTAACTGCACCAGCCATGCAATAAGGAAGTTCTAAAAACAGTTTTCGTTAGTAGTTTTACTTTATGACAGGGGTTAAACGGGAACTCGACAGGGTTGACTATGCCCAAAAATAGAAATATTCTGGTATTTCCTGTTAAGAATAGTCCAGCGAGACTTGTGAGACATAGCGATATCGCAGGACAAAAAATGTTATCGAAATGCTCAAGATGCGTTTTAAATTTATTCAGACTTACGTTATATTGGCATAGCCGAGATCAAACTAAGGTTGTGAAAAATTAGGTGAGTAGGATTGCGGCGCAATCAAGTCCAATATATCTTTACAGTGTGAAATTAAAACACACTTAAAAGAAAAAACGGTCTGTCACAGTTGGGACGGGACATATATCGTGTATATCTTCTCTATAATATAAAATTCTCGTGTCACAATGTTCGTTCCCGTACTCCTCCGAAACGGCGTGACCGATTCTTATGAAATTCGGTATGCATATTGAGTGGGTCTGAGAATCGGCCAACATCTATTTGTGATGTCATACCCCTTAGTGAAGAGAGAAATAATTTATATAGCAAAACAACAAATAAAAAAATATATATATATATATATATATATATATATATATATATATATATAAATAAATACAAACAGTACCAAAACTTTTTGAAAATCGTTAAACCCTTCCAACGCAAATCTAAAAAATCTTTTAATCCTACACTACTCTTAATTCTTGGCAAATCACCATAATCTCCTAAAGTGGAAAATACTTTAGTGTACCAAAAACAACCCTCAAGTCTAAAGTTTTCACATTATTCAAAATCTGGAACAAATCCAGGAATCTGTTAGGCATTCTCAACTTGTGGCTTAAGCATAGTAAAAAAAACAATAAAGATACATACGAACAACATAAGAAAATTGAGTAGGCCCTGTGTACAAGACCTCCTTTTTGTTGGTCTTCTTAAATAAATAAATAAAAGTATTTTTTCAGTGTAACATTAAAATTTAAGGCGGGTTTCGAATACAACCACAGCCGATTAGACCTAACGTGCAACGCAAATTTTTATTTTAAAATGTTAACACTTTTTATACATAAGACCTAGAGACTCAAAGAGACACTTATTTTATGTTTTATATTTACACTAGTATTAAAAAGAGGAAAGATTTGATTATTTGGTTGTATTGAATAGCCTCCGAAACTACTGGATCGAATAAAAAAAACTTTTACCATTTTTTTTATTTTATTTAGCCTATGTCATCCCACTGCTGGGCAAAGGCCTCCCCTTGCCAACGTTTCCCAGTCCCTTGTTGTATTGACCAAGTCGTCACACCATCGTTTCTTGGGTCTGCCTCTTCGGCGATAGCCGTCTGTAGGCACCCATTTGGTGACGACTTGGGCCCAACTCTCTGGATGCATCCTGTAGATGTGACCCGCCCACTCCCACTTCAATTTCGCGGCTTTGTTGCCCACATCAGCGATACCAGTCTTGGAGCGGATGGTAATATTTCACTCCGTTTTATACTTAATATGCTCCGCTCCATGGCCCGTTGGCAGACCTTGAGTTTTTGCTTTTGACTTTCAGTCAATGACCAGGTTTGCGCCCCGTAGGTAAGAATGGGCAGAATGCAAGTGTCGACGAGTTTTCGTTTCAGCGATATAGGCAAGTTGCCTTTCATATACGCTTTCATGGACCAGAAGCTCTTCCAGGCGTTATCGATGCGGCGCTCGATTTCTTTATCCTGCCTGTTTCCGAAGGAGACTATCTGGCCCAAGTATACGTACTCGTCAACGTATCGCATCGCCTGCCCATCCAATACCACAGTGTTTTTGGTAGCGTTTGTCATGATTTCGGTCTTTGACCTATTCATCCTTAGCCCAACTTCAAGGCTTGCTGATCTCAACTGTTCGAGCATGGTCTCGAGATCTTCAGACGTATTGGCAAATAGTACGATGTCGTCAGCGAATCGGAGGTTTGTGAGCGTTTTGCCTTCGATGGTTACTCCTTTATTGCTCCAATCGTCTGTTACCCGTCTAAAAACCTGTTCTAAGGCACTGGTAAATAGCTTTGGTGACAGTGGATCACCCTGTTTGACGCCTTTATTTATTTGGAATGATGGTCCAGGTGCATGTAACTTTATGTCGGCAGTGCTTTTCTCATAGATTAGCTGGAGAAGCTGTATGTAAGTAGGTGGAATGTCTGGGTTTCTAAGCGCATTAAAGATCGACCCGTGATCTAAGCTGTCGAATGCCTTGGAATAATCATTAGAATCCCAAAATATCCCTGACGAACATAGGCATAATATATTAAATAACCGAATTTCACGCGGGCGAAGACGCTGAAAGCTAGTCAGTAATATTTTAGATATTAATATACCATACAACAACATCACATACATTGATCTGACTCCGAGATAAAGATATACATATAGATTTTCTGGTAAAAAGTAGCCTATGTCCAAATAAACTTAAATAAATACATATAACACCCAGACCAGTACGAACAGACATGTTCATGCACACATATGTTTGTACAGTGCGGGAATCGAACCCGCAACTCAACTTCTTGACCATTACACCAAAGTGGTCGTCAAAGGTAACACATCCTAATAAGTTTTTGGGAGCACACACTGCGCTTCCGGAGTCGGTAAGTTAGCGGTGTTACACCCCCGTGCCTCGGTGCCCACGTTAAGCCGTTGCGTTGGTCCTGCGCCTGATCTCTCTCCGGTCATGTCGGATTGCCGTCTCACCGAACTTTGAGAGTGATAAAACAAAGAGTGCACCTGTGTATTGCGCTCAAACTTGTGCACTCTAATATCTCCTGCATAGTTGTCTGATTGGCCGCAGTGGTCGAAATCGGCCAGGAGGTATTACTGTTCCTTCCTGTGTTACATACAGGCCATGTGCCACGGCTTGCACTGCATTGCAGTGACTGTTGATTCATTGTGCTTTCGCGTGGGAACTTACGGGAACGATCCATTCGTTTAACATTAAACTGTGTTGGCTGGCTGAGATTACGAAAGAATTCGTATAAATAACATAGGTATCCCTACCTATGTCTGCTAGGGGAATCTCTTGATCTATGCTAATACTCGTAAGTAAAAGTAATTTCAAATGGGAATATAATTAAATAAATACCCTAAAATAATGTAATTAAATTAACCAAATAAAAGTAAAAAAACAGATAAACAAAAACAAGGAAAACAAAAAAAAACTATATAGAAGAAATATCACCCCCAGCGCTGCCATTGGGTATGATGCCCAAGACTGGCAGCGTTTCCTCTCTGCATGACAAGGCTGATCCTTTGGCTGAGGTAGCTGCCAGCCCCATTGGTCACCAGTATGTTGAGCTAACATCTTGTTCGTCAAAAACAATACGTGTTCTTCTTCTTCTTCTTAGCGTGTCGATGGAACACGAGGAATTACACCGTGGCAGCCCAGAATTCAGCCACTTGTATTGCGGATCGGCTGCAGTTCATTAAATCCGCTGGCGTACGTGCTTACAAGACGGTACTTTAGAAAATTTGAATTTATTACATAAAAATGTGGTCGTAAATACATAAGATAGAGCTTTGACCTATTTAGCCATATAAAATAGCATGCAAAAGTTTAAAATTAATATTAATACTACTAATAGAAGGATAAATCCATAAGATTCCTAAAAATTGAAAATCAAAGAGCCTAAAGAGATTTACAGCATAGATTAAAGGCTCAAAAACGAACAACTTCAGATTCACATTTTAATCTGAAAATACCGGAAGTAAGAAAGATAAATCTATGCATAAAAACTGAGTTAACAGAACTGTCAAAAACATTATAAACTACCCGTGAACACGTAGCGAATGGAAAAATTGTCTGTTTTTTAAGCAAATAATTTATATCTGTTGAAACGGCGCCAATTTTTCAGCTGAGTCAAGCATGAGCGTCAAAATTGTTTGATAGTTTGTCTTGTGAGTGCGACCTCGGTTTGTTGAAAGGTCAATGTATCTTTTGGAAGGACATCATCATTGTAAATGACCTTGGAAATCTTGACTAGGTAGTGATGAAGTTTATAGCCTAATAAAGGTAGCATGATTGCTGATAAGGCTCACTCGAGGTCAGTTTCTGAGGTGCTAAAGACATATTTGATTTACGACTTTTGATGATGGTGATGTACTTATCGTCAACTACTGGACCCGGCAGACGCTGTCCTGCCCGCTGTTTTCGCAATTTATCAATATTTTCTCATCATTTTACACCTTTCCTGAACTTCCACAAATATTTCAAGGCTAAAATATTGAAATCGGTTCAGCCGTTCTCTAGTTTTAGTGAGACTAACGGACAGCAATTCATTTTTATACATTGAAAAAAGCGATCGGCTGAACCGATCGCTTTTTCAGCAACCGATCGGAAGCTAAATATTTCCATGGGAATGCATAATTTTCCCGCGGTAAAAAGTAGCCTATGTCCTTTCTCGGGTATTAAAATATCTCCATACCAAATTTCATGCAAATTAGTTCAGTAGTTTAGGTCTGATTTGAGTAACAGACAGACAGACAGATATAGTTATTTTCGCATTTATAATATTATTAAGGATGAATATAAATGGAGCCAACGTCACATAGATTGCTCTGATCCCAAAGTAAGTAGCTAAAGCACTTGTTGTTAAGGCAATCATAAACAACAACGTAGGTACTAAAAACACCCACACAACCTTGAAAATTGCTTTCACCATTGTCTCCGTCCAAGGATCGAACCCGGGACCTCATCTAGGTGGCGGCATCTTTTAACCTGTACTCAGGTCACTGCACCACGCATTGAGGTCGGCAATAGGCATGATGACACCAATCTTAAATATTTTCAAGACCGTGGCGTTTAAAACAGCCCCTATGAAGTTAATACAACCAATATATTTCCAAAAAGCTGTAGAAACAAAATACAATAAATATTCGGTCAATTGACTCCGATTTCTGATACACTACCGTATATAAATATATAATAATATACCCTATTAAAGTAATCATCACGGTCATGATCAATTTAATTCAACAATGCAAAAGTTAGATATTAAAACCCAACTTTAAGTTACGCCGCTCCGCTATGCAGCGGCCTGGATTCCACTCTATCTAATTATCTGACCGCAGATTAGATTAAACCAGATTAGATGTGAGATGAGAGAGAATGGGAGCGGCATTTTGAGAATTTGGGACTTGATTGACACATTTTTTGTTGGAGAGCCGACATGTAACGGTGAAAAAAAAACACTTTGCGTCGTTTGAATCCAGCCAGTGGGACCTAATTCCGCTAATCAATCGTATCAAAATCTTAAGTGCATCACCTGTGTTTGACATAGTATGGATGAAATTTCATAATGGAGCAATTCAATTACGATTTTGAGAGCGTTGAAAATTGAAATTTGTTACAATTTTATATTTTAAGAACGTTTTCATATAAGTGAAATGTATTTTTTTATTTTGAGAATAAAAACTTCTTTAACCCTATTTAATCGCGGAATTAGACCCCAGATTACGGTTAATAACCATGAAACTACAAAAAAGCAGGCAGGGAGTTGAACACAATATCTTTAATAGGTAGGCAGTATGAAAAAATAATCAAATTCAAAAATGTGTTAGAAAGAGCAACTCTAGAGAATTGCTGAATCGATTTTGCTTAATCTTTTTTATAATATTCCTTGAAGAACGAGGATAGTTCTTGCGGAGGGAAATATACAAAAAATAAAAAAATAGTGAGGGTCCGCTAGTAACACTACAAAAGCATGAGTTCCATTTAGAGGTAGTCTGTGAATGCAAGATACGCTTCTGGAACAATTCAAGATCATCACATTATCTTTTAGGTAATGATGATTGGCTTGATTTGATCAGACGAATGCGCACTGCAAAAGAGTGGAACTCACTACCTACGTCAGTGTTTCCCTGCAATTACAATCTAGGAATTTTCCAAGCTAGAGTGAACAGGCATCTTCTAGGCGAGCTCGCTCCATCGTAGACTCAGTCTTTGCCTCGTTGGGCTTAGTCTTGGGTCAAGAGCAAACCTATCCCAAATAAAAAAAAATAAAAAGACGAAAAAGTACAAAAAACTGATGTTACATCAATTTCCAAGTATAAGGCTTGCATCATCTTTGCTTTTTTTTATCTAGGGGCCCCAAACCCAAAATCCATGACACCATCCATCTGTGCAGAAATGACGTCATCACCCGTCATGCGTGACGTCACGAACCGCCCATCGCTTCAAAAATAAACACGTCTGAAGAACTGCCAAACACCGGTCACCGAGGCTATTTGCGTTTAGAATGCCTATAGCTTCCTTTGCTAGTTCAAGCGTGACAAATCTCTTCAGTCAGGTCACCTCGATCACTTTTTAACCCGTGGAAAAAGAGGAGTGTTACATATTTGACCGTTAACCTGTGTCTGTGTCTGTCTGTGACATTGTAGCTCCCGAACTAGTGGTCCAATTTCAGTGCGTTTATTTACGTATTTTGGGTGTGACAATATATTTTTTGTTGATCTGTAAAAATAACCAAAAACTTATATGCAAACTTTTAAAATTTTAAAAACCTTTATGTATTAATTAATACAATTAGTGAAATGTGAATTGAAAAGTTATAACTACGATCTTTTCATACTTTGATAAGCACCTTTAACAAAATTTAGCTACGTTATAGTTAAACATTTTAATAATTTATTTAGAGCAAACAAGTCATATGAATTTATGTTTTTCTTTCGCACAATTATGTTTAATTGCCAATTGTAAGAAGATACAGACAATTTTGGAATAATAAAAAATAAAGTAGACACAGTCTTTCATATATCAAAGAGATTTCATGAAATTCCTTTAATTAAATTAGAAGCTATACACGTAGTAACAATACAATAAACGTTTGGCAGCCGACTCACTTACGCAATCATTGTATATGCGAATGAGTGACATTGCCCGTACTATGTTTTCCTCTGAATGTTAGTATGAAATCGAAGGTTAAATAAATTTAAACAAAAAAATTAAAAAAGTCTTTTTACAATCATATTGTCGAGTTATCCCATTAAGTTGTCATAGACACTTGTGTTGGGAATAATAACTCGCTTATTCCCTTTCAGTTTGCTAAATAAGACTAAGACAAAAATAATTTTTTTTTAGGTTATTAAATGTTTTTGTGTCTTTTAAAAGAAGCAATTTTAAGTGAATGCCCTTGCTGAGGCAGAATATATGATTTTAAACTTTCGCGTTGCATTTTAACACTAACTGTTTAGACCCGATAACCAACAGTTAGTGAGGCAGAATATTCCCGTTACTCCTTTTTTACAATAACAATCGACGACCACTTTGGTGTAATGGTCAAGAAGTAAGTAAGTAATGCAGTCGCGTAAGTAAGCAATGCAGTGCAAGCCGTGGCACATGGCCTGTGTGTAACACAGGAAGAAACAGTAGTAGTCCTCCTAATCGATTTCGACCATGGCGGCCAATCTCAACAGAGATCAGCCAACTATGAAGGAGATATTATAGTGCACAAGTTTGAGCGCAAGACACAGGTGCACTCTCTGTTCCATCACTCTCAAAGTTCGGTGAGACGGCAATCCGACATGACCGGAGAGAGATCAGGCGCAGGACCAACGGCTTAACGTGCTTTCCGACGCACGGGGGTGTAACACCGCCAACTTTTCGACTCCCGAGTGTTTTCGAGACAGAAAATGTCAGAAACAATTTTGGCTCGACCTGGCATTTGAACCCAGGACCTCTCGGATGTAAGGCAGAAACTTTGCCACTACACCAACGAGGCAGTCCCAGTGGGTATTCAGTTTTCAGGGGATTTCATTTGAACCCATTAACCTATGCGTTAATTCATCAGGAAGCTCAGTATGTGCTTCCAAAAACTTATTAGGATGTGAACTTATTTGACGACCACTGGTGTAATGGTCATGAAGTTGTCTATTAACCAAGAGGTCGCAGGTTCGATCCCCGCACTGTACAAACATTTTGATTGTACTGGTCTGGGTGTTATATGTCATAATTTAAGTTAATTTGTAATACCACTGTTGAATCTGATATCTGTAACACAAGTGCTTAAGCTGCTGACCACGGAATCAGATCAATGATGTGATGTTGTTGTTTAAAAAAAAAACATTATAGCACTGGATTATCAGGTGATACTTATATGGATTCAATGTATCACCTAATAATACAATTTAATCATTAGGTGATATGTGTGAACTAACATAAGGGGGGTCTAATCGAACCTTATTGTATACCAGTGCAACCGCAACGCGTAATTCCCTTAAAATAAAATTCACTTGTTTTCACGGTCATTTTTTACGCTAATGTCGCGTATGTACAATGGCCAGCACATAAGGCTACCCATTTTTGTTGCAAAATCGCCCGTATGACAATCGCTTAAGATACCGCAATGTTTACAGTGACGTGTTGGCCACTGTATATAACTTAACAGCATATACAAGAGTGAAATGCAGTGATAACTCTATAAATAATTTATTCAATTCTTAATATCATTGTAGTTTTTGCACTTTGATTTTGGCAGCAACTAAAAAATAAAATAGCAAAATTTGTGTCACAATAAGTATGTAGATATTGATATTTTAGGGAAAATAAATTAATATAAGAAATTCATAACTTGCCGCCATAATAAGTTATTGGGATGATGACACCTATCTTAAATATTGTCAAGAACATGGTTTTTAAAAAACATAGCCCCTATGAAGTTAATACAACCAATATATTAAAAAAAAACTGTAGAAACCAATTTTTAAACGCACAAAACGCAATAAATATTTGGTCAATTGACTCCGATTTCTGATACATGACCGTGACGTCTCAATCATTTATTCCCATACGAAATCTATGGAGGCAGACCGTTTTGACAGATAATAAAAAGTATGTCAACGATTGGTGGTGTCGTCTAGCCAATTGTTTCTTTGACATTATAATTATCACCTTTTTATAATTTTATAGTTTCACATATTTTAATGTTTTCAACAAAATTTTAATTGGTTTACTCTATAGATTATTTAAGCTGAGGAAACTTAATTGGTTTATGTGTTATTTTAATTACCTTTTTTGTTATGTTACGTTATAATAACTGTATGTTGCCCAAAAATTAATTAAATAAAAAATAAATAATTAAAATTGATTGATTGATTGATTGGA
Source organism: Pyrausta despicata (assembly GCA_963921415.1). Lineage (NCBI taxonomy): Eukaryota > Metazoa > Arthropoda > Insecta > Lepidoptera > Crambidae > Pyrausta > Pyrausta despicata. The sequence continues at coordinate 8,935,414 of OY992870.1, read as the reverse complement.
TTTTTCATAAACGTAAGCAAGAAAGATGGGTGATTGCCACCCCTCCACATGAGGTCGACATGAAAACATCCAGGTCATTCGATTAATAATCGAGTCAATGAGTATAATCGAATCATTCGTTCAGCTTGGCACGCATAATCGAGTTGACGTGACATAGTAACTATTTAGTAATCTGTGGTGACATCGACGACGATCGCGATCGCTTGTGAAGACATGTTAATCAATGTATTGTTATGAATTTTAATGGTTTATTCATGAGAGAGATACGATTTGCATACACACCCCGTCACAAACAAATATGTCACACTTTATGATACATTTCTGCGTTTACTCATCTCATCATCTTCATCACTCGTATCAGTGAATCTGTGGTTGATATTTCCTGAACATTAACATCAGTTGTGTTTGGCGCTAAGTGTTGACTTGTCAAAACGAAAATACTGCCAGTAAGTAAAAGATTTTGTCCAAAAATAGTCAGAATTTTTTTCTTAGCCACTAATTTTTTTCTCCTTGCAATCTTTATCAACGCTTCAGTGTTTTGATTTTTCGTTTTCAAATGTTACTTATAACGAATTTTTTATTTCTTTAATTTTGTTTTTATCACTAAGGATTTTGATCGTTTGAGAAAATGAATTTGAAAATAAATAATTGACTAATAAATTTTAAGGTCCAAGTTCATGTTTTCATCAGTTCATCTTTTTACACTTGCAGCCTGTGGTGTAACTTTAAGCAGAAGACATATAACGCCCTTCGCGTGCAATACAATAATGCCTTTAGGATGTTGATGGGGCTCCCCAGATTCTGCAGTGCATCAACAATGTTTGCTGAAGCTTATGTTAACGATTTTTATGCAATCATTCGAAAGCGGGCCGCCTCAATGCACTGCAGGGTAAGGCAGAGCAACAACAGCATCATGAGGGTAACTAGAGATAAGCCTTGTTGTCTTATCTTTAGACATTGGACCGAGTTGCAGAAAAGAGGGTCGTGTAGGTATGCATTAGATTAAGTAAACTAACATAGATTTTAAGTTTTATTGATTTTTTACTAACAACATTGTATGGTTTCTTTGGATCTGAAATAAATTATTATTATATTACTAGCTTTTACCCGCGGCTTTGCCCGCGTAGAATGAGGACATTTACAAATGACTTAGTGACTGTATTTTTTTGCATATAAAAAGTTTAATTTTGATCATTCCGTAGGGAATTATCTTATATTTTTACCATGTTTCCGTGTTTGTTTTTCACGATTTTGGTAGTAATAAATCGTATAACACCGATGTAATTATTTTATAATATTGATCTATATACGATGTTGTATGATCTATTATTTTCAGCAAGTACATAAAGGTTTCTTGCACTTGACACTCGAGAACATGCCACATAGAGCTGGCCATGGGAAAAGCAAGGAGTGCCCAAATGTATACCCGCCACTTTTCATGTTTGTCCCTGGGACTTCCGTGTTTGTTTTTCACGATTTTGGTAGTAATAAATCGTATAACACCGATGTAATTATTTTATAATATTGATCTATATACGATGTTGTATGGTATGATCTATTATTTTCAGCAAGTACATAAAGGTTTCTTGCACTTGACACTCGAGAACATGCCACATAGAGCTGGCCATGGGAAAAGCATGGAGTGCCTATAAAGAAGAAAATTCCTAATTTCACCTCAAAGTCACAGTCATTAATATCCAAGTAGCTGTGGTAATTCATTATCGCGTTTTAAAATACAGGCAACGCCATCTATTGGCGCCTCAATAAACTATACTGAGACTACGCTTACGTAGAATGAAAGTTGCTATTTTCCTGCTGTATTGTATGGGAACATGTAAGTAGAATCCTCTTTTATCCCACGGGAGAATATAATTACAATAAAAAGTATATCCTACAATCTAATTCAGGTTATACACTGCTCAACACTGTCTAGGGATGAAGAAAATGTATTGCATTGTAGTTGATTCATTAACTTGAAAAAAAAAATGTTATTTAATCTATGTCAGCTGTAAATGTAAATGTCTATTTACCGTCTGTAAACCAAATTTCATTAAAATCTGTTCAGTACTTTCGGCGTGATTGAGGATTATCAAGATTCCTGCTTTATCCAATGCGAGAGTTTAATCGGGATAAAAGTAACACCTAAATTAGCCTATACCCTGCCTGTATACCAAATTTCATTAAAATCCATTCAGTACTTCCGGCGTGATTGAGGATTATCAAGATTCCTGCTTTATCCCATGGGAGAGTTTAATCGGGATAAAAAGTACCCTATCACCTAAGTTAGCCTATACCCTGCTTGTATACCAAATTTCATCAAAATCCATTCAGTAGTTTTAGCGTGATTGACGGACAAACATCCAAACATCCAAACAAATATACTTTCACATTTATAATATTATATAATAAGATAGTTCATGATCTTGAAAATGACTTCATAATCCGTTTTTTGCCAGTATCAGTGTCTATGTAAAAATTACACTATCCGTTGACATTTATAGCCTAAGCCTAGCCTAGCTAAGTACTTTATTGAAAACAATTCTAACACTGTCAATAATTAATTGCTCACGAATAAGGCACATATTAGGGCAAACGACAAACAATATCTGACTTATTCGTTTCGCTCGTGAATACATTTTGTCTAACACGTATTTTAAAAATACCAACCAATTCTGAAGTTCAACGCTTGAGGTATTGACATTTACATAACAATGTCACCAATTCAATTATGTCACCGGCTGGTTCGGGTCTGACTCAGTCTGGGCGATCCCAAGGACTTTGGGTAAGCGAAAGAAAAATATTTAAATAACGGCTTTATAGACATAATACCTTTGAAAAAACTTAAATGAAAATAAACCTATTATGAACCAGGTAAAAACAACTGGTGAGCTTAGAAGGCTAGACGGATTTTAACCAGCTATACCTTGCTAAGAGCCATCGCGATTAAATTATGTTTCGTATATCAAACATCGCGCAAAAATTAAATAAATTATGGATTACGGGGAGTTTGTAAGTCCGACTTTACGTTTAATAAACCATTCTAACTAAACTAAGTGTAACTAGCATTGTCTTCTGTTTTTTATCACTTGAGTTTAAATATTATGTATAAAAGAGCATAATAGATAGACCTGGCAGATTTCGACTACGGCGGGCAATCTCAACAGAGATCAGCCAACTACGCAGGAGATTTTATAGTGCACAAGTGTGAGCGCAATACACAGGTGCACTCACTGTTCCTTCACTCTCAAAGTTCGGTGAAACGGCAATCCGATATGACCGAAGAGCGATCAGGCGCAGGACCAACGGCTTAACGTGCTTTCCGAGGCACGGGGGTATAACACCGCCAACTTCCCGACTCCGATCTGTTTTTGAGAAATTCATGACAGAAAATCTCAGAAACATTTTTTTTTTGCTCGACCTGGGATTCGAACCCAGGACCTCTCGGATTTAAGGCAGAAACTTTGCCAGTACACCAACGAGGCAGTCAAAAAATAGTCAGGACAAAAGAGCATGAGAACTATATATTGAAAACATGACTAAGTAAGTATTTTTCCTGTTAAAACATGTAGTTTGTTTTACCACAGTAAAAAAGTGCTAATTTGATTTTTATGACATGATTACTCTTTGCCACAATATAGGAAGTGGTTGAACATATCGCGTAACGTGCAATCTTTTCCAAACATTCTAGAACACCAATATTTACTAAAATGAATGGTCATCTCATCAGCTTATATACGTCCCACTGCTGGGCACAGACGTCACCTCGACCAGAGGTGGTCCGAGCCATACTCCACCACGCGAGCTAAGTGCGGATTGGTGGAGGGGTGTTTGTAAGGAATGTGACCTACCAGTCAGATGTTATAAAGCCGCCCGAGGGCCTCTGATTAGGCTTTACGACTAATATCAATCGATATTAACCGGGACCAACAGCTTAACGTGCCTTTCGAAGTACGGAGATGCTTGTAAATTGACGTCGCTTAAATGGTTGGATTCAGATTGGTCAGATTGGTCACCCATCCTAAACATGACCGCGCCTTAGGTTGCTTAACTTTTGGTATCACTACCACAGCGCTGCCACCACTGCGCCACAAGCACCTCAAAATTAATGTATTATGGAGTTTTGGGGTAACTAAAAACCTATTACTCGTAAACAGGCTTTATAAAAATGTTTAAACTTATGCGGAATAGCTTTTGTGTTATTAGTAGTCTTATCTTAAACCTAGTTTTACATCGGTTCTTTCACAGAAATAGTATTGTAGGTAATTAAAATGCCATTGGTGACATCGATTTTGCTACGTCCAAGGACGAGGCAAATTGATTTTCTTTATGCTTGTCAAAACGTCTTTAGCGATAACGGATTGAGCCTCGATTAACGACGACCCCTTTTTTTGGTGTAATGGTTAAGTAGTTAAGACTTTTAGACTTTTAGACCACGAGGTCGCGGGTTTGGTCCCCACACTGTATGAACATTTGTGTGCATGAACGAACACGTATGTTTGTACTGGTCTGGGTGTTATATGTATATTATATTAAAGTTTATTTATTGTACCACTTATCTTATGTTGATTCTGATTTCTGTATAGTGCTTATAATCTACTCCACGGCGTCAAATCAATGTTTGTGATGTTGTTGTGTTTTGTTAATTTTTTTAGCTAAGGGTTTGAAGACTCTAAAACTTTGTAATATGACACAAAATTTTGACAGCTTAGCAGTTTTTGTAAAAGCAAAAGCACTAAATATACTATATGTATATATGCACTGAATTTTCCTTTCAGCTTATCGATCTGTATTGACAATGTTTTTACGCAATAGATAACTTGATTTGTGAAATAACAAAATTCCCACTTCGTAGCACACCTTTTCGGCAAAAAAAAAACTGCTGAACTGTCAAAAATTGTTGGTGATGCTTTCTCCAAAACCCAATGGTTCCCACAGAAAACCAGCGCCATGGCTTGCCGTGCTGTACAAATGCTAATAATAATGCTGAGTGGGGGTCAATATGGTTCTACTCGTACCTACACTTTTCTTTCATTTTATTTTTAAAATACTTGGTCCTAGTCCTGTGAAAATTTTCAAGTGTAGTTTATAAGCCAAATAAACCTTTTTTTTTCTTTCTTCTAATTTTGTGATATGCCTATTAACTCCGTAGCTATTGATCTTTGATTAGGTCTGAAATAAACGTTTTATTATTATTATTTATTATGAACTCACACTTAGCGAAAAATATGCCAGTGCAGCCAACGATAATGCCATCCCTCTATAATCATCATCAGCTCAAGTATTTCTACCAGTGCCACGTGTCGCATAACAGTTTGTCGAATGCAGCGCCGCCTACGGGCTGGCTAACGCGACTACGGTTGTCACCCGTACTTAATAATAAAGAATTGTAGGTTATTTCAGGCAATTGTACTCTGTACTTTATAAAGTACACGAAAATGCTTAATTTTGCATGATTTAGTTTCTTTGTGATATTGAAAAGTTTAGTCGTAAGTATCAACATAATTACACTTCGGAAGTACCTACTATATTTATTTATTTGTTGAATATGTTTTTAAATATAATACTCGTAATTAAGAAAAATAAATCGTACTTTATTTTGATACTATGTCCTTTTTTTCGTACTTACCAAAGTACTTTATTTGCAAAATGAAAAGGTGGCAACCCTAGACGCGACCCTCGCCCTCTCGCCCAACTAACTATTCGGAAGAGACATGGCAGCTGTCCATCGTATTATAGTAGAGATAACACAATAAACTAGTACTACATACAGGTGATCGTTTTAAAGCAGCGTTCCTTCATAATAAAACGACAAACATAGAAATCTCAATCCACGAACACAGACCAAAGAGCGATAACAAAAAAAAGTGCGTAATAATCCGTGCCGTGCAGTCCCATGTATCTCAATACTTAGTGGTTATAAATGTAGCAGAATAACATAAATTAAATCTGTGCGCGACCGTTTGCGAAAGGGACCAAATGCGAGAACAACCGAACGCTAGAGGTAGTGGAACTCTGAGAGGCTGAGGTCCAAGTTCATCCAATCGACGTTGACACTGTCAAAAAACGGCTGATTGTCTTAGAGCTGGTACACATTGGGCGCTTTCTAAGGCGCGCTTTGTTAACGCGCGTTTCGAAAACCAGAGAGTCCTATATAGAAGTGTACACATGCAAACGTGCGCTTCTAGTCATTTGGTCAAGCGTTAACGCTAACGCCGAGCGCCCAATGTGTACCCACTCTTAAGATCCGTGAACTTGTGCATGGGTTATTTTATATAGCACAGGGCTCCCTTAAACATAATATGTAAAGATAGATCTACTAGGTGTAAAAAGTTAGTTAATAAATATGCCTTAATTTATGTACCCAAACGCTGTGCCAGCCCTAGAGATGCCCTAAATGGTCACTACACTAGTAAAGTAGGAAAATAGCAAAATGTCACATGCCTACGGACTATGGTACTAAGAGAGACGTGGGGACCTAAAAAGGCCCGTGCAATCCTCCTTGGATACATATTATGATTCAGATTTCAAATCATAGGATGGTCACTTTTCGGCAATTCACTATAATGATTCATATTCAGCAATTATTTCATTTGACAGTTTTGTATTAGAAACCTGGGCCGCAAAATAGGAATTCTGAAGGGACTGTATAGGTCTGCGAGTAAGACAAGTATTGGATTGCCTATGCTTGCATCGTTTAGTGGAAATTTAAAGCAAAATAATCATCTTTTTCAGCTTTAATGGCATTACAGCATTTTCAATAGTTCTATTGCAAGAAAAGTAAATAAAACTTCAAGGATTTACTTCGTTGAAAAAAAATTAAAAAAAAATCATGTCTGACCACTAAAGTGGCCCTTTTAGAAACGATATTTTTTACTTTATAGGCACTAGTAAGGTCTTTTATAAAAATCAACGTTTGTTGCCTTAAATAAATAAAAAACGCAAATTTATATCAATTTGGTACTATTTTGCTTTCTATTGAAATCATTTGAATTTTTCATCAGACCCCAGATTAATAAGATCTACCAGCATAATAGTCCTCCTGGCCGATTTCGACCACGGCGGCCAATCTCAACAGAGATCAGCCAACTACGCAGGAGATATCATAGTGCACAAGTGTAAGCGTAATACACAGGTGCACTCACTGTTCCATCACTCTCAAAGTTCGATGAGACGGCAATCCGACATGACCGGAGAGAGATCAGGCGCAGGACCAACGGCTTAACGTGCTCTCCGAGGCACGGGGGTGTTACATCGCCAACTTCCCTACTCCGAACTGTTATTGAGAAATTCATTACAGAAATCTCAGAAACTATTTTGGCTCGACCTGGGATTAGAACCCATGAGCTCTCGGATGTAAGGCAGAAACTTTGCCACTACACTAACGAGGCAGACTACCAGCATACTTGTTTCATGTACATATTGCCGGCTTCATTATTCTGTCTACCTTTGCCTGAAAGTTGTAACATTCACTTTCGTTCTACTCTATCTGCAGCCGTGTTTATGAAAGTGAAAACTATTGAACTTTCAGTCAGTCGAATAACATAATATGAAATACATTGAACTAGTGCACGCGCGTAAAAAACTTCGACGTTATATTCGACTTCTTTTGACTACTTTTCCATACTTAACGTTCCTAATTCCCCCCTCTTATATATCAAATCTTGATTTTCATTTCTCAGTTCGACACATTCGCGTCAATTCCGTTCCTCGGCTTTTTCATTTCACCGCACCAGTTTTCAATCCAACTCCTTTCACATTTAGGCCATTAGGCTCTGGAATGCTCTTCCCGAAAATATAAAACAGGCTCCCAGCAAACTATCATTCAAGAGACTCATTCGCACTCACTTTCTTACTTTATCGCAACCTTTCTTAAACAGTTCGTCATATTTATTTGTATTTTATTTGTGTATATTAGTATATATTATGTGTATTTATAAATATGTATTCTTATATAAATGTATTATTTTTTATATTTAATCCCATATGTCTTATTAGTATTAAGTAAGTTTGTGTTTTCTCTTTTATTTATTTTGTCGCACCGCCCACTAATCATTTCTGCTTAGCCCAAAGGTATGGCTGGTAGAGCATGCCCTACCGCGTTAAGTAAATAAAAACTACTCACCTAACCTCCGATAGGTAGGTAGTAGTAGGTAGATTATTATGACACTTGTATTATGTAGGTACTTAGTTGTGCTAGTAAATCTTTGCTCTAGCCGAGCATAGTGCAATGTACAGATTAAAGAATAACATTGAGTTCAGTATTGACATTGAACGCGAACATAAATCAAGTGTGTATTGACTGCACTCCAACATTGCATGCTCTTGGTTTTGTTTGGTTTATTTTAAGACTGCATGTTTCTTTATTATGCGTCTAAAGTACGTTGAAAGGCAACAAGTATTGGACAGGTCTTATGAATTAGTAATTTTGCTCAATTACAGAAACTTTAAGTCAGTGTGAAACTTAAAAGTGTAGTGTAGTTTACCGATCAATAAAAAAGTAGCAAAATCACACTTTTTATGGGATTTCTATAGAAAAGCGAAAAGAACAGAACTATCTATATACTATATATATATATATATATATATATAATAAAAATACTTGCAGGTTCTACATATTTACATTAGCAAGTGTTTTCTCCGTGATGGGTGTAGAAAAAATAAAATATATTTATTTATTCTTTTCTTTTTCATGTTGTTATATTATAAAAAGGATTATAATTAAGAAGGAGATGGCCGATAGTGGGGATTGTCCACTGATTGGTCACATGATCCAAAAAACTTGCTCCATTCACAAAATTAATTACTAACATAGTCATTAAGTCATTCCATTATACTAACACTCTGGATCGCAGTTGTCCGAAATAAATACTTTTTTTTTTAATTTTTTTTTTTTATTATTCTGAGCTAGGAAGAACCAACACAAAACAAACTTATTTTACATAGGTTTGAGTTACTAAATAAACAAAATGTTACCAATAAATCAAAAGTACCCCAGACATCTTAAACTTAGAAAAGTTTTAATGAGGTTTTGCCAGAGGAGTTTGTACAAAAAATAATTAACTTTTCTGATCATAAAAGACTCTCTGATCTATTAACCTCCTTACTCCGATATTACATTCCTGCACCAGTTTTAATACTGACCTATTAATTTGCAAATCAATGCCTATCTGCTTCAAAATATCCACCAAGATTCACCAGTTCCACCTTATTTCAATGACCTAAAGTTCAATATTTAAGCTTACTGGTTCGTTGACTAAAAACTTTTTGTGTTTGGACAGGAAATGCTGGCATGCACGAGTTTAAAAGTTTAAAAAAGTTTAAAATTACTTTTTTTATGGATCGTCGCTATTTGAGCAATGAGGTTTTATATCCGTTGGACACAATTGTGTCTCATTTTTTAAATAAGTGTTTGTAGCTGGCCGAATACGCATTGCTCAAACCGCGAAGACTGAAGAGAAAAAAAGTTTAAATCCTTACCTCCTCCACCGACTTTTTGGAGAACTCGTTCATGGACACAATCCATTGCTGCACTAGTTCATTCACAATAACAAGATCATTATATAACCACGTCAACAGTTCATTCACCCATTGGACACTCGGCTGGTCTGGCCCCGTGCAAGTAGGGACTATGATGCTCTGATGTTTTTTTAATGTCAACTGCTCTGGGCCAGGAGACATACGGCCCATGCGACGCTTGTTCGGAGGAGTCGCCGGGACGAAACCAGTCGGTTTCGGGGGCTTATAAGAATTAAAAGACGCGCTTTTCACTTTAGCACTAGTAGCTAAAACACTGTCCGCACTATTAATAATTTCGTTCGCTGTTGATTTTTTCGGTTCCTCAGGTTTTGGCGGCTTAACCTCTTCTGTTACGGCTGGTTTCTTCCCATATTTGGTGTAGGCCCATTTGGCTATGCCTAGTAGGACGATGGAGAAGAGCATCCAAATGAATATAAGCATGGCTAGATTGTCCATGGCTGTGTCCATATAATCGAAGCTGCATATGAAATCGTCAACGGCTTCAGCCAGGTCTGCCATAGTGCTCCATGGTGCCTCCCACCAGGATGCGTGCGGTGCTCCCGCCTTTCCACCCGAGACTGACGAGCGAGGCATTTTTTTTCTATTTTCGCGCGTTCTATTTTCAGAATGTAGCTCTGTCTCTGTCGGCCAATACCGTTATTTTGTTAGTAACATTATTTTTGTAACGTTTACAGTTGTTCTGTGTTGTTTCGTTCGTTATGCGGTCGCAGTTTCGTTCAGTCTCCCGCGGTTTTCACGAGCATGGTAGTGGACCTGTAACAAGGGCGCCATCTTTTAGGAAAATATATCAACAGTGCTCCGAAGGCAGGATTAAACAAAAAATAGATTAAATAAAAAGTTAAATTTTCAACACGACTTATTTTTAAACGTCATTAAAATCCATATGTTATTAATGTTGTCATGTCCATATTTTGTGATTACGTATATATGCATTGTAGGTAGGTTTTACAAAGCATTGTCGAATCAAGATTTATTTAGGTACTTTCTGCGGAAAAATATGTTTTAGGTATCATTTCTGAAGTTCGTATATTTTTTAATTTATTTACCATACGAAAACAAATACTTATGTATCACTAGCGGATGAAGCAGACTTTGTCCTCTGCTCGTTGCTTTTTTTTAGGTTTTCTAATTCTTTTTAATCTTCCCTGGGATTTCACGAATTTTTCGAGACCAAAATCATTCAAAACGGTTCAGCCGTTCTTGAGTTTTAGCGAGACAAACGAACAGCAATCCATTTTTGTTTATAAGAAGAAGTAGATTTACTTAAAGGTACACAACAGCTATGCCATTATCTAGTGCCAACAAATACATAAAGCCATAACATGTATTATTTAAGTGTTGTATGGAATTAGCATAAAACCTATATTTAACATGATGATGTATGACGGTTAAACATAACTTGGTTTATTTAACTGTTTACCTTATGACACAATGACCAATATCAAACAACGTGCACGTTTATTTTGAAATAATGAAATGCAATGCTGAAAATAACGATTGAGTTTAGTTCAAAAGTATATATGATCTAAAGTAGGTATATTTGACGACCACTATGATGCGATGGTCAAGAAGTTGACCAAGAACCAAGAGGTCGCGGGGTCGATCCCCGCACTGTACAAACATTTGTGTGCATGAACATGTATGTTTTTACTGGTCCAGGTGTTATAATTATGTATTTATTTAAGTTTAATTCAAATACCACTGTTGATTCTGATTTCTGAATTTAAGTGCTTAAGCTACTTACCACGGAGTCGGATCAATGTATGTGATGTTGGTGTATATTTATATTAATATTATATTTATATTATGGCTAAAATTCCGCATTTTTGCAAGAAAGTGAGCAGACTAAGTTACCTTTTTAAAAATATTAAGGGCAAATTGATCTAAATTGTCAAAAATATAGCCTAACAATTTGGTATGTGGTAAACCTATGGATGAACGAAAAGCAAGGCGTAAGAAAGAGCATTCTAGAAGTGAATGACAGCAAGTAATACTTAAAGTTAGTTACAAATTAGAATGTCGAAGGACGAAGGTTACCTGTGTGTGTGAGGACTATGAGAATGAGTCTTGGTTGGAAAGCGTAAGGAGCAAGAAGACGAAATAAAGCAAGAACAAAAATAATAAGGAAATTCCGTTAAACACCATCTTATGAGTTTTCCTTCCAGATCCTACAATATATATCTATTAACTTTAAGTCAGTAACCACAAGCCCTATGTTTAAAAAAAAGCTTACTATGGAATACGCATGATGACACCTATCGTAAATATTTTCAAGACCATGCTGTTTTAAAGACATAGCCTCTATGAAGCTGGTACCAATTTTTATTTACATAGAATTAACACATTGTGCGCCATGGTGGTCACCGATGACCCCCAAACAATATTATTTATATTGTGTCTAGTCACTCGGCACGTAAAGTGCAGTTAAAGCACTCTCAGTTAAAGGCTTAAATAAGTATTCAGTCAATTGACTTCGATTTCTGATACTATATTATGACGTCAAAATTTAGTTTTTCCATACAACATCTTTGGAGGCAGATCGTTTTGTCAGATGTTAAGAGTATGTCAACGATTGGTTGTGTCATCTAACCTATTAGACCCAAGTTCACGGTCTTTATAATGGCCGATTTAGACTTATGCCTCATACCTCATATGACAGGAATGAATGGAGGAACTTTTTGTGAGGTCGAGATCCTCAGCATTGAGGAAACGATGAAGAAGAAGATTCAAGTATTCATTCAATTCTGTATTCAAAACAATATCATTGCGTGGAATAGTACAGCAAAATTAAACTAAAAGATAATATAAAAACGCTTCTTTTAACTTAACAATTTATTTATATTTTGATTTTGAATTAATCAGAATTTTTTTGTTAGCGTCAGTGTCAATTTCCATACAAAAAATTACACTAACCGGTTTTGAACCCCCACAAAAAAAGGAGTGTTGTAAATTTGACTGTTTGTGTGTGTCTGATTGTGATGGACCGATTTCAGTGCGGTTTTTTTGATTCGAATGATAATTTAATCACGGTGGTCGTTGCTATAGCTTGTTATAATGTGTCCAGCCGTTGAAGCTCACCAGCTCGCCAGCTGTTTGTTCGGGCTCATGTCGGGAGTTTACATTTTTGACGTGACAACGTCTTATAAATTGGTTTGCCGGGTGACACTTCAAGAAACTGCGTTACGCTCCGCTCACGTTCCGCGCTCACAATGAGATCGAGTGAGAGGCACGCGTCCCTTCGACTCGGGCATGGTTAGCCCGCCTAAGAGCGAGTGAGGCAGACATAAAAAGTGAAAGGCACGCGTCCCTTCCACTCGAGCACAGTTAACCCGCCTAAGAGCGAGAGAGAGAGAGTGAGAGAGATAGGCATACACACCGGTTCATGTTATACGAATGAATATTCACATTAAAATTATTTTACCACTCAAAGTCGTTGTCACGTAAAACTTTCGCCCGTATACCGACTTTACAGGCAACCAATTTTTTTTTGTAATTAACGGTAATAACTCATATTTAACATAAATTTAAGAAAATTGCCTATTTTAAATTATTAATAGTCCTCCTGGCCGATTTCGACCACTGCGGCCAATCTCAACAGAGATTAGCCAACTACGCAGGAGATATTATAGGGCACAAGTGTGAGCGCAATACACAGGTGAACTCACTGTTCCAATCCAACGAAGTGGCGGTGTAACACCTCCAACCGACTCCGAGCTGTTCATGACAGAAAATCTCAGAAACAATTTTGGCTCGACCTGGGATTCAAACCCAGGACCTCTCGAATGTAAGGCAGAAACTTTGCCACTACACCAACAAGACAGTCATTTAAATTATGAAACGAATCGACCTCGGCCTAAATACAACACGAACAAAATGAATGGCCTATTGATAAGGGGCTAAAGGGCAAACGTAAGCCCCAGTTACAGAGTGACTCAACAAAACATAATAATTCTTAGTTACCCTGCATTCTTTTTTAAAGACACTAATAAATTTCGAAAATATATATTATAACACTTAAAACTCAGTGGTCAGAGCATTGGACCGGACTTCCAAAGGTCGGGGGTTCGATTCCTCCCCGATGGCCGGAGCCGAAAAGAATTTTTTAAGTGTTGTCTTTTCGAAATTAAAAAAAAAAGCGTTGTAAACGCGAAAAATACTTGACAAATAAGACACTAATAAAATCAGGTGTGTTTAAAAGTGCTGTACTAAATTCGATACCCCCGACGTGAGCCAGGAAAACAGCTGGTAAACTTTAACGACTGGACGGATTTTAACCAAACATGGCTAAGAACCACCGCGATTAAACTATCTTTCGAATAAAAAAAAGTCGGTTTTACGGGCGAAGATTTTACGTGACACCCACCGATCATGTTTGAGTGGGAGAGAGACGCAAGACATTCGCCGGTGCGGCAGGCGTCTCTCTCGTTCGGTGACTCATCGTTACGTTACCGGGCGTTACACTTTTTCATAAGTGACTCCGAGCCGCAACCTAATTTAAGACGTTGTCACGTCAAAAACCGCACTGAAATCAATCCATCCGTACGGGAGCTACGATGTCATAGACAGACAGATCAATCATTCCTGTAACCTCACCTTTATTTAAAATCAAAACAAACTTTGATGTGCCGCCTAGCCTAAAACTAAACTTTGATGTGCCGCCTAGCCTAAATCAAAAAACTTTGATCCGCGGCGCGACAAACACATAAACACGAACAGGGATCAAAACTATAACAGTCGTTTTCGTGGGGACTTAAAAAGGCATTGTTATAAGCGACGACCGCTTGGTGCAGTAATCCACAGGTCGGACTTCTAAACCAAGGGTCGCGGGTTCGATCCCCGCGCATTACAAGCATAAGTGTGCATGAACATGTGTGTTTGTACTGGTCTGGGTGTTTTCTATGTATATATGTATTTATTTAAAGTATTTAAGTATGTTTATCCGTTGTCTAGTACCCATAACACAAGCTGCATAGCTTAATTTGGTACAAGAGAATTGGTGTGATTGTTCTGAAATATTTATTTATAAGCGAAAAATAATAAACTTATTAAAACATTTTGTCCACAGTGATATCACTAGCAGGTTAAACAAATGTCAAACCCAAACAATAATTAAGTCAATGAGCGCATTATAAATTCGTAGTCTACCGCCTGACCTCGTGACATCATCGCAAAGCCGTCCTTGCGAAAACACAGAGAGACTGGCCAGACTAATTTGTACTTATTGCATTTATAGGTGCGATTCTAGAGCGTGCAATGTGTCAATTATAACTAAATATTAAATCTTCTGAAAAATAAGGAACATATTGAACCAATCGTTGACGTACTTTTTGTAAAATATCAAAACGCCAGTCTCCCATTGATTTTGTGGGCGATACTAGTTTGTGACATCATCATTAATAGATGAACTTTTTGTGAATTATATTTAGTCCAATAAATATTGCAAATAATAAGAAATGGTCACTCAGTTAAGATGTTAACGCCTCAGAGAGATATTTTTTTTACTGGAAAAAAAATCGGTTCCAGAATTTTCAGGAAAAGGTATTAAGGTTATGTTACTCTATGTAGTTAAAGACATGTTATCATATCCACAACCGCATCCTATGTTATCATCACTTACCACTTTACTAAGTGATGACTAGTGTGTTCTAATGAATGACGGAACTAAAGGCTTTTAATTAATGACTAACACGTCATTAATTAGCAAGGAACATGGTTCAATCCGTATTGAGATTTATGTTATTTAACAACACAAACCGAAAAAAAAACTTACTTGGGCCAAGCTCACCTACTTTTGCACAGCCGATTAGCGTGAATTTAAAATTAAAGTAACTGATGATTTAATTTTATATGTTGTTTTCAAAAGTCGACAAACTGAGCCCTTACCTACAGTGGGGTGAGCACAAACATTTTCGTAACGCATTCGTAGCGTTTACCTGTCGTTAAGTTGTATGGGGAAACGTCATTTCTGACGTTAGGACGACACGACAACGTTACAATTATGTTAGTGCTCACCCCACAGTCGAAATTGGTCGAAATAATCTAAATAGTTTGCTGTTACAGTTGTCATTGCTGTGTGTGCCTGGTTGACAGTGGCCAATAACCGATTCAAAATCAAATACGAAGCAAATCGGGTTTAAATTTGAATCAGTGAAAAATCGGCGTTAAATATTCATAATGTAAAATACATTTAGTTAATACAGAATTGATTCAGACGCTATAAACCCTTAATTATTTACCTATATTACTGTCAGAAAGTTAAAAATTTACTATGACAAAAAAAAACACTCTCGTAAATTATTACAAGGTCACAGAAAAACACTCAACATAATAACATTTAGTAAAGACACAATGTTTTACATAAAAAGGTCAAATGTAATTATTATTTCCTTGCCTGACCTTCAGATAAGAATATCACTGGACAATTCCGTTATTATTTTTCACGTAAAAAATAAAAAGGATTTTATATCGTGAACACTATTATTTTGTGCTAAATGTCTGCACAGTATGATTATCACGGTCAGACTGAATGGAATTAAAATGTTGTGCGTTGATTTTGTGGATGTTGGTTTGCTATGCCTTAAATAAATCATAAAGATCACTCAATCATCAAAATAGATCCTGTATTTCCATCCGAAACAGAAGACCTACCCGATGGAATAAGGTTTTTTGAAATAAAGTTTAAAATAATATTGTGTTATGCTGAGTTCGCTCGCTGTGTTTTAGTATTACTTCATATTTGTATGTATCTCACATAAGTGAATTGTATGATTCTTTGTGGGAAATAAAATAATCTTTAACCTGAAAAGCCCTACATTAAGCAATTTAGATTCTCTATGTCTCCTAGGTTTCTAGGTCCCCTAGATTTTACATAGGTCCAAAACAGTTTTGGCTGCTTTGACTATCATGCTGAAAGCGTGTAATGATTTCCCTGTAACATTTATCCTGTAACTCCTTTTATTTATATCTTTGAACAGAGTAACTCGATTTAATCAACCGCATTTTTAAATTAAAACATTGCCAAAGTTTGTGTAAACGATTTTCCTCTTTGATAACATTAATCAGGACCTTACTACATTTGGGATAAGTATCAAGATTATTTACTGTAGGCTGTAGAGTAAAGCCGAGATAGATGCCCCAGTGGTATAGATGACGTGATTATGATAACGTTAGTTTCGCAGATAAATTCGATTACTTTTTTTCATATATATATTTTTAATTGACTCAGTTGTATGTCTCGTAACGACAGCATCAATGCCAAAATGAATTCAAAGATTTTGGAGACTAGAGATGCCCATTTTTCCGGTGAGTCATCTATCCAAAATGCAATTTATATGGGTCGGGCAGATGCCCGATTTATAGATATATATATATTTTGGGAACTATGTATCAAAATGTAGAGGTCCGCAAAAGTTGCTAATATTTTGAATATATCGAAGACAACGTTTTTTAACATTTTATAAATTTGTAAACAAAATTCCCAATATATTTTTTTAGTTTATTTGGGTAAACAAACAATAGCAAATGCTTGTTAACAAAACAAAAAAAACATTCTTAAAAAAATACTTTGCTATTAGCTCCGTTTACCACAATTTAGAAATCGATAAAGATATCTAGTTAGGTCTTAAAATGCGAGTGGTTTTTTAAAAATAAAATTTTACAAAATAATACTATTTAATTACTTAATTAGGTACTAAGAGAAAAAAAAAAGATTATATGTTACATAAATAAATTGTTTCGTTTTTTATTATTGAAGTTATCGTTTTTAAAAAGTGGGGGGGGGGGGGCATCTATCCCGGTTTTACCCTAACCATGGGTACGTACGAGTAAAACATTGCAACAACCTCTTCAATGTCATCCAATCAACCTTTGCAAAATATTTATAATTAATTTTTTTATAAATTTTATTTAAAAATTTTATAATTTTTAGCAAAATACAGTTTTCTTTACAGGCTGTCGATGTGCCAGTGACGACATGATCGTGACGACGTTCATCTCAAAATTAGTAGAATACCATTTTTAGACCAATGGCGTTGGTATAAAAAAAAAATCTTTCTTTTAATATCAATAGCCTGACTTCGATATAGCAAATTGAAGTAAAATAGCAGAGTTTTCGTCGCCGAATACTGGTATTAAAATGTCGATGGCATTTTTTGTTTTCGCTTTACCATTAATAATAGTAATAATGCTCCTGTGCAGTTGCTGATGAAGTCATGATGATGAATAACTATAGGAAATATATCCTGAGGGACGGAACGGTCGACATCTGTCGAGCATGCCGCCGTCCCGGAGAGTCACTCAGGCATATTACCTCTGGTTGTTCTCATCTGGCTAATGGTGAGTATTTGCATAGACATAACCTTGTAGCTGGGATTATTAACCAGCAACTTGCTCTTCGATATGGTCTTGTGGATTCAGAGGCACCGTACTATAAGTGCATGCCTGTGCCGGTCCTCGAAAATAGTCATGCCACGCTCTATTGGGATCGATCTGTTAGCACGGACAGGACTATTGTTGCCAATAAGCCTGATATCGTGGTAAAAGATCGATCGACACGTCAGGCGTTGCTCGTCGATATTACCATTCCGCATGACGAAAACCTCGTGAAGGCTGAGAAGGACAAGCTTAGCAAGTACCTTGACTTGGCCCACGAGGTGACCGCCATGTGGGATGTGGATTCGACGATCATTGTCCCGATATACGTGTCTGTAAACGGTTTAATAGCGAAGAGCCTCGACTAACACCTTATGAGGCTCTCGCTGGATGGTTGGGTCAAGGGTCAGATGCAGAAGGTAGTACTTTTGGACACGGCGCGCATCGTAGCTTGAGCCCTGCCCCGCTGCTGGCAGCTTGCTAGGGTAAGGTTTTATATTTAACTTTTATAATTAAATTGATAAAACCATTCCTAAGATAAGATTTAATTAAAGTGAATAATAATAAATTGTTTCAACAAACACACCAATTTCCATTGGTGAATTACTTCGTGTAAAAGAAAAGTAACAGAAAATTCAATCTAAGGTATTGTTATGCGAGTTATTGAGAGAACTGTATTGTTTAAAACCTAAACTTGATAACTCATTGACCAGAAACTGAGCAGAGTTCGAGACCCAGTCTATTTTCGTGAATTTGAGCGATTAGCTAAAAACTACGGCCTTGCTAGACAGTGGCCCAATTCGAATCATGTTTAAACAACTTGTTATCACTTATCGTGTTCAATTAATGTCCTATTGTTAACGTGAGTTAGGTTTTACAAACATCCATTGTTTAGCAACTGGTTCTGCCTAGATTTTAGATACTTTGTAGTGATTATGGTGGAGGCAGGAATAGATCAACATCATTCGTCTTCACGTGAGATTAATGGCTGGTTTTACATAGTTAAATATTTTAATATTAATTCTGGGATGAGCACGAACATTTTGGTAACGTAATCGTGTCGTCCAAACGTCAGAAACTGACAGTTTCCCCTTACAAATTGACAAGTTAACGATAGGTAGGCAAACGCTACGTATAGGTAACGATAGTTGTTCGTGCTTACCGTACTGGATAGGTACTTAAATATTTGCGAGTTACGTTTTTTTCCGACATTTGTTTAATCATGTTAATTCCGTTGTATTTAATTAATAACTATTACTATTGCGACTTTTTATTTAACTACATATTTTTTTAAATATCAATCCATTTTTTAAATTAATGTAGAAATTATTAGTGATCATCAGAAATGAACCATAGTGTTATCATCATTGATATAACATTAAGGTTGATTTCTGGGTGTACGGCGAAAAACTTACAAAAGTTTAAACCCAAAACCATCTAACAAAGGAATGTATGAAAAAGTTATCACGACTATGCTAGAGTTGAATAACTGTTGAAAAAGTTCAATGCGCAAAAATTTTTCACCTAAGGATCCAAGACCGCAGAAATAAATAACATCAAATAAATATGGAGGCAGTAGCGCCAGTGTTACTAGCACTACAATACATATCATACATCGTCATTGTATTTAACTTTTACATCTTCTTGAGGCTTCAAGGTTTAAGCAACAGTGCGTTATTTTGTTAGTTCTATTTTATCTGATAACGTATAAAACGCCACATCAAGCTATTCATTTTCGCTGCAAAATCACCAATCAAATTATTGTGTAATATAATGAGCACACTAGTACTGTCTAGTACCTACTAATACCTAGTTCTCCAAAGTAATAATAATAATAAACTGAGTTTATTGCTTCCCCAAACAACAAATTTATGGTAACAATGTTTAGCACTTAATACTAAATAAAACATAAATAAAATAAAATAAATTAATTAAAATAAAGTATTCAGAAATTATTTGTTAATTTATATTAACTAGTATGTTGTTTAGTCATTCAATTATTAAGTGACGATACTCCATGGTGTACCTAGTGGCGAGCGCATCAGTTTCAAGGTGCCGCCATCTTTGAGGTCCGGGTTCGATATCCGGACAACGACAATGTTGAAAACCAATTTGTGATGTCACAGGTCTAGGTATAGGTGATATTTTGGTTATTGCTGATTTCAATGTGCTTAAGCTATTTAGTGAGAATTTTTTGGAATGTTGGCCCCTCTATTTATTTATTTAGGTATTTATTTTGTTAAAAAACTTTATTGAACAAAAAAAAGGTTGCCCACAAAAGGCGGACTTAATGCTAAAAGCATTTTCTTTCAGTCAAACCTTTATTTATATTCCCATATCGAAAATTTTATTCGCATAACGTGGTCACCGTATAGATAAAATTACCGTGTCACCGTTGGCTGTGGTCCGCGCATAAAGTAAGTTACGTAAGCCAGTGACATCATTGGCATAAAAACCTTCGCGGTATGACGTCACAGCCGAGGCGAGGGGGCGATAACCTGACTCTATGGTCTGCTGGTCTGCCACGCTATCTTTATGCAAACGACACCCATTTATTATGTGAGATGTTATATTGCTAGTTGCGCACTTTTCGGTAAGTCGAGATACGTACTTTTAACCGTAACATAGTTGTTTTAATTTTAAATATTTGTTTCTACTGTCTTAATTAATATTACTAATACAAATTAGATTAGATTTTTAATACAAACACCTATAAGTCAATTTTACACAGAAAGTTTTGCGAAAAATAGTTTTTTTGTATGACAGACTGGTATAATAATAGTCCTCCTGGCCGATTTCGACCACGGCGGCCAATCTCAACAGAGATCAGCCAACTACGCAGGAGATATTATAGTGCACAAGTGTGAGCGCAATACACAGGTACACTCACTGTTCCAACACTCTCAAAGTTCGGTGAAACGGCAATCCGACATAACCGGAGAGAGATCAGTCGCGCCGCAGGATCAACGGCTTAACGTGCGCACCGAGGCACGGGTGTGTAACACCGCCAACTTCCTGACTCTGAGCTGTTTTTGAGAAATTCATGACAGAAACTCAGAAATCTCAGAAACAATTTTGGCTCGACCTGGGATTCGAACCCAGGACCTCTGGGATATAAGGCAGAAACTTTGCCACTAGAATCACGAGGCAGTCAGGCAGTTATCCTATATTTAGAATATATTGTAGTAGTGTTATTTAATCTTAAAAATACTACTATTTCGCCAATCGCAATGAAATAACAATAAAGAGATCGTGGATTTGCGCTACATACAGTTAAAATATTATGCACACGTTAGTTTTGTCTATATCTCTTAAGCCAATACGATTGAAAACCTATTTTTAATTTAACTAGCAACTAAAATCAACTATTTTACGCATTACGCATGCCTCGCTGACTCACTGTGCCTAAAAAGATTAATATTACGACTGTGACTGTTACCAATAATGTTACAAAATGCCCGCAACACACTCATGGACTTAGATTAAACATAACATAGGAAGATCCGGTACGACATTCATCAACTTAAATACTAACTTTCCAAAAAAAAACAGTGGTTGCCTGTAAAGTCGGTATACGGGCGAAAGTTTTACGTGACAACGACTTTGAGTGGTAAAATAATTTTAATGTGAATATTCATTCGTATAACATGAACCGGTGTGTATGCCTATCTCTCTCACTCTCTCTCTCTCGCTCTGTCTCTCTCGCTCTTAGGCGGGTTAACTGTGCTCGAGTGGAAGGGACGCGTGCCTTTCACTTTTTATGTCTGTCTCACTCGCTCTTAGGCGGGCTAACCATGCCCGAGTCGAAGGGACGCGTGCCTCTCACTCGCTCTCATTGTGAGCGCGGAACGTGAGCGGAGCGTAACGCAGTTTCTTGAAGTGTCACCCGGCAAACCAATTTATAAGACGTTGTCACGTCAAAACCCTGAATGTGCCAGGAAAACAGATAATTAAGGACCAACGTGATTAAATATCATTTGAATTAAAAAACGCGACGAAAGTCGGTCGATTAACCGGTCGGTTCTAGAGCTATGATGCCACAAACAAACACACCTATAACTATATTTTAAGGATTTTGAAACATAAAACATAGTTACCATCGTCATGTTTAAAACATTTTAATGTTAGTCTTATTAAGTTTAATTCATGTTCGTATAACTATACTCGTACATATGTATATTAATTATACAACAACATTACATAAATCGTATGTCTTCTTTACATTCACGTTATGCAGTGAAAACACGTTTTAGGATTAGGTATTTTCTTGTGCTGAACTGTTAACTATATACTCCTTGATTAAGACTTGATGTAATATGTTTTGTTATCCAATAAATAAATAAACACAAACAAACCCCCCCCCCCCCCCTATGTCAAACTGATAACACCCTATTTTTCGTCAACCGAACCGTTAGTAGAACCGCGCGACTAGCTCATACCGTATGTTCCTCTTTTTTGGTTTTGATCTTAGCTTATGGATAAAATTTAAAATAATCTTTATTGTTTACATCTTGGTGACGACAGCTTGGTGCAGTGGTCCACATGTCGGACTTCCAAAACCAAGGGTCGCGGGTTCGATCCCCGCACAGTACAAGCATAAGTGTGCATGAACATGTGTGTTTGTACTGGTCTGGGTGATTTCTATGTATAATATGTATTTATTTACAAAAAAAAGTAATTAAGTATGTTTATCCGTTCTCTAGCACCCATCATAACGCAAGCCTCGTAGCTTAATTTGGGACTAGAGAATTGGTGTGATTGTTGTGAAATATTTATTATTATTATTATTATCTTAAAAACGAACATACAGTGAAACATATATAGACCTAAAATATTCAAATTATTAAATACAAATTAGATTAGATTTTTAATACAAACACGAGGCCACTCAGAAAGTTTTGCGAAAAAAACTTTTTTTGTATGACAGACTGGCTGGATATAATAATAGTCCTCCTGGCCGATTTCGACCACGGCGGCCAATCTCAACAGCCAACTACGCAGGAGATATTATAGTGCACAAGTGTGAGCGCAATACACAGGTACACTCACTGTTCCAACACTCTCAAAGTTCGGTGAAACGGCAATCCGACACAACCGGAGAGAGATCAGTCGCAGGATCAACGGCTTAACGTGCGCACCGAGGCACGGGGGTGTAACACCGCCAACTTCCTGACTCTGAGCTGTTTTTGAGAAATTCATGACAGAAAATCTCAGAAACAATTTTGGCTCGACCTGGGATTCGAACCCAGGACCTCTCGGATATAAGGCAGTCAGGCAGTTATCCTATATTTAGAATATATTGTAGTAGTGTTATTTAATTTTAAAAATACTACTATTTCGCCAATCGCAATGAAATAACAATAAAGAGATCGTGGATTTGCGCTACATACAGTAAAAATATTATGCACACGTTAGTTTTGTCTATATCTTTTAAGCCAATACGATTGAAAAGCTATTTTTAATTTAACTAGCAACTACAATCAACTATTTTACGCATTACGCATGCCTCGCTGACTCACTGTGCCTAAAAAGATTAATATTACGACTGTGACTGTAACCAATAATGTTACAAAATGCCCGCAACACACTCATGGACTTAGATTAAACATAACATAGGAAGATCCGGTACGACATTCATCAACTTAAATACTAACTTTCCAAAAAAAAGTCGGTATACGGGCGAAAGTTTTACGTGACAACGACTTTGAGTGGTAAAATAATTTTAATGTGAATATTCATTCGTATAACATGAACCGGTGTGTATGCCTATCTCTCTCACTCTCTCTCTCTCGCTCTGTCTCTCTGCTCGAGTGGAAGGGACGCGTGCCTTTCACTTTTTATGTCTGTCTCACTCGCTCTTAGGCGGGCTAACCATGCCCGAGTCGAAGGGACGCGTGCCTCTCACTCGCTCTCATTGTGAGCGCGGAACGTGAGCGGAGCGTAACGCAGTTTCTTGAAGTGTCACCCGGCAAACCAATTTATAAGACGTTGTCACGTCAAAACCCTGAATGTGCCAGGAAAACAGATAATTAAGGACCACCGTGATTAAATATCATTTGAATTAAAAAACGCGACGAAATTCGGTCGATTAACCGGTCGGTTCTAGAGCTATGATGCCACAAACAAACACACCTATAACTATATTTTAAGGATTTTGAAACATAAAACATAGTTACCATCGTCATGTTTAAAACATTTTAATGTTAGTCTTATTAAGTTTAATTCATGTTCGTATAACTATACATATGTATATTAATTATACAACAACATTACATAAATCGTATGTCTTCTTTACATTCACGTTATGCAGTGAAAACACGTTTTAGGATTATTTTCTTGTGCTGAACTGTTAACTATATACTTCTTGATTAAGACTTGATGCAATATGTTGTGTTATCCAATAAATAAATAAACACAAACAAAACCCCCCCCCCCCCCTATGTCAAACTTATAACACCCTATTTTTCGTCAACCGAACCGTTAATAGAACCGCGCGACTAGCTCATACCGTCTGTTCCTCTTTTTTGGTTTTGATCTTAGCTTAAGGATAAAATTTAAAATAATCTTTATTGTTTACATCTTGGTGACGACAGCTTGGTGCAGTGGTCCACATGTCGGACTTCCAAAACCAAGGGTCGCGGGTTCGATCCCCGCACAGTACAAGCATAAGTGTGCATGAACATGTGTGTTTGTACTGGTCTGGGTTATTTCTATGTATAATATGTATTTATTTACAAAAAAAAGTAATTAAGTATGTTTATCCGTTGTCTAGCACCCATCATAACGCAAGCCTCGTAGCTTAATTTGGGACTAGAGAATTGGTGTGATTGTTGTGAAATATTTATTATTATTATTATCTTAAAAACGAACATACAGTGAAACATATAGACCTAAAATATTCTAATTATTAAATATTCTCCAACAACGCGTAGCTACAGCAGAGCACTTGTAAAATAATGCAACTAATTTCGTGTTTGTTTGATAGAATCCAGACGCGGAATACCTAAAGCTTCGGAAGCTTATCGATCTGAAAACATAAGTTGTTTTTCACACGCAACCGAGGTTTAATTACATTTTATTTTTGTGTAGCGGTTAGCAAACCGT
Source organism: Pyrausta despicata (assembly GCA_963921415.1). Taxonomy (NCBI): domain Eukaryota; kingdom Metazoa; phylum Arthropoda; class Insecta; order Lepidoptera; family Crambidae; genus Pyrausta; species Pyrausta despicata. Next base: position 8,910,403 of record OY992870.1, on the reverse strand, counting down.
CTGGTTTTCGCTTTCAAACTAGCTTCCATCTGATGTTTTTGCTCATTGTTGATGAAAACCTAACATGATCGACTCTACATTTTAAGAATAGTATCCTATCGCAAATATTTTCAAGACCATGGTGTTTTAGGAACATTACCTCTATGAAGCTATGAAAACCAATTTATTCCCAAAAAGCCGTAGAAACCAATTTTTATTTACATAGAATTGAATAAATATTCAGTCAATTGACTTCGATTTCTTATACGAGTACTGTCTTATGACGTCAAATTATAGTATTCCCATACAAAATCTATGGAGGACATCTTTTGACAGATGATAAAGAGTATATATGTATGAATATGCCTATTGTTAAGTTTCTAATTAGGTATTATTCTTGACTTAGGTGCGTATGACATCGGTGTTCAGACTTAACGCTTTTTGTTTACTTTTAGGAAAACCTAATCATATGAGAACAATTTTAATGAAAATTACAGCTGTATTAATTGGAATTGTAAGATTCAGACGCCTTATGAATGTGACTGATACCATTAATCTTTGTTATTGTTCTTATCTAATCTACACTTTCACTATCACGCTTGATTGCACTTGATTATTCTATGGCTCATTAATGCCAGATTTTTTTCTTTGCTGATTAAATTTATTGCAAATCCCAGTAACAAAAAGCAGCCAAAGTAGTCAGTGTCAGTTTTTCTCGTAGATAAATGATTACGATTGCCTTAAACAACATGTATATGAATATATCAGGCAAATAGGCCGTCGGTCCGTATTTTACCCAGAAGTGGTGAAACATGGCATTTTTCTTAGAGCATTGGTGGTGTACCTATCTAAGTTTACAGATTTTTCCTTGTAACCTAATGAAATAACATATGATTTTAAAAAGATTTTTTTTCTATAGGACTATAAATGCCGGAAGATACTCTAAAAAAGTCGGTCGAACTGATGACCTTTAATTTTTTTAAGTCGGTTATGTCTAGGTTAGTATTGATTTCTCTGATCAACTTTCAAACTGAAAACATTGATAATATTTAAAGATCATGGTAAACTTAAGTGTACTTAAAACTGAAATTTAATAGGCACTAATTTCTGATCCATAGAATGAAAGAAAGTTAGTAATGAAATTTTCGTGCAGAAAAGGAATTTAAAAAACCAACAGAGAAATCACTAAAAACCATCTTAAACAGCTAAATTACCATGAAAACCTAACAAAAACCAATTAATTGTACTAAACTTACTGAAAGTAATTAACTTTAAAACGGAAGTATCTGTTCAATGGTAAAAAAATAAACATATTCCACCTTCGTTACCCAAAAAAAGAATCTTTCTCAATTTTTTCATGGAAATCGTAATTGAAACATGCTTAAAAAAAACAGTTAAACAAATGAAGCCAAAAACTGTTTTAAATGCAAATTTAACTTATAAAATATTGATATCTCTGGTCAAAATTACACCAGAGAAGCCAAAAAAGTAAGTGAATACATCGATTTCAGCTGTCTGCCACTACTTACAGAGAATATTGTTTCTGACCAAGAATTACAGCTGACGAGCTGTTCTTAGCACCTCAATACCAAGCTATAAGCTAAAATAAACGATGCAATTTAATACAGAATGATCAAATGTTAACGGATTCTAGCCCAAAGAAATCGCCTGTTTACGTTTATAACTCCGGAACTCCGGTGCAAAAAGGATAGCTTATCCTATGGGTACTTAAAACACAACTTATTCTTAGCTTACAGGACAAAACCCATCTTCTACGCGAATTTTCAGGAACGTGGTCATTTGAATTTGAATACGGGTTACGAGTTAACACCACAGAGGTGTTAACTCGTAACCCAGGACAAACGTTCGAAAATGTATTTGAAGAAAACTTAAAGTAACTGCTTCCTTATTTTTTGTCTAAAAGATTGAGTATTATATTTTAAATAAATAAAAAATTACCGTATGTATTGCGTTTAAGATTCGACGAGATAACCCGGAGGAATCATTTTTTGCTGTTAAAGATTTTTTTCAGTGCTTTATTTTCATTAATTTGATGTTTTCACAAGATGCACAATTAGTAAAGCGCTTAAACTACATAGAAAATAAATCTTGGTTTTCAAATGGACGTAACATGGAGGCCTTTTGCATCCGGACATGGTAAATCGAGGCTCCCAAGAACTACCCTTAAAAATGGAAGCTTTTATTACAAAATGGCGGGCTATGGTTAAAAAAATGTGTGTATTATGTATGTATGGCCTATTTTAACTAAGATAGTCGTATGCACGCTCACAGCTAGTGTGTCAAGTGCATTCTAGTTGCGGTCTGCTGGTCGCACTTGATGCGGTGCGCAAGAGTTGATGCAGTGGCAATGTCACTGTGCGTTGGGAAATCGGACCTTGTCTAAAATGACAATAAAATATCCCAAGTTTGGACGCATTCCCTTTTTATGTTGAACAATTTAGTATTTCGTTTGTACTTATGTTTCACTGACGCAAGGATTTGTCGATTAAATTGAAAAAAATACAAAGTAAAAAAGCAAGTTATCCATTCGAGTTTTATTAATTTTATCGGTCGGTTACAAATTATATACTTCTATCACAGTGACTTCAAAAAAAATCTTCTTTTGATTATTTACTGCGACGTGCGACTCAAGTTCATTACCATTATAATAGCAATTTTTATTGTATAATAACTAAGTAGGCTAAGTATTCAGTACGAACACACTAGCTGTCTCAGACAATTTCCACAAAATTAAAGCACCTGTATATTGGGCGAATTATATCGTAGTGTGTAGTAAAAAAATATATATTCTACGAATATATATACATATAAATTCTCGGGTCACAATGTTCATTCTCGTACTCCTCCGAAACGGCTTGACTGATTCTTATGAAATTTTGTGATCATATTGAGTAGGCCTGAGAATCGGCGTACATCTATCATTCATATCTATTATTCATATAAGGGTTGTCCACAATAATTTATATGGCAAAACAACGTTTGCCGGGTCAGCTAGTATTCTACAATAACCTACACGAGCTCCATATTAATGAATGTTGTCATTATCAAAAATCTTAAGCTTAAAGCTAATTAAAAAGAAGCAAGAAGCTACATAAAAATAAGTTAAAGTAAAGGGTGCCTAACTACATTAGTCGGACCAAGGTTCTACCTTTCTGGGTTCCAACTACTTTTTTTTTATCAATAAATGAGAATCATGAAGAATGTATTTATTTACAAAAAAAAAGGTATTTGAGTATGTTTATCCGTTGTCTAGTACCCATAACACAAACCTCGTAGCTTACTTTGGGACTAGAGAATTGGTGTGATTGTTGTAAAATATTTATTATTTATTTATTATTATTATCTACTTTTGCCAGCTAGGTATAAAAAAATCCAGTTAAAAACCCCCGAATGAGCCAGGAAAACAGCTGGTTAGCTCCGATGGCTGGACAGATTTTAACCAGGTGTAGCTATGAACCACCGCGATTAAATTATCATTCGAATAAAAAAAACCGCTTTGAAATCAGCCCATCCTTTCGGGAGCTACGATGTCGCAGGCAGACGCACAAAAGCACTAACATACACACACAAACAGACAGGAGTCGAACTTATAACACCACTATTTTTCGTGGGGGTTAAAAATTGACAACAAGGCTAGCTAAACATACAATAATAAATAAATATTTCACAACAATCACACCAATTCTCTAGTCCCAAATTAAGCTACGAGGCTTGTGTTATGGGTACTAGACAACGGATAAACATACTTAAATACTTTTTTTTTGTAAATAAATACATATTATATTATACATAGAAAACACCCAGACCAGTACTTGCAGACTTGTACTGTGCGGGGATCGAACCCGAGACCCTTGGTATTAGAAGTCCGAAATGTGGACCACTGCACCAAGCGGTTGTTGACATTAGACATTAGACATCTCACGTCTTAATAAATAAAGCATGTAATGTAAATGACATAAGAAACAATATCTTAACCTCAGAAATTAAAAATTAATTGACGTACATTTGGAAGGCAGGCTCTAGCAGGCAATTATACCTACTTTAAAAGTATGACTAGCAGCAAAACAACACATTTAATTTAACTGCCTTTAAAGTAGGCGTCCACCTACAGTTAGAATCCGACGCGTCGCATCAGGCTTTAGACCTAAATCAAAATTAACACTAACTACTGGTTATCGGGTCTAAACGCGATTTATTTTAAGGAGTATTAGGTACTTACTGCTCGACGTTTCGACTAGGGTAGTACGTGAAGCGATTGAAATCAAGAAATACAAAAATTTCAATCGGGACCTCGGATTTTAATTGTCATCAGCGTGGAATCCAGTGATTAATAAGCGCAAACCGCGATTTTTATCTAAAAAGACACAAAGCGATACCGTCAGTGTTGTTTGTCGCGGTGACTGTACTAACATTTATAATAATGAAAATGTGAGGGTGGATCTGGAAACTGCGGCCGCCCTGAGCAGACGACGCCGCGCGCCACCAGTCAGCTCGTGACCACGGCTGTGTGCAATCCAGCCGAAACGTCGAGCAGTGAGTACATAATACTCATTAAAATAGATCGCGTTTAGACCCGATAACCAGTAGTTAGTGTTAAAATGCAACTAGATCAAAGTTGTTCGTATAAGATTTCTTATGTAAACAATTAACTAACTAGTTAATTAGTTTTCATTGCCTACTTGCACTTGAAAAGCGAGCTTAGTGTTTTTCAGAGTTCTTTCGGCTCGATACTAAAAAACTTAAATGTTTATCATCTGCCTTTGCTGTAATATTTTTATTTGCCCGCAAAATTGTCTGCGTATATTTCCCGTTCACGTAGGAGTTTCGGGAAATCCTTTCTTACCGGATGCCTACATTATAGTAGCTACCTGCATGTCAAATTTCAACCCGATCCGTCCAATGGTTAGGTCTGTGCTTTGATAAACCACTATGTCAGTCAGTCAGTCAGTCACGTTTGAGTTTTATTTATTTAGATACTATGTTTCCGTATATATCGTTTTTATTTATTATTATGTATAGTTTTCCAGGTTGTACAGTTAACATAGTCAACATTTAGAACTTAATTAACGACGATAGATTACGGATCGTATGATGCATACCTGTTAACTGACGCCCACCTTAAGAATACCTATTATTATATAACCGACTGCAGCCAATGTCAAGGAGAGATAACTGCCAGTCAATATTGTGGTCGCCGTATCATTTACTTCATTATCAGTGATATCTTAGAATTACCTCTAATTTCAGTACAACTGTAAAGACGGTATGAAATTGCTGGGTTTTGTCAAACCTACTTAACTGTGAAAAAAGATGTCGCAGTCATTTCGATTAAGTAGCTGTTTTACTAACTGCCTGAGGCCCTATTCCGAAAAATAAAATCCATCAAAACTATAAAACGTTTTTTTCTTAATATGCTACACGTACAAATTATGACAGCGCACGAAAGATAGGGCGATTTTGCAATTAAAAAAAAATGCTGTCGCCTGTAGTACACGTCGTCAACTTCGGATTTCGCTTTTCGATGTCGATTTCAAAGACTTTTCAAACCATTATTTAAACAACTGAAGTAACGTTGATTTGTGTAATTTTAAGTAGAAAAATAGACGCAGACACTTATCACCTGAATAAGTCTTATGCAGTTGTTTTTAACTCGGTAATCGTTTGTCAAATGTAGCGTAATGCACATAGTATAACTCGAATCCATGTCCATTTAGCGCCATTAAACACTTTAATTAAGGTTTACTTGCAATACAAATGAACAGTACAAATAAACATTGATTAAATTACATCATGCATTTTTTTATTAGACTATCGAAGTTACACACGGAATGAAAAAAAACTCTCAAAAGTCTACAGCCTTGGCCCAAGGTTGGCTAAAATAGCGATTACGTCGACTCCGTGATAAAGGCCGTCAAAACCTGAATCACAGGTTTTATTGACCACGGCTCATGGTTCGTGATAAGGCTTTACGACACTTTATGCCGTTGCTATGTTGTTGGATTTTGTGAAGCAACAATAATGGTCTATTGCATGGTTTCCCAAACTGCGAAATTGTCTGGCCCATTTGCGTGAAGGAACAATCACCATAGGCATAAGAATCAGACCCCCTTCTTTTTATGCCGTTGTCTGTAGATTCTGATAAATTCTTGAGATTCTGAATCTAGTAATATAGGTATATCACTAAACTTAGACCGTTTTATAACTATATTCCTAGTGAGATAGTAATGAATCTCATTCGTATAACTATGTTACGGTATATAATTATATCCCTATCTATAGATAGCTAGATACATAGATTAACACTTTATTGTAAAAAACAAAACAAAAATTACAGACAAGTTTAACAAAGAAAGATGTACAATTTAGGCGGTCTTATCGCGTGTAGCAATCACTTCCAGACAACCTTCGGTTAAAGGTACATTTAATTAACAGGAATGAATTTTACCTAAATATATATGGATAATACAAAACACCATTTCTCTATTATTCAATTCTATATTACGGCTTTATCTATCTTACTGCGACATAGCCACCCCTATCACTCTTACAAGCTTGACCTTGCGAGCAAACGACCCAAGACCTAAGAATACGAATGAAGCATTAGGGAGTACAGCCTAAGCTTTCATGGACGATCATTCATCCAGGATTCTCTGAACATTCGAGCGAAAACAACTTAAGAAGTGTTAAAGTAGGCCAGTACCTTTACGTTACGACTAGTCAACCACAATTCCACTTGCGTTCACGGAGTATTGTATTCCTCTCAATAAGTCAGGCCCGTAGAAAAAGTTAAAATTGTACAAAATGTAGCAAGTATAATTTTCATACACATTGCAAGCAAAGCGATCGGTCGCTTCGTCGGCAAGTGTACAATTGTAACTATCGTGGGGCTCTAGATTTGGGTCCATAACATGTTTATTATTAACGAGACGGGACCAGTATGGACGAAATAAAAAAGCCGGGCAATTCATTTGGTACGATTTGGTTGTGATTCCACATCAAAGCAAAATCAAAAGTGTTACGGCTTCGGGGGTTAGAGGCAACCGCCTCAGCTAGGTACAGTTTGAGAACATGTGTTCTATAGGCTCGGCTGTAAGATTTGATTCCTTTGCCAGACTTTTATGACTCATCAAAAACATATGGTGGTCTGTTTTGACTGCTAGGTCTTAATGGAAATCGAACTCAAGACTCCTTATGACTTATAAGCTTCCGGAGTGTCAAGCCATCAAAACTATTTCATTTGGTAGTGCTAATAAATTACTAAATTTTTTATACGAAAAGAAAATTTCCCTTTTCTTATGCTAGTGAAATTTTCCAGTCTGGTTTACTATAATACCTACATTTATTATTTCATACAAATCTTAAACGTTAACCAAACCATCATCCCACTGTTTGATAAATCTTCCAACGGATTATCTTAGAACTTATCTACACACGTAAATATTTGAAAGATAGGTACAGCAGTTACCTACATTGCGGTTTTACGATCATGAAATCGTTTGCTGTAAAATATATATTTAGAATTCACAAAATTAGCCGACCTTAGCAACAATAGTTACGAAGAAGCTTGAAATAAGAAAATAACATCGCACTAGGTACCTAGGTAGCTAACACACCTACCGACGACAGTTTAATTTTAGCTAATTAATTAAAACACGTGAAATTCTTATTCACACAGCTGAATATTCATTCACACTGGCAACGAACATTTTAGCAGTTCATCAAAATAAATTCAGTCATAAATCCAAACGGTTGAAGGAACTAAGGAACAGTCACTCATAAGGCGGACTTACTGCTTGATACTGAAGTTATCAATTAATTTCCTTTTTAGAGGATTTTCCACCCCATTTGTTGTTGTTTAGTTGCCATTGGTTACTTTTTTATTTATTTAAATTCAACTAAGCATGTAATAAACATGATCAGGTGAATATATTGATATTATGTACCTATTGACCTAATTACTACCGTATAGCCAACGATATAATTCGTTGCGTATAGCACATGCTTAAGTAATTAATTACTTAAAACATGGGCACGTTAATATCTCTTCCATTTTGAAATTCAGTAGGTAGCTATCACCGAAAACGATTTTAATTAATAAACAAAGTTCTTACCTCACGATTCAGAATAGATTGATCGAAATTCACTCCAAAGACACAATTGTTTTTTTAACACAATCAAAAACAAAACTAAACGATATCGAAACTGCGTTGATAACCGAACGAATGTGGTTAGTAACGGAACTTATTTTTGTGTATTAGTTATGTTGTTTATTTAAAAAAAACAACACCAAAACAGTTTGTTACAGCAAAGATCGATAGACACGGGGTAGACACGTCCCTCCTTGTTCAAAGTCAGTACCGCACTAAGTTAAAATGGCGTGTGGATTCGAGTTTGCGCAATGAAAACCTTTTGTATGTGTCTCAAATCTTAATTCAAAGACTGGGACCCTCGTGCTTTTGACTTTTCGCGCATTAACCAAAATAATTACACTCCACGTGCTAGCGTCGAATGTTGTAGACCCAAAAAATAACTAATTAAGCATTTTGTCACACTTTGTTTACGATTTGATAAGCGCATAGCCAAGACGTGATTCAACGGTGCTTATCAGCCGGCTTTTAGTTGAATTTCGTGTAGGTTATTAGTAATTTTTAATGAGGTGTCTTATTATTTACGTACCTGCCTCCTTCGCAATGGTTATTTCAATCAAATCCTTCATCAAATCCTTCATGTACTTCCCGTATACTTAGAATCTTGAAATTTAGTACGAAGTCACGTCTTATAGTACATATATAGGAAAAATTACGAAAACCGTAAATTTTCAGTTTCATAATATAAAAAAAAATTGAAAAATATTTTTGTCAATTTTGAAAATTTCAAAGTTACTGCTCCTTATCTTATGAACGCGTTGAGATATTAAATTAAAATTTATATTATATACTTAAGTCTATAATACCCGTGATGGGTGAACTTTTACTTATATACCTACAGGTTTGTACGGAACCCTCCTCGGTGCGCGAGTCCAACTAGCACTTGACCGGTTTTTTTGGCATATTGTTTTAAATATATGTCGATGTCGTCATTTTCTTTAATTTAACTATTTGGTGTTCATATCTGCAAATAAACACTATAGGCGTTTTTAAACAGGAAAACTTTACTTACAACTAGGAAAACCATCCAGAATTTTAACTACTGAGCAATTGTGACGTCTTCTGCATCCAGCCCAGACCAGCGACCTTTACTATCTCGTCGGACCACCAGGTCACATGGTTTCTTCTCAAGGACCCGTCTGCTTCCTCGGCCATCGGTCCTTCGAGGGCCGAACGACCGAACGAAGTTTCCTACGTCCAACAGTGGACGGATATTGGCTGATATGATGATGAATTGTAACGTTTTTCACGTATTTTTCTACATATAAATATAAGTCATTTTTTAAAATTCAAAACTAAAACAAAACGCCTGAAAAGTTTAATAGCAACATTGTACTGACAACGCGTCTTAAACGTATAAGCGGCATTGCTTATTTTATTTTCTTGGGCGGAACGGTTAATAAGAAAAATCCAAATCACAGTAGAAATAATATGTACTGTTTCAAATAGAAAGTGGTCATATAGCGATATTCGTGATGAGTTTCTATATAGGTATATTTTTTCAAAAATCCTTCAATATTTAAACATGATTCGTTTATTTAAACATGATTTCTGAACGCCTAAGTTACTGTCAATACCATGTGTCTGCTGTCAAGTGTCAATTGTCAAAATTACAAACATTTGAAACATTCATTCAACCCACTATTCGTTCCGTGGTTGTCTTCATAATTCTTAAATGTTTTACCTGTAAAATCATCACAAATCTATTAAAATGGCTGAAAAGCTTGAAGATCTGAACCTGCCACTTACCGTAGTCACAAGAATAGTAAAGGAATCCTTGCCGGAAGGCGTGGCCATATCGAAAGAGGCGCGAACTGGTCTCGCGAAGGCGGCTTCCGTATTCGTGCTGTACGTTACTTCTGCGGCGACGAATATAGTGAAAAACAAGAAAAGAAAGGCTTTGACTGGCCAAGATGTCCTGGACGCCATGAGAGACATAGAATTCGACAGGTTTGTAGAGCCTTTAGGGGAAGCGTTTGAGCAGTACAAAGTAATTGCTTCGGCGCGAAAATCGGGCGCGGGAAAGAAGAAAGACGAGGATGAAGTTGAGGTTATCGAAGATGAATGATTTTGTGATATTTGTGCGTTATTTAAGTATTTTCATTAGGTGTAATTAAATTTTTTAACAAATATTTGTGTCATTTCATAATCTTATTTCAAACCTGTCATTATATCGTATTTTACATAAAGATTGGAACAATGATACAGTCTCTTGGAGAGGCACCGCAATTTCTTATCATGTGCAGCTAGAATAACTTAATTTAAAGTAATAAATTATAAATAAAACACTCCATTTTTTTTCTCACTTTATTCAGGAATAGAATCTGTTGGGAACAATCATGAATATTTTTAAACTCTTTTCTGCATCTACACTAGCTATCGCCTCTTATGTACATTCATTGCGATCTACTATCCAATATAACGAAAATAAATATCCATATCTCTAATATCCTGTCAAATACTAATGTCTAATTTATAATTTCTTTAGATTATTCAAACTTTTTAATTTGTTGTCAAGAGAATACTATTAATTTAATGAATAGAGAAAAATGGAAAGACTTATTTACTATCAAAATCGTTTTTATGTAATATCTTTGAAATTGAAAGGCAAATAATTTTGAAATCAAAGTAAATGCAATAGCCAATTTGAATAATCTATGTGGTCAGGTCATCTTCTATTTGCTGAAATTATAAAGAGTAAAAGTAAGCATTTTATGCATATAATTTAACATTAAGATTTTATATTTTATTTTAATAGACTTAAATGCCAGACTTCAAATATAATTTATACTCTAATCCCTAAATGATTTATTCCTTTCCGTCATTCGAATATTCTTACAAAATTGTTTAACATTAAATAATATGTTTATCAATTATGGGTTTTCTCACATGCTTGTCCTCCACCAATAAAATTTAATCAACTGTCGCAATACATATTTGTGTAGAATTATTAAAATAATAAAAAACATTACTCACAGCATATCAATTTTCAAAGAATATAAGAATGACATCACAATAATTGTGACCTTATTTCTAGGATAGGTGTCCATTATCTGCAACTCCACAGTTCTGCGACTTCCATCAATAGCTGGGTGCCTTAGTTAAACCAGAAAACATTTTCATTTACTGACTTTTACAAAACTTTACTTACGGGTTCACACACACCACAAATCGGTTAAAACAAAATAAAGTCTCGTTTCGATTCGACTGTAGGTGGGTTGGCTCAAGTGTCCGTCGAGTTGCCAATTGCACTGAAATATTAATTTCCACCCGCACACTTTATTTATTTTACATATATAATAGCTTAGGACTTATACAACGTCCAGCTCATCAGGCTACACATTTTCGTTGCAAAATCACCCGTATCACAAGCGCATAAGATACGGCTGTGTTTGCCGGGACGTGCTGGCCACGTGCTATACCGGTACTATACAGTCGCATCTTTGAATAATGGCCTGTGCATACTAATCGATTCCACACCGTATATGGCAAATAATAAAAAGAATATCGTTATTGCATTAAACCCGTAATAAAAGGATCGCTAGTCCAAGAAGACAAGAATGAAGGCTATTTCGAAATTGATGGGTGCTTTAGTTATCTTTGTATCTCGCAATTGGCCAGTTTTTAACCGAAGTGAGGGACACTGCATAAAACAGAATTCACAAATATATTGGAAGAAGCAGAATAGCGTAGTCGCGAGCAATCCTGGTGTTAATCCCTCTAAGCCTATGATTACAGAAATGTCATAAACCGTTAATATCTACAAATACGCCTACACTAAACTCCGGGGACTATACGATTTTTAAATTATTAAATCTGGTACAATTATACTTACAGCCATTTTCAGTCCGTGTTCCTATAAAATTTAGCTCTTTGGCAATATAGAAGATGAAATTGAAGACTGTATTTTATGAAACCGCAAGAACAGCAAGGATATAAGACTGCTAGGTTTAAGGAAAAATTCTAAATTCTAAAACTAAATTAGAACACAGAAACAGGAATGCACAAAAATTAATGTAAAAAATAATAAAAACCAAAATTTGTACAAAATAAATGTTTATTTTGGGGAATTTTATAAATAAACAGGTTTAAAGCGAGACACATTCCGTTGCTGATACTTAAAAAAATGTAGTAAGAATAAGCAGAAAACTTATCATTTTTTAAATTTGCCAATTTAAAAAAAAACACAATCACTAGATAATTAACTGGTTCAAATTCCTATGACCTTTTTCACTATTTTTTTTTTTAATAAGTTAAAATTCAGTCTATAATAAAATACTTTAGTTGTATTTTCTGCTCACTTAGTGGGATGGAAGTAAAAAAAAAACATAAAAAACAGCAATAATCTCAAGTTATGGTATCGAAGCATTATTTTGTTACAGACATTTTTGGGATAAATTCAGCCTATTTTTAACATAAATTAAAATAATTAAAGGTAATATTATTGTTGGCAGGATGATATAAATAAATCGCCAGTCCGTCACTTTCCTTGCAACACTAACCCTCTGAAACACAGGGTTGCCATACAAAAATTAAATACATTAAAATTACATCTATGCTAATGATATTATACAATTGACTATATCTAATTGGAATATTTGAAATATTTACAAAACAAAAATACACAAAGCGAGCTTTTTATCAATTTCGAAATTACATCCACATTTTCTCAATGTTATTTTTAATTATTGTAACACACCGAAACCTGTCTTTTTCATATAAATCGTTCAGCTATCCAGCACATTAGAATTCATTAACAATCACAATTATTTGGTTGTATATTTCTAATAATTAGAGATTATTAATTTATTAATAAAATACATGATAACTATATCGAAATGCATGTAAATAAAATCAAGATCATTTCGTGTGGTACACAAAAAATATCGAGGTTTAAATTTAATTGGGTAAATAAAATCACCTCTGAAATAAATCTCTGTTAAGATCACAGTACTATACATATCCGAGAAGTTAATAACTTGTTATTTGTCAGTTAAAGTTACAGTTCTTGCATTTCACGAAGGCGAGTAGTCTTTATTTGTTTTTAAACGTGTACATGCATAATGCAATAGTGTGCGTGTATGACGACGCGGTCAGTCGCGAGCGCGCTGTCGCTCAGGTTAGTTGTGTTTATTGTTTCCGGACGCTAATTGCCGTGAAGTACTGTCAGCATGTCAAAGCGCAAAGTTATCCATAGCGAGGTAAATATTTTTTTTCTAGTTTTGACATTAAATAAAAATGATTATTTTTTAATTTAAGTAATAGTTTAGTTTTGACTTTTGATACTTATTCAATTGTATATTTTATTGTTTTTAGGGTCGAGCAATCATTGCTAAAGTCTTTCACTTTCTAAAAGATGAATATAATTTTATGAAAGCAAATAACACTGATGGATGTGACCTAAGTCCATTAGCAAACATATTAGAACGAACTGCCCAAGCAACAGGCGTCAGTGAACGCACAGTAAGTAGGATTTTAAAAGAAGAGAAAGAGTTGCCATCTTCATCAACCAAGTTTACTTCACCCATGAAAAAGCGACGAAAAAGAGACGGTAAATTTAATTTAGATAATATGAATCGAGAAATTATTCGAACTACAATTCAAAATTTTCATATAGAACACAATGAACTTCCAACTTTGGCAAAACTTCAGTCAGCATTAAGAGAAAAAATTGGTTTTGACGGATGTTTGAGCACATTACGTTCGTTGCTTATAAAAATGGGCTACGAATGGAACAAAATTGAAAACAATCGTAAATCTTTACAAGAAAGGCATGAAATACAATTGTGGAGATTTAATTTTTTGAAAAAAATTCATGAATACCGTGAAGAAGGCCGTCCCATTATATATACAGACGAAACATATGTGCTAACTTCGCACGTACGTCAAAACACGTGGAATTTAAAAAAACTAGATACTAAGACAAAAGACAAGTCATTTTTAAAAAAATTGAGTACCGGTGCTCGTTTTATTATAGTGCATGCGGGTAGCAGTAGTGGATTTATTAAAGATGCTTCGTTAATATACAAAGCATCATCCACAACTGGAGACTATCACTCAAATATGAATTTCAATAATTATAGCAAATGGCTGAATGAAAAGCTGCTGCCAAATTTACCAGATAAATCTGTTATAGTGATGGACAACGCATCCTACCATAATACTCGAAGTAGTAGTATACCTACGTCAAATTCGCGCAAGAGCGACATGCAAAAGTGGCTGACGGAACACGGTATTCCTTTCAATGCACTGTCCCGCAATGTAGAATTGTATGATTTAATAATCAGAAATAAGCAGCGTTTTATTTCATATAGAATTGACGAGATAATAAAAAGCAAAGGTTTCGAAATACTACGACTGCCACCATATCACCCCGAATTAAATGCCATTGAAAACATCTGGGGTATTCTGAAAAATAAGATTGCCCCGAAAAATATTGGTCAAAATATGACAGAAGTTCAAAATTTAATAGCTGAAGGTTTAAACAGTATCGATAACAACATCTGGCTTAATACATGCAAGCATGTCGAAAAAATTGAAAAGGAGTATATGAAATATTTTGATTATGACTTTGAATTTGTAATTAATGTGGGTGAATCAAGTGATAGCAGCACGACTGACTTTGAAACTAACGAAAGCAACAGTTTTTCCGAAGAAGATTAAGGCGACACATTTTTCACATACGTAAAAATAGATAGAAATTTGTTATTAAATAGTTCCAGCCTAGCCTTATTTTCATAATTTTGCCATATCTTGAGTTCAATTGTATATCCTTATTTAAGTCTTATGTTTCGCTTAAATTAAAACTTAAACCCAAATGTAGAAGAACATAATTTTATTTTAATACATTCCCTTATTTATTATTTATTTTAAATAATAAACATTTTAGTTTAAAAGTTTTGTTGTTTTATTTTATTATCAATTGAACATACAAAAATATTGGTATTATTTTTATGCTAACCATACCCGCTTTCGTTTTCACGCACACATCGACACATATACGGACACATATTTACCACAAGTAAATTCTGCTCGACTTCGTGATTTGAAAGAACTATACGAGTTAAGATTACAACTAACTTATATCATTTTATCCCAACTTTACTTTTTTTAGTGCGACATACAGAATAAATTATGTTGTTTTATTTTTATGAACAAGAACTTTTACTATGAAATTCATCCTCGCGAATTAATAGAGATAAATTTTCAATATTGTCATTGAGGTAGATGATACACATTTGAGGTAAAAGTTATTTGACGCGTACACAAAAGTATTACGCATAGTTGTTATATCGCGTCACATAAATAGATCGCTGGGGAAGAGTTTCCGCATGGGAATGTCGCTATCCTGCTCGCTCTCGGCGGCGCGAACGTGCTTGCTTCCCACTAGTGCACAGGTGCACATTAGCATTATTTTTATACGACTCTACTTATACACACACCAAAGAACTTTTACTACAGAAATTCGCATTAAAATCTCGCGATTGACAATTTCACAGTAATAGTTTAGACATAGGTTTTAAGAAACCTGGAAGGTCTTGCTGTAGGACTGGAGGCTACATCACACTAGGACGTTAGTTGTAGGTAACTCGCTCGTGTAGAACAAACCTTGAGCCAAGAATACTATTGAAATTTATCTAGGAATGAAAATTTGGGGTGAAAACTTATACATCAAAAATTGGGATAATTCGTTTCATAATAAAATGTTCGTTGGAATGGACTTTTAAAAATGGCAGTGACACATGGATTGCTCATTGTTCAATCAAATTTTATGTGATGATATAGGACTTTAATACAGGGTGGCGACATTTTTAAAACATGATTTTTTTATTGAATAACAAAAATTAAAAAAAAAAATTAAATAAATCTGTTACCTAATTATAAGGATTAAAGACTTTCAAACCACCCTATATTTGGTTATGACATTATTACTAATGATAAATTAGTGTTTAGCACCAAAAAAGGGATAATTCAATAAAAATAAACCAGTACTATTGTGATTAGACTGGACAGACATTTTTTTTAAACGGCGTTATTATGAGACGTTTTGATTTAAGCTATAATATAACGATACCTAGCAGATAAAGGTTCACAAATATACAGGGTGGGAATCATTTCCCTTTGGCTTTTCTTTACTTTTATGTAACTTCAGCCACCCTGTATAACACATCGAATGGGACATACATTTATAAAGATTAAATCCTAATATCTCACTCATATTTTTATTCATTTGTTTTACTGACCAATAACTTTTATTTAGGTCGAAACATCTAGACCTAAACAAAACTTATTGGTTGAATTGTAAAGAACATATCATCAATTTTTCCTTTAGTTCAAAAACACTATGTAAGGCGATTATCACACTGCGTCACGCTCCGTCGCAGATTTAGCTTGCGCAGTACAAATAGCACCGCGCCGTGACGCGTTGTCAGTGTGTTGTGGTGCGCGCGTTTTTCATACAAACTGAGGTAGTGAGTACCTCAGTTTGTATGAAAACACTCAGTTTGTACTCACTAACAAAGAATAAACGGAGCGCGGTGCAGTGTGATAATAGCCTAAATAGACGAGTTCTTTTGCTAGCCAATTATAATAAGTAAGCTGTTCTTTTTAAAACGAATTTAAACCCTAACATTTACTTATAGGGTAGAAGTCTGCATGGAAATAGGTAGAGAAAGTCAAATCGGACCAAAAAAACATTCGTATTGTTTTTTTAAAATAGGATTGACCATACATATATCTTTGTATCATATTTTTCAATCTAATGTTAATTTTTAAAGTCTTTGCAATAGGCTAGATGACACCACCAATCGTCGACATACTCTTTAATTTATCATCTCCCAAAACGATCTGCCTCCATAGATTATGTATGGGAATACTATAATTTGACGTCATAATATAGTATCAGAAATCGAAGTCAATGGACTGAATATTTATTTCATTCTATGTAAATAAAATATGGTTTCGACAGCTTTTTGGAAATAAATTGGTTTTACTAGCGTCATAGAGGTTATGTTTTTACAAACACCGTTCTTGAAAATATTTACGAGTACGATAGGTGTCATCGTACCTATTTAGATTTGTCTGTTGGTTTAACTAAACCATTTATATAATAAGTCTTATCATATTTGTATTTTTATTATCAGATTTCACTTTTTAGCATTTATTATTTTAATCGGCGATAAAATATATTTTCGAGATTATTTCGACCTATTTACTGTGGAGATTTTAGGTCTGATATTTAGTATTTGTGTAAGGTCTATAATGTTTACTAATACTCCTATTTCATTCACATTAAGATCTTTATGACACCACAGTGTAACAATGATACAGTAAGGAAACTTACAAGAAAGAGGACATCATTCACATATTCTTTCAAGACGGGATTTACGAACATAATATTTTTTAAATAGAAATGAATCGATCGCCGCAATGTATGTACGGGACTGCGCATTATTTCAGACTGACTGCACCAAATTGGATGATTATTTTTATGGTTCCTGCCCGTTGCTTTTTTGTTTAAATTTCTTCCCTTTTGAACCTTCCACGAATATTCCGAGACTAAAATTAGTCAAATCGTTTCAGCCGTTCACAAGTTTAAGCGAGACTAACGACCAGCAATTCATTTTCAAATATAAGACATTGTTTCTTTTCTATTTCATTCATTAAATTCATATTTCAAAATTTCAAATGAAAATAGAATGTTTTTTTTTTATGAATGCGGGGCCCGCATTAGTTGTAGTGTTTTATGAATGAAATAAACAACTTTTTATGCCTTTTATGACAATAACCAAGTTACACTGTGTCTCATCATTTAAGTATGATATACCTGGATCCTATTCTGTCTCAATAGTGCTTCAGTACGAAGCCTCGTGGCCAGCTAAGATGTATAGATCATTTCCATCTTCACCCGATAGTGTGTTGTTTTGTAACACGTGTGATTCCAGGACTACCACTCTGAAAAAAAATAGATTATATATTTTGGATATCACAAATAAAAACGTGTACATGGGATTTTGAAGTCATCACAGGATGTAAGAAACACAAAACAAAATAACTTGTATATCTTAAGTTAAATGCTCGCGTTTGTGAATATGGAAAAAAAACTTTATCATTGTTGCCCTCTTTATCAGGGGCGCTAAGCCCCTGCGCTGTGTGTCGGTGTAACGCGAGCACCAAATCTGCTAGGCACACTGGAATAACAATAGTAGTCCTCCTGGCCGATTTCGATCACGGCGGCTAATCTCAACAGAGATCAGCTAACTACGCAGGAGATATTATAGTGCACAAGTGTGAGCGCAATACACAGGTGCACTCACTGTTCCATCACTCTCAAAGTTCGGTGAGACGGCAATCCGACATGACCGGAGAGAGATCAGGCGCAGGACCAACGGCTTAACGTGCGCACCGAGGCACGGGGGTGTAACACCGCCAACTTCCCGACTCCAAGCTGTTTGTGAGAAATTCAGGACACTGTGTGCCGGTGGAACGCGAGCACCGAGTCCGCTAGGCACGCTGGAACATCGTGGCATGTGTAGTATCCACTCACTTGTCGTGCGGCAGCAGGCGGTAGGCGCGCGAGCGGTCGGTGATCTCCTGCGTGACGTCGGCGTGCCGCAGCGAGCGGCCCTGCACGCCGTGCCGGTGGAACGCCAGCACCGAGTCCGCTAGGCATACTGGAATATACATATTTTTGTAAAAAATATATATATTTAAAAAACCCCAACATGAGACAAGACAACAGCCAGTTAGCTTCAACAGCTGGAACGATTATGACTAAGCATTGCTAAGAACCACCGTGATTAAACTATCTTTCAAATAAATAAAGAACCGCTTCAAAATTGATTCATCCGTTCGGGGGCTACGATGCAACAGACAGACTGTTGGCGCTCAGCGTATGTGTGTACCTACTCCAGGTAGATAAATAATATGCAAAATTTGAAGAGTTATAACGTTTACTGTAATTACAAAGCAGTGGAAAAGGACGCCGCGACAATTTGGTATGATTCGCGAGGAAGAGGGCGCTCGCATATATGGCTCCTACGGGGAGCCCCCCCCCCCCCCCCCGCGCGGGCAGCCGATGCGAGTGGCGGGCGCGACCACTGACAGATATACACACATAAACAGACATTCAAACACTGTTCAAAAAATTACTTTTTGTCGTGGGTTACAACGGTTATCGTTTCGGTCCACACATGACTTTGTCCGCGTACTACGTAACGATTGCGGCGTATGTGACGCGACTTCGTCTACGCAAACTATCAACCCCAAAAACACACCCGTAGTGATTGAATTTAACATAATCCCGTCGTATTTGGCACATTAGTTTTATGAAGAACCCGTATGCAAAATTTGAGCCCTCTAACATTTGTAGTTACAAAGTTTCAAACAAACTTTCAACCCCTAAATCAACCCAATCGGGGATGAATTTCGCGAAATCTCGTGTGATATCGATAGTGATAGTGAGCTCTTATTGTTTCTGTGATTTTGTGATAAGTGAGTGAATAACCTTTTGCTTTTGCGAGTATAGTGTTTTTCACTGTTAACTGAAAATAAGTTCCTAGCTTAAACATTTTTAAACAAACTTGTGCACTTTCCAATCGTTAACATCGGAATTAGATAATTTAAAAAAAAGTAACAGAAATAATTTACATTCGATAGTGTTCTTTAAAGGGTATGACATCATCTTATTTCATAATCATCATCGCTCTTAGTGATAAGACGCCTAAATTGTGTCAGTTAATTTCACAAAATCCTGTCATTCCTCATCCTGTCATCAGAGAAAACTAACACAATTTGAGGTTACTAGAACCTATTGTAATGTAGTTAAACTAACAAAACTATCAACCCCTTGTTTTAACATCAGGGAAATGCTGTAACGCATACCCACCAGCCGCGGGGGCAGCTGGGGGTTATGTGGGACTCTAGGCCTCAGAGAGAGAACCCGCCTCCCCACTAAAAAGCTGACGGTGACCTCCAGTGCCATATGAGTCGGGGACGTGGCGGGTTCACCGTAGGCCGAGAGGCCACAGGCATTCACCGCAATTCCCCGGACTCGGCCGACTCACTTTGCAGCGAGCCCCTACCGGTTGCGACGAGGGATGAACTCGACCCCGGCGCAGAAACAACAGAGGCGCGCGGGAACACGCGCAACGCGCCGTCTCGGGCCCCCTTTTGCAGGCGACACACACCCCCGTGTCTGAAGCCCGGGGAAACTATCAATCCCTAAAACTTATTTTGGAGATAGAAACTGTGAGTGAGTGTATGAATGAATGTGAGTGACCTAACGAGAAGATAAACATAGAGACTGTATACACTCACGTATGCTATCGATGGTGAAGTCGAACTGTATCCGCGAGACTAGCTTCGTCCTACGGTTGGTCTCGTCGCGTCTGCCCAGCGATGGGAGAAGTGGTATTATGTCGACGACATTCTCGTGGCACACCAGCACCTGTGATATGTAAAATGTTGGTCAAATACTGCTGAGAAGTTGTTAAGTACACATGACAGCTCATTATGGTAATCACTTCAGTTGTAATAAGGGTGAGTTTAGAACAAAATGAACAGCCTCATGTGCAGTCATCTGAATACTGTACAATAAAATAAAATACGTAAACAAGAAAATGTAGACATTGTGATCAATTGTGATTTCTGTTTACGACGTATGTAATATCTCATTTTGCCTAAAGATAACTGCGTATCTTACGACGAAAAGGTAAGCAGAGGTTTATGACTATAGGTGATGAAACGTCATGTATTTCAAAATCTGTTACAAATAGTTGTTATCTGTACACAAAAATTTTGTAATCAAATATAGTCTGTCAAAACGTTTAGGAGCTATTGGGGACGAAAAATTTTGATCCCATAAGGTTTGTAATTGAATAGACTAGATGACACCACCAATCGTTGACAAATTCTTTATCATCTGTCAAAACGATCTGCCTCCATAGCTTTTGTATTATTGTATGGGAAAACTATAATTTAACGTCATAATTTAGTATCAGAAATCGAAGTAAATCTACTAAATATAATTTTTAACAGCTTTTTGGAAATAAATTGCTTTAGCTAGCTTCATAGAGGTTATGTTTTTAAAACACCATGGTCTTGGAAATATTTACGATAGGTGTCATCATGTCTATTGTATTCAACATCAATGTCTTCTTCTTCAAAATGAAGGGCCTAGCTCTTGTCGGTGGAGCATTCGCCACTGCGTTCTGTTATGCGGTTTCTCTTTAACTTCCTGGTACGATATGACTCCAACTTTTTCCTTCAGTTGTTGCATGAAAATCCTTTTTGGTCTTCCACTTCCCCTTTTTCCTTCTATTTTGCCTTCTACTAAAATCTTTATGAAGGAGTCATGTCGGAACAAGTGTTCCACCATCAATCCTTTTCTGCTTTCTATGATATTGAGTATATATCTTTTCTCCTTTACTCTATCTAATACTTTTCTTGTTTTATATGCACAAAGGGACAGAAAAAGTCTTGAGGCGTTTGAAATGTGATTCTGGCGAAGAATGGAGAGGATAAGTCGGCCGGAAAGAGTATCAAATGAAAAAGTGTTAGATAGAGTGAAGGAGAAAAGAAATAATAGTCCTCCTGGCCGATTTCGACCACGGCGGCCAATCTCAACAGAGTAAGCCAACTGCGCAGGAAATATTATAGTGCACAAGTGTGAGCGCAATACACAGGTGCACTCACTGTTCCATCACTCTCAAAGTTCGGTGAGACGGTAATCCGACATGACCGGCGAGAGATCAGGCGCAGGACCAACGGCCTAACGTGCACACCGAGGCACGGGGGTGTAACACCGCCAACTTCGCGACTCCGAGCTGTTTTTGAGAAATTCATGACAGAAAATCTCAGAATAAATTTTGGCTCGACTTGGGATTTGAACTTAGGACCTCTCGGATGTAAGGCAGAAACTTTGCCACTACAACAACGAGGCAGTCAATGTCAACACCCAATATCAATGTAAAGAATTAAAGATGCTGTCAAATTATATACTGGCAATATACTCACGCTGTCCTTATTTAGTTGGTGCACAGCCCGCAACGTGTGCAGCCTCTCGGCTCTCGGCAGCACCGTGTTGGAACTACCCACGCACGCTTCCAACTCGTCCGAGTGGAACCACGTCGCTCCTGCAAGGAAAAATTGTTGAATAGTTTCATATAAAAAGCAAAAAATAATCTGCTCACTCTTAAGTTAGGCAGTCCTTGCCTTAACAATAAAACAAAAATTAAAGAATGATTGTTGACTAGTAAGAATGAGTTATTGAGTGAAGGTAGTTGATTTGATTCTCTCATTTGATTATTCAATCACTTCGTTCGTTCCTGTCATACGTCAGATCTTTACTAGTTTCCTAGTGAAAAAGATAATTAGAAGAATAAATCTTTGATTTCCGTAACTTCAATCTTGTGTTTTACCTTAGTTCTTAACCCTATTTCCATAAAAATAACAGTTAATCCTCCCCGATGATAGGAGCCGAAAAGTTTTTTTCAATTGTTAAGTATTTTCGAATAACAGTAAAAATTTAACAGATAATACACGATGAACATTGTGACACGTTTATAGCTTCTCGGACACACATTTAGCGCAACAGATTTAGAGTTAGGAAGCTATAGGGAAGCGCTTCCTACCGACCGGGTGTTTTGGTCGGGGATCGAGGTCCCAGAGACCTCTTCTTGATTTTTCTATCTATATTATTGATTAATGTTAAACCTTTATTTCCTAACAGAATAACAGTGAATGAACTTAAATTCTATTTAAATAACTACATAATTAAAAACTAGTAACTAAACTAAGTAAACTAATTAACTATGTTTTATACATATAATATATACGCCTGTGGCAGCCCATTTTTTTAAAAATGGGTTTTAATTTCACATTGTAAAAAAAATTTCATTGTTAATGTTTAAGCATAAAGCAATTTAATTATTTATGTCTTATCCATGTTCATTTTAAGACCAACTCTTGGAGAAGCATTACTGGGATCTTCGAGCATTGTGTTCAGGTCTTCCTAATTCTCAGCCATTAGAACTATATCCTCGGCAAACCGTAGGTGTTTAAGGTACTTACCAGAGTTAATGTTGACGAGGTTCAACCTTATAGGGTTCCTGGTGGCGCCCACGCACAGCAATGGGTACTCCAGCTCGGGTGCGATCATCAGCTCGAAAACCACCAATGGAGTCGGCAGTACACATTCTATATTCTGGAAATAAACATTTCGGAAACGGTCATTAGTACGGACGGAAAACGACGCGCAGCACGAGTCCCGAGAGGTGACAGCACCGTCGTCACTTGGGAGTTACTCGGCTAACTTCGTGCTACGACAGAGCCTAGACTGGAACTGGACTATTTCACGAACGGACAGTCTTCATTTCGCCGTCTTAGAGATTGGACCTCTGAACTGTTACGCGTTTCGTGTGTACTGTGTTGACTGTTTATCAAAATTAATTTGTGTGCGTAATTATGGTTCAAAGTCAACGATATTAAATACCCTAGATACACTGCACAGCGCTAGAAAATGTCTCGCAAAACGAGTGCTTAAACACGCCTTAAGCACTCGTTCGCTTGCAGTCGCGCGCGGACCGTGCTAGCGTCAGTATGCCAAAGTGCTCCGTGAAAAAGTGCAAAAACAATACTTTAACCACTCGAAAAAAGGATGGAGTTTCGTATTTCCGGTAAGTTATTAATCCATCTTTGATAAGATAATGCATTAGTGGTGCAAAGTTATCTTCAAACGTGCTAAAATTGTAATTTAAAAAAAAAAACTGATAAAATCAAACACGCGGCTGGCTTTATAGTTGTCCCTTTCCCACGCGCTGCGGTCTAAATGCTTCTAACACATTCACACAGAGTAATATTTGGAACATTGTACTAGTCGTGTACGAGTCGCGTTGTACTAAAGTTTATTATGGTAATTTTGGAGGAAAAGGAATGTAAATATTGTTTACAATATTCGACAAGAAATTTTATTACTAGTGGGTATCGTTATAAAATATTATCTGTATCATTTCAGATTTCCGAAAAATGAAATACAAAGAGAAAAGTGGCGAAACTATTGTCTTTAATCAAGACAATTTATTTTCAGATCGATCAAACAACATTATCACCCGGAAATGCTGTAATGTCAACACCGAACATAGAAAGTTCAATGAGCTCGCTATCGAGCACATCCAGTACCAGTATACTTAAAGCACAGTCAATAGATTCACAGCTAGTCCACGCGGGCGAAGCCGCTGGCGAAAAGCTAGTTAATAATAGAACTAGTTAGTTATAAACAAATAAAGGTTTTTGGAGTTTACTGCTTAAGAATCGATTTTATAAGGCGGAGATATGAAAATATACGGAAGTAAAATCAAATTCTCAACAACCAAATCTAAAACAAATCCGATGTCACGCGATGTTACACGAAAATGTCACATGACGATGTCACACGATGACCCGAAGACGCATCGGTCATTTTCTGACACATTCAACCGAGTATTGTATAGGTGTATTGTAGTATGTATGTATTATGGAGACTATTGTTTATATTTCTATGGTTTTTTTATGTATTTTAACAAATTCATTGTATAATTAATAAAAATAAATGTATCATACATGCCTTTAGTATCATAAAAAATATATTCATTTATCCTTATTCCCTACTCTATTAAGTTTATATAACCGTTCTTAAGGAGTAAACTCCAGACGTGCGTCGGAGCTGATACACACACTTTTAATTATTTTATTCAAATACATTTTAATTACATCGACGACGACTTTTCTTACTCTGTTCTAGATTCAAAAATTATATGATTTCCAAACAGCCGAAGCAGAACTAAACCTCATTCCTATTGTTTTACAGGCTACATTCGTCTTTACAGCAATAAAGCAATAAAATTTTATGATCTTGCTGCCTGCGTACATTCAAAAATGTCTTAACTCTGTGATGCGTGCATTTAAAGTGAGATCGTATTTTTGTGATTTAGGGTCAACTTTTGAATATTGAAATTAAAGTTGATATTATTTTCGTTCTATACACACCTCCCGCCGTTGCAACTACTTTCGGGACAGTTTTTGAAGGCGGTTTTCTATGCAATGTTGCTTCTAGGGTATTTAAATTCGTTGTTCAAAGTGAATAAAAGTGATTTGATTGAGTTCACTGAGTTTCTTTGCTCGATTATCCCAACTATACGCCCACACGATGTCCGACGATACCACCGAAAATAATGACGCTCCGACAAACAGTTAAATTATATCAACGGACTCATAAATTGCCCAGTCCCAAATTCATTCGTAAGCTCGCGTTATGTACACTAGGATAACAGAAAAATTAACAAGTCGTCTTATCAATATGGTATCCTAGTCAGGCATTGGCCTAAAAAAAGACATATCTATCTTAAATATTTTCAAGACTATGTATGGCGTTTGAAAAACATAGTCCCTATAAAGTTAATACAACCAGTTAATTTCCAAAAAGCTGTAGAAATCAACACACAAAATTCAATAAATATTCGGTCAATTGACTCCGATGTTCTAATACACAACCGTCACGTCACGATTTTGTATTTCCATACAAAATCTAAGGAGGTAGACCGTTTTGCCCACAGGCCGGCTGACGCTGAGTCATCCGCACCGCACCGCACGCATAGCAACGAGCGAAGAGGCACCAAGTGATGAGACGACCCACTGACACGTGAGCAAAACGGACATTATACACGGTAGCAAAACAGACATTATCGAAATGGCACCAAATTGTATGAAATGCAAAAAGCCTATTACAAACAAACAGCTATTGGTGTGTTCATTGTGTGATAAACATTTTCATTTGGACTGCACAAGTGTATCGTTCCAACGTTTTAAAATAATGACACCATCTAACAAAAAAGGATTTAAATGCAATCCATGCTTTGTATCAGGTAAAAAATCCATATCACAGCCAACAACTCCAACTCCCCGGAGTTTCAACGACGAAACAGAAAAAGAAAATATTACACTAAGACAAAAATGTAAAGTAAATGTATCCACAGAAAACTCGTTTCTTGCATTATCGGATGAAGAGGAAGTAGAATCTTCTTTGGCTTATTCACCAAACACTGACCTAAACCGAAGCTTCTCAACGTTGCAATTAAACCACAAAGAAGAAATTAATGAATTAAAGCTGAAGATAAAAAATTTAGAAGAAAAACTGGCAATAGCAGACAATGAGATATCAAACTTAGCATCTGAAAATTACACTTTAACAAAAAAACTTGCAGAAAATGAACTGAAAATTAGCCAATTGACGCATATTTGCAAATCACCAAAGAGTAATAATATAAAAAAGAAAAAAACGACTACATGTATGAAACAGCTAAATTCATCTAACATAGAAGAGCCTAAACAGCAGATTTCGCAACGGGATACAACTCAAAACGATGTATTTATATAGAATACTCCTCCAAAAAAGCTCCATGAAATCTCAACAGAGGGCGCTAGTATTTCGGAAAAAATACAGAATCCCAATTTTATTTATATAATTGGAGATGAGCAGTTGAGAGGTCTATCTGCCTACCTCATGAAGTCTGGTCTTAAACAGCGCGAAACTCCTTATAGGACCTATGCTCACATCATACCTGAAGCAACGAGTACTGAAATAGCAAATTATTGCAATTGTTTAGTAAATGATTTAACTGAAAATGATATTGTACTATTAGGTTTTGGTAGATACGACTCTGACATACATAAATTACACTCAAATATTTGTATAATACTAAACAAACTAAGCAGAGCTTCTGTTATATTGTTACCAATAGCTTATAATCCCCATCTAAATGAAAAGACACTAAATTATAATATTAAATTGTGGACGAAACATTTTACATTCTGCTCACATATTGACATGTATTACTTTCATCTTATTGACATTGAATTCAAAAAGTACTTACATGACAAGATCAACAGTTGCATCGACTATATTGAATATAAGAAGCAATATCTATCATATGACTACATTAGAAACTATATCAAAAAATCCGGCCGATTACCTCAACAGACCAAAACAGATGTCACTAAAAACGGTAACCTCCCTAAAAAAGGTACGATACCGTATTATTTCAAGAAGGTTAATTCAAAAACTAAAAATAACAAGCAAGTAATGAACTCAACTCAGAGTGACGATGCATTGTTTTTTCGTGACTAACTCTGATCATCTATTTACTATCTTCCATCAGAACATACAGGGGCTTCTTTCAAAAAAGGAAATATTGGAGTTAACTTTTTCTAATGTCAGAACAAACATAAATCCCGACGTAGTATGTCTAACTGAAACCTTTGTAAGAAATGGTGATGAAAAAAACATAAATATTAATAACTTTAAACTCGCTTCAAACTACTCAAGGGACACAAAAAGAGGAGGATCTTGCATTTTAATAAAAAAGGGTTTAGAATGCAAAAAAGTTACATGTTTCGACAACTTTAGCATAGCGCATCATTTCGAGTGCTGTTCAATAAATTTAATCGCAAATGGTATTATAGTTGTGTGCATTTACAGAATTCCATAAAAAAAAAAAGGAAGACATAGATTGCTTTCTTGGTAAACTTGACTTGCTCTTGCATAAGTGTTTGCTTAAATTCCCAAAACATAAATTAATAATAGCTGGAGATTTAAATATAAATATTCTTATAAATAGTCCAAGCAGCGAAAGACTTAAAAATATACTTATCAAATATAATTTAAAATTGCATATAAATGTACCCACAAGAGGAAACGCATGTCTTGACCATATAGCAAGCAATATGGAAAATGCGATAGGCTCTGTCGTGACATTGTGGTTGTCTGACCATGAAACTGCCCAAGTTCTAAAATTCGAAGTCAAACAAAAAAATGAGATACCAGATTCCGTTTTTACCTTTAAGAAATGTTACTCAGTTGAAAATCTTCAAAAATTTAAAAACCATATTAGTAGTCTTTCGTTTTCTAACATTTATGACCAAGGTGATCTGAATCATACTTTCAATGAATTCTATGACATGTTGCTGCTGATTTATAATCTTTGTTTTCCGTCTGAAAAATCAAAATGCAATGCATCACCTAAGCCACAATGGATGACAAAGGGTCTTAAAAAAAGTTGCATTATGAAGAAAACACTTCGTTATAAATATTATTCGACTAAATGTCATGAAAATCGGTCAAAATACATAACCTATACCAAACTATTTAAAAAGTGTATTAACATATCCAAAAGAATTGCTAATCAAAAATTTGTAACAAAAAGTAAAAAAAAATATATGCAAAGCCACTTGGACGGTCATAAAAAGAGAAACGAGCGGTTCAAATACTATGAACTGTATTAATAACATAATATTTAATGACAAAGAAATTACTGAACCTGCGATTATCGCTTCTACTTTTAATAATTATTTTATAAATGAAGCCTGTAAGGTAAACAATAATACAGAGGAAAACACAGTAAAGACCCACTTATCAAACAGTATTTTTCTAAAACCAGTTGACGAAGAATACATAAAAAATGTTATCGTATCACTAAAAAATACACAATCTGTAGGTTACGATGGTATAAGCACAAATGTTATTAAATTGTGTAAAGACGAACTTAGTCAAGTGTTGACTTTTTTAATAAACCTATCATTACAGACAGGACAATTCCCTCAGAAACTAAAAGTCTCAATCGTAAAACCACTGTTTAAAAAGGGTGATAAGCGAGATGTTACTAACTACAGACCGATAGCGCTTTTACCTATACTTTCCAAGATCTTCGAAAGAGTAATGCATGATCAACTGACAAACTTTTTTAACAATTTTGACATTATAAAACAATGTCAATATGGTTTCCAAAAAAAAAATCTCCAACTCACGCGGCATTTGACTTAGTTAACGAGGTTATGCAAAGTGCAAATATGTATAACTATACGACTTTAGTATTACTTGACATGTCCAAAGCTTTCGACTGTGTTTCTTTTGATATTTTACTATCGAAACTTGAACGTAGTGGCATAAGAGGACCTGCACTAAGTTGGCTAAAATCTTACCTGACAAATAGATCGCAATATGTGGAGATAACGCAACTTGACTCTAATTCTACAACTCAGGTATATAAATCAGATAAAAAATATAATAAGTACGGGGTCCCACAAGGAAGCGTTCTTGGTCCGTTATTATTTATATTGTATATAAATGACTTGCCAAATATATTAAAACAAAAAACCATTCTTTTTGCTGATGATGTTTCTATTATAGTTAGTACAGATAAATCGTTTACACTAGAACACCACATAAATGACATTATAATTACGTTGACATCCGTAATTGAGTGGCTGGACAAAAATAATCTTAAAATAAATATATCTAAAACCAATCTTATTAATTTTAATAATTATAAAAATAAATCTATTGACATAAATTTTAATGGACAAATTCTGCGGAACGCTAACAAAGCAACATTTCTAGGTTTAATTTTAGATTCAAAACTAAGCTGGAAGGATCAAATAGAGAAGGCTCACAACAAAATAAATGGGTTTGCTTTTGCTCTTTACAAATTAGCTAAAGTTGCAAATGTTAGTACTGCAATTACTGCTTATTATGCCTATGTTGAGTCAGTTTTAAGGTATGGTTTAATAATATGGGGAAATGGCTCTGATATAAAAAAACTATTTACAGCTCAAAAACGATGTATAAGAGCCATATGCAACATAGCGCCGGATATATCATGCTTACCTTATTTCAAATCACTTCAAATACTGACCTTACCATGTCTATATATATTTGAAGTGGGTGTGTTTGTCAAGCAAAATATTCGAAAGTTCAAGCAAGCGAAGGATTTGTATACAAGATCAACACGAAATGTTAATAGATTAGTATTGGAGGTAGTCCCGAAAACGAAGAGATTTCAGAATAACTCATATGCAATGTGCAGAACTATTTACAATAAAATACCAATGAGAATGAAAGAACTTGAACTAAATGCTTTTAAAACCTCATTACGTAAATGGTTGTTAGATAATGCTTATTATAGTGTTGATGAGTTTTTGAACCACAAAGGAGCATAATGGAACTGTTGACATTGTTGCTGCTTATTGATAAATAATAATAAAAAAAAAAAAAAATTCTCTGACATAAGACCACATTTTTCATGTATTGTACCCTACTTAATGGCAAATAAATATATTTGTATTTGTATTTGTATTTGCCAGATAATAACGAGTATGTGAACAATTGGTAGTGTCATCTAGCCTATTAAACCACTAAGTAACTTAAAAAAGACCAGCTAATGTAATGACCACATTTGTTTGACGTCAGATTTACTGGAAAAGTTGCCTTTTTACATTGAACCTCTAATGAACAAAATAAGTTATGTAACTTCGTATCAAAAACAAGATCGCGAAGATAAAGTAGCGGGCGACTACTAGTATATTATATAAATAACTTTCAGTGTTTATAAATCTAAACAGATTCTGTCCGCGAGGAAATCGTAAAGTTCCCAGTCAAAAATTATCATTACGTCTTTTCCTAAACTATGAACCCCTAAAACACACCCGTAGTGATTGAATTTCACAAAACTTCGTCGTACTTACTTTAGTCTTTTAAAGAACCCGTATGCAAAATGTGAGCCGTCTTACACATATAGTAAAGAAATTTCATACAACATTTGTAACCCACAAACCATCCCTTAAAGTTTGCAAAATCCTGTCTTAGTGACTTCAATGCTTTGGAAACTCTCTATCATTTGTCAAAACAATCTGTCTTCATAGATTTTGTATGGGAATACAAATATTTGAATGTAGTTTCAGAAATCGAAGTCAATTGACTAAATATTTATTTAATTCTATGTAAATAAAAATTGGTTTCTACAGCTTTTTGTTATGTTTTTAAAACACCATTGCCTTGAAAATATTTACAAAAGGTGTCATCATGCCTATTGCACTTATAGTTTGAGATTTCATGATGAGTGAGTGAGTTACCTCTCGAGTTTATAGATAAAGATTAATTAACGAGTATAGATAACTTACCTTGAGCAACATAAACTTCCTGAGCGGGTCGTACCACTGCATCAGAAACAGTCCAGCCGGCGTGGCGCCGCACAAGTACTTGTAGCCGTTGTACGGATTTCTCGCTACGGCGCATCGCATGCAACCTGTAACGAAAATATTTTTAAAGTGCGATCTGCGTTTTTGATCGATCGATCATTTGAAAAGAATCATGATCAAAACATAACTTTAGCATATTACTAGCAAATTTAAAGCCGGCTCCACACGTTGGGTGAACACTTAACTCGAATTTTAACGCTATTGGCTATTAGAATAAAACTCCAACAAAGCACCAATCGACGTTAAGGCCTGCGGCTATTTTAACGGTTTTATTTAGATTGCCCCGTTTGTTTATGAATTCTATGTTTGGATCAAATCTAGTAATTTAAATTTGACACTCTTCCTGTTTTCAGATTGATCTGAAATTTGGTACACTACTTTAGTTCCGGTAACAATACAAGTTTATTTTTTTTTGTATATCCAAGATGGCCGCCACTACTGAAATGTTGGCTTACAAATTTAGTCAAGACCACCTCAATATCGGTATCAAATGAAAGTGTTTGACTAGTAAAACACAGTTCGCTATAAAAAAAAATAAAAAATCCATAAATTTAAAAGGTTTTATTGACAGTAACGTACTAAAAGCTAAAAATAATTCGTTAAGTCCCATAAAACAAAATCGTTGGGGCCGCATTTCAAGAGATTCAGAACAGAAAATATCAGAAACAATTTTGTCTCGACCTGGGATTCGAACAAATTTCGCACCCTGTATACAAACCTCTTGTGTCTGGCACTCTGGTAGTCAACGCGAACCGCCTCGGCAGCAGCCGCGGGGGCAGCACCCGGAGCGACCGGCCGCCGCGCGCGCTGCCTATCAGCGCTAGTAGCTCGTGTCGGTACAGAGATGGAGTTTTGCCTGTGAACAATAAAACAATGCGTGATAATAGGCTAGATGACACCATTAATTGGCATGATGACACCTATCTTAAATATTTTCAAGACCATCGCGTTCTAAAAATATAGCTCCTATGAAGTTAATACAACCAGTATATTTCCAAAAAGCCAAGAGAAGTAACTAATAGAATAGAAACCAATTTTTTAACACACAAACCTCAATAAATATTCGGTCAATTGACTCCGATTTCTGATACATGACCATGACGTCACGTTCATGTATTCCCATACAAAATCTATGGAGACAGACCGTTTTGACAGATAATAAAAAGTATGTCAACGATTGATGGTGTCATCTAGCCTATTGTTGACATACTCTTTATTATCAGTCAAAACGGTCTGCAAAAACGTGATGTCACGGTAGTGTCTCAGAAATCGGAGTCAATTGTCCGAATTTTTATTGAATTTTGTTTGTTTAAAAATTAGCTTCTACAGCTTTTTGGAAATATATACTGGGTGTATTAACTTTATAGGGGCTATGTTTTTTAAACGCCATGGTCTTAAAAATGTTTAAGTTAGGTGTCGTCATGCCTATAAAGTTACTATAGCATTAACAATGCAAATTTATTAACAATGTCAAATTAAAATAGACTTTAAAAAATCGTACTTCCACAGGCTTGCGAGAGGTGTGGGTACGAATCTTTCTTTAAGAAAGAAATTTGCATTGGTCTTAAGATATAATATTGGTCTAACTTAATCAATTTTCTGATTATCTTAACTGCCGACCACTTTGGTGTACTGTTCAAGAAGTTGACTATTAACCAAGAGGTTCGATCCCCGCACTGTACAAACATTTGTGTGCATGAGCATGTCGATACCAGAAGTATGAATTAAGGTAAGGGACAAAACATGACTTTACAGGAGAGCGAAAAAACGTTTTTGCTTTTTGTAATCTGTGTATAACTTTTTTGTTTACAGGCCGATTTAGATGAGGTCTATGGCAAAGTTTCTTAGAATTTAATGTTCTTTTATGCTATAAAAGCTAAATACAATAAAATCTTATAGTTTAGAAAATAGCCTGTCCCTTACCTTAAAAAATGTGAATCACTTATCCATTACGTTAGTCGAATTTGAGTTCAAGGCAAAGTCAAAATAATGTAAGTAACACAAAGATACGAGAACTTGCATAATAAAATAAGGTAAATAACTTCTACTAAAAAAAAATCTATGTAAGTACAAATGTATAACATAAAGATTGCACTTTATAGCAGGACCTTAACTGTATAGCAATACAGCTTATATTGGGTTATTTAATAAAGCTTAATTTCAAAAGAAGTGTTTTCTGTAGACAGGGTGATGTGTTTATTTTTAAAAAGTGCCATAAATTACAAATTTGTTTTTAAAATTGTCATAATCAACAAAAAAAAACAAATATAATCATAATCAACTTTCGTATTTTCCAAAGAATAATGAATAATAATCTCTAATTTCTAGAGTTAAAACAAAAAGTAAGAAAGAAAATAACCCGTAAATAATCACGGGGTCAGTTCCTACATTGACGATTGCTGCTTCAGACTCCATGTACCCCTCTTCCATTGAGTCGTGAGATGCGGTCCTGCTGCTGG
The DNA here is from genome assembly GCA_963921415.1 of Pyrausta despicata. Taxonomy (NCBI): domain Eukaryota; kingdom Metazoa; phylum Arthropoda; class Insecta; order Lepidoptera; family Crambidae; genus Pyrausta; species Pyrausta despicata. The sequence goes on along the minus strand of OY992870.1, from coordinate 8,876,730 downwards.
AATCGGAAGCTACGTTATCAGCCTGGAGATCTCGGTAGACGTCAAAACTTTTTTGCCGTCTCTCTACTCGAAGTTTCTCTCTCTGCTTCTCAACCTTTGAATCTACGTATTCTGCAATGGCTCTTTTCTGCATGTCTTCTTGGGAGTTGAGGAGTTTAAGAATGAACTCTTCGTCTGGCAGGATTATCTCCACGAAATCTGTAAGCTCAAAAACTGCATGTATGGGATCCTCCAAGGGGGCAGTTCTTAATATCTGCTCTTCTAAATCTCGAATCTCGTTCCGGGCAAGAGAAGCAAGTTTGGTGGCCTTTTCCTTCTGTTTTGACATCTCTACTGGGTTCTCTTACTAGTGTTTTTCTCAACTTCTGATTGAAATGCTAATTTGAGAAAGTAGTTAAAAACAATGTCTTTTGTCGTTTGTTTTGATTACAGTCCAATTCGGGTTTTTCTATACTAATAGGGATGAGAAAGCTTAGGCGATCCTCCTCTGGGTGCAGATGAGGTTCAGGATCCTCTTTGCTTCTTTGTAGAGGTCAGTGGCTCTGCCGCCGACTAGGGTTTGGAGGGTCTGCCGGGCAGACCCTCAGTAGTCAGGGCAGACTCTGCCCTGACTACTCGTCGATATTAAGACCGACTTGCTGCGACTGGGTGAGGAGGAATTGCTTCAGTTGTCTTTTGTTGATTGTAGCAGTTGATATTTTGGCTTTGTATTGCTCTAAGGTAGTCTTTGTGTGTCTCCACCTCCTCCATAACCTGTGCTGTAACCACAAGATCAGCATACTTAAAAGCCATAAAGGCTTGGGTATGAGGCATTATGAGGTAAAGATATTGAATATGGTCGGACGGGTACTTTTCGGCTTTTAACTTGTCCAATACTTATTGTCTCTCCTGAACGTAGTCGTTTAGTTGTTTGGGAAGGGGCTCCAGTTATGACACAACTGCCCCGGCTGATCACTTGCTGGATTAATGAGTAGGTTGTCATTTCCGAGAGTGCTGTTAACATCTTTATATGGACCTTAACGGCAGCAGGAACGATGTCGTCAGTGGTGGATGCAATTACGTTGTAAACCAACCGACGGACTGGAGTGCGAGAGACAACTGTCTCGTTAACTACAGTTCCTCCCCTCTGATACTCTAGATATGTATTGATCTCAGCGGTTTGCAACAGATGCCATAAAGGCTGCATACCGTTTCATGATCCACGTCCGGAAGTCTCGTTTGTTTGCAACGGGACGACATATACTGTAAGCACCATAAACAGCCTGGAAGGCTTACATGCTGTGGGGGATCTCTTTCTCTTCCCTCTTCATCTCCCCATAAACGGTTCGGTGCTCCCGGGGTATTAGAGACAAGTCGTCGGTGAGAATTGTCATACCTTTATCTTCGCAAATCTGGTCAATGAAGTTAATGTCCGTAACATATTTTATGCAACTTAAGTAATATGTAATAAGGACTCTACCTATTGAACCGTCAAGGGTATCGGACTGAACCTGGAAGAGATCCCGAATTCTGTCCAGGGGATCTTTTCTTCCATTGAAGAAAGCTAATATCACGCCGGCAGCTGCGGGTCTGTTAAGAGGAACCATAACTGGCTCCTTCTTGTCTAAAAGAAAGGTAAGATCTTTCCCTGCCCTTGCGTATTAGCGAATGATGCCTGGGAGGGCCGGAAGGCGATCACTGGTGATGTCCATGATGTGGTCATCCCGGTCCATGACGCTGACCGTTACCGGCAATTACCTTAATGTAGCTGTGCTAGTTCATGACTTTAACTAACACAACCATGACTTTAATGATCATAACTTCCTATTACAACATGTATTATCATATCTTATGTCTACACATATGTTACTTAATTATTAAAATCATATCAATAATTAAGTAATTGGAAACATCAATCATTTTATATTGTGAAATATAGCTTTTTGCAAGGAATTACTGAACTAGTAAATCGAGGAGAGACAGTGATTATTGAGGGCAAAATCAAAAGTGTTTTAAGCATCATGAGGGAGCAATCATTCATGATCAGAACTATTGGTATCAGAGGATTCATCATGGGAAGAAGGTGATTGAGTGACTGAGAGCCATGGGAAGATTTTGTCTACTGCTATAATAGCTTCATACCGTTTGCCCTTTCGAGTGATTGGGGTGTCCTCAAAAACATACCGATCATTAGGAAGAACCTTTTTAATGCGATATGGCCCTCGACATTTAGGTTCAAGTTTCTTTGTCTGACCCTCTATTCCAGTAGGTGCGCGTATAACCCTAACTAAATCGCCTCCTTTGAATCTAACATCTTGATTTCGTCGGGCATCATACGAGGATTTGTCTTTAATTTGTTGAGATTTGATTAATTCGCTAGCTTTGGATCTTATTTCTGGAAGCGATACTGGTGTAGAGGAGGCAGTTGCCGTAATAACATCATTAAAAATACTTTGAGATGGGTTTGTAACCGTTCTTCCAAAAAAAAGTTCGGTTGGTGTCTTTTTTGTTGTAGAGTGAACAGTCGTATTAATTCCTAATTGTATGTCCGGTAAATGATTATCCCAAATTCCGTTTGGTTTATCATGATTCATGGCTCCAAGAGCTGCCAAGATGGTGCGATTGTACCGCTCAACCTGCATGAACAGTGTCAGATAGAATTTCCACTTTAGGATTTGGGTGTAACTCACCTGCCTTTTTCCCACTAGGCAATTTATGATGGGCACATTCTAAACATGCAGCTACATACTTCTTAACGAACCGCCTCATTTTTGGGAACCAGTAATGAGCCTTAATACGTCCCAACGTTTTGTCATAGCCAAAGTGGCCTATGTCATCATGGTTTGCTTTTAATAATTGCCACCGCGCACCACGAGGAACTAACCAATGTACGCTAGAGTCATCAAGTATTCTATAAACCCGACCGTTAACTAATTTGTAATTTTTGAAGACTTCTGCAGTTTCCTTAGTCTTTAGGTCATTCAAGATATCAGGAATACGTTTTAATATGGTCAAATAATGTAAGCACCAAATTTGCAGACGCCAGCGTAATGTAAAGGACACAAGAGACGATAATAAACTTTAAACATATTAGCGTAAGTCCATTCTGTGAATGTTTTTGTAAGACATTTTAATGTAAGGGACTTGCAATATAAAAACTCCATTTTGCAAAAAGGCGTAATGGTCATGATTTATGAATTTATAAATATGAGTATAAGGTAAAGTTCGACAAATTTTTATAAGGTTAGTTACTCTATTTGTTCGTAAAGGGGGTAACAATTTAAAGCCCCTTAAAGCATTTTTTTAGTGAAGTATCAGTCTAGACTATCAAAAAATATGTACTGTAAGGGACATTTTTTGCTCGATATTGAAATTCTAAGTACGCCAGTTGATAAAGCGCAAAATTCCGAATCCAACGGTATATATAACTCATTTTGGCCAAATTGTCCCTTACCTTAATTCATACTTCTGGTATCGATGTCTGTTTGTACTGGTCTGGGTGTTATGTTTTTATTTATTTGTAATACCACTGTTGACTCTGATATCTGTAACACAAGTGCTTACGCTACATACCACGGAGTCAGATCAATGTATGTGATTAATTTATTTATTTTATTTAAAACTTTATTGCACAAGAAATGTACATAGGGTGGACTTAATGCTAAAAGTATTTTCTGCCAGTCAACCTCAAGGTCATGCAGAAAGAAGGCAATGGGTGCAGTGAAAATTTAATGAGAAAGCTAAATTGGTTAATAATAACGCAAAAATAAGTAAACATAATATATAGATATAATATTAATAAATTAACGTAAATATGAAATTATATTATACGAGTACTATACAAAAAATAAATATGTGATGTCCAAGTGGGACCAAGGAGATGCTTAGTTATACCAAAGACGATGGAAAATCATGTTCTGAAGAGGGTCACTTGGTCGTTTTCATTATTATTATTACACTTTATCTAAACTTTATCATAGGGTTGGTTTTTACAATATATGTAATTATAAAAGTAAAATATAAAATTATACAAATCATAAAAATATTATAAAAACCTAACCCTAGCAAGCTGCCAGCAGCGGGGCAGGGCTCAAGCTACCGACAGTTAAGGCTACAGAGAGAGAAACCTCCGGACGATGCGCGCCGTGCCCAAAAGTACTGCTTTCTGCATCTGACCCTTGACCCAACCATCCAGCGAGAGCCTCTTAAGGTGTTGATCGAGGCTCTTCGCTATTAAACCCCTCACAGACACGACTATCGGGACAATGATCGTCGAATCCAAATCCCACATGGCGGTCATTATTATTATTATTATTACTTACCAGAGAGCGACATAAGAACGTCCTTGATGACATGCAACCATATAGTCCTTCGAGGGCACAGCTGGTCCATCGCGGTCTCGTGCAGTTCGTTCAGGTTGAGCGTGTATATGCCCTCCTCAGCACCTGCAAGAAATGTGGTTATTGAACAATATGATGGTTTGAGGATATTATTTCTTTATTAAGTTTTTTTGGCGTTCACAACGCTGTTTTTAATTTCGAAAAGATAACAAATAAATTTTAGCCTGTTTCATCTTAACCGATTGTTAAATATTTGTAAAAATATTTCTCTCTGGTGATTTGAGGGTACCTCCCACAATCATTGATGAAACATACGCTGGCTCAAAGCGTTAAAAGCACTTACAAAATTCAACGACTCCATTAAGGTTCTCGGTAGCTCAGTGGTCAGAGCATTGGACCGCACTTCCAAAGGTCGGGGGTTCGATTCCTCCCCGATGACCGGAGCCGAAAATATTTTTTTAAGTGTTATATCTTTTAGATATTATTTCTGGGTGAACAATACAATGATTGAAGGATAATATTTCTGCAGCAGAAAAAAACAACCGTCTGTTTGTCACAACGTCGCTTACCATTAGGTGAGACAGTGGCCAAATGTCTGGTAGCTATTTATAAAAAATAAAGTTCGAATGTGAACTAATAATGAACTGTAATGAGTGGCATAAATAAAAAAACCAGGCTAAACGATAAGCAGACAGATTTTATTTAAATAAGGTTATAATCAACTATCAAAATACAAATTGGCAGAGTTACGGTCTATTCAGTGGCTAAGAGGGCAAAAGTGGCTAGACTGAGCTGTCTGGCCGTTATAAGGGCTTGCTCCCACCCAAGGGCGCACGGCTGGCGGAAGTTGAAGTGGGGAGCGTCAACTGGCTTGGCGGTGGCTTTCTATTGGCTGTCTTGGCTTGGCTTGGCTCGGATTGGCTGGCTTGGCTTGGCTTGGCTAGGATTGGCTATGATTGGCTATGGTGGCTGAGGCTTGGCGTTACATTCGGCCGTCCTGAAACAATGATTGCTCCCGCAATGGGGAAGGGTTGTATTAGTTCTTAAGTAAATCAATGAGTCTTCGGTTTCCAATTGCTCATCAGAGCTGCTAGCACTGTCAGACATAGGTACGGTGCCAACAACCTTAGATATGATAGTATTGACTTTAGCTGCACTACTTGTAGAAGCCTGTCTCCACAATACTAAATCTCCCTTTCTATAAACCCGGCTGGGCTTACGCTTTTTATCAAAATCACGCTTCATCTTTTCCCCAGCTTTCTTTAACTGGGTACTAGCTTTTGTACGCCTATCATCAACAGAATCAGTCTCACGGTTTAAGACCTACATCGCAACGAGGCCTAGAGCTCCTTGCAAACATTAAATCCTATGGCTTGTAAGTTGTACTAACGTTAGGCGTGTTATTTATTCTACACAAGACATCGGGCAAGCAGTTAGCCCAATAATTGGTAGCCTCACTAGGATCAGTGGCTCGCAACGCCTTAAGTATGGTTCGATTAGTACATTCAACTTGCCCGTTAGCTCTTGGACAAGCAATAGAGGTTAATATGTGCTTCAACTGTTATCATTCGAAAACTGCTTAAAATTTCTACTCTTAAGGCTTTTCCATGGTCGCTTACTACTTTGTCTGGATACCCGAATAAGCTAAACGTCTTCTTTTATAATTCGAATTGTTTCTACTGCATTTACTGTCAGAGTGGGCTCTGCTATGACAAATTTAGAGAAAGCATCTGTCAGGACCAACATGTACTGATAACCCTTTAAGGTCTTGCAAAAAGGCCCTAAGTGATCAATGTGCACCATACGCATTGGCTCAGAAGGTTAAGGTATTGGGAAAAGTCTCCCCTCCCTTTTACCTTGATTTTCTTTGCCATAAGCACGGTGTAAACAAGCATCTACATATTTGCGAATAAAGCAGGTTATTTTAGGAAACTAATACTCTTGTTTTATTAACTCTAAACATTTTTGAAAGCCTACATGTCCGATATTATCGTGGTGCATCTGTGTTCTCTTCCATCGAGCCGAAAAAGGGACTTCTAGGCGATTTCCAAGTAATGTTTTACGATATAATCTGTCATTTATTAGTTCATAGTTATTAGTAATACCTGTAGAAGCACTACCACCCTTGAGTTAGTGAATGATACATTTAAGTTTCTCATCTAGATATTGCACAGTATGAAACCAGTCTGTTATTTAAAGCCGTCTAATGTTCATAGTATATACAACAGGGTTCCTACTCAGCGCGTCTACGTGTTTCATGCGATCCCCCGGCCGGTAATCAATGCTAATGTTGTAGTCTTGTATTGATAACCACCACCTAGCTATACGAAGCATAAGCTCGCGCTTAGTTAAAGTTGCTCGAACCGCTGTACAATCGGTGAATACTTTTACTTGTTTACCTACAATACGAGTATACACTCTGAACCTACGCAATGACTCAACAACGGCAAGAGTTTACAGTTCATAGCTAAGGTACATACTTTCCTCTTTACTTGTAACCCTACTAAAGTGCATAACGGGGCGTAATGTCTCATCGGCTTGTCGTTGTAATAATATGCCTGCAATACCTAGTAAGTTAGGTATTGCAGGCATATTATTACATGCATCCGTATGTATCTCCGTAGGCAAAGTAGGATCAAACAACGCAAGTAAAGGTTTTGTACATAAACACAACCCTAAACCCAAACACTGTTTTTCTTTGTAAAATCGGACAAAGGACGCGTAATAACTGCAAAATTCTTTATAAATTTGCGAAAATAGCTACGCAATCCCAAGAACTGTCTTATTTCATGAACGTTGGTAGGAGTAGGAAACTGTGACACAACTGTCAATTTAGCTTGACCCGGTTGAATACCATCCGATGATATTTCGTGCCCCAAGTAGGTAATATATTTTTTTTGCAAAAACTCGCATTTACTCATATTAAGTTTAAGATTTTCAGATCTGAGTTTACAACGAACTTTTTCTAATACAGTGAACCCCGATGCAACGTCACAAGAAGGTAGTAAAATGTCATCAAGAAATGCTAAGACATTAAATTCGTGCGAAAATCTATTCGGGTCATCGATATGACCGGTGTGTGATAAAGTTTTCGAGCTACCCCCGCAGTATTCTTTTTTTATGGAATCAACTATTTTATTCATCAACCGCATGAAGACAGACGATGCATTTGCGAGACCAAACGGAACGCGTGTATACTTGAAGTGATCTTGAGGTGTAACAAAAGCAGTCTTATGTGTGTCTTCAGGGCTTATTTTAAGTTGGTGGTAATAAAAGCCTGCTAATTTTGAGACCTGACCATCATTTGTGGCAACGGAAATCTGTCTTTGACTGTGATGGAATTAAGCGCCCGGTAATCTACGCAAAGCCTATAATCGCCGTTCTTTTTCTTTACCGAAATTACTGGAGAAGCGAAACTGGACTCGGATTCTTTGACAATACCCGCATCTAATAGTTAGGATACTTTCGTTTTAACTTTCGCCTGCTCCCTGTGCGACATATGATAATGTTGTCTATATATCGGCTGTGAATTTGTTAAATTTATTTTCATGTGTAATCAGTGCACCCTAGTTCGTTTGTATTACTTGCCAAACAATCATTGTAATCGGTTAATAAATTAATTAAATGATCATAATCGTTTTTATTTAGTGGTCCTGTCTTAATTTTATTTATAAACCCCTCCTATGGTACTAATATAGGCTAAGCTCGTATGTAAGACCGTTGAAACAATATTATGGCTGATGCTAATGTAATAGTATGGCGAGCTAATTATGGCTGATGGCTTGAGTGGCAATGGCAAAATACTATTGGCTTTTTTACTGACCTGTGTATCAGCAAGAGACGTGGCGTCGCAGCTGTCTGCTCTGGTCAGCACCTCGCCGCACTGCCAGACGATCTTCCTGGTGCCAGTGTTGACGATCTTGATGTAGCCCGTTGAGCCACGCAACAGCGTAGCAGGGATGGAGTAGGATACGCTTGATAGCTCGCAGTGTTACGGCCGGGTGACCACATCGTTATCCTCGTCGTTGTCTTCTATGTAAACCTTAATGATTGATGTCCCAGGAAGAAGGCATTCTTTGCATGTAGTGACAACCTTAAATCTTTCGCGTATTTCCGTTACGTTCATACGTTTCAAAAAATCTGTGTCTTGCAGGTGAAATGCCTTGGTAGCGTCGTTCCATCCATGTATCTCACCCAGTTGGTTAATCTTTTTGAGTCACGCAGTTACTGCTGTACAATCGTCGCTATCCGAGTCAAATTCAGGTATGAGGGATGCTGCACCTTTATTTTGATTGCTGCGGGTACTTCTTCGTTCAGCTCACGCATGGCCTTCTGCACCTCGTCCTCCAAAAGCCTTCTCAGAATCATCCTGGCTGGTGGTGTACTTCTTCGGAATCCTCTTCTACGTTTTCGCTGCGAGTCCGTGAAGATTCAATCCATCCAGAAGGGCGAACAGACCTTCCGTTTTCAGGTATATCGGTGTGATTGCGCTTCATGGCCGAATCTTTTTATTTATCCCACTTCTGAAGTGTAATGAGTGGCATAAATAAAAAAAACCAGGCTAAACGATAAGCAGACAGATTTTATTTAAATAAGGTTATAATCAACTATCAAAATACAAATTGGCAGAGTTACGGCCTATTCAGTGGCTAAGAGGGCAAAAGTGGCTAGACTGAGCTGTCTGGCCGTTATAAGGGCTTGCTCCCACCCAAGGGCGCACGGCTGGCGGAAGTTGAAGTGGGGAGCGTCAACTGGCTTGGCGGTGGCTTTCTATTGGCTGTCTTGGCTTGGCTTGGCTCGGATTGGCTGGCTTGGCTTGGCTTGGCTAGGATTGGCTATGATTGGCTATGGTGGCTGAGGCTTGGCGTTACAGAACCATCCTTAGTCCACATCTTACGAATACGTCGCGAATGTGCAGGTGGCGACTGGCTTGCGAGTTGCGCACGCGCTGTTAGTGCAATTATTTGGTGTGCCTCTAGCGCGACTCATGCGAGGCTTTTGTCGTGATGGCGCGCAAATCGCGCACTGTTCGAGTGCGCGCAAATAGCACGCGAGCTATTTGCGCGCACTCGAATCTCGCGGGAACGGTTCCGTTCACTGGATAAGTAATAGTCCTCCTGGCCGATTTCGACCACGGCGGCCAATCTCAACAGAGTTCAGCCAACTACGTAGGAGATATTACAGTGCACAAGTGTGAGCGCAATACACAGGTACACTCACTGTTCCATCACTCTCAAAGTTCGGTAAGACGGCAATCCGCCATGACCGGAGAGAGATCACGCGCAGGACCAACGGCTTAACGTGCGCACCGAGGCACGGGGGTGTAACACCGCCAACTTCCCGACTCCGAGCTGTTTGAGAAATTCATGTCAGAAAATCTCTGAAACAAGTTTGGCTCGACCTGGGATTCGAACCCAGGACCTCTCGGCTGTAAGGCAGAAACTTTGCACTACACCAACGAGGCAGTCTGAACCAACTGGATAAGTAGTAAATTTGGCGCCAGGGTGGTGTGGAGCGGCGCGAGCCGTTCACAAACGGCGAATAGATTGCGCTCAAACTGTGTGCGGCCGGCGCAGGAGTTGTGCATGAACCCAAAATGCATTCGCGTAGTTTGCAGGCAGCTCGCGAGCCAGTCGCGTACTGAACATTCGCGGCGCACCATGTGTCATGTGGACACACCCTATGGTAGCAATAGAGTTCAGTTCAATTTTGTGTCTACCTACAATGTGTTAAGCACCAAAGTTCATGATACCGGAGTCTCTTTCGCACTCATTGACTATACCCATTTGATACATAAAACAATCGAGTCGATAGTATTACTCCACACGGATATTGATTTTGCTCACCAATGAGTATGTGTTGATCCCTCGTGTCGGGATGTATCCAGGACGCCGTACAGTTTATCCTGAGCGGGCATCCGTTGAACACCTGTGACAGAAGATTACTCTTTAATTATTTATGTAGTGTGACCAGAACATGAGGTTATCCATTTTTGTTCTAAAATCACCCGTATTACAAGCGCAAAAGACACCGTTGTGTTCACCGTGACGTGCTGGCCACCGTGTTCAAAAATAATGTTTAATTATTTTTATTACCAAGGGAGGAGGTGCTTGTGGCGCAGTGGTTGCAGCGCTTTGGTAGTGATACCAAAAGTTAAGCAACCTACGGCGCGGTCATGTTTGGGATGGGTGACCATTCTGATCATAAAAGTGAAGTCTATTTACAAGCATCTCCGTGCTTCGGAAGGCACGTTAAGCAGTTGGTCCCGGTTAATATCGATAGATATTAGTCGTTAAGCCTGGTCGGAGGCCCTCGGGCGGCTTAATAACATCTGACAGTAAGGTTGGTCACTTACCTTACACACACCCCTCCACCAATCCGCACTGAGCCCGCGTGGTGGAGTATGGCTCGCACCACCTCATAGTTGAGGTGAGGCCTGTGCCCAGCAGTGGGACGTATATAGGCTGATGTTGATGATGATGATGATTTTTATTACCATCTATTTTTTATGTTCACGAAACTGATGACAAAATATCAGTACCAACTAGAACCGTCTAAATGCCCTGGCTTCTTAGTCCCAAGATTACACTTTTGTACAGGGTCAGAGCCTTTGACGTTGACTGATTTTAATTTTCTTACTAAGGCTTTACTAGGAAAATCTCACAAGTACACATGACAGCACTTCAAAGTTATGACAGTCGCATCTTATATGCGCCTGTAGTAAGGGTGTCGAAATTTTTAGTCGATGCGCTGTCGCCTGTACACGGTATCGTTTTGAGGGATATCGTTTTTTGTAGTAGGCCTTCAGAAACTAGGGTCTGCTTTCATTGTCTAGTAAGTTGTAGATACTTTTGATAAATCCACCCTTTAATACTCACTTTTCTTTCACTTTTAAAGTTCGGTGAGACGGCAATCGGAGAAAGATCAGGCGCAGAACTAACGGCTTAATATGCGCACCGACGCATAATAATAGGTAAGAATATAAGTAATATATAGGTAAGTAGATATCCTTACCTTGGAGAAGCAAGCGCCCATGTGCACCTTGGGCGTGGGCGGCAGGCCGTTGGGCGCGGGGCGCGGGGGCGTGTGCGCGCGGCGCGGGCGCGCGCGGCGGGGCGGCACCGCGGGCGTCGATGCGCTCACGTCCACTAAAAAAGAGACAACAGAGTTTTAACTGACCAATCGATATCGACGATCGTAGACAATTTTTCAACTCTTTCCGCCCAGAACAAAAGTTATCCTGGATCGTGCTCCCATATTTAAAAAGAAAAGCGGTTCCTAACCAATCGCCGTGCGTAAAAAAGATCATACAATGTAGATATTTAAGTCCACAATAAAAACCTGGTTTATTTTCGACTTTTCGCTTTCTATCCAAGTTAGCTCTTTAGCAAATGAAAAAAACGCGGGCTTAAAAAAGCAGTGAACAAATAACGCATAACTATACCAAACAATGACAATGTTATGAACAACAGATAATGTTAGCAGTAGAAAAAATGTTGGGGATAATTTCGTGACTTGTTAACATTTTATTTTAACCAGACTTCTCAGACCCTTTTTAGCATCCGTCAGGATAAAATACAATAAATAAATCGCAAAATTATCCGTAAAAAGTGTATTATTTCAATGTCTAGTATTCGCGTAAATAGAAGACAACAATGTTAAAATGTCGGGGCTACAATTTTGCCATGGAAAAAAGTCACTAACAGAAGACAAAAATCTATAACAATTAGTTTAAACTCACCATTATTCTCCACTTTCGCCTTGTCCCTCTGGCTGTCGGACAAACTCCTCTGCCTCTGACTGACCTTCAATTCTTCTTCGCTCAACTCTTTCTTCTTTTCAGTCTCATCCACCATATTGAATATCTCGTCTACTGACGACGTTTTTCGTTTACTACTCTCCAATTCACATTGACAGAACTGACTCAAGTCTATACCGGCTGTCGCAGAATCAGAATTATGCCTGTTATGCCTCTTTCGATGCTCGTAACTTTTATCATCCATATTCAAAGACATATCTATTTTCCTACACAAATCATCGTCCGACTGTCCTCCGTTTTCGATCTTGTCGTCAGCTATACGTAGACGATTCGCTATTTGCAACGCTCGGAAATTCGACACAGAAATCTTCTGTTTTTTACAACTATCACAGTATACAATACCCGAGTCGGAATTTTGTTTTGAACAATTCCGGTAATAGCTTAGAATGTCGCCATTCGAATTACACGCGTCGCAAGAACATTTGGACGCAACGGACCTTTGTAAATCGCTCAGCGTGTTATCGTCTCTTCTCTCTGGTTTCGGGCATAGACCGCACTCGCAATTTGCGTTTCTTAGCTGTGGCGAATCGACAAGAACGTCGCTCTCTGGTTGGTCTACATACATTATGTCCGTTTCGCCCATTTTTCTACATAACGGATCGTCTATAGACACTCTAGATGCACCTATAGGACTATGGAAGTTAGATGCTAGATTTTGATAGATATTCGCCGTTGAGTTGTTCAAGAAGTTTTGCTTTAACTGTATGCATTGTGATAAGTGCTGGTCGTGTATGTGAGTCGACAGTCCTGGGCTGCCAGCTTGCGCCATCGCTGCCGTATCAGCCGTGAGCGGTAGTGTTGCCCTGTCGAAAATACCAAAGTTATTAATTTCAACTAAATTATAAATATTAAAAAAAAATTGGGGTTTTAGTAGAAGCTGCGTTGGTGGATGCAGTGCTGTTATTTTAAGCTGGGTTTTGTATTAGATACGTCGTTTTTATTTTTGTGTTATTTTAAAATCAAGCGGGTTATTTATTTATTTATTTTCAGTTAAATAACAAGTGGTGCTGGTGGGACGTAAAATCCTCAAATACAAAATAAATAGTAAAAGGTTCATAAAACTTCAAAATATATTATTCGTGTTACAAAATACCAAAAAATATGACAATACTTCCTGACTACGGTTTTAAAATATTATTTCACAACCTAAACCTATTTACAAACAAAAATAAATCCATGCCACATGCCAAAAACACCATATTTCAAGTAATATCAAATTGCATATCACATGAAATAAGGCATAGGGAGAGGGCTACAAATAAAAATACATTCTACACATAAAACATGTACATTATCATACTAAAAAATTATACAATCTTAAATGTGAGTCTGCTCGGAATAATAAAAATATAATATGTACAACTTGCACGTAAAAATATTGAATATAAATACCAAAAATAAAAAATAAATAACAATTCATTTATTTTTTTTATTTTAGTTACGTAATATGTAGTTTTAAGGTAAAATTTTAAAGTTGAATATACATACGATATTTATTATTTTCCCTTATACATATGTTAAAAATAAAAACGTTATGCCAATATTAAACTATTTTTATGTAGCTAAACTAAGCAAGTAATAAATAAATAAAACTATTATTATTCTAAAAGTTAACTAGTTTTATTCCGAACAGGTCTATAAAAAATGGGTTGCCATAATTAATACAGAACGTATCCACTGAACCATTATTATTTTATTTGTTAAGTTTTTTTTTCCGATAACCGGAGCCGAAAAGAATTTTTTAAGTGTTGTCTTTTCCATTATTATTTTTTCGAGTCTGATAGAACCATTATTTTGTTTACATAAGTAAATGCCATTTCATTGCTTTATTAGTATTTTTTTTGTTTCATAGTACGATTTTGACATTAACCATGGCAACACCGTACATACAAAGCGCTACACACGTACTGTACATGCAATGTATGGTCTCTCTGTTTACCTCAGCATTAACTCTTCGTCAATGTATTGCAAGAGGCTCCTAAAACAAATAGAGACAGCTTACAATGTGCCGCACACAGCATTGTTGACCTAATGTGTATGGGGATACGGTCTGAAGTCGATTGACAACACACCTATATGTCAAGTTGTTTGTTTTCCATCGTTAGCTGATTTTAATTTGGTAAGCTAATAAATTGAAGTTAGTAACATTGACGTCATTATTTACTTTTTTAGAGTGGAATCGTGTGAAAATAAATACTTTTATTTTTAATCATTACCAAGGCCGTTTCTAGACCGAAAATATTTATTTTTTAAGTAATTGCAATCTAACTCGATTATATGTCATTTAATAAAATACATGAAGCTTTGTCTCTTAGGAAGTATCAAACACATCTGCTTGCAATGCAAGATTTCGACCATCACATCTAAGCTTTTGCATCGCTACTATACAATGGCAACACAGTACGGATTATTGAACTTTTAAATTTATTCCTTACTGGTTTGAAATGAAACAACTTCAGACCGCATAAACATCTAAAACTCCAAAGATATCACATCAAAGCTTACAACTAAGACCTCCAAAATCGATCGGACCATCTTACCTTTGTTCTAAGTCTCAACTCCAAAATATTTGGCATTTTTTTCACAAATATTGGCCGGGAACAGAAAAGCCAGACAGACAAAATCGCGTAAACACATGCACATGTAATGTTATTGGCTATGCAAGGACGCGAGCGCCACTAGCGCAGACATTTGCTAACTAATTTGTTTTTCACTGAGTTTAAATTTCTAGTCTATAATTTAAAAACTAAATAAAACAGGCTTTTATTGCAAACTAAAAAAGAGAAAAAAAATTCTGAGTACAAAGAATTTATACTACAGTAGAGTAAAAAGCGTGGAGTGCACTTTATGTCGCTTTCATAGTTCTTTTTTAATAGTTGCCAATTATAGAATGGTATCAAACACCCCAAATTTTTTGTACTTTTTTTGTTTTTTAATAATAGAATTTTTTTTGATAATAAGGATAATGGAGAACTATAAGTTTTTTTTTCAATTTCTAAAAATTTTACATATATTGCATTGTCATCGGTACTTGATACGTGTGCAAAGTTTGAAATTAATCCAATTTCTGGAAGTTGGTGAAAAATGAGCTCAAAGATTCTGTTACATACATACAGCCCGAGCTAATAAAAGCGTGTTATAACGACTCATTCAGTCGTATTCGAGAGTTTAAAGCTAACTCAAAATAAAAAAGCTAATATTTATGTGCCCATCTCAATTCTGGATATAATTAAGCCTGCAATAGATTTACCAAATTAAACTCAGTCTAAATAGGCCGCTTTTCATGATTTTGATCTAACATTCCAGATCAATCGTCAGTTAGAGGACCTTGCATTGCCAATAAAGAGAATCCAATATGAATATGCTATTCACAGTTTGTGCATTCATTTCGACACTCCACATATCATTTACAATGCCATTCACACTAATATAATTATAAATTCAATAAAAAATCTACTCCCTTCACCAAAATATCGCACGTTAAATAATAAACCGTAATAATTCAAAAATTGAAATAGTTTTGAAAACCGCATTTAAAGTCTAAACCATAAAGGCGTTTTTCTTACTATTTTAATTTTTGAATTATTATGGTTTATTTAAAAATCACACAAAATTTTGAAAAAAAAATAAACTAAAAACACTTTGTTAGAACATAAAGCTTCAGAGGCAAAAGTTTTGTTAAATTAAATAAAAATCTAAAAAAAAATCAACGAAAATTTTGAATTTTTGATATTTTTGTAAAATAAAATACCTCAGACTCATTCTCATAATATCATCACCAGTGATCACCCGACACCACTTGCTATAACACAGTAATAATAAATATCAAATGAAATATCAATAATGAAACTAGACAGAAATACAGATAGAAAATACATAGATAAAATTGGAAAAACGTTAACAGGTTAAGATGAGACTACATTTATTACATGGAACTCGAAAGAATTATAAACTTTATTTTGTACTTTTTTATGAAAATTTGATCACAAACTGGAAAATTGAACAAAATATAAAGTTGCCAAAACACTAGGAAGTAATAAAGATCCGCGGTCATTAGTTACTTATAACCACTTTTTGATTATTTGACCTAATTCTTACCGATATTTTAATAGACTATTCCATCGATTGGCAAAACTTAGTAACTTATCTTACTACTGTTTGTAGTAAGATAAGTTACTAAGTTTTGCCAATAAGGACTAGTAACATTTAACAAAATAAAACAGAGGTGTGGAGTTATGAGACAGACAATGATAATTATAATTTTGACTTTTAAAGGCACTTATCATCGTATTATCCACACAAATATAAATTTACTCTCACCCCAATTTCCCACATAAACCATAGACCAAAAGAAAACGAAATATTTAAGCCATAGACAAGTAGACCCAACATGTCAATACATTCCACTTTTTGCTAGAGGGCATGGTGTCGGTGGCTAATAAATGTAGTCTCACCATAACCCCCCACAGAAACCATAGACAAAAAAAAAACTAACTAAAAAGCCATAGACACCTAGAACCATCAAACATGTTTTCACTCACTTCTCGCTAGAGGGCATAGTGTCTGTGGCGAGGTCCTGCAGCGGGTTGTGCTTGGGGCAGCTGTTGAGCGACGCCATGCTCCAGTCCTCGCTCGATTGTCTATGGAACGCTGTGGAGAGAGACGATATTTAAATAATTTCTATAGTATAATAAAACACTAAATGTGTTGGTAAACGCAAATCTCGAGAACCGCTCAACTGATATCGCTCCTTTTGTTTCAACATTCCTCAAAGTACGGAGAGAAAGTTGATGGAACGCGATTCGCCGCTACACGACTACACGTGGCATCCTCAGGAGATGTTGTCGCTTCGACAGTCGCTCGTTCGTAGTTTGTCGAAGCGACAACATCTCTTGATGATGCCACGTGTAGTGGCGAAACGCATCCAGTGTTTTGTTGGTGTCAGTGTTGCGATTCCAGGTGCATCTTCTGTGTCACGCTGGCGTCGTTTAGTGGAAATTTAAAGCAAAACAATCCTTTTTTTCAGTTTTACGGAGAGAAGAGATAAATAACGGGTAAGAAAACGGAGTATAAACTCCGTTTGTCGGTCTAAAAAAAACAGACAATAAATATTGCAGAAAATATTAAAAAATGAATTTTAATATGTCAGATAGAATTACAGTTTGTCACGCGTGTTAGGTAGTAGGAAGTGTTTCCCTTAAGAGTTTCCTAACTCTAAAGAATAAAATGTTCTCTATTGTATTGACTGCCTCTTTGGTGTAGTGGCAAAGTTTCTGCCCTACATCCGAGAGGTCCTAGGTTCGAATCCCAGGTCGAGCCAAAATTGTTTCTGAGATTTCTGTCATGAATTTCTCTGCAACAGCACGGAATCGGAGTTGTCGGTGTTACACCCCCGTGCCTCGGTGCGCACGTTAAGCCGTTGGTCCTGCACCTGATCTCTCTTCTGTCATGTCGGATTGCCGTCTCACCGAACTTGGAGAGTGATGGAACAGTGAGTGTACCTGTGTATTGCGCTCACACTTGTGCGCTATAATATCTCCCGCGTAGTTGGTTGATCTCTGTTGAGATTGGCTGCCGTGGTCGAAATCGGCCAGGAGGACTATTATCCCTACCGTTCCGTTTGACGGTGTCTCCCGTAGCTTGCGGGTTCCTGGCGGCGAAGAGGCTCTGGCGCGTCAGCTCGTCGTCTGCATCCAAGTCTATGATGGGCGAGTCGTCGTACCGCGCGCTCACGCGACCTGGGTCAAAAGAATAGGTGGTTTAAAGATCATACTTTAATTATTGTTGAACCGCTATAGGTGGGTTGGTAATCCATTAGGGATTTTTTAAGCAAAATAATCTAAAACCCTAGCTTTCTTGGATGAAGCTGAATTTTCTTTCACCTGCCGCTGATCAACAGTAATTTAATCTTACTCATCACTTGTTTTGTAGTGATTCACCTCCTACTCTCAGCTAGTTGAAACAACAATACAGGGTGACACCGAACCTAATTTGCCTTGTTATAATAAGACTTTTCTACCTTTTTACCTTGCCGTTCTCCTCCGTTTCAGCCGTCAAAGGTATATTCCCCGTCCATCTAGTCCCGGTGTGCGACAAGACTGCGGGTGCCAGAGCAAAGTTTTTGCCTTACAACCGAGAGGTCCTGGGTTCGAATCTCAGGTCGAGCCAAAATTGTTTCTGATATTTCCTGTCATGAATTTCTCTGTAACAGTCGAAGTCGGGTAGTTGGCGGTGTTACACCCCCGTACCTCAGTGCGCACGTTAAGCCGTTGGTTCTGCGCCTGATCTCTCTCCGGTCATGTCGGATTGCCGTCTCACCGAACTTGGAGAGTGATGGAACAGTGAGTGTACCTGTGTATTGCGTTCACACTTGTGCGCTATAATATCTTCCGCGTAGTTCGTTGATCTCTGTTGAGATTAGCCGCCGTTGTTGAAATCGGCCTGGACTATTATTATAATCACAGACAGTAAAGTTTCCGAGTACCGCTGATATGACAACCAATTTCACCCTGGTTCATCAGATGTTGAATTTAGAGGAGGATACGGTCGCGGCAGGCCTGCACTTTAATTTAAGCCAATAAAAAATAATAAAATTGTATTTTTATCATTAACACGAGCTATGATATCCGCTGCCAATAACCTCTGTGCTGGCCTCGTGCCAAATTAGCCTCATACCCATTGTCCCTGAATTTATGGGGACGCCATTTTGGATTTTTCGTCTCTTCGTCTATTACTATTGTTTTTACCTTCTTCCGGGAGTCTGTTTGTCCGAGCAGCAACAGGCACGTCCCCGCCCACCTGGCCGCGGTCGGCGAGCAGGCACGGCGGGCGCGCGGCGGGCGCGTCGCCGAGCACGCGGCGCGCGCGCCCCGTGTGCTTCGACGCTATGCGCTGCGGCACGTTGGACACCGCCTGCAGTAAACATGGACTTTAATGATTTTAGACGACCACCTTGGTGCAGTGCTCAAGAAGTTCCCCCCTGTGGGATCTCCACCTTGACGTGGTGGGGGGGCTCAGTAACCGTGGCTTTGCCACCCACGGTGAAGCTAAGCGGGATCCAGGGAGGGGACGCTCCACGTGGGCTTGGGGAGGCCTGCGCAGGATGCGTCCAAGGTTGCGGGTGTGGGAGACAGTTTTGTCTGTCTCTCGCAGTCGGGTGCGGTCGCGGGAGGAGAGACGTCTCGGTGTGTCGTTGCCGTGCGGCCTATCTCCCGCGACCAAACGGGGGCGCACCGTTGGATGGCGCTGCGGTGGGGCCACAGAGGAAGAGGAGATGCGGTGTGTCGTTGCCGTCCTCCCTATCCTCTGCGGCCGGGAGGTGGCGGAGCCCAACACCTTGCTCCGCCGCCAAGGAGTTTGTGGCCCTCGGGCTATCCGCCGGGATACCGTGGTGAATGCTCACGCGACCCCATGGCACCCCACAGCGAAAAAAAAAGTGCTCAAGAAGTTGACTATTAACCAAGAAGTCGCGGGTTCGATCCCCGCACTGTCAAAAAATCATTTATTGTGGAACACAGGTACAAAAGGCTCTTAATTAAAGTGACTTCTCACTGTAAACTGTCTAATCAGACATACAATATTTCAGTTATAGTCAATTTCGAATAGTACCTACGAATCCAGCAATAATAAATAACAGAATTAGTCGACCTATCTATCTATACACCGTGACATTTTAGTGGTTGTTTTCCCGCAGCAGGACGATTAACCTTAAGTAGTACTATCGAATCATGCGAATTATTATTTAAAATAAGAATAATTTTGTTTTTTAACTCACCAAAAATAATCATTAACTTGAAAGCGTGAGAAACGATAGTAATTTTTGCCGCACGATAGCAATGCTTAAAGTAATAGCGCCGCACGTGCTCCGCGAGCGAACGATAGTTCTTTTTGCAGCACTAAATCAATGTGCAATGTAAAAGAAGCTCCCGGACTGAGTAATACAGGATAAATTGCGCCGCACGCGCTTCGCAGAGCGAGCCGCTTCACAACAACAACACTAACACAAAGGCACCGCGCCGCCGCGCTCTCAGTTGTACCGCGATCGCCATAATCATATCAATATATGCTCATATAATATTACATATCAAACATTTGTTGTCCAACCTGTCAAATACTGACTGAAACATTTTTTTAATGGCTTAACGGCTCTGGAAAGAAGTCCTTTTAAGCCTAATCTGTGACAACTTTTCATAGGTGGGTTCAGAAATTTATTTTGTGTAAAATGTCTCGAAAGTTCAGGTACTGTTATATTTGTTTGTTTTAGAGAATTATTCTCTATACTTTTAAGATTTTTAGTGATAAGCATTTAAGCGGGTTCGATCCCCGCACTGTACAAACATTTGTGTGCATGAACATGTCTGTTTGTACTGGTCTGGGTGTTTTATATGCTTTTTAAGTTTATTTGTAATACCACTGTTGTTTCTGATATCTGTAACACAAGTGCTTAAGCTAATTAATCAATATATGTGTTGTTGTTGTATATTTATTTACATTAAAAACTTAACACTTTAACAGCCGAACGTTTTTAAACTACATAAGTTTGAAACGTACTTAACGCGTGATCGGATGTTAAAGTGTTAAGATAATATTTTTGCAGTAGAATCGCTTTAGAACGCGGTCTAGCAAATTTCAACGGGCCTTGACAATGTCTGGGTGGCCAAGTGGTATAGGCACACCGGCCGGATTCCAAGGGACGCGGGTTTCAATCCCCGCCTCAGACAGTTGAATTTGCAGGCCTATGGACGCATAGCAAACACCTCGTTGTCGACCTAACCAAATAAAAATAATCCAATAATGATAATAAATAATATAAAAATTGTTTTTTTTGACGTGACAACGTCTTATAAATTGGTTTGCCGAATGACACTTCAAGAAACTGCGTTACGCTCCGCTCACGTTCCGCGCTCACAATGAGAGCGAGTGAGAGGCACGCGTCCCTTCGACTCGGGCATGGTTAGCCCGCCTAAGAGCGAGTGAGACAGACATAAAAAGTGAAAGGCACGCGTCCCTTCCACTCGAGCACAGTTAACCCGCCTAAGAGCGAGAGAGACAGAGCGAGAGAGAGAGAGTGAGAGAGATAGGCATACACACCGGTTTATGTTATACGAATGAATATTCACATTAAAATTATTTTACCACTCAAAGTCGTTGTCACGTAAAACTTTCGCCCGTATACCGACTTTACAGGCAACCAATTTTTCAACACAAACAATCAAGTTTATCTATTTTAGTACACAAATAACTTGTTTGTGGAGACTGATGATCTATTGTAAGTATAATATAATACTTAGACAAACTTACCCCATCATCATCCAGGTCGCCGGTGCTACAGCTGGTCGGGTTAGAATACTTCTGCAGAAGCTCTATAGCTAATCGCTTGTTCATGTCTTGTTGGAAGAACGCGTGCTGGAACAAACATAGGCGATGTTAGTTTAAACTTTACGACTGGCTAAAAATTTGTTTAAAAATCTAAAATTTAAAATGTCGGGGGCGACATGAGCGCGGAAAACTGCTGGTGACCGGAATTAAATTATCTCTCAGACAGACAGACACATACAAGCACAACATCACCAAAAGACATAGCGGTCAAACTCATAACACCCATGTTTTTCGTCGGTGGTTAAAAAATTAAAACCTTACTACCCTTAAAAAGTATGAAGCAAAGATTTTTATACATGTGCAGATGAAAGCCGTGGTCGTATGCTACTTCTGTTTAAACTGTTAAATTTTCTGGACTGATAAGTCTAGCCCGCCCCACACCGCTATTGAACGTGTTGAAGCTGAAACTTCATAAATTCTGGATGAATCTGGAGTCTTGAGAGTCGGTGGTCGCTTAAACAATGCTGCAATTGATGAAGATAGAAGACACCCGATTATAATACCGGCAAAAACACACTTCACAAATCTTTTAATAAAGGAAGCTCACGACAAAACTCTACACGGGGGTCCTCAGCTCATGGTTACCCATTTACGATCTCGTTACTGGATTCTGGATGTAAAAAATCAAGTCAAACTGTTCTGTCGTAAATGTGTTATTTGCGTTCGCCGGAACAGTTAATGGGTCAACTGCCAGCTTCTAGAGTGACTCCGAGTAGACCATTTAGTCAGAGCGGTGTAGACTATGCTGGTCCCATTAATATTCGCACATCTAAAGGTCGGGGATATCATGCATACAAGGGTTACGTCTGTCTGTTCATTTGCATGGCCACCAGAGCTATACACCTTGAGTTGGTCAGTGATTTAACATCTCAGGGTTTTCTCGCGGCCTTTAAGCGGTTCGTCGCACGCCGTGGTCACTGTTCTGATTTATTTAGTGACAACGGAACCAACTTCGTGGGAGCAGCCCGAGAATTGAAGCAGTTACTGTGTTTAGAAAAATCCCAGGTCGCTACGGAAATAGCAGATTGGCTAGCCAACAACGGTACTACATGGCACTTCATCCCCCCCCCCATGCTCCTAATTTTGGCGGATTATGGGAAGCGGGAGTAAAGTCCATGAAACATCACCTCAGGCGGGTTATAGGCACTTCTACACTTACTTTCGAAGAGTTATATACTGTTCTCTCCCAGATCGAAGCCTGTCTGAATTCGAGGCCGCTTTGTCAATTAAATTCTGACTCTTCAGATCCTGCTCCATTTACGCCAGGTCATTTTTTAATCGGTGAACCTCCAGTGCTGGTGCCAGAAGCCAACTATGAAAGCTCAACAATTAGCTGTTTAAAGCGATGGCAGTTAACTCAACGGATGGTGCAACAATTCTGGCGCAAGTGGTCGCAGGAGTATTTGACTCAATTTTTGAATCGGTATAGGTGGTCTCATTGTGTGCCCGAACCCAAAGTGGGTGATGTGATGTCGTATTAGTAAAAGAAGATGATCTTCCACCTTCACGATGGTTATACGGTGTAATTGTGCAAAAACATCCTGGTTTGGACAAAATTACTCGTGTTGTAAGTCTAAAATGCAAGGATACAGTCATAAAAAGACCTGTATCAAAACTCTGTATATTGCCAGTCACGGACTGATTATATCGTCTTAGGGCCGAATTCACCGATAAAACTAATCGCGATTAGTCCAAACAAAACTCAGTTTAAGCGCTTAAACGAGTTCAGAGTTTAAGTTTACGTTTCACCACTACAAACTAAACTAGTTTAATGTTAAACTCGGATTAAAATCTAAGCGCCCGATTGAACTTCGTTTAGCGCTCTAAACTGCGTTTAGCTGCTGACAATGTCAAACCTTGTTTATATTAATTTTGTATACTCGTAATTTCGATTTCGATAAGAAGAAAAAGATGAAAAGAGCTTTAGCACTAGCCTTTGATGAAAGTTTTGATGAAGAGCAATACATAGTTCGTCGTCCGAGATGGATACGTGAAAGAGAAGAACATTTCGATACTCTTGATGATAAAGACTTTGTAACAAGATTTCGTCTCACAAAATCAACAGTTCTATCTGTGTTGGAGTCAATTGAAGATAAATTAGAATTTCCTACCAATATGTAAGGAACAACAACAACAACAGAAGAAAACAGAACAGAAGATCAAAAATAAAAACATGCGCACTCGTAAACACCACGAAACAGAAAAAGCTCTAATTTTTTTTTTGCAGCTCTTGACAATGACAGTAAAAACAGTATTGCCATTAGAAGAAAAAAAATTCCTTGAAACTAATAATATACAAAATCTTTTACATAAATTACACGAAAGGCCAAAATTTTATCGAACACCACATAGGTATAGTAATTTTTAACAGTTTATTTAATAGAATTATAGTTTAGTATTTAACTTTATACTATTTATTTTGTAAATTTACGCAATACTTTATCCATTGTAAAGGGGAAAATTTTCTGCGCTTGCAACACCCTGAATGAATGAAAGCGCGTTTCGTTACTGCTAATACTTCCATTCATTCAATACAGCAGGTAGGTCACTATCTGTTGTTGGAAAAACGAAACGCACTTCGTTTTACTAAACGCGATTACAATAGTGCTGGTGAAATAGGGTTGTCATAAACGTAGATTAACACCGACCCTTAAACAAGATTACACTGAACTCGGTTTAGTAAAACTTAGTTTATGTAGTGAATGATGAAATCGGCACTTAATGTATTGCATACTACAGTATTAGTGTAAGTTTGTGGTAATTAATCAGTGTATTTCGTTTTTATTTTATATTAATTATTAGTGGTAAATGCAGCTCTTTGTATAAATTAATGGACATTCTGACATTCTGTCCATGGCCGGCGGAATGTTCAGACTTAAGCTACTCATACTACAATGTCAACAATGGGTTAATGTATAGTCATACTATGTTAAGTCCTAGAAGCTGTCAACAGATGGCGCTGCATATTGTTACATCGCGGTGATAAATTGTTTTGGTTTCTTTATATAGCCTCAACGCGATATTTTGTTTGTATCCTGCAATAGTACTGTACACCTCCGGTGTCAATAAACGGTATTAATATTACACAGTGGTTTAATTGTCGGACATCTGATCTGGAGTGATCAGTTGGTCACTCATTTATGGGTAGATTTAAATCATTTTTTAATAAATTACCTGCAAATTTAATGTTTTATTGCCTTTAGATAAATTTAAAACAGTTGTAAAAGATGTATTAATGTCGAAAGGATATTATAAAATTGATGATTATATAAATGACAAAGATATATGGAAATGTTTAAATGTAAACAATTACTATTATTGTAAATCAAATTTGAAAAGAGGCAATGACTAGTGACCGAATTTGAATAGTGACCGAATTTCTCGCGCCGCTTCTTCTCAGCACTGGCCCACATTGTCTGGAAGCGGTGGTAGGGTTAATTAATATGTTGGGACGTGTAAAAGTGCTACTGGTTAGCCTATTTACAGAAATAAAATTATTTTATTTTATTTTATTGTTGAACTACTGAAGACGGTCAAACACTAGGTTGAAGCGCTGCAGTGACTAATGGCAGTACTGTTCATTTAAATCAAAAGATGAGCACGCCAACGTCTGCCGACAAACTGCTCAGCAGATCGGCAGTTTAGCATTAAGTAAAATAATGTAACTCACTAATGTATAAATAAATAAAAATGTTACGATGGCCACAGCTTTATCTCACTAGTAAGTGTATCATACCACACCCGGTTAATATCGATAGCTATTAGTCGTTAAGCCTGGTCAGTCAGTGGCCCTCGGGCGGCTTAGAAGATCTGACAGTAAGGTTGGTCACTAACCTTACACACACCCCTCCACCAATCCGCACTGAGCCTGCGTGGTGGGGTATGGCTCCTACCTCATAGTTGAGGTGAGGCCTGTGCCCAGCAGTGGGGCATATACAGGGTTACAGGTAACTCGACGTATTCCTTCAAATGAGTTATAGTAAAGGTGATTTCCTACAAAAAAATGTCCCATAAACGAAGGGAAGGGTAGGAGTCGAAAAATTACAAAATATTGCACTAAACCCTTTAAGCAAGAAACTTCGCAATCTTAAAAGCACGATATCTTAAAAATCTAATTATTTTAACCCCCAGTCGATGGATTTTTTTTGTTGCTGATTATCTCTTCTTTGCCTCTTTTTAAAGAATAAATAAAATAAATAAATATTTCACAACAATCACACCAATTCTCTAGTCCCAAATTAAGCTACGAGGCTTGTGTTATGGGTACAAGACAATGGATAAACATACTTAAATACTTTTTTTGTTAATAAATACATATTGTACATAGAAAACACCCAGACCAGTACAAACATGTCATGCACACATATGCTTGTACTGTGCGGGGATCGAACCCGCGACCCTTGGTTTTAAAAGTCCGACACGTAGACCACTGCACCAAGCGGTCGTCAAATTCGTCAATACGTCGAGTTACCAGTAACCCTGTATATGTTAACGAGTGAGAGTGTATGATACCTGTAACAGTTTGTCGGCCGTGGGTCTCTTCTTGGGATTCTTCGTGAGCGCCAACTTGAGAAAAGCGTGAAACAGCGCCGACCAGCGTTCCCGTTCCTTCAGCTGCGGCGGCTTGAAGCCAGACTTCGACATGAGGAAGAGCACCCTCATGGGGTGCAGCTCGAACATGGGCGGCTGGAGTTCTGCTAGCTCTGAAAGTTAGGAAAAATATTTTATCTACGGACATATCATTAGTGCTCTAAAATGCGTTCAGAAACCGTAGGAAATGACCAGCATTACTACAACCAATTTTACTATGAGAACTTTCTTATCTGTGGCAGTAGGTAAAATCTGTACTGTAATGTTATAACAGTATCAATTTCTGTAAGGTTATGACTTTAAATTTGGAACAGCTGTCAAAACTAAAGTAGGTGTCTATTCTAGTATCTATCCATTTATATTAAAGCAGTTATCGATATGAAACGTCAAATTCAGTATGTTTTTTAATCCAAATCGCACGACATATGATCACGAGTGACATGAGGATAGGGACTTCATTCGTTTGTCTATGATATTAAAAAAAATCGTCGTGACGGAGGATTGAATTACCCGCCATTACTGTTGTCATTCATTTGTTTGTTGGTTTTTCGCTGTGACGAAAATATTGTGAAAAGTTAAAACAAATTGAAACCTCTGAACCCATCTTAGAGTACTTATGATATGTGTGTAGATAAAGTAGTGTATGCAACTGTACATAATTAGGCCTTAAAAAACTCGTGTGATGCTATTATGAAACTCGCTGACGCTCGTTTCATAAAACCACACTCGTGTTTTAAGGCCCCTCATTATGTATCAGTTGCATAAACTACTATTAAAACTAACTGTTGATGGAATCAGGCGTTACTGTGCGGAAATATATGACTAAAGCTGAAAAAGAGGATTATTTTGCTTTAAAATTCCACTAAACGACGCCAGCGCAGGAACCAAAACACATCCAACTGTAATCACCTGAAAAAGCTAGAGCTGGAAGTCGCAGGACTTACAATACCTACAACTCACAACAACAAGTTTGGGTCGTTTAGTGGAAATTTAAAGCAAAATAATCCTCTTTTTCAGCTTTTAAAACTAGCTGTGCCCTGCGGTTTCACCCGCGTTGAACCAGTGTTTTTACGTATCCCACAGGAAACTTGAAGTTACTTTATTTATTTAAGCTTAATTTCACAACAAAACTATACATAAAAGGTGGACTTAACGCCGTAGGGCATTCTCTACCAGTCATACCTTTGGGCTAAGCAAAAAAGATTTTACGGGATCCAATTATTTTTGTTGGGATAAAAAGTAGCTTAAATGTGTTATTCCAGGTTATCTATGTTACCAATGTATCTACCTTTGTTCCCAATTACAGCCAAATCGTTTTTTTTTTTTTATAAGGTTTGTCAACTGTTGATACAATAATGCTTTCTTATGTTACGACTAATACGGCTATATGATAATTGTTCTACAGATTTACAGACAAACACAGCATGCTTAATCTAATTACGTACACACACGTTTACGGTTTAGTAGTTTTTGCGTGAAAAATGAACAAACATCCCTACATACATTGTTTCGCGTTTATAATATTAATATTAGATTGACAATACTACTGATAATATAAACGCGAAAGTTTGTAAGTACAGATATCCATCTGTATAGATGTTTGTTCGTTACTCTTTTAGGTAAAAACAACTGTATGAATTTTAATGAAGTTTTACAAAAACTTAGCTTATACATCGGAATAAAAATATATGAAGATAAATGGTTTTCACACAAATGAGGCGGCCACTAGTCCTTTCAATTTGGTTAAATTCTCCAGTGAATCTTGAGTATTTGGTTAGTATGTAAATGACGTATTGGTCTCATCAAATCAGAAATGAAAAGAGCAGAGAAGACATAATGCTTAAATGTACACATGTATTATAAAATATCCACAAACCCAAAAATAATGAATATTTTTCTGATCTTACCAATAGCAGTGATTCCACACGCCCAAATATCACAGAGTTGATTGTAACCACCTTTCCGTTCCACCGCTGCTACCTACAACGAAAAAAAAACAACATTTTAAAAAAATACAAACCAGTCAATAATTTAAAACAATATTTTCATATTTTCTGATGACTTATAAGATTATTTTTCTGTTATTTTTAGGGTTTGAGCTGTTTTACATCAAATACTTATCTAAATCATTTAAACTGATAACAGGTAACTATCTCAATAGAAGGGATTTGTCATGAGGATTGTAAAGAGTACTTTCGCCATTCGTTTCTGGGTTATTTCATAGATTCCCGTGCATCGGTGCGCACGTTAAGCCGTTGGTCCTGCGCCTAATCTCTCTCCGGTCATGTAGGATTGCCGTCTCACCGAACTTTGAGAGTGATGGAACAGTGAGTGCACCTGTGTATTGCGCTCACTCTTGTGCACTATAATATCTCCTGCGTAGTTAGCCGATCTCCGTTGAGATTGGCCGCCATGGTCGAAATCGGCCAGAAGGACTATTTTTTATTATTCCATAGATTCTTACCTCAGGGGCCATCCAGTAAGGTGTGCCAATGAAAGACTTCCTCTTGTTTATGGTAGCTGTAATCTGTGCCGACACACCGAAGTCAGCCAACTTGACATCACCGCACTCCGTGAGAAGGATGTTCGCACCTTTGATGTCGCTGGAAACGAGATAGGAATGGTAAGATACCGAGTTAATTAGACTTTTAATCTTAAAAAAAAACCAGTAAAGGAAGACAAGGACTTGCTCACGGAGATATACATACAGTTTTAGTAAAGTATTCTAAGATAAAACTAGGTATGTATGTATATTTATTTTGCGTTATTAATGACAACTACATATCTTGTAAAAAATTTCACTGCACCCATTGCCATTTTTCTGCATGACCTTGAAGTTGACTGGTAGAAAATGCTTATAGCATTTCCACCTTTTGTACGTTTTTTGTGCAATAAAGTTTTGAAATAAAAAAAATCACACCGTCCCTCAGTACGCAAGTCAAGAAGTTGAATCTTCTTAAGATCCTTTTCCTACTGTGTCACAGGAAGAGATTACTATTGCTGGATCCAGCATATTTCCGGGATTCATCATTTGTTTCTTCGGTTTACGCGAACAGTAAACATGCAAGAGAACGTCGTTTTGTTCCTCGTATGCTCTGTGAGGTCATTGAAATTAGTAGACACCATAATTTTAATAAAGAAGATGGTTTAAAAATTCTACCAGCTTGGGATCTTGTTTCAGCCAAGACTTAAGCTAGACCCC
Organism: Pyrausta despicata; assembly: GCA_963921415.1. Classification (NCBI taxonomy): domain Eukaryota; kingdom Metazoa; phylum Arthropoda; class Insecta; order Lepidoptera; family Crambidae; genus Pyrausta; species Pyrausta despicata. The sequence continues at coordinate 8,847,422 of OY992870.1, read as the reverse complement.
GCACTGCAAAAATAGGAACGTAACTTCATGGTAATTTAGATTTTTTCAAAACTATGTAATGAATAATTAATACCTTAGTCTACCTGTGACCACGGACGCTGAAAAGGGTCCGAAACGTCAGGTGTAAAAAAATCGCGAATAATTCGTAAAAAAGTGCATCATTTCAACCATAATTTGCTAATTCTGCGACTGATTTCCATTAATCCAGCAAAGGGTGCAAGTGCTACTGGATGGAAATCTATAGCCAAAGGAAAGTAAATCTAGGTATTTGTAGATCTACCAAGCCAACTTCATAATTTAAATCCAAGGGACAATAAACTAGATGACACCACCAATCGTTCACATACTCTAAATCATCTGTCGAAACGATGTGCCTCCATTCATGTGCATTTTGTATGAGAATACTCTAACGTGACGTCAATTGACAGAATATTTATTGAATCTTGTGTAATTAAAAATTGCTTTCTATTCTTCAGCTTTTTGGAAATAAATAAGTTTTAGTAATTTCATAGAGGTGACGTCTTTTGGACACCATGGCCATGAAAATATTTTCGATAGGTGACTCTTCTTGACCCAAGACTAAGCCCAACGAGGCAAAGACTGAGTCTACGATGGAGCGAGCTCACCTAGAAGATGCCTGTTCACTCTAGCTTTGAAGATTCCTACGTTGTAATTGCAGGGAAACACTGGCGCAGGTAGTGAGTTCCACTCTTTTGCAGTGCGTATCAGGAATGTAGATGAGAAGCGCTTGGTTCGTATCAGTGGAACATCGACACGGTACGGATGGTATCCCGCGGTACGTCTGGTGGTACGATGGTCTACGTTATTAGATAAAGCGAACACTCACCGATGCATCTTCCCCATGCTGTGCAGGTAGGACAAGCCTGTGAGTGTCTCGCGGCACATGTACGCTATCTGCAGCTCACTCAGGGGGCCCGTCACGTGGTAGATGTCCTGGAACATGAGGTATAGTATGGTGAAACAGTGTAATTATAGAAAGATAGTAAAACTTATTTTATACGACAATGAACTTAGTTGCCCACAGGTTTGTGGCGACCTCTACCATTCGCCATCACAAGTGCATGCCTAACGGCAAGCATAACAGCGAGAGCTGATACGGCTCCATAAGGATAGATGGCGCTGTTAGCCTAGTACCGGCCAAATGATACCGGCCTAGTACCGCACATGAACCGCGGTATATAAGATTTCGATCCAGAATAATATAGATAGACAAATCAAGATGATATCTATCGGACCTTGGTCCCCGACCCTAACACCCGGTCGGTAGGAAGCGCTTCCCTTTAGCTTCCTAACTCGAAATCAGTTGCGCCAAAGGTTCAACAAAACTAGCAGATATAACTGTGCTGTAAAATTGCATCATGATTTTGGATTGCATAATAGAGTACTTCGACTGATTGGGCTGGTTGTGGGCCTGATCTTGATCAATATGAGGCCGCGTGCCTTTAAGTTTTCAAATTGCAAGAAAATGTGTCATTCAGTGGCGCATCGGCCTCGATCCGGCTCACAAACAGCTCCCAAATAATCTGTAAATTTGGGTAAATACATAGGTACCTACAATACCTACCTGCTTACACCTAACGTCTTATCCTCCACTTTAACTTATTATTATTATGCCTCGTGGTCACCTGTAATTGGCTAATAAAGTTTTTTCCTCATGTAATTTTTTTAAGTTGTAATGCTGTTTCCAATAAATAAATAGACTTTCGAATTTTTGCATATTTCTTGGGAACTCAAATAATATGGCGTCACGTCATCCACCGAATCCCTCGTTCGTTTTTAGGCGTTGGGAAGTGCCCTGTTGTGATTCTTAGTTTGCTTTAAGCAGATTTTATTTCATTATTAAACAAACCAGCTCCTGGTGAAGCTACCGCAAATTAGATAAGCATAAAACTAGCGGTGCAGACCGGTGTAGCGCCACCACTAGCAAACCTTAAAGGGTAAATGTAGTCTGTTGACCATCAGACCATCAGTACTACGCAGGTGCGAGCCGTAATACGCCACTATGTTGGGGTGCCGGCAGTCCTTCATCATCAGGATCTCCTGGGGTCTCAGGGCCTCAGGGCCTCAGGGCTCCAGCTTGATCTCCTCCTTGGCGACGTAGCTACCACGCCACCAGGATATAATATGGAAGGCTTAAGGATATAATATACTTAGGGTCCGCTTAATTGCGCAACCAAAAACTCAACCAGTGACAACTTAATCGCCCCTGGTTGCACTGTCAGCTTGAGCTACCACCATGGCTGTCGTATTTTACTAGTGGAGCTACCACAAACGAACAGACCCTTAGCATGGCGCTGCTTTAATGGACTTTCTGTAGTGTCTCTAGGTAGAGCAACCAATGATGCCGGCTGGTCCACATTTTGACGACACAGTTACACTAAGTAGCTTAGGATAATAACTTGGCGGTGTGACCTTCTTACGATCGCTTTCTGGTGGCACAGCCTTTATGGAAACCAGCTCAGCATGACACCTGGTTGCATTTTGGTTGATGTATCTGATCAATTTGATGAAGGTTGCCAACTGATGACACCAGAGTCCACACTGGTACCGTTACCAATGAGGAGTAAGAACATACCTGCAAGCTGCCTCCCCCGCAGTACTCCATGGAGATCCACAGCTTGTCCCTGCGCAGGTACGAGCCGTAGTACGCCACTATGTTGGGGTGCCGGCAGTCCTTCATCATCAGGATCTCCTGCTGGATGATGGCGAAGTCATCACCCGGCTCCAGCTTGATCACCTTGATGGCGGCAAGCTCACCGTTGCCGTTGAGCCTTTTCGCCTGGAAAGATGATAAAGATTTCGTTATACATTTGTGCACACAGGGGGTCATCATCTCATCAAATCAGCCTATATACGTCTCACTGCTGGGTACAGGTCTCATTTCAATTATGAGGTGGTACGCGCCATACTCCACCACGCGCGGTGGAGGGGTGTTTGTAAGGGTATGCTGGTTGATCCTCTGAGGGATCTTTGAGGGTTAAGGAAATATGTAGAAAAACTAATATATCGGACATGTCCTAGTAGATAGCTCAGGTGACACCTATCGGACAGAGCAGATAGCGCGAATATTTAGCAGACGAAACTCTAGATTGGAGACCATTCGGTCCATTCGGTGAAAAGACGGATGGAAGATCTTGATAATGTAGCATTATTGTGTAAAAATTGATTAATATGGAAATCTCCGAGTAGGGCTTTACTTTCTCGGACGTTGAGTGAGAAATAATCTATGCAAAATAGATTATTGGCAGTAGGCTCTGTGATGATGACAACTTTATTTGAAATACATGGATCGGACAACAGACAGAATTGGCTAGACGACACCACCAATCGTTGACATACTTTTTATTATCTGTCAAAACGGTCTGCCTCCATAGATTTTGTATGGGAATAATGAACGTGACGTCACTAGAAATCGGAGTCAATTGACCGAATATTTATTGAGTTTTGCGTGTTTAAAAATTGGTTTCGACAGCTTTTTGGAAATAAACTGGTTATAATTACTTCATAGGGGCTATGTTTTTTAAACGCCATGGTCTTGAAAATATTTAAGATAGCTGTCATCATGCCAATTGATGTAAGATTAATCAGTAGAGTGAAAGATTGTTAACATCAATTGTCAGTCATTATAGTTTTTAACCATCCATAAACTCCTAAAATGGCGACTCGATATAATCTATTTTGGATTCACGAACTAATCATACTTGTTTTTTAACATATACATAAATAAGTGGTCATTGGTCATGTTTAGTCGCACTAATCACTATAAAACTGTTTGTCTGTCTGTCTGGTTCATTGAACCCAGTTTGTCTGTCAAGTTAATTCGCTGATTCAGTTAGCGTTAAGTGTGAGGGGACAGTCATATTAAAGGGTTTGAGCGATTGTCTTTGTTTTGAGGTTTCTTTGACAAAAGGATTACATTACACGTTGACTCGTAATATTTTTTTTTGCTTAGATACACGACACTAGAGGACCAACCTTGACTTATCAAACCCAAAAGCAATGAAATGGCAACTTTTTAAATCATAAATAAAAACTATTCATTTTTTAGGGTTCCGTACCTCAAAAGAAAAAAACTGAATTATAAGATCACTTTGTTGCCCGTCCGTCCGTCCGTCCGTCCGTCCGTCTGTCAAGACCGTTTTTCTCAGAAACGCGTGGAGGTGTCAAACTGAAATTTCTATATGATACTTAGGTCTACTGTCCCTGGAAGCTGTAGATAAGCCAACGCAATCAAAAGATACAGCCATTTAGGCCGCAAATTTCCGAAACTCGCACAGGAATCAAAACCTACAAGGTATTTCCCGTAAACTTAGAATCTTGAAATTTAGTACGAAGTCACGTCTTATATTACAGATATAGGAAAAATTACGAAAACCGTAAATTTTCAGTTTCATCATATAAAAAAAATATATTTTTGAAAAATATTTTTGACAATTTTGAAAATTTCAAAGTTACTACTCCTTATCTACAAGTTTGTACGGAACCCTCGGTGCGCGAGTCCAACTCGCACTTGACCGGTTTTTATTTTTTTAAATTGAATTCTTTTATTTTTCTAACTACGCAGTAGTTTAGTTAACAATAGCAGTTTAGTTAAATGATTAGTTTTTGGGAAGAACTTGGTGTAGTTGACTACACATCGATTTTAAGATGCCACTATTTCTGAGGTCGCGGGTTCGATCCCCGGACAGAGTCAGTGTAAAAAAACACAATTTTCTATGTTGTCACGGATCTGGGTGTTTGTAGTTGCCTCATTTTTAACACGCTTTTATGAGCTCGGGGTTTATGTATGTATGTATGAAAAATATTTTACATTGAATGGAGTCAACTACAACATAGTAAGTTTGCGTTACAATACGCAACAATCGCGAAGGAATGTTAATGGGCGTACCTAGTTAAATATGATTAGGAGCATAAAACAGTCGCCATTACTCTCTAAAAATATTTCACGCAACGTTAAGTTTCGTTAATTTTAGAACCGACCTTGTTGATATTGCGATATTAGAGTACATACGAGTACAATTTCATTATATGAAGAAATTGTGTGGAAATTAGAACTATCGACCTATACACAGTCTGAAAAATAACTAACTTTCCAGTCAAAACACCTCCGAAAGAGTCAGGAAAACAGCTGATGAGCTTCAGCGGCTGGACAGATTTTGACCAAGTATAGCTAAAAGAAAGAACCACTGTGATTAAATTATCTTTTCCGGTATCCGATCGGAACCTACGATGCAGCAGCAGACACACAAAAACATATACTTGTACACACACACAAACAGACATAGGGGTGAAACTTAAACTTATAACACCCCTCCTTTTCGTCGGCGGTTTAAATCAAGATATCCTGAAAACCTACCCTTGGCTGATTAACCTGGCCTTGGCAAAAAGGAACTCATAAATTTACCCCTTTTAAAGGAATAAGCTGATTGACAATTGATTGACAATTGATTTACAGTGAATTTCATTTGGTGAAATCACCAAATTGACAACCATCATAATATTATTTTCCACGCCACAACTCGTCCCTCTTAGCCGAAAAGCTAATCGAGTTGCGACTCACGCGCAGGCAACGGTACACCCGCGCCCGAATAACGAAACGTAACGGTACGCGTCGATAACATAACGCGCCGTAAAATTGTGATCGATGCGCTACGGCGCGGCGTGAACATACCTAATTAATTTACGATAACTGGAGCCTCTAACCGAGACAAGTGCGTGCGACGCGACTAATGGTGGATTTACACGGGACAATTTTGGCCAAGTCGACAAGTCACTAGTCGAATCGCTGTCCAAGCCGAATCGCCACCCCATTTACACAGTTCTACAAAAATCGCTTGTGACTAGTGTCAGTCTGTGTGAAAATGTCGCATAAAACAGTCGCATTGAAATCATTTGACAATACATTATTGACCAATTAAAAATAAATAAAAAGGCAAAGGAGAAGTGTTCTTTTTGGGCTAAGTTTTCGTTAAACGTGAGTGCCGCCCGAGCTCTTCGCTCGCTACAGTGCAGACAAACTATGTTTTCGCAGCAAGCGATCGCTTGCGACTGAGCGTTTGCACGGTCGATTTTAGTTATCAGCCGCATGCAGCCAATGGCTGTGCGGCAAAAGTCTGTTGGCAGTATACTTTCGGGGCATGCACGGCAGGGACACCGTCTGCGGTTTCCCTCAAACCTGGGCGAAAGAGTGCCACCCCACATTACTCGTTGCTATCCCCATGGCAGCAGGAATGCATAAAGCATTACCTCCATGCAAAAAGGGTGCTTCTTCACCAGAGATGTGCTACGCTACGTTGCTAATGTTGCTATGGATGTGGATGATATCCACTTTCATCCATTCCCTCCTTTTATCGACACATCAAAGTGTGCGTGTCCACACAACATTAAATGAGCAGTGGCTAGGGACTAGGCGGGCGCGGCCGTCAAATTGTACGGCGTTAGGCCTCATTTACGGAGACGCAGCGCGTTGTGCGGCGCGTGCGGCGTGCTGACTCGCGGCACGTGAAACGTTTTTTTTTTGTTTACGGAGAGGCGGCGCGTGAGGCGGCACGCACCATCGCACGCGCAAACACAAACATATGGAAATAGACAAATGAGACCTAAGGCCTTAGTCACTACTGTATGGACATAAAGGCGCGTGCTATATGTTTAATATTTCCGCACCCGCCGTCGCTACCGCGCTAGGCTAACCTGGACCCAAATTAACCAGTTTCGCTACATAGCCTAGCATCAGTGGAAACAGTCACAAAGTTTTGTAGCTTATCTCTCACATCCTCGCAGCCTAGCACATCTTCGTCTTTTCGACTGGAGTCACCTCCATTGCACGGTAAATCTGGAATGAGTAACACGGATGGCTACGATCCACAGACATTGGTTTAGAGTAGGCCCTTCTCCGTGGGAGAGGTCACGGTTCTTATTAGTTAGTCATGGTGTGTTTTTGTTAAGAATTGAGATGCCCGTAAAAGGAAAATTCGTTCAGGCTTTCTTAGATAGCGGCACGTACCCTGAGATGTTTTACCAAATTCTTTTGGCCGCTAAACGCATTCTCGCATTGCCATGGAGATGCAGCGCTTCGGGCGTGTTTGTGGAGGCGAGAATTGATGGCTTTGCTGCTATAATGAGAAAGCGGTGCGCCTCTGCCATGTAGCGTCTCCGTGCCACCTCTAACAGTATCCTGAGGGTCTTTGTGGATCGGTGGGAGTCACCACTCATCCAAAAGTGGGTGGTCTCTCACACCTATCTTTAATTTATATTTCTAATTATCGAAAAGACATAACACTTAAACATTCTTTTCGGCTCCGGTCATCTGGGAGGAATCGAACCCCCGACCTTTGGAAGTCCGGTCCAATGCTCTAACCTTTGAGCTACCGATAACCTTAATGGAGTCGTTGAATTTTGTAAGTTCTAATTATCATTTGTTTTATTTGTTAAGTATTTTTAGCGTTCACAACGCTATTTTTTTTAATTTCGAAAAGACAACACTTAAAAAAATTCCTTTCGGCTCCGGTCATCGGGAAGGATTCGAACCCCCGACCTTTGGAAGTCCGGTCCAATTCAACAACAACAAGACAAAAAGTCGGGGGTTCGAATCCTTCCCGATGACCGGAGCCGAAAAGAATTTTTTAAGTGTTGTCTTTTCGAAATTAAAAAAATAGCGTTGTGAACGCCAAAAATACTTAACAAATAAAATTTTAGCCTGTTTCATCTTAACCGATTGTCAAATATTTGTAAAAACATTTCTTTCGGGTGATTTGAAAGTGTCTCCCACAATCATTGATGAAACATACGCTGGCTCAAAGCGTTAAAAAGCACTTACAAAATTCATCGACTCCATTAAGGTTCTCGGTAGCTCAGTGGTCAGAGCATTGGACCGGACTTCCAAAGGTCGGGGGTTCGAATCCTTCCCGATGACCGGAGCCGAAAATATTTTTTTAAGTGTTGTCTTTTCGAAATTGAAAAAATAGCGTTGTGAACGCCAAAAATACTTAATAAATAAAATTTTAGCCTGTTTCATCTTAACCGATTGTCAAATATTTGTAAAAATATTTCTTTCGGGTGATTTGAAAGTGTCTCCCACAATCATTGATGAAACATACGCTGGCTCAAAGCGTTAAAAAGCACTTACAAAATTCATCGACTCCATTAAGGTTCTCGGTAGCTCAGTGGTCAGAGCATTGGACCGGACTTCCAAAGGTCGAGGGTTCGAATCCTTCCCGATGACCGGAGCCGAAAAGATTTTTTTAAGTGTTGTCTTTTCGATATCATTTGTTTATTTAAGAACCTTATAAGTGATTTTATATACTATCATTATATGGGCTCTGCCTGAAATAAAATAAATTGAATTGAATTAGGTATCTCTATAGTGTATTAAAAAATGTTCTTAGCAAGGACCATCAAAGTAAACTTATCGAATCGAAGCATAACAAACAATAGGGTATCCTACCTTATGTACAGCTTATGCACTATACAATGCAGTTAATGTATTTTGTAAACAATAAAAACAATGTCTCAGTTAACATTTAAATGAACATGTAAGGGTTGAACGGTTGGAATCTCAGCACAAAGTGAATTTTAATTCATTTGTGGTGAGGGTACCGAGTACCGACCCACCATCTAGCGACGTTCATGAAGGAGGATTTCTGGCCGCAGGGCGTCGTGTTTCGGAAGTTCTGAGGACGGCTGCCAGCCGACACCGCGCGCTACGCATCTATTCGCTGACGCGTGTGATTTGTGTTTTATATTTATGCGGTCTGTCAAACAGTGAAATCGGACCGGAGGGAACCATGGCGGCTCAGAGTATAATGGGCAAAACGCGCACGATTTCGTATATCTTATTTTAATCAATGAAAAATCACCTAAATATAAAATTGAAAAGATAGAAACGATATAAAATTTGTAGTATTATTATTATTCCAAAAGTTTTTACTCTCTGTGAATTATTGACGCCTGGAAAATTTAGATTTTGGACACAACATTGGATTTATTATCTATCGAAGAAACTTGTAGTAGGGTTCTCTAGGAACTTCATATCAAAGCTTCAGTAGTAATGGTAAAATCTGTGTTTGAAAATCTTTAAAAACCTCGTTAACCAATAATGTCTCGTTGGTGTGATTTGATCTGAAGCTGAAAATATTATTCTCGGACGTGGCTGACGGTGTCAGCGACTGATAAGTATCACAGTGTTTTCAGATAAAGCCAGAAAAAATCCTCCGGACGTCTGATTTTTGTTTATTGGTAGAAGCTTGTTGTAGTAGAAGTTTGCACAACTACATTGTCTTCGTCTAGAATCAGCCTTTCCCAAAATGGGTTACAACAGGCCTAAAGGGAGGCTGTAAGACACCCAGAAAAAATGGGAGCGTTGTGATAAGGCTTGAAATTATAGTGGTGTTTAAGTAAAAAAATATTTATTTTCAAGTGGGCAGTACACAAAATTAGTTTTAGTCTAGATCTCGTCTGTCAGGCGCGTTTGAAAATTAGGGATAGTGAGGGATTAACCACGGACAGTCAGTTCATGTGGACGGGTACCCTAATGTCTTTCGCAGACGGACGGAAGTTCGGTCAATGGAACATTATTGGATCCACAAGGGTGATTTTTGCCAGTGTTGCCGGCGGTTGTTCCCTAAGGGAAACAAAGTTTGATTGGTCGAAAGAAATTTTTGATTCATGAAGAAGGACAGTTCGAATACGAACTAATTCAAATGATACCCCGTATCAGCTGATTTCTTTAAAAAATCGTTTTTTTTGTTTGTAAGGACTTAGAGAACACTACGGAACCGATTTCAAAAAATCGTCTTCCCAGACATTGGCAAGACCTGTTGAAATTTGCTACTGCAAAACATTACCACAGTGTTTACCGTGATGTGCTGTCTTGTGTACCTTTCACGGGTGACCTCGCACGGGCATCGAACCGACATGGCAGTGACACTGCGGAACCGGATTTGTATGTGTGCTAGTGTCAATGGCAAATGGCGATTTTATGTCACACTAGCGTTCCTTGATGAACCCCAAAAAAAAAACCGGTAATGGTTATAATTTACAAAATCCCGTCGTAGTTATCTCACCTACTTTTTATATTTTATAAGGAACCCACCTACATACATTTAATTTTTAAAATTTGAGCCTTCGCCTGTTTTTGACAGTTCTAGTATGAACGGAATGTCAAAATCAGGCAATTCCATTGCGATTTTGTTACGATGGATCAGTGGGGTGAACACAAACATTATCGTAACGTATTCGTGTCGTCCAAACGTCAGAAACTGACAGTTTCCACATACAAATTGACAAGTCAACGATAGGTAAACGCTACGAATACGTTACGATAGTTGTTCGTGCTCACCCCACAGAAATTAGGCCCCGGTTTGGTTCTCTGATCTGTACATGGTGGTCCAATCAAAACTACATATACTAACCTTAGTAGTTTTATTTTAAAAAAATTCGCTATGTAGTACATATTCAACGAGTCATTTATTTTGTGAAAATCAGAAATTAAATAATAAATAAATAAATAAAATAAAAATGTTTATTTCAGACTATGAAGCGTCCATATAGTTGTTAGTAACACAAGAAAATTTATAAAAGCTTATAAAACTAAGTTAGTAAGAATTAGACATTTCTACAATTATGGTGAATGTCGAAATTCTAATATTCCTGCCCAAATTCGATACTGACCACATTACCTCAGATTCTGCCTATCTAATTTATTAAATTTAGATGTTGTTTCGATAGATTTATTACTAATGTATAATTTTAGATAATATGTGTCAATTGTGTAGACTCAAAAGGTTTTAGAGAATGGCTATTCAAATTGAAGCCCACACACTAGTATGAGTTGTCTTAAGGCTGTATCGTACTAGGATTCTGTGGAAGTTTTGTATTCATGTCATAAAGATACGATATGGTACTAGAGTATAATCAAAATAATCGATAATATAAATATGAATCGCAAAATGTGTTGGTAAGTGCATAACCCAAGAACGCCTGGACAAATAGGCCAAATCTTTTTTATGATATTCCTTTAATTACGGAGATGGGTTTAACCAGAAAAAAAAACAACGGGCAGAACAATTTCTGCGGGGTCCGCTAATATATATAAAACTAAATTAAATCTATCTGTGTGTGGTCAATGTCTGGGTGACTAGAACTCTTAATAATTAAAATTAAAAAATTCAACCCACCGACATGAACTAAGCTTAAACACCTGCTCATAAAACACCTGCTGAGCTTAAACAGCTGGGCGGATTTTAACCAGCTATTGCTAAAGAACCATCGTGATTAAATCATCTTTCGAAATTTTCCTAATAAAAAAACCACACTGAAACCGTCATCATCAACATCCGTTCAGGAGCTCCGATGCCACAAACAGGCTGGTCAAAATCTGTAGTTCACCATTTATATTCCTGGCTCATGTCAGGGGTTTATTACATTGTATTAGATCGTTACATCATAATGGTATCTAAGTGAGACACGGCCCAAAGCCTGCGCAAGTTAAAACAATGTTATTATGTCATGTCTTGAATAACCATTCAATACGCAGCGTGAAGCATGTGCCAAAGTCGTTACGATAGCTATTAGGCTAGTGACAAATGGGAAGTGAATTCCTTCCTATTTGAAGTAAACAGAAAATCAACGCCTTTGCCGTTTAGACATTTTTCATAGCAGTCGATGTTTAATCATCGGAAAATTTTGGTGGAACAGTAAAGATAAATAGCCATTTTCAATATTGAAATGATTCACATTTTTACGGATTAAAAATAAATTAAAAAATCAAAATAAATAAATAAATAATAGTGCAAAAATCCGTAAAAAATTACTTATATAAATTTAAATTAAAATATTTAATTATATCGTGACATAATCCGTAAAAAGTGTATCATTTAAATGTCTACTGTTCGCGTAAACCGAAGAAAAAAAACAAATACAATTTCAATACTCTATCAACCTTTGAGTGAAAGTTAGATAACTGTCAGTCTCATACTAGAAGCTAGATCTGACAGAGGTCGTTTGTGTGAAATTGACAGTTATCGATATTGATTATTTTATTTATTTATTAATTACAACTTTATTGCACAAGAAATGTACAAAGGGTGGACTAATTCTAAAAACACTATCTCCCAGTCAACCTCAAGATCATGCAGAAAGAAGATCTTCTAGTCAAAGAAAGATTAGAATATTGAAACCGGCTTAAAGTTTAAAATGATGTATCCACTTTAATTTGTGATTAAATTACTGGATTTATAGAAACAATTTCTCTCTATCTCTTAAACATCACATAAAAAACATTATTACAAGCCGATTTTACATATAGCTACTATCTTTTTCAAACAATTCTTACTTAAATATTTTATTTATTATTTAAGCTTGCTAAACATTCTTGGTTCGAGTACTTATATGGCGATATCTATAAGAAAATAATTTGGATTCAATCCTGAAAAATACCGAATGTATGTATGTACGGTAACCAGCACGTCACGGTAAACACTGCGGTATCTTATCTAGTTGAGATACGGGCGATTTTCCAACAAAAATGGGTAGCCTGACGTGCTGCCCACTGTACACTTAATAAAAATCTTCAGTCGGCGACATTGTACAAGAATGTGATTAAATTTAAAACAATTTAAACACGGCACAGATGTTGTTGCGAGCAAAAAAAAGAAACAATATTGTGACGTATTCGATTTTATCGTTACGAGCGTCTGGGAAACACATGTCCACATTGTCTGACAATCGTTGCATGTGGTAATTATAGTTGATACCACACTTTTTTGTTTTAAAGAATTGAAGACGGCGACCTAAATGATTTAATATCGACAGACTCTTCAGAGATTGTTCAAAAGAGACTAGGGACTACAATAGGCTAGATGACACCACCAATCGTTGACATACTCTCTATCATCTGTCAAAACGATCTGCCTCCATAGATTTTGTATGGGAGTACTATAATTTGACGTGATAATATAGCATCAGAAACCGAAGTCAATTGACTGAATATTTATTTAATTCTATGTAAATAGAAATTGGTTTCTACAGCTTTTTGGAAATAAATTGGTTTTACTAGCTTCATAGAGGTTGTTGATGTTTTTAAAACACCATGGTCTTGAAAATATTTATGACAGGTTTCATCATGCCTATTGAACAGCCAAAGACTTGTGAGAAAGCTGATTTGGTCAAATACATATTGGAAGATGGATTGGATATATCTATAGCACTTTTCCACATCTATGTGCGGACCTGACGGATAGATGACACAAACAGAAAACGAAGTAAATATTCCAGAAAAGATTTTGATTCTTGCTGAAATGTAACGATAATACGGAACCATAAAAAATTAAGATAGTACCAGAAATACAAACCTAATAACATACAAACATAGTATGTAAAACAAAAGTTGTATTGAACAGCTATTTACGGTTTGAACTAGTGGTTATTGGGAGAGAACAATCAATAAATAACATTTATGATTAAATTAACACAGCAATTCACCCACCTATTCCTATTGTAAATACTTCAACTAACAAAAAAGAAACGCACTCATATCTCACAATTTAATTTGACAAGAAATTCTCGCGGTCTATTAGTGCAAGAATGTTGTCTTGTCTGCATAATATTAGAGAATGCAAAATATCTGTCTAGAACGTGGCATAGGGGTGCATTATCAGACACCCTATGTACAGACGACGACACATCACGCTATCCATTTGTTCTTTACAAATCCGCTCTTGTTACAAGTGCATAAGATAGCCACGTTGTTTACCGTGACGTGCCGTTGTGCCGTGTACCTAACACTAGACGGAAGATAATACCCTATTAGCACATAGGGCGACGCGTATAGGACTCCAGTTCCTGAGGGACTAAAAGAGCTTCCCTCTTTAGTTCAATACTGTGTGGGAGGAAATGCTTGATAAGTAAATATCAAAAAGTATATGACACATATAAATTACCTCAGTGTCTGAAACGAAAGTCTTCCACTAGTGTGTGTTACCAGTGATGACATACGGATCCGAAACATGGTCTCTAACTATGAGCTCAAGCGGAAGATAACACTACGAGCGATGGAGAGGGCTATGATCGGTATTTCTCTACGAGATCAAATCAGAAATGTGGACATACGTAGAAGAACTAAAGTAACGGACATAGCCTTAAGAATCAGTAAGCTCAAGTGGCAATGGGCAGCAGGGCATATAGCGCGAAGTACTGATGGCCGTTGGGGCAAAAAAGTTTTGGATTAGAGACCCTTCGACCAAAACCGCAGCGTAGGACGTCCACCGACAAGATGGACAGACGACCTTGTAAAGATCGCAGGATCACAGTGGAAAACTGTGGGAAAGCCTATGTTCAGCAGTGGACGTCCTGTGGCTGATAATGATGATATGACACATAATGGGTTCGATTTTCGAAAACCTTTTTGTAATACTTCAAAGAATCATTAAGATTTTCCGACCCAAATTATTTTCCGTGTGAATCTAACCATTGGTTAAAATTTGATGAAATAACACCACGATACTAAATTGTCGGCATAGAATAGACAAAAGAAGAAATTCTTCTTTTATTTAAAGGAGCCTGTAAAACCTCTTAGGTACTAGGTATTATTATGACTTCTGTCCCTGCCAAATTGCCCCAAAACAATGTCTTGATTTAGTTTCAACACGCGTTTTTTTTTTCGCTTTGAATGGTTTGAAATATGTAATAACATTTCAAAAGGATATCGGAAAGGCGCTTCTTTGTTTAATGTACTTTGCACACTTTTTATATGAATTTTATAATAGAGGTCTTACATGTCGCAATGCAAATGTGTTTTACATAAATAAACTAGCGGACCCCGCAGGCGTTGTCCTGCTGACGGTGGACAACCCTTATCACTAAGGGGTATGAAACATAGATGTTGGCCGATTCTCAGACCTACTCAATATGCTCACAAAATTTCATGAGAATCGGTCAAGCCGTTTCGGAGGAGTACGGGAACAAACATTGTGACACGAGAATTTTATATATAAGATAAAAATATATTTTTTTTGGCCCAGGATCTTGGATTCTAATTAACAGGCTTGAATGTTAAAGACAAAAATCATTCAACAATTCTTTTAAGTAAACAAAAGAACTAACAACAACCTAGGTACCATTACAATCAAGATATATAAGACCAATCCTCATAGGCCTTTGTATTGACTGATCTAATAATAGTCCATACGGGGTTTAATCACGACAGACCAGGGCGTTCCATGGCGAATGGTTTGTTTTCGCATTTTATTGCAGTTGAGCCATGAATATAAAGTTTCCTACAAAAAAGCAAGTAACATTCTCTGCCTTTACGAACTGCTTGGTCCATGAATGTTATGTTGCTAGATCCGTTCCTCAAACCAATTAAAAGGAACCCTGTTTGAGCCATGCCGCTTTTGACAGCGAGTCAAGTCAACCATAGACGATCGCTTTGGTGTTAATAGTTAAGAAGTTGACTATTACACCAAGAGGTCACGGGTTCGATCCCCGCGCAGAACAACATTAGTGTGCATGAACATGTCTGTTTGTACTGGTCTGAGTGTTATATTTATCTATTTAAGTTTATTTGTAATACCACTGTTGATTCTGATATCTGTAACACAAGTGCTTAAGCTACTTACGACGCAGTCAGATCAATGTATGTGATGTTGTTGTATATTTATTTTATTTATTTATTCGCCGTACCTTAAGCGCTGACAGTCGCGATTCGCGTCGACAGTAGCAACAGGTGTAGCTGGAGCCTTATAAAATGAAGATCCCATATGAAATGAACGGTAGCTAGCTCGCTTGGTCAAGCAAATAATCACCTAGTTCAAAAGTATTCTCCAATTTTTTTTTTTCATGTTTTACAAAAAAAAACGTAATAAATATATCGTTACTGACGAAGACGAAGCGACCAATAAGTGATCTATAAATCATGTAAATGAATCCTGCTAAGTATCGCGAAAGTTTCGTTCGTCTGTTTATGCCAGAATGGCGAATCAACTAACTATACAGAACACAGCACATCATCAGGCCATTCATCGTTTAAGAAAAATCGCCCTTAATACGAGTGCAGGAGATGCCGTGCCGCAGTGCTTACTTTCATGTACTGTACTGTGTACGAATATTGGTTAAATACTGAAGTTTTGGAGAAAAATGAATCAGCCTGTTCACACTTCAGGGGACCTACACCGTACGAGTATCTTCGCAGTTTCGTAGATACGAAACATGCATTGCATCCCTGTCACTCTCAGGATAATAAATGAGTGGAAATGCGATGGATAAACCAAGACCACACACAGACAATCTGACTTACGTACATAACTTACGTTTCATGAGCCTCCAGTCTATGCAGGCACAAACTAGTTTGGATTGTTAACTAGTTTGAGAGTCAATATATGTAGACTATCATAGTCGAACGGGGTTTCTGGGGCTATTCGCAAATTAGGAACTTGTTTTTTTGACTAGGAAATGAGTTATCAAAAAGGTATTATTCTTGTTTCATCTGTGTTCTTCAATTTCCCAGTCCATGAGCCTACTAGCATCACAAATAAACCGCAACGAATGTGTGTTCAGTAACACATGTTTGACATAGGGAAACAGATTCTTGATAAGTCACATTTACACTTTCTGCTCTAGTTCTAGGGATTGAAATACATTATTTTCAGTCTTTACTGGTATTTCGAGAATCCAGCGCAGATCACTCTAGCTTGAGTTTTGCTGGACTTTCAGGAATCCAGCATTTACATCCAGCATGACGAAAAAAAAGGCTACCTTTAAAAAAAAATGCAATCAAGACCCGGTTCATTAATTTCATTATCGCCTTGCTAAATTGATTGAAGAAGGCACAAACCTTATTCTTGGGTCTTTCGCCTCCATTCAAGAGGTCATCAACATAATAAACAGGTCAAGTGTGAGATGAATCAGCGGTTCAGTGGACTAAAATAATTGCGACGATAACGTCTTTCGTAGCCTAGGTCCACATTGTGTGGCCAATGTTGGCCCAAGCAACTACCAATAAGTGGACCTAGAAAAAATTCTTGGCCTCAACCAAAATTTATTGTTGCTTTTTTTGTACTTTTCTCTAATGGCCAATAGTGACAAGTGGGGGCAGCCTCTAATTACTTTTTTTTTTAAGTCACTAGACTTGCCTAATTATAATTTCTTACCAAAACATTAAACATTATAAATTTAACCCTATACATACACAAAAAATCTTTTTTTGAAGCCTAATGTGCTATTTTCTGTAGGTAATTTAATCAAAATAAGCAGCATAAATCAAAACAAGAAGATTAACAGAGAACTCATAAATCCCATAACTAAAGCATCAAACAACATTCAACACCCACCTTAACACTAGGATTAAAATTTAAGCTGCACTAATCCAAATCGACCTTGATGACATAATTTAGCTTGGTCACACATGGCAGAAACAATGCAATGGCCCCATTGTGCTGGTGTTAGAGGAAGTGTATGTACCACCAGATATCATAGCTTGTTTCATGTGATAATTGTCTAAAATATGAAGCAGTGAAATTTAGGGCAAACTGTGTTGGAAAACCAGTTTGGAAATTCTGCTTTGTCCACTTTCATCACTGATATAGGACTTTTTCATAAATATTGTTTCTGAAATATTTTCAACACAGAATATTCCAGTCCCAAATCATGACTGAAGAAAAAAACATAGTTAGTTGTTAAAAATAACATGTGATAGGTAAATTAATTTAAAAAAAAACACTAAGCTATGTTACTGTTGGGTCACAAACTCTATAGTTAAATTTATAAAAGTATTCCTCCCACAATACATTGAAATATTTGGGATTGCAATGTAGGTAACCAGTTCATTTCTTTTTTACTGTAGCATAAAGTAATAAAACTCCCTTACAGCACTTTGTATTTTGTATTGTTTCCCAAACACTAAAAAATATCAGAAATGACAAACTTATGCTTCTACCTAGTAGAAGGCAATTTGATGATTCAGAATGAGTCACAATGCAGGTTACTTCAGTTTACATTGAATTTAAATCATTTAAAATGGCCAGGTACAACTGTGCTACCATTTTATTCTCGTTAAAGAGTGTTAAGGCTAGAATGAGAAATTGATTAGAATCGCAACAAATCAAACTGTACAACTACAATAACATAATTGGTCACCAACAGAGCCCCTAAATACACTTTAATACTCTGCATTAAGTAAGATTGCATGTCATGTAACAATCCCAACCATTAGAGCACTAGTTAATTACAATTCTAAACTCTTACATGGTCATTCATATTCATGTCATTACATCAAGTGCCAATGGAATAATTTACATGTTTCTATTTAGAACTCAAACATTCAGCTCAATTAGTTACCATTTAACTAGGTTTTAATCATTTTAGATCATAAGAGTAAATGGTAATTATTTATTTATTAGTAAATATTAGTAATGACTAAATGATATTGTGGCTAGGAATGTGTTTATAAACACAGACGGTATCTCGAGACGTTACAAGACTATGAATGATTCTAAGACAAAGCCATATCATCAATGCAACTGTGTTGGGTGTAGCCTAATTTGAAATCGACACTTGTGCACACCCAAGGTCACAGAAAACACGTGTACTTTATCGAATTTTTATCTCACGCAATAAAAAGATAACATCAAATCTGATTTCGATGCAATTATTTAGATTCGACGTTATAAATTGACATCGAAATCGCTGAACTGGATGGACCAAGAAAAGTTGTCCCACTACCGCGAGAGCGTGAATCATCGTCACGCAGTTATAACAGCTTTATAATGAGAGAAAAAATGAGCTCTAGAAAGGCCCCCTACCTTGTACACATCGCCATAGGTCCCAGATCCAATCCGCTGAATGAGCTCATACTCATCTTGAGGGTTTCTCCGCGATATATCTGAACTCAAAACACCACCACTATGCGCCATAATCACTATCGGACACTAATCTAACATTTATTTACACTTTCATCTCATTATTCACATAATTAATAACACATAACGTCGACAAATTAATTATTTTCTCAACACAAGATTCGACATCTTCGTCTGACGTCTGCCACAGATTACTATATTAGTATTAGACGTCTGCCACAGTGCCATACCCGGTGTTGCCATTAATGAACCTCATTAGCTTTCAAGTAGTATTTCTAGCATCCTGGCAAGCTATCATTTTAGTGTAGTTGTGAGTAGCCGTGTCGATTTTATGTATTATTAACTCTCTTTTTATAATTAACGAATCCCTGTCGCAATTAGCGTAAGATCCAACATACGAAATACAAGCCTGCTTTTAAACTGTGTCACTCTTTTATTCTTCCATAACACAACACAGCACATAAGAATATGTGAACATTGATTGATAGTAATCAAATCTTTTCGGTAAGGCTTTCTTAAGTTAAAAAAACTAACACGGGTTGCACTCCGGGAGTGCCGGCAGAAGTGAAAACTTAACAACCGTCTTACGGTTTTTCGATCAGCATCACGTGACCTGACGCGAGTTTCACAGTTTCTACCCATGCCACAAAAGTGCTCAACGCCGCTAAAGAAGTTTTCACTTCAAAAAATCCTGTTTTTACAAACAAACATACTTCCTATATTGTGGCAGGTAAATCAACAAACCCTATCGATGCCCTAAAGATTTGCGATGTGGTTACGATTTTAAGTCCTGAGAAAAACCCGAGGAAAAATGGTAGTTTCATATGAGTGGGAATGGTGGGAACCTGTGGTGGGAACACGAATTGCCTATGGTTTAATCAAAGAGGAGCCTGGTACTCAAATAAAGCTTCAAATTGGTTTTATGGCAAAGACAACTACACTTATACTGCCTTATTATTGAATTTATGAAAATTTAAATGCTAATTGAATTCGGTTCTCGAATCTCGCATTTCAATATAAACATCGAATTCGATTATTCAGTTCAGGGACGGGGAGGGGGAGTCTGGTGTAGGCGGGGGGCGATTCCTCAATGTGGGCACGTTATTGGACGCGCCTGAAAGTCCGCGTACGGCAGGACGCGGTATAAGCCGCCTAAGAAAATAAAGTACTTAAGGTGCTTATTATTGTCTGATGTCGTGAAAACCCACTAATGTCAGATCATTATGGACCAAGGAATATACTATGGACTTTATGGACTAATATGGACTTTATCTAGAATTTTTTGATGTTGTAGTGAATGTTGTTGTAGCGAATCCCTACAACAGTACGTTACTTTGAAGATTACATCAAATCTAGACTTTTTGGTAGACATTGAATTTTATACTTTCTTTAGACATTTTCCCATATTACCATTTGATAACATAGTATTTATATTTTCTTGGTTTGATAAAACGAAAGTGGTCTTGCGGGGGAGCACTAGGTACGTGCTGTTTTAGGAGAATCTAAAATTATTTTTTAACTGTGTTATCAGGAAACCACAGAACCATTCCTGAGGAGCATGACATGTCTACAGAAAATATTCCTCGCGATAAGCGAATACTGTTTTTCTGAACTTTTTTGAAAATGTGTTTAAAAATAAGACAAGCATATAATGTTAAAATGGTATATTTATTACAATCCAATATCTCCGGCCGGCGCCTTGAACTTACAAAATTTGTTTAACGCCGACGCATAAACCTCTAACACTTTATTATAAAATTATATAATCTTTTGGTACAATCCGTTTAAGTGCACTTTTACAAACTTTATCACGAAGTACGTGAGACTATGCGAAGCGTGGAGATTTTGAATCTCCGTTGTAATGTGAGCGCCTCGGCCCAGGGGTGTTGCGTCTCGCTCGTACGGTGCTGGTTCGTTGGAGTGCGAGAGAGAGGCAACCATCGCCCTGATCACACACTATTCTATTGAACTGATACTGAACTAAGCGCTTGATAGCGACTGCGATTTATTATTATCACACAACGAATACGCTTTGCAATCGAACGCACTGTTTTATATTACTATTGTAACAAATAAAAATTATTATTACTTTTACATCTGAGGACTTTACACATACCAAATTGGCTATTAAAACCTAGCCGTACTTTTAAATTTTTCGTATTTAAATAACACACATAAATCTTTTACATGTCTTTTGCCATGCGAAACAGGAAGTGAACCCAAAACATTAGAAAAAAGATCTGAAAAGGTCTTACAATCTAATGGGAACATTTTGCAGTCTGTTATTTTGTTTACTAGAAACTCAAAACAATAATGCCAAATTATTTCATGTAGTAGAACACTGTGTACCTGATTTTTTAAGTGCATCAATATCGAAATTTACTTATTTGATGAAAATTTTCAAGTCTATAGACTTTAAGACTAGACAGTGTCCAATCACGATATTGAGAGCTGAAACTAACATTATCTATGGCTATAGACTTTGTTAAGTTGAAAAGCAATCTATTTTACATTACATTGAGACATCAAACTATGAAGATGTAAGTATTAAAACCCATTTTTTTATGTATATCTAGTATCTCTGTATATCAGATTTAGCTCTATAAAGACAGGGCACTTGAAAATTACACAAGGCGATTTTTAAGAGTAGAAATGATCATTTATATTGCGAAAAAGTTTTACTCGATTCGTTTGGTTTATAATAGCGTTATTCGTTGGAATATAATTTATTTTGGCAATCAATTCCAAAGGAATAAACCATGCGTTTTAAGAGAGTTGATAGTGCCCAAACTCCATACGCTCGGTATGTTCGAAGTTGAGTTTTTCTTTAACATATAATAATAAATATTTCTTCCACCGATTTTGTACTAAATGCTATGACAATTTTATTAACATGGAAAGAAATATCAATCAAAACAAAATTTGGTAAAAGCGCTTAAAACAAAAAGTAAACAAGACAAGAAAAAAATAATTAAGGAAGGTAGAGTTTTAGGAATCGATTGAGAATACTATTTTAACAATAAAATCGAAGCTGGCTTTGGCACTTTCACCATTCATAAAGATTTTTTTATTAATTTTTTGCAATTATAAGGAAGGTAAATCATTGTATTACATTATTAATTGAAAACATTTACAAATTTAACCTATTATGCTAGACCCAAACAAATATACACACACAAACAACCTAAATTCATCTTTATGAAAGAGATCTGTAATATATGGACCTAGTTTTTGAACTGAAAATTAATGTTTTCAGTTTAAAAACTTTTGCGATTAAATCTATTTTTTCTAAGGCGTCGTCCGAACTTCGAAGACAATAGGTTTTTAATAATAATTTAAAGATTTTTACAGATAATGCCATTTGATATCTGTTATAATAATACTTTTTTATAATTTTGTTGGTGAATTCATTGCGCACCGTACATACTGAATGTCGACTGAACGTCACGTGAATTTTGCGTATAAAATTTGTCGCTGTCGAGTAGATTCGTATGAGCGGAAATTTTTGCGGGTACTTTCAAAATGTTTGTGCATTCGACAGATACCAGCGCCACCGACGCCTCGGGAACTCGGGGAAACTTTCTCACACCAATTTGTCAGAACACACCAGATTGATTAGCCTATTTATTATTTATCTATTCAAAATACATAATAACCAACATCAAGAATTAACTCTAATGGTAATTAATAAGGGAAAAAGTGTCTTAAAAATTAATAGTAACATTAAATAAAAGGATTAAAAAATTAAAAAAAAACATGTCTACCACGCGACGCGATTCAAGATCACATTCGCTATTTCCACAAATATAACTTACTCTGTCGAATAAATAATCTTTATTCATTTCGCTATACTAATCGTGAGCAAAGCGTCCATTATTGCATCACTGTCTCGATATTTGGAATTTGAGGTTACGACGCCATATTGGAATTTTTTAACTAGTAACAGTCTACTATCGCGTTTGGGAGAACGGATGGTGTGATTTCGTGGCGGTTTTAGTTAAAATTTTTCACCTCCTGTTGGCGCGAGTGCGTACCGATCGCACTGGTGTTACCTTGGCTTTGGCTTTGACGTTTTTGCGAGCGGGGGCCTTCTTGGCGTTCGATTTGACTGAACGAGTGCTTTCGACCGAGTCGACGCGGCGTTCGGACTCGAACGAGAAGGCCGGGGCTACGCTTTTGACTTGAGAGGGAGACAGACTGATCTCTAGGCGTCTCCGCCTCGAGCGTGTCATTCTGACGTTGGGTTCTTCCAAGCTTTCCAGCTTTAGCGGGGGAAGATTCGGGGTCGCTTTAGTTTTCTTTGCTCTTGCAATTTTCCTGGTGGACACTTCAGCTTCGACACTATTTTTTCTAGATGAGTGTCCATTCTGTCCCTTTTCTCTGAGCACCGGCTTGGTAGTCTCCTCATACTTCCTCTTACGAGTCACTCTCGTCACAACCGTTTTTTCATTCTCGATAGACTCTTTGGTCGGTCTCTTCTTATCTTTTTCTTTTTCACTCGCACTCTTGCTTCTCAAGACACGTTTCTCATCAGTCTTGCTACGCAATTCTCTCTCGTCCTTCTTAGTAAGTCTGACGTCGATTTTCCTGCGTTTCCTCGGCACAGGCGACTGTTGTTCTTTGCTCTTCTTAGCTCGAGTCGCTTTCGGGAACGCGACCTCGGTTTCGTCCAGACCCTGACTGCTCTCAATATAGATATAATCGTCCAGTTTGGATCTTGACTTGGCGTAAGTCTTCTCGACGGGTTTGACTGAGGGTATGTCGTCATCGTTGAAGGTAGGTTCGGGTTTGTCCTCCGGCGTGTCGACGGTGCTCGCCTTGATGAGTTCGAGGTCTCTTTCGAGGGATTCTCTCACGCTGTCGGGCGTGGGGGAAGTCGATTTGCGCTGCTTGTTCTTGTTCCGACGCTTGTAGAGTTCCGCTTTGGTCATGTCCTGGAAAAAAGGGTTTAATAATTGAAATCATTAATAATGAAAAATTAAGAAGAGGTGTGATGTATTAAATGGTGTAGACATTGGTTACATAATATGTTCTACTGATGTTGGATGTTGTACGAGCTAGCACGTACAATCGTCGCGTCAGCATTTCCCCGGAAGCGCATTATTTCATAATCCGCTTCACATTGCCATTTTTCATACTTGTTCATAATTCCATGAGTTCGTGTATAGCTATCATCCGCATCGCGCGCTCTCATATCATTCTATCATTTTAGTCGTAAGAGACCTTCTATCAATACAACTATCAGTTAATCACTATCAAGGACTTTCATTCCGTTCTACTATCATTCTATCAGCAAAGAGTACGAAACCGTACATCTTTATCTTTTATCTTTTTTTTTTTTTTTTTGCTTCGCGTGTGATTCAGTGACTACGTGAACTTAAAAACGTGACTCTGTTTTACAAGTGAAGTGAACTATCAAACTATCATAAACTATCAAGGATTGCAGTGGTTTATCAACTATATCAAGCTATCAAAAACGGTTGTACGCAGCAGCATTGGCGGCTTCCTCTATCAATTACCGGAGAGTTCAAGTAAGATCATTCCAATTTACTTTCTCTCACATCTTTCTATTTCATCAACATGGCTACCTTCGAGAATCTATTACTCAATCAAGAACAAACATCAGCTGCTATCGAACAAGTATACAGCAATTTCAAAAAAGATAGCGCCGACCGGAAAACGGCGGATTATATCAAACGTCGATTGACTACTTTAGACGGCTACTGGCAGGAATATCAAACAAATCATATGCAACTATGTGGTTTCGGTGATAAATCTCATAATTACTTTACATCGAATCAATACGAAATTATCAAAGAAAGGTTCTCCAATATCAGAACTACTATACAAAATTACGAACCAGCAAAAATAGAAACTAAAGAGAATCCCTTGATTAGACCAGCAACTCCCCTTGGCGTATCGCCTGGCCCGCAGCTGGGCCAACCATCTATGAGTTCATTTTCCCTGAACCAGTCTCATCAAGGTTCACTCAGTAAAACTGATGAGATGCTTAGAAGGCAAACTAGCAACTTCAAGGCCTTTGAGCATACTATCACTAATATTGTACTAGATGATATATCAGAGAAATGGGAGTTTGATCATTTACTGCGAGTCATCAATAATCGTTGGTCAGCTATCGACTCTCTCCACTGGGAGCTAGATAGTGCACTGGGAGGCAGAGACTCCAACTATGAAAAAACTTTCTTTAAGTATGAGCGAGCATATAACAACGCTATTAAGTCCATCAATCAAAAGATGTGGTCAATCTCTCACCGCGAAAAGTCAACCCCACAGATAGAAATACCTACCTTTTACGGGAGCTTCCACCAGTGGAACTCTTTCAAGGACTTATTTACAGAAACGATCCATAGTAACCCATCACTTTCAAACGCACAAAAAATGCAGTTCTTAAAGTCCAAGGTCAAGGGTGAGGCCGAAAGACTTATACAACACTTGCCAATCGCATCTGACAACTATTCTATCTGCTGGGAAATACTTACCCACAGATTTGACAATAAGAAACTGATTTTAAATTCTCTTTTCGAAGTCATGTTCAACGTACCAACAGCACACCACTCTACATACAACCATATCAAAAGGATACACGACGCTGTGCTTGAGAGCCTAAACGCTATCAAAAACTTAGGCATAAATGTCGACTCATGGGATCCACTCATTATTTATCTCATGTGCCAAAAACTTGATTCCGATTCACATAAAGAATACGTCGCATCTTTGAAGGATCCGAAAGAAGTACCTACTTTAAAAGATTTCCTATCATTTTTAGAAACAAAATTTACGACTATAGAATCATCACGTCGTAAACAAGAACAGCATTTCAACATGAATAAGTTCAACGACAACAAGTCGAGTCCACGACCTCGTAACTACAACCAAAGCTATCAAAATCATCTATCAAATCTATCAAATCCTAGAAATCAATTTCAAAATAACTTATTTAAAGTTATTCCAAAGCAACCATTTCAAGCGACCGGACGAGCAATTTCGCAACCCTTACTTAACAAAAATGTTTATGCCACCAAATTCTTCAAGTGCCCCATTTGCCAAAGTGACGATCACGGAGTTTTTCACTGTCATCAATTTATTGAAATGTCGCCATCAATGAAACGTGCCACTATTGCCAAACACAAGTTATGCCAAAACTGTCTTTATTGCCATAATGGAAAAGCATGCATTTCGGAGAGAAGATGTCGCGAATGTAATCAACCACACAACACTTTATTGCACAATTGCTTCGAGAAACCCGAGCAAACTTCCGCTAATTTGCACACAAACGCCCGAGCCGCTCCGAAACCCGAGCCCGCTCAGGGCACGCGCAATAACTCACACGTGACAGTGCAACCTAACTTATCAGAAATTATTTTACCTACTGCATTAGTAAAGGTTCAAAAATTTGACGGAACTTATATCAAACTTAGAGCTTTATTAGACCAGGGATCTCAAACATCCCTTATCACAGAGAACGCCGCACAACTGTTAGGGCTGCCACGGCGTAGATGTCATGGCACCATTTCTGGAGTAGGTATAAAAGAAAGCAACTGCAAGGGGACTATGCACTTAAAGTGTGCATCATTGAAGAGTGAATTTGAATTTGAAACGGATGTTCTTATTATGCAAAACCTTATCAAAAATTTGCCAAACAATTCCTTTGTCAAACCGACCTGGTCATACTTAGAAAATATATCACTAGCCGATCCTGATTTTCATCTTAGCAACCCTGTAGACCTGCTGTTCGGTGCAGACATTTATTCATTGATCATTTTAGAAGGAATTTGCAAATCAGATCAGAATACACCTGTAGCGCAGAATACTCGTTTAGGCTGGATTTTAAGCGGGAACGTCAAAACCTTGTGCTGTAACGTAGTTTTGACTAACTTAGAAGAAATTCAAAGATTTTGGGAAATAGAGGACATCGTCGATGAGCCAACCCTATCAAATGAAGAACAACAATGCATAAAATTTTACAAAGACACAACTACTCGACGGGAGGATGGTCGTTATGAAGTTCGACTACCTTTAAAAAACAACTTTGAAGAGAATCTAGGGAGTTCAAAAACTAAAGCTATCGCTCAATTTAGATCATTAGAAAGAAAATTTGGGAGGAATGAAGCAATGGAGAGAGACTATAAATCATTTATGGAAGAATATCTATCATTAGGTCATATGAAACCAGCTATTAACCACTCCGCGCCAGAGTGTTATCTTACCCATCACGGTGTTGAACGTGCAGAATCCTCGAGTACCAAATTCAGAGTCGTCTTCAACGCATCCGCCAAAACAACATCGGGGTGCAGCTTGAATGACGTCATGGAGAGTGGGCCTAATTTGCAACAAGATCTGCAGTCCTTAATCATTAAGTGGAGGCAATATCAATTCGCATTTACCGCGGACATTGAGAAAATGTTCCGACAGATATGGATCAATTCAGAAGATCAAAAATGTCAAAAAATCATTTGGCGTAATTCTATCAATGAACCTATCAAAGAATATCAATTAGCAACAGTAACTTACGGGACTAAGGCGGCTCCCTTCCTGGCAATGATGACCCTGAAACAGCTGGCATCTGACGAAAGATCAAATTTCATCAACAGCTCCGCGGCGGACGTTTTAGAACAATCATTTTATATGGACGATCTAGTTCACGGCCAGCATAGTACCGATTCAGCAAAACTATTAAGCAGTGACCTTATCAAATTATTAAAGGCCGGTGGTTTCAATCTCAGAAAGTGGAAGTCAAACGTTCCTGAACTTAACGATGCGACCCCGAGCAATCAAGAAAACTTTAATTTTAACCGAACAGAACACACGAAAACACTTGGACTTAGTTGGGACCCACAAAAAGATACACTATCATTTGGTATCAAACATGATTCATCATCAAAAGACGACACGAAAAGATCATTGCTATCATCAATATCTAAATTATTCGACCCCTTGGGCTTGCTAGCACCACTATCAACCAAATTAAAAATCATTTTCCAAAACGTTTGGCTATCAGAATCTACGTGGGATGACCCTATATCAGAAAATATTCAAAAAGAATGGTCAAAGGTCAAGGACGATATGAAAAATATAAATCAAATTATAATTAACCGATGGATAAAAACAAAAGAAGGCGACAGTATTGAATTGCACGGGTTTTGTGACGCGTCGGCAAAAGCTTACGCGTGCGTCATATATTGCAGAATAAAGAGGAGCGAAAATATGGACATTTCAATACTCGTAGGCAAATCAAGATTAGTTCCTGTTAAATCATCAATATCACTTCCAAAATTAGAATTAAACGGAGCACTATTACTATCAAAATTAATGTTGAAAGTCAAGGAATGTTTGACCGATTACAATATCAAACAGTATGGTTGGTGTGACTCTATGATATGCCTAGGATGGCTAAATGGAGACCCAAACAGGTGGAAGACCTTTGTTTCTAACAGAGTGAAACAGATAATTGAAGTCATGCCTGCAGAGTGCTGGCATTATGTGAAATCGGAAGAAAATCCTGCAGACTGCGCTAGTCGTGGCCTAACTACCAGTCAATTGGTAGATCATCCTTTGTGGTGGAAAGGACCTTCATGGCTGCAAGACTACAAGGAAAAAGAAGAACGACCTAACTATTCTACAGATTTAGAACTAAAACCAACAAAACAAGTGAATGTCGTCACCGAGAAGGACTTAAACGAAGATATTATTTATCAATTGCTATCAAAACACAGTTCATTTAACAAAGTTGTCAGAATCCTAGCATGGATAATAAAATTTATATCAAAAGAAAAATCTCAAAAACAAAGCTACCTATCTCTATCAGAATTACAGAAATCGAAAACTATCATTATCAAATATGTACAACAACATGAATTCAACAAAGAAATTACTAGCCTAAAAACACAAACTAAAATGTCACCAAAAAGCAAGATATGCCAATTAAACCCATTTCTGGATAAAGACGGATTGCTGCGAGTCGGAGGAAGACTGAAGAACGGTCCCATGGATCCGGAGATGAAACACCCAATCATCATCCCTAACAGCTGTCGTTTAGCTGAACTCATCATTGATCAATCTCACAAGCTTGTTTTTCACGGCGGTGCTCGTCTCACCTCAGCATTTATTCGACAAAAATACTGGATAGTTGGAGGAAACCGAGCGGTTAAAAAACAACTTCGAAAATGCGTCACGTGTCGGCGACATGCGCCTGTTCTACTCGGGCAAATAATGGGTGACTTACCCGCCGCTCGCATTACTCCATCCCGGCCATTCTATCACACCGGCGTTGACCTAACAGGATTCGTGGACGTTAAATCTAGCAAAGGCCGCGGTATCAAGACAACAAAAGGCTATATCACCGTTTTTGTGTGCATGGCAACAAAGGCTGTGCATCTCGAATTAGTATCAGACCTATCATCATCAACATTCTTAGCAGCTTTACGCAGATTCGCAGCGAGACGTGGAGCGCCCCGTCACATCTATAGTGACAACGGAACAAACTTTGTGGGCGCGAACAGAGTGCTTAATCAAGAATACATAGACTTGAAAACAACATTAGATGAAACATTCTACGCAGCTATCACAGATATGGATATTCAGTGGCACTTCAATGCACCTGCCTGGCCAAGTGCAGGTGGGCTTTGGGAAAGTGCCGTGAAAAGCCTTAAATACCATTTAAAAAGAGTAATAGGAGAACAAAAACTGACCTACGAGGAATACTCCACTCTCTTAGCTCAGTTAGAAGCCTGTCTCAACTCCAGACCATTATGCGCTCTATCAGAAGATTGTGAAGATTTGGATTATTTAACGCCGTCACACTTTTTGGCTAGTGGCCCGACTTTAACCGTAGTAGAAACTGAAAGAGATCTCAGAACACGATGGCAATTAACTCAAAAAATATTCAATGATGTATGGAAAAGGTGGCAAGATGAATACCTGAGTCATTTATCCGCCCGGAGCAAGTGGCGCCAACCCAAAGAAAACCTGAAGATAGATGACATAGTGATTATCAATGACGCTAACTTACCATCTGGCAAATGGGCATTAGGAAGAATAACTGCAGTACATCCCGGTCAAGACGGATATGTACGTGTAGTCACCATCAAGACCAAGAATGGCTTCATTAAGAGACCCGTGTGCAAAATTTCACTTCTACCCGTCGAGCAAAATCAACAGACGCCGGATGAAGATCCCAAAAAAGAAAGTATTGTGTCAGCAACAATAAATAAAAACAAGGATCGCAAAAAGACGTTTAAAACAAACAAAATTAATTTCATTTATTCGATATTCTTGTGGATGGTACTGATCATCTCACCTGCATATTGTTCCCATCAAGTATCCAGTTTAAACAACAGTCAAGGCCTTTATTTTGACAAAATTTCAAACATGCGACTTGCGCGTGATCATTGGAAATTAATCATATATTACGACATGGCTCCGTATTGGCAAGGCACAGAATTACTGCGAAAATATATAACTCACCTTGATGAATCATGTAGTAAACAAAACAGCAAAGGGATATCCCAGTGCGACGTCATCCTTCTTCAATTACATCACGGATTCGCCGAGTTAGAACACTACAATGGCATTTTGCTCGGTCAGCAGCTCTCACGGCGTGCGCGTGCTCGGCGAGGCCTTATCAATGGCGTCGGCTCTATCGCTAACGCTTTGTTCGGAGTCCTTGATGAAAACTTCGCTGAACAATACGAAAAAGATATTCAAACAGTGAGAGATAATCAAAAACATTTAGCCTTATTATGGAAAAATCAAACATCAGTAGTTGAGGCCGAATTTAACCTGATCAAAAGAGTTGAGACTTCAATAAATAAGCAGCACAAAATATTTAATCAACATTTGAATAAAATAGAACAAGAAATCTTCAAACAGAAAAGTGATCTCCAACAAGTAATAAACGCCAATGACTTTACATTGTCATCAGTTATCGCCAACAGCGTTTTAATGAACCTTAAGGGAATTCAAGAAACATTGGTAGACTCAATAACTAACATCTATCAAGGGAAATTCAATTTTCATCTGTTAACTCCTGATCAGTTGAGAAACGAATTAAATATCATTACTGGGTTACTAGCCAAAGATTTAACACTGCCGCTGTCCAACATGCAATCCGATTTGTCAAGGATATATCATTTACTAACTGCAAAGGCAAGAGCATTGAAGAACTTCGTCATTTTTGAAATAAACATTCCCCTAGTAAGCAGAGATAATTTCGATGTTTATAAGTTGATACCGATTCCACAGAAAGTTGGCAATAATATGATCAACATTCTACCTGTATCAGAATATGTAGCCGTGAATATACAAAAGGATTCATACGTTCCTATGCGAGACAGAGACCTACAGATGTGCGATACATATGACGTAGACACCTTCCTTTGTCGGGTTAAACAACCTGTATATCAAATGCAATCCGATGAGAGTCTTTGTGAAAAGAATCCCATATCAAATCAGTGCGAAACAATAACAACCGCATGCAAAAATACATGGTCCGAGTTACGTAATATGAATACTTACCTATTTTTTTGTTGCGGACAATGCACTCTACGAGTCATATGTGAAGATCACGTTACAGCTGAGCGATTAAATACGGCTGGAATTATTACTATAAGCAATGAGTGCGTGCTCAAGGGCCCCACTTTTACTGTTTACCCGCACAAACAATTATCAAATGTTATCACGAAAAAGGCCGATGTTATTAAAGTCAACATTCCTCCTATCAACAACATTATAAATCTATCAATACCTATATCTGCCATGGAAACTGTAACCATCAGCCATCAAAGAGAGATAGACGAAATCAATCACCAGATTAAAGCTATGAAAGATAGCTCTTCAGAAGGAGCCCTAGCAGATCGAATATCATATCATGACGTACACCACTACGTGGTCATATACTTGCTAGCAGCCTGCGGGGTGGTCGCCCTGGCCGTGGTCGTCGCGCGCCGCCTGCGGGAGCGAGCGCGGCGTGCGCCCGCGCCGCAGCCCGCTCCCCGAGCTGGCGTCCAGGACGCCCCGCATTCCGCGGTTCAGTGTATCAGTGAAAGTGTTCCGAATCAGTGTAGTGCAATCAATGACAATCAGTGTGTTTATGAGTTGAGTGAAATAAAAAGTGCCAAAGCTAACGTATCAAGTGCGCGTGTTCTCGATAGGGCCACGTCCCCTATTTTCCAACGAGAATTTAGTTCTCTATAGTTATTAAGTATATATTGTTCAATCACCTTGTAATAGTTTAACAAAAAATTGTTTTATCACCTTGTAACTCATATCATTTTCACCTATCATCTCGCTCTTCATCTCTTATCTTTCTGGCCCGGCAGGATGTACGAGCTAGCACGTACAATCGTCGCGTCAGCATTTCCCCGGAAGCGCATTATTTCATAATCCGCTTCACATTGCCATTTTTCATACTTGTTCATAATTCCATGAGTTCGTGTATAGCTATCATCCGCATCGCGCGCTCTCATATCATTCTATCATTTTAGTCGTAAGAGACCTTCTATCAATACAACTATCAGTTAATCACTATCAAGGACTTTCATTCCGTTCTACTATCATTCTATCAGCAAAGAGTACGAAACCGTACAGATGTTAAATATACTAATTCTGTTACTTAATTATTTTTATTCCCACATAAAGGGAGAAGGAAGAGGGTCTGAAATAACAAATTATTTTGTCATAACAAAAAGATTTTATTTATACATCTCGCCGCACTCATTAGTATTGACGACATCAGAATAAATATTAAAAGGAGTAACAAAACAGAAAGATTATGACTCTTGAATATATTGGGTTAAACAAGCAATTTAGATCACTGTTGGCTTAGGCAGAGCGGTGCCCTTAGTGTTTTTTTTTGCGTTTCAGTGAGTATCGGTGAGGAGTTACGTACCAATTGACACATTGGTCGACTAACCTGCAGCTGCAGGTGCGGCGCGTGCAGGCCCAGCGCGTGCAGCAGGTCTGCGGGCGCGGGGCGACGTGTTCGGTACCAAGTGACACATTGGTCGACTAACCTGCAGCTGCAGGTGCGGCGCGTGCAGGCCCAGCGCGTGCAGCAGGTCTGCGGGCGCGGGGCGACGTGTTCGGTACCAAGTGACACATTGGTCGACTAACCTGCAGCTGCAGGTGCGGCGCGTGCAGGCCCAGCGCGTGCAGCAGGTCTGCGGGCGCGGGGCGACGTGTTCGGTACCAAGTGACACATTGGTCGACTAACCTGCAGCTGCAGGTGCGGCGCGTGCAGGCCCAGCGCGTGCAGCAGGTCTGCGGGCGCGGGGCGACGTGTTCGGTACCAAGTGACACATTGGTCGACTAACCTGCAGCTGCAGGTGCGGCGCGTGCAGGCCCAGCGCGTGCAGCAGGTCTGCGGGCGCGGGGCGACGTGTTCGGTACCAAGTGACACATTGGTCGACTAACCTGCAGCTGCAGGTGCGGCGCGTGCAGGCCCAGCGCGTGCAGCAGGTCTGCGGGCGCGGGGCGACGTGTTCGGTACCAAGTGACACATTGGTCGACTAACCTGCAGCTGCAGGTGCGGCGCGTGCAGGCCCAGCGCGTGCAGCAGGTCTGCGGGCGCGGGGCGACGTGTTCGGTACCAAGTGACACATTGGTCGACTAACCTGCAGCTGCAGGTGCGGCGCGTGCAGGCCCAGCGCGTGCAGCAGGTCTGCGGGCGCGGGGCGACGTGTTCGGTACCAAGTGACACATTGGTCGACTAACCTGCAGCTGCAGGTGCGGCGCGTGCAGGCCCAGCGCGTGCAGCAGGTCTGCGGGCGCGGGGCGACGTGTTCGGTACCAAGTGACACATTGGTCGACTAACCTGCAGCTGCAGGTGCGGCGCGTGCAGGCCCAGCGCGTGCAGCAGGTCTGCGGGCGCGGGGCGACGTGTTCGGTACCAAGTGACACATTGGTCGACTAACCTGCAGCTGCAGGTGCGGCGCGTGCAGGCCCAGCGCGTGCAGCAGGTCTGCGGGCGCGGGGCGACGTGTTCGGTACCAAGTGACACATTGGTCGACTAACCTGCAGCTGCAGGTGCGGCGCGTGCAGGCCCAGCGCGTGCAGCAGGTCTGCGGGCGCGGGGCGACGTGTTCGGTACCAAGTGACACATTGGTCGACTAACCTGCAGCTGCAGGTGCGGCGCGTGCAGGCCCAGCGCGTGCAGCAGGTCTGCGGGCGCGGGGCGACGTGTTCGGTACCAAGTGACACATTGGTCGACTAACCTGCAGCTGCAGGTGCGGCGCGTGCAGGCCCAGCGCGTGCAGCAGGTCTGCGGGCGCGGGGCGACGTGTTCGGTACCAAGTGACACATTGGTCGACTAACCTGCAGCTGCAGGTGCGGCGCGTGCAGGCCCAGCGCGTGCAGCAGGTCTGCGGGCGCGGGGCGACGTGTTCGGTACCAAGTGACACATTGGTCGACTAACCTGCAGCTGCAGGTGCGGCGCGTGCAGGCCCAGCGCGTGCAGCAGGTCTGCGGGCGCGGGGCGACGTGTTCGGTACCAAGTGACACATTGGTCGACTAACCTGCAGCTGCAGGTGCGGCGCGTGCAGGCCCAGCGCGTGCAGCAGGTCTGCGGGCGCGGGGCGACGCGCGGGGTCGGCAGCGAGCAGCGCGCACACGATGCGTTTGCTGCACGCCGACACGCGATCCCACACTGGCCCTGCGGGTTGTACAAACTTGTGCTATAACAACTTATCTGGTAATACCCTCAATCAAGAAGCCTTGAAGGTATTTTTGGGAACAAATAAAAATCACTAGGGGCGAGATCTGGGCTATAGGGAGGATTTTTCAAGATTTCGAAGCCCATTCTTTGAACAGCAGCCATCGCAACATGCATCTTGTGCACGAGTGCATTGTTGTGCAAAATGTCTTTGTGTCAATTTTCCCCGCCTTATATCTCACAGCATCCTGTAGACGTTCTTATAGTGCAGCGTAGTACTCTCCAGTTATAGAAACACTATTTTCTTTATAATCAATTAGGAGGATTCCTTCTGAATCCTAGAAAACAGAAGTCATTAGTTTTCCAGCCGACAGAGACACTTTAAATTTCTTCGGGGGTGGTGTACACATTTTGTGCCACTTCATAAAGTCTTGTTTGGACTCAGGCTCATAATGATGAACCCAAGTTTCATCGCCAGTCACAATTCGGTTTCAAAAAGGATGAACCTTTTGTTCACCACAGAGCGCCAAAAACTCGCGACAACACTCAACTCGCCGCTGCTTCTGGTGCGGCGTGAGCATTCTCGGCACCCACCTTGTACACACCTTTGACATGCCAAGATGGTCATGTAGGATGTTCAAAATGGTTGAAGCTGTTACTCCACGGAAGACCAGCGTCGTGGCATTCCTGAGATGCTACGACACATGCTGTGGTGGCCCCACTTTCAGTATCTTGTCTATGTGATTTTTAAATGTGTTTTTCTATTTGGTAAGAAATGTGATACTAAATAAAAATGTTTTCTTCTTCTTCAACCATTTCTGCAAGCTGCATCTTCTTTAAGCGGGCGTGTTCCAATATGATTTTTTCGACGTTTTCTGCCGTGGTTGCCTTGATAGGCCGCTTCGACATCTGATGATCTTTAATCGAATCCCTGTCTTGCTCATACAGGTTGTGCCACTTGTAAACCATGGTTTTAACAGAACAAGAGTCCTCGTAAACAAAAGACATCTGTTCCAAAATAGTCTGGTTTTCCTCGCTTGGTAAGGAATTTGATGACTGCGCGAAACTAAATTTTCTCCATGTTGCAAATTTTCTTTCCGGATCGACTTGTTGATTGACGTCAGTGTTGGGCTTAATTAATTACTTTTGTAATTTAATTACTAATTCAATGAAAAAGTAATTGAATTACTTTAATCAAAATAACATGTAATTGAAATTAATGTAATTCAATTACGTAAGTCAAATTACTCAATTACTCTTTATGGGTAACATACAAAACCACCTAAACTGTGCGGTTGTTTGCTTGCTTGCTGCGCGCATGCGCACACGCACGCAGGTATCCCGCCTCCTCTCGTGCACCTTTCCTCCCACCCCGCGTACTAACCACATTGGATAGAAAGAGACGGTAAATCTTAGAGGAAACTGCAAGAGAATCTATGAGCACCAGCTCAAAGAACGATGATGATTCATATTTTGTTTCGAAACAGATTCTTCTGAAAGTGAATTGAATGAATCACACCGTTCGACAAGACCTGAAATTCTTATGTCCAAGTACCTAGCTGATTCCTAGAAAGAAACTTCAATGCTCATCAGAAATCCTGAGATAAAGCGTTTATAAAGTATAATACATTATTGCCGTCATCAGGCCCTGTTGAGAGATTATTCTCATAAATGCTACAATTATTAATATACCTAAATCTCACAAACTTTCTGAGAAAATGTTGAACAAAGAGTAGTGTTAGTTTTAAGTACATGACATTTTTTTTAAAATTAAACCTATTTGATGAATCATAAATCGTTTTATTTAACTCGTATGACGAGACGAAATATTTTGCATCAGGGCTCGTAATTGATTAATTGCAATTACGAATTACAATTACCAATTGTAATTGTTAATTGAATTATTTTTCAATAATTTCAAGTAATTTGTGATTGAAGTCTCCAATTACAAATTGTAGTTGTAATTGTTAATTTTTAGTTAATTACATTTTGCCCAACACTGATTGACGTGTAGCTCAGATAATTATAACCAAATTTTTTTGAAACTTCATATTAATACTCTCAATGAGTGTCACAACTAGTGCAGTTAGTAAAAAGTCGCCCTTTCCCCGTCCATACCCCTCATTCCGCGAATTTTTTGACCCGCCCTCGTAATAGATGGAACTAATGAAGCTTCGATCAAATACATAATTTTTATGAGATTCGAGAATCTATTAAATATGCTTCAGTTCGTTCCGATGTTAGATTGATGTACCACATCCGGGACGACCTGATATACAACTCAATAGCCGTGTAAACTTAAGGTGCCTATCCACCGGCGCAGAACGGAAAATCTGAAAAATATTAACCAATGAGAAGAACTGAAGAAGACCGGAGATTTTGTGCAATCCTATTGCTTAATATTTCTCCGTTTCTCCACTACCATGGTTGGAATTGTAAAAAGGTAGGAAATTAAGATTTTGAGGTATCATTTACGGAGATAATATGAGCTTCTAACAACTCACAAGATCAGACTGGATTTAAGCCGCCTATAACCGAAAAATCTATAATTCCATCCAAAGACGCTTAAATAACCATAAAAGTCATAACAAAGTACATAATCAAA
Organism: Pyrausta despicata; assembly: GCA_963921415.1. NCBI lineage: Eukaryota > Metazoa > Arthropoda > Insecta > Lepidoptera > Crambidae > Pyrausta > Pyrausta despicata. The sequence goes on along the minus strand of OY992870.1, from coordinate 8,810,278 downwards.
TAACTCACCGTCCATAGAGAAACTGCCGCTGCGAATCCTGTCCATAAACACGGTGATGGGCTCCTTCTTGGACACCGGTTGGAAAGGCGCCTTACCGCACAGCATGCAATACTAAAAATTAAACAAATGGTAATGTAATGGAAGTTTATTCATTTCCAATACAAAATGTACAGTAGATAGAAAAGTTATGACTAATGGAATTGCAATCAATTGACGACCCCTTTGGTGTAATTGTCAAGATGTTGACTATTAACCAAGAGGTCGCGGGTTCGATCCCCGCACTGTACAAACATTTGTGTGCATGAACATGTCTGTTTGTACTGGTCTGGGTGTTATTGTGATGTATGTGGGTAGGTTATAGGTTTATAAATACGTATACGTGAGGTAGGGAAACATTGATTCGAGTCAGTCTGCGATTACATCTGTATCAACCGGACGCACGCATTTTCTTTGGAATTCCCTAACCCTCATCAAGTACACTACAGTTATATGTGTTTATTTAAGTTTATTTGTAACTAGCTTTCGCCCGCGGCTCCGCCCGCGTGGACTAATATTTTTCGTGTCCCACGGGAACTGCATATTTTTCCGGGATAAAAAGTAGCCTATGTGTTATTCCAGACTATTATCTACCCCTGTGCCAAATTTCAACCAAATCCATTCAGTAGTTTTTACGTGAAAGAGTAACAAACATCCATACATACAAACTTTCGCCTTTATAATATTAGTAGGATAACACTGTTGATTCTGTAACACAAGTGCTTAAGCTACTTACCACGGAGTCAGATCAATGTATGTGATGTTGCTGTATCGTATTAAAAAAAAAACAAGTTTTGTATTTTCCAGTTGCCGATATTTACAGTATATTTAACAACTCAGTATTCATGAACTTCGAACCGCGGTAATTATACAATATTTTATCGGCTTTACTTTACAGAGTTCTACACAAAGAACGTAACGGCGTAGTGTAGGTGATAAAATGACAGAGCATAACGGCGTCGTATTCAAAAAGTTTGCAGTGTCATCATTTTATCTTTACGTTGGTCGTTACGACATCATTGCTGTAATTTGAAGCTATAGTAGTATAGTATAGTAGTGTATAGTTTGGTAGCTATCTACCAGTGGCTAAATAATGGCATAAAATTAGATTATTAATAATTGTATTTTTCATAGAAAAAGTTTAAACCTCTCAGCTTTTAGTATCAAACTGACAACTTAACTTTCAGTAAACGGAAGATAATAATATAATAATAATAATACAATTTATTTAGTTTCAAAAATAACAATTAATATGGGCTCAGGATCAAACTTCAAATCAAAGATTGGAGGATATTGAGGTTGAGAATAAGTGAGTGATGTAGGAAGTGATTAGGTCCGAATCATAATAAAAACTACAAATAGGCGTAATGATACCTATCGTAAATATTTCCAAGACCATAGTGTTTTAAAAACATAACTTCTAGAAAGCTAGCAAAACCAATTTATTTCCAAAAAGCTGTAAAAACCAAAATTTATTTACATAAAATTAAATTAATATTCAGTCAATTGACTATAGTATTATCATACAAAATCTATGGATGCAGATCGTTTTGACACATGATAAAAAGTATGTCAACGATTGGTGGTGTCATCTAGTCTATTATAAACAAAGTAAACATGTATCTATTTACACAATGCATACCATTTACACGGATTACTAGACAAAGATCTATATACAATAGAAGTATACTTACGAAAATAACTCCGAGACTCCACATGTCAACAGCGGGCCCGTACGGCGGGGCCGAGTTGCTTCGCGCGCGGGATACCACTTCGGGCGCTGCGTACGGTAAACTGTAACAAATGACAATTCATTTACTACGAATATTAGAGAACACACCATATATCCACACGTACCATATAAACCATTATTTTAAGCAATTTACTTTTCAAACTTTAAAATGAGACACTTTTACGGATTATTTCGCGATTTATTTACAATTTGTTTTAACCTGACGTTTCGGACCCTTTTCAGCGTCCGTGGTCACAGGTATTCATTTGTCATTGGTCAGTCACAGGTGGTCATTTCAATGTCTACTGTTCGAGTAAACCGAAGAAACAAATATTTTTAAACTTTACTTTAAAATTAAATGTATTTTTTTTCTAAATATTCCATCAGATTTCGACTTGTAACTGTTTTCTTATTGACTAAACCGTGTTCAGTACATCAATTTTACAAATAGAGTGTTCCCAGTTCTCAAAAACTGAAACTTGATGATGTCTTGATGGTGAAAACTCCATGACAATAAAGGAAAACCTTCTAATTTTATAATGGGTTATATGCTTCAGTAGCAAATTTGTCTAGCCCTAGCTATAGTAACTTGTGACTTCAATTGCTAGGTCATAGTCGGTCGACAAAACTAGCGATTCATTCGTTAGGGCAAAGCTACTAACTACTATTCCATGTAACTTTGTATGTAATGGCCAATTTCAATATCCTATCTACTGAAAGTTAAATAACTGCCAATTTCATACTAAAAGCTATTTGAGGTTTCAAATTTTTCTATGAAAATAGCAGTTCTCTAACTTTCAGTCATCAGTAGATAGGATATTGAAACCTGGGATTTATGTCATGTAACTTTATATAGGCACCCATTATGGCTATCGCCGAAGAGGCAGACCCAAGAAACGATGGTGTGACGACTTTGTCAATACAACAAGGGACTGGGAAACATTGGCAACGGACAGGGACAGGTGGAGAGATTTGGGGGAGGCCTTTGCCCAGCAGTGGGATGATATAAAAAAAAAATATATAGGCATCTAGGTTTGCAATTATTATTTATTTATTTAAAACTTTATTGCACAAGAAATGTACAAATGGGTGAACCTAATGCTAAAAGCATTTTCAGCCAGTCAACCTCAAGGTAATGCAGAAAGAAGGCAATGGGTGCAGAGAAAATTAAATGAGAAAGGTAAATTGTGCAATCGCTTTCTAAACTATCTCATTTTTCTATCCTTATTATGTTTATCAGTTGTCTAGTACCCATAACACAAGCCTTGTAACTTAATTTGGGACTAGAGAATTGGTGTGATTGTTGTGAAATATTTATTTTTAAACAAATACAAATATACAACATACAACAACAACAGCATCACATGCATTGATCTGACTCCGTGGTAAGTAGCTAAAGCACTTGTGTTACAGATATCAGAATCAACAGTGGTATTACAAATAAACTTAAATAAATACATATAACACCCAGACCAGTACAAACAGACATGTTCATGCACACAAATGTTTGTACAGTGCGGGGATCGAACCCGCGACCTCTTGGTTAATAGTCAACTTCTTGACCATTACACCAAAGTGGTCGTCAAATTTTTATATATATTTATTTATTACCTGAAGCAAGGCGTCATCATTCTCGGTCTCTCATCGGCCTCGGGTGCGCGCTTCGCGAACCCAAAGTCTACCACTTTCACTGTGGCGTCGCTGAGGCGAGAGCTGGTGAGGAGAATGTTCTGCGAAGAGAGGACATCCCGTTAGAATGATCATGTGAAAAAATTGTGTGCATATTTTTGGTGATGGTGTGTGTTTTGGTGTGGTGATGATTATATGTGTATGTGTGTTACGAGTGGTCATAGAGTATATTGTTTCTTTTTTGAGCGCGAACACATGAGATTGTAATGATACGCTTTTTAAGTATGAAATTTGGTACACATACATCGTCGTCACCATTCTGTATGCATATTAAATTTCTCCCAAATTGGTACAGTAGTTTAGACGTGAAAGCGTAATATACGGAAAGTGAATTCTCGTATTGTAGTCTCCACCCTGTAGGTGATGTTTATATATTTGTGTTGTGATAATATGTGATAATGTGTGGAAATTGTGTGTAATTACACGGTAATGGTGTGTCTTTGTATGGCGATTGTGTGTATTAATACCATGATGGTATCTGTTTATGTGTAGTTATTTTATTAGATGTGACGATGTTGTTCTTTCATTTCAAGTATGTGTGATAGATATGTGTGTTGTATGTGAGTGTTTGTCTATGTGCTTGTGAGTATGTTGTGTGTATTTAAAGTTGAACGTATCTGTATGACTTGGTACTTGCACCTCACCTCGGGTTTGAGGTCCCTGTGCACGGTGCGGCGCGCGTGCATGTGCCGCACGGCCAGCGCCAGCTGCGCGAGCACGCGGCGCGCGTACTACTACTTGCACCTCACCTCGGGTTTGAGGTCCCTGTGCACGGTGCGGCGCGCGTGCATGTGCCGCACGGCCAGCGCCAGCTGCGCGAGCACGCGGCGCGCGTACTACTACTTGCACCTCACCTCGGGTTTGAGGTCCCTGTGCACGGTGCGGCGCGCGTGCATGTGCCGCACGGCCAGCGCCAGCTGCGCGAGCACGCGGCGCGCGTACTACTACTTGCACCTCACCTCGGGTTTGAGGTCCCTGTGCACGGTGCGGCGCGCGTGCATGTGCCGCACGGCCAGCGCCAGCTGCGCGAGCACGCGGCGCGCGTACTACTACTTGCACCTCACCTCGGGTTTGAGGTCCCTGTGCACGGTGCGGCGCGCGTGCATGTGCCGCACGGCCAGCGCCAGCTGCGCGAGCACGCGGCGCGCGTACTACTACTTGCACCTCACCTCGGGTTTGAGGTCCCTGTGCACGGTGCGGCGCGCGTGCATGTGCCGCACGGCCAGCGCCAGCTGCGCGAGCACGCGGCGCGCGTACTACTACTTGCACCTCACCTCGGGTTTGAGGTCCCTGTGCACGGTGCGGCGCGCGTGCATGTGCCGCACGGCCAGCGCCAGCTGCGCGAGCACGCGGCGCGCGTACTACTACTTGCACCTCACCTCGGGTTTGAGGTCCCTGTGCACGGTGCGGCGCGCGTGCATGTGCCGCACGGCCAGCGCCAGCTGCGCGAGCACGCGGCGCGCGTACTACTACTTGCACCTCACCTCGGGTTTGAGGTCCCTGTGCACGGTGCGGCGCGCGTGCATGTGCCGCACGGCCAGCGCCAGCTGCGCGAGCACGCGGCGCGCGTACTACTACTTGCACCTCACCTCGGGTTTGAGGTCCCTGTGCACGGTGCGGCGCGCGTGCATGTGCCGCACGGCCAGCGCCAGCTGCGCGAGCACGCGGCGCGCGTACTACTACTTGCACCTCACCTCGGGTTTGAGGTCCCTGTGCACGGTGCGGCGCGCGTGCATGTGCCGCACGGCCAGCGCCAGCTGCGCGAGCACGCGGCGCGCGTACTTCTCGTCGACGCCGCCCGGGATGTGCGCCGCCAGCTCCCCGCCCGTGGCCAGCTCGGTTACTATGTACGTGAAGGCCTGCCGATGGAAAAATGATACATAATCTCTTTTTTCTATCCTAGATCTCTTCTCGTGATCCCACAGAGAAACTATGTTTATAGTTTTGTGGGATTATTGTCATTTCACTGTAAAACGTTGTTTGTTTAATAAATCAGACGTGATCTTTGGCGCGAAAAAACTTCTCTGCCTAATCCCTTTGTCCGACTTGCCGAGAATCTCCCGCCTGGACATGATCAACCATGGCCGATCTAGAAGTCCTTAAACAGGCTTTGGACTCAGGTTGGTCAAAGTAAGGAGAACATGGCCAGGTGGGGATTTTCGGCAAGCTCCGATGTAGACTGTGTTTGCGGTCCAGTGCAAACTATGGCACACTTAACACGTGCCCGGCGTGCCCCAACACCTGCACGCCAGCGGATTTAATGAACTGCAGCCGATCCGCAATACAAGGCACTTGCAGCACAAAAGCAGCGAGGCAGTTCGGACTGGGTCAGCTTTAAGTAACTCGACGTTAATCTGGGAAAGCCCCGGGAATAGCCCGGGGCTTTCCCAGATTTAAGCTGCATTATGGCTTTCACTATTTCATCCAAACATGGCGCAGCTACTGAGATGTCAAGCAAAGCAGTGGGCTCGATTGGAGGTGATGAGTCAGAAGTCTGATGTCTTGTAAGCAGGTTAGAGAAGTGTTCAGTCCATCTTTTAGGTTGTTCCTCAATATATTATACAACATAATAGAAAGTTATGTATATTATAATTTAAAGTTATATACTAAGAACGATACTAAGTAACGTTTCGTATGTATTTTGAGGTGTGAAATCTTGGTAAAATTTGGCCATATAATGAAACTAGCTGGTTTTGTCACGAACAGAGATTACGACGCATATAAAATGATTGATATCGACATATAGCCGGTTTCAATATCCTATGACTGAAAGTTAGATAAATAAATGTCTCTTTCATAGAAAAATCTGAAACCTCAGATAGCTTTTAGTTTGAAACTGACAGTTATTTCATTTTCAGTCACCGGTAGTAAGATATTGAGACTGACCATTACAGAAAATATGGCTAACTAGTCTGTCAAAATCATTTGATAGTTTCATAGGCTAAAACGTCTCTCAATATTGCAATAACCGGGTTAAATATTATTCATTCGTTAAATCAGGAGAGCCTTATCTTAAACACAAAAAGATAATAGCCACATAACTTTTCACACACTGAGGTATATTGTACGCGAATATATGCCGAAGCTTCCCGATCGCTGCCCATCCGAGCTGAACTCGAGAGATCGCATTCTCGAAGTGAGACTTACCTATCTGGACTGTTTGTCCAAGATAAACATAGTGTTGAAAAACTTCAAGTGTAATGGTCCCAACGTTGACTAGAAGTCAAGTCATTGGGGTCAAACTCATAACACTCCTCTTTTTTGTCGGGGGTTAAAAAATTAAAGGGTTCACATTAAACACAACTTACCGAATCGTGAAACACTTCATGCAGAGTGATGATGTAGGGGCAGCCTTGACATTCTTTCAGTAGTTCTATTTCTTGCCGTATTTCCTTTTTCTGTGTTGAGATTATCTGCAACAAAAATAGTAATCTTTACAAAACAAACAAAAATAAAGCTTTAAGATAGTTTTGTATACGCTTTTCTAAATGTTTATACTTTTCTATAGTAGTCATCGTTTATTGTGCTTTCAAAAGGCCATAAATTAATCCTGATAATTTTAAACCACGTTTGAACAAAAGTCAACAAAATATTCAGCATGGACAGTGTACGTAGCAATGATTATATGTGTTAAACTTCACTCAACACACACACTTAGATTTAAGTTGTAGAAAGAGTGTCCTATAGAAAGGACAAATATATTTTACAATAAATAAATATTTCTCAACAATCACACTAATTCTCTAGTCCCAAATTAAGCTACGAGGCTTGTGTTATGGGTACTAGACAACGGATAAATGATAACAATGATACTTACTTTAACAGCATACTCCTTCCCGCTCTGCCTGTGTATGCACTTTCTGCAAACCGAATATGAGCCGTCTCCTAAAAGGGGTGTACTCAAATCAACGGCATACTTTTGAAAGAACGGTGAGTCCTGTGAAAAGGAAAAGTTACATCAATATTGTGACAAATTATAACAACTAGTAAAATTGAGATAAAATATCGCTTAGAATTACTAAAGATAATACTTGTTGAATCACCAATATATAAGTTTAAAATAAAAAAATTAGGAGCTTTTAGATTCCGTATCCATTAAAGCTGAAAAAGAATTTAATTTCCAATAAACGACGCCAGCGCAGGAACCCAAATACATCCAACCGTAACCACTTGAACAACTGGAGTTGGAAGTCGCAGGACTTACAATACAATTCACAAAGTGACACAGAGAATGGACCTGGAAACACAACACTGACACCAATAAAACACTCGACGCGTTTCGCCACTACACGTCGCTCGTTGTCCTTCGAAGAGACAACATCTCCTGAGAACGCCACGTGTAGTGGTGGATTTTAGTCATGGATTTCCGCAAAGTAACGCCGGATTCCATCAACTATGCGTATCCTTTGATTCAAAGCGATGGCGAAATATGATGCGAATTCATATTGTTGGTAATGCGCCTTATCAAGTTGCAATAGATTACAAGTGTGGCTAAAAGCTACGAAGAGCAGTAGCAGTATGACGGCAAGTCCTTCACAAAGAACATAGGTCTCACCTTGGCCACCCATCCCTTGAGTTTGTCGTGCTTCTGTCCGGTCGCCTGCATCCAGATCTGGTCGGAGATGATGTTCTCCGAGAACAGTATGCTGGGCGCCACGTACGAGTAGCCTGCAACAAATAGAGAAAGTATGTTTATCAAGGAGAATTGGAACAATTTTCAACGCATTCTTATAAATGGACTTGGTACGAGTATTATTTTCGCTACAACCCGTTGATTATGAATACCCTTTTGGAATTCTTAATCAATGCTACAACCTCATACATAACATTTTGAATGCATAATTGATGATGAACGCAAAGCTTATTTCAATTATATCAAGTGTCACTCACAAAGATTCAAAGACCAAATTCTACGGTTTATTAAAGACGAATCGGTATCTATCTAAAAGACATAGACACACATATAAGCTTTGAAGCCCGTTTTCGAATCGCTAAGAATATAGATATGTTTCTTATTTGTTTTAACTTTTTGAAATATAAATATTTATTTGCGTAAATAGGGTAAAATTAACATTTGATTTGTTGTTAAAAGCAAGGCGATTTCATTTAGCTGTCATATAATAGCGTATAAAAGTGGCTTCTAAATGAACAGTTGGCTATTCCGGGATATAACCTTACATTCCTAGCTTTTTCTAGTTTCTGAGGCTCTTATACGGTTTAAATCGCTTTGGCGATAGTAGTAAAGATTATCAGAGTCACGAAAGTATTTTATAAGGTTGTAACTTTCCTATACAACTCTAGGCCAAGGTTCGCGGATAACACATAATTACCTATCATTTTGGAAGACAAGCAACAGCTTGTAGTGACGGACGCGTAATTAAAACATGTCAAGACAACCAACACTCTATACCGGCAATTCGTGTGTCAGTCAGTTAGTTGGTCATTATTTTACAAATTACCTAATGATCTAATAATGATGATGAATTACACAATGTACTAATAAATGAAAGTGTGACTTTTTCGTGGAAGAGAATATCTTTTCTGAAAATATAAAAGTATATTTAAGACCTTTAAGAGGTCTGTCTTATGACGGCAATTGTCTTCACGAGTAGACATCTTCCCTAGGCTCCATTTGTTAGGTTTGATCTTGTAAGACGTAATCAGTTTTATGTTTACGTAGTGAACTGCTGATCTGATTGTGATATCATAGATGTTAAAGTATTTTTGCCTTTAAGTTACCTTAAGCAACTTAAACAGACTATACTGACCCAGGTAGGCCGAAGTAAGAAGAAGGTGGAGCTACAGCTCGGAGAGCGCACGCCTGTGCGGTGTTTCCCCCAGACAATGGCACATCTGTTGACCTGCTCTGCGTGTCTTACCGTCTGCACATGCGAGGACTCTACAAGGCCACTAACAATACTTAGTCGGTGGCTGAGTTTTGGTCTTCGACAATATAATTATTCCCAAGTCGACACGACAAGAAGGTTAAGAATTGAACCATTCGGCTACCAGGACAGAACTATCATAGAATTTCCAGGGTCCTCAATTCACGATACTATCTACGTGCGAAGTACATACCAAGGAACAGCTTGTCGTGGTGTTTGGGCGCCTGCGCGGGCGAGTCGGTGGGCGGCATCCGAGTGAACTCGTCGGCGAAGTTGCACGTGTCGGCCGCGTGAGACAGTTGCGGCACGAAGGGTGCGGGCACCTCGCGACGGGCCACCGCCTCCCAGTCCAGGTTCTGGGGATTTAGGAAGAGGGGGTTTAGTCAAGAGCAAACTAGACAACATAAGCGTTTTACACCTGGAGTCTATGGACTTTATATACTCAAAGAGCCTGCCTGGCAAGTTCAGTAAAACAATGGGTCCAGGATGTAATGAGGCTCCCTCGACACTACAGTGCTTCAGGAATGTTCGCTAAAGCCCGTGTAGATGGCTTTTATGCCCTATTTTACAAAAGAAATGGCCACTTAATGCGCAGGGTGCGTGAGAGCGCCAATATCATCCTGAACATTATTGCGTTAAGGGAGGACAGTCCCATATTAAGACACTGGGTGATGGCGCATTTGTCACATACCAAATTCAAGTTTAATTTTCAATGAATAATAACGTTGTTATAAGTCTCAATTGAAAAGTAAAAGACATTTAATTTAAAAAACATAAATTAACGAACTATCCAAAGACAGTCTTAGAAGTTACAGTATTTCGAGAGTGCAGAAGACCACTAGCTCCACTGGCGCATATAGTTTTGAGGAAGAAAACCGCAAAGAGCTAACGTTACCGCTTTATATTTCTTTCCAGATAGAAAACTGCACAAATTATGTACTTGTTTTTTTTTAGTGAAGCGTGAACATTTGTGCTTTGGCAAAACTTAAAACAAAAAAGTGGTTCACATTACATATTTACTTTCTGACACATTTTCTACTAAATATTTACTACTTTATAACTTGCACGGAGATCAGTAGGTAGCACACAAAATATAAGTAACTAATCTGAACAACTTGAAAATTAATTAATTTATTTAAGCCTTATTGCACAACAAAACTATGTACAAAAAGGTGGACTTAATCTAGGACTGGTGGAAATCTATAAGGCGTAACTTGGGAAGATATGTTTTAGTTATTTTTGTTTCAAAAGAGTGATGTTCTCTCAACTAACCTCGAAACAGTAATCTAACCTGGAAAAACGGGTGCCTCTTTAGCTCCTCGGCGTCCCCCTCGCCGCCTCCGAGCCGGCGGCGCGGGTCCTTCACCAGTAATCTGGAAAAACAGATGCACTTGATACTAAAATCTTATTACGACATTGACATTGGCAGTCTACCTACTACTACTGATACGGGGGATTTTGCCAATAAATATTAATAATTACAACGATACCCTACCACACGCCTGTATTTAGAGTGGACGCTTCGATTCCATGACAGATGCCCGATGACAGCCCGACTCATTGGCAATAGGGCTATGGGCAGTAATCGATATCTCGCTAACACTTCTACTACCTCCTTGGTAGTCTATGGCGACCTGCTGGTCGCTGGTGGCGCAGGCGCAGGATAGACAACCTTGCCAGGCGGCCTATCACGACCTTGCTTTTGGCTGAACAGAAGCGCTGCTTATCATTTTTGTTATAATATTTTGAAACAAGAACACTGTCCGAGAGCGGGAAGCAAGATCGCTATACGGCACCTGGTCACATGATCGGCCGAAGAGAAATAGATGCAGACGGTTAGTTTATTGAAACCGACTACTTTTTGCGAGGAGCGCGAGCTATATTTGAAAACTGAGCAATGTAAGAATCGGGGAAAGGCTGTTCGTAGACAACATGCTTGTTCGTGGTCTATTCATCTTGCTTACGATTAGCTCATTATTTTTGGTCACAACTATCACACATATCTCTTATCACACATACACACATGCACACGCTTACACATACATCACATATAAACTCACCACACAAACTCTCATCATAAAAGTGCCAAATACCCCAGATTAATAAACTTAATTGGTCTCTCAAGATACAGGCATAGCCTAGTTTGAGAGCCTCTGGTAACTCTGAGATTTTATAGCTCTTTCTTTATATTATAATTTATATGAAATACATGTATGTTTTTAGTTGTCAATAAATATAAATATATTTCTAAACTAGTTTGGGTGTTGTGGCTATTTGCTATGGTATGTCTACATCTACTCACTTCTTGATAAAGTCCTGGACGTCCGCGCTGACATCAGTGGGTATCGGGTAGCTGCACCTCACGATGCGTTTCGTGATCTCCTGCTGCGTGTTCTTCTCTCCCTCCACGGTGAAGGGCGAAGCGCCGGTCAGCAGCTCGTATGTTAGAACACCTACCGACCACCAGTCAACAGCCTGCGGACAATAGAGGTTCGAGATTGAAAAATCGTAAAGAGAAATTCCGTAGTTATTTTATCTAAGTAGTCCAGTACTACTCGATGGGTAAGTGCTTAAAAGGGCCGAAAGCATTGGACGAATATAACAAGTGCCGGAAAAGGTTACTTTCGTGGATGACGAACTAATCAATATGAAGATGACTTGAAAAAATGGTTAAACAGATGTGGGTGAATATGACCAGCTATTTTTGTAGACAATGTTTTAGTTTTGGTTGGCTACGTCATCAACTGCATGTTAGCTACGCCCTTGCCCTATCGATTACACCATGTCATAAATAAAATATAACCCAATGAGTATTCTTTTTGTTGCTCCAGTATTTATTTAGGTTACGAGTAGTTACAGACTGATTCTTTTCGTTATAAAGTATTTTTTAAGACATCTCTATGATAGAGAGTGAACAAAAGAATTTAAATGGATAGAGACTCTATCCATTCGCAAAATCTTTTGTTTTCTAGCTTTCTTTTAAACAGTAATCAATACGCAAATCCCCTAATAATGTCCCTTCCGTAGTCTTCAGTATCGTCTGCATAACCTTCGACGAGATTAGCCGAGCGCGGCTTCCGCGGTGGAACCTTGGCTAGGGCTGCCACAGAGGGTAAACTGATAATTATTAGCGTAAACTAACGGCCGCCCGCAACTTCGTCCGCGTTCAAGTTTGAACAAATGTTATAAGAGTTTTGGCCAGTCTACTCGCTGTGATCTTTAAAACGGTACCTCAACATATTTTTTATGCCCTAGCACCGCGACACAGGCTGGTGGTAAAGGAATGCTCTTACACAAATAATATATAGAGATATTTATTGCAAAAAAAAGGTTTTACTCTAATCTGTTTAGTTTTATGAATATAGAAATCAATTTGTGATGATACGTAAGTAAAGTACTAAAATGATTGCTAAAAATTACCTAAACTTAAATGTTTTGATGACCGAGTAAATGACTCAAGACAATGACTTGGCTTTTGAAATGTAAACATACAACAAGGTATTTATTAAAAGCTTCTGTTTATATTTCATAAGCGTTGTTTTTTTTTCTTGTTATCTAGTTACACTTTTGTGGCTATATCTACGTAATTCGTATCTAGGACATCATTTTTTATTTGACGTACTTTTTAAATTTAAGGCTATTTGATATACTATGACCAAATCGAGACTTTTTCCAGTCAAAGACAGATGCTTTAACTGTAATTCATTTTTTTTTTTTACTTATTTAAGCGTTGACAACCCTACAAACATGCACACGTACTCGACCTTTACCTGTACAGCACTTATACGTTATATTACAATTATACCATCAAAACTTAGGACAAGTGTACATTATATGTTTACCTTACCGCCTATATCATTAAGAAAGTAATTTAAAACTCATCTGAGCTGTAAACAGGCGACGTTGTTTTCTTTAGCATTAATTATTCTATATTATCACGGTTTATTTTCGTGTTTTGTTAATTATTTAGGTTCTCAATAAAGTGGATTACTAATTTATAAATAACTTTTGCATTATTATTGTTAGTAATGCTTAAATTCTACCAAAATTACTACATTAGATGTTGACACAATTCGCTACCACGAAATCAAAGCTAAAGTGAACAGGCATCTTTTAGGCGAGCTCGCTCCATCGTAGACCCAGTCTCTGCCTAGTTAGTTAGTGTAGGCTTAGTCTTGGGTCAAGAGCAAACCTTGTCCAAATATAAAAATAAATAAATTATAATGTTCTAACAATGCAATAAAAACTTATAGGCTGAAGTGCTGATATCAGAAAAAAATTAAAATCCATCATCTCATATAATTTCTCTATGATATTTCTAATAATCACTACGCTTTAAGATCTAGGCAATAAAGTCGCCATTAATTTGAATTACTCAACTACAAACCTTGATCGTGGTAGGAGCGAGGCCATTCTTGTATTGCGGAAGGTTACCTTACTGTAATCGGTTACTTTACATCACCTTTATTACAAACCGATAAGGTTCAAAATGTCATACCTCAAAGTAACAGTTAAAGCAAAGAGTAATTTAAAATGTGAAGTATACGCTAAGTGGTAAGGTCGATATTTGCTTATGGTAATATGATGGGCAATGTAGGTCATTTGAGCAGATTTTTGGCAACGTTCACATAGCAACAAGAATTCGTATTAGTCAAGTTAACAGTTAGTACAGTTGGTGAAAATGTTGCTAAGTTGAAACGTGGCTTATTCTTTATGGTCGTAAGACACAAAACTTGTCGTATTTTTCCTTGTACTTTACAGTAAACTGCGACATTGTAATATTGGTTACGAAAATAAATTTGCAAGTGGCGACTCCATGCAATTTATGTGCTATAATAATTCTCTTCCCTTTTGGCAAACCGTTCTAAGTGCGAAAAATAAATTGCTTTATTTTCAGGTCTGAGAATAAGTGCGAATTGCTATTTTATTGAACACTTGCAAGAGCATTTACTCTTCAAAATCATAAATGGTATGGTAATACACGAATCCAAAACATTTATAAAATTTCTAACAAACCAGCAAATGGATAATGCAATGGACATTTTAGTGCTCTATTTTTTGTTGTAAAGAAAATGTAATAAGCCAAGTCTCAAATATAAACGGTAATTGTATTTTAAGGAAGTCAACGTTTCTCGGTTATCGACAGCTAATCGATTTTCAATCTATCGGCCAATGAAAACTTATGTAAGTGATTTATTAATCAATAGAACGAGAAAATTGCAATTTAGTATATAGCGATTTAACTTTCTCTTGTCAATAAGTCAATGGAAGTGATAAGTAGAGTAATAATAATACTAAATTTATTTATTTCCAAAAAATATACATTAGTATTTTGTCGATTTTTTTACCATAAGTAGTCGAATGACACTTGTGTAGGGAATAACTTGCTACTTTCCGTGATCATTATCTTATAAGTATATTTATCATTACCTTATATGTATTTATTTACAAAAAATGAAAAAAAAAAAAAAAGTATTTAAGTATGTTTATCCGTTGTCTAGTACCCATAACACAAGCCTCGTAGCTTAATTTGGGACTAGAGAATTGGTGTGATTGTTGTGAAATATTTATTTATTTAATCACCAAGTAATTAACAAAAAAAAACGTAAGAAATAGTACAGTAGTAATACTATAGTAGTAGTAGTAATATACTGTGATTTTGAAAGAAGTTACAAAGAACTTCTTTCAAAATCACAGTATCTACCAGATCTATTCATTATTTCGGATTAAAATGCCTGTACGTTGTTAAAAATGTTGTTTATAAGGAAATTAAAATTTTCAGAAACCGACATTATCAACTTCGTCATTGAAAACAAATCTTATGCGGAAGTTAGCCAAGACACTTTATCAGTTATGATAAAGAACAGAGAAGTATTTTATATTTATTGTGGAATGTCATTATTACATAGTTTATGGTGCTGGTGCTAGTGATATAAATATTGTATATTTTAAATAAAGTCTCCCATCAATACATACATAACATACAATAAACATTGGTATGGAACCCTGAAATCTTATCAATTCAAAGGTACATGTATCTATATTTATGCATCTTTTGGTACAAGTATATCGGTATATAATTAAAAACGCTTCATTCATAGTGATTATTTATCACTATTATCAGTTAGGTAATTGAGCAGCATGCTAAGCCCTAATAGTTTCAGCCTGTATGGGGGCAGTAATAAGTTGGGCATCCCACTGTTGGGCCGACCTCAACTTCTAGGCATAAATACATTGAGATGACCCCTCGTATTTTGATAACACTTTCGCCCATCAAATTAAAATGTATGCAAAAAAAAAGTGTTTACACTCGCGAAGATTACCGACATTAAGAAGGCCCCCTGTATTTTGATAAAATTTTCGCCCATTAAATTAAAATCTATGCAAAAAGACAACAAATAAACGTGTTTGTTTACACTCAAGCAAAGTTTATTGGCACAGGGGCATAGACAAAGACAATCCAATCATCAATTATTTATTCCTGACGGAAACCGGGTTAACGTTCAGATACTAATTAGGGCGTATAATCAACTATTTATTTAGGCAACTTTAATTTTTAGCAATAACAATGCAAATTTCTTAACAATGTGAAATTAAAACACACTTAATGAAAAATGGACTACCGCAGGCAGGACTCGAACCTACACCTCTCGCAAGCCGGGCGATTGAGCTACCGTGACACTTACTCATCAGTCCGAATTTAAATGCTCCATAGGCAAGCCATTATTCATCAATGTATGTAGTAAGACACATTTTTCTTTAAGTGTTTAAATTTCTCATTATTTATTTAGGCGTTATTGGGTCAGCCAATAGGGTGACCAACTTACCGGGGTATTGAGTAATGACACCGTTTTGATAGTTGGGTTAATCGTATGCTACACTGTTTTGCAATATAGTTTCCACGTATTGTTTAGTTGAAAGAATGTGTGTGTGTGTGTGTGTGTGTGTGTGTGTGTGCCTTGCTTATTTTTGATTAATACCACAGACTACAGAAAATATGGCTATCCATTTTTGTTGTAAGATCTTCCGCATAGGACGTCGCAATGTTGATGTTTAAAGAAAATAAATGAATTGAATCCAATGATTAACAATCCTATACAGTTTAAGTTACCAAAACCGATTTCATTGAGGTACATATAAAATTACTAAGCTTTTACAAGTCTCTAAAGAAGTTTAAAATACTCTTATATCGCTAGATATCAGATAAAAAAATCCACTAACAACATTAATTCCTCGGAAATTCCATCGAAATGAACTTTTTTTTCTAAAACCAATAGTAAATTAACTAAACAATTAGAAGAGACTGCTTTACTCAGACGGCATGCCACCACCCCAAGAGCCGATCATAAAAGCTAAAGACCTGCGCAATAATACCGTAGCCAGACGAGTTTACAATGTGCATGACATTGGTGTTCCTATTATCGCGGGGCGAGGCCACGATGCTTATGTAACGGAGTAGACAAATTCTTACTTTGCTCATAAATTCAGTAGTCGTGGAATGATATATCTTGTCTATCTACTTTAAAGTTTTTAGTTTTCATATTTTCATTATTAATAATGAAACTTACTTACTGTTACCAGAAATACATATATAACTTTAGAAAAGCTTTCAGTTTTATAGAACTATAGTTGAAGGCAGCTCTGCCTTAACTAGAACAGTGATAATTTTATTTAAAGTAACTCATACCACCTACGATTAAGGGCGTACTTAAATCTTTGCCCAAAGCAGGTATTTTGCGGATCATGTCATCTAAATATTTTTACCAACATTGGTTTAAAAACACAAAGCCCTCGTAGGGAAAAGATAGATAATGAAAAACGTTTTCCCCAGCCGGAGAACCCGGAAACCGTCACTTAATATTGACAACAAATGGCTCACGTCAATTTAGTTGTTTATCTGTTACTGCCACGGAGACAAAATCGCCATCGCTTAGGCGGATTGAAGGATAAAAAAAAATCAGTCAAGGTGACAACACGAAACATAATGTAAATTATGAACAAGTGAGACATTGTTACAATGGTACACAATACAATGGGTACGGGCCATTATGGAGGTAGAATAAAAAGGTTCATGTTAACTCTTATCGCTTGTAAATTGCACTTTTAATCGTAAACATGTATCCTAGGAAAAAACTGAAAATCACAAACCATTTTCACTAACTTTTGAACAGCCATTTGCATACAATCGATTGCAAATATAAATTTCGCTAATTTTGAAAAAAAATAATTTAGGACTGTCCTCAAATACAAGCATATTTGGCCGCCCTACTTGAAAGATGAAGTGTTGTTGTTTACAAGCCGAGGTATGATGGGTTTAACACCGTATTGTGATGAATTCCAAACAAATAAACCCGTCTCTACTGGCACGTGCAAATTCTTTTGTAAACGTGCAAAATCTTCCGATTAATAAATACCTAGCTGACCAACTTCGATCTCTTGACCGAGAAATCGAGAAAGTTCGATGTCGAATTCATAATGATTGACAATGCAGATTGCTTTGCAGAGGTGCTTGAGGCGCAGTGGTTGCAGCGCTTTGGTAGTGATATGAAAAGTTAGGCAACCTACGGCGCGGTCATGTTTGGGATGGGTGACCATTCTGACCATATAAGTGTCCTCTATTTACAAGCATCTCCGTGCTTCGGAAGGCACGTTAAGCTGTTGGTCCCGGTTAATATCGATAGATATTAGTCGTAAAGCCTGGTCGGAGGCCCTCGGGCGGCTTAATAACGTTCTGACAGAAAGGTTGGTCACTTGCCTTACACACACCCTTCCACCAATCCGCACTGAGCCCGCGTGGTGGAGTATGGCTCGCACCACCTCATAGTTGAGGTGAGGCCTGTGCCCAGCACTGGGACGTATATAGGCTGATGATGACAATGCCGATTGAAAATACCTTAATATAATTTATTTTTACACGATTAACTCACATTTGGTTAAAGCCGAATCATCAAATAACATTGTAGAGCAAAATAATTCTGCGTAAAAGGTGCACGTGTAAACAAATAAGCCGAGAAACATAGGTCAAAGGATTGGGGGGAAGTGAGAGTGTGGGTGGGGGAGTTGAAACCTTACTTCTCACTTTTTTCGCAGTTTCACAATATCCACTCGAGATTTGCAAATGAGTGTAACAAATCTGTCTCTATGGCACTGTATAATCGTGATTTATCGCGCGAACGGGCCACTTTGCGATATTGTTATCTTTAGATTTTATTCAAACAAGATTTCGCTTCATAAACATGATGTAGAGATATTTTTCAAAGATCATGCATGTAACAGAACAATAAAATTTGTTTTGCACAAGTACGTAAATAAAGTAGTTTGTTTAATTATTTTTGATCGGATTGTTTTGAATTGTAAATTGAATGATGTAATACGTCGCGCCTCCAGACGTTTCTTCAGATGTCTTTATAACTAACTGCAACACTTTTTCGTAACTTTTTGTCATTCAACTCTTCATACCACAACAAGTTTATCTCTTACTGTCCTTCTCATATTTGAGCTTTCAAGGAAGAGAAAGAGATGAAACCCGTGTTCTATGAGTTAAATTCTTGAAATAAATGAGTTATTATTATTACTAACTTTATTTAAACTTGGCTGAGGGATGGTTTTTACATTAACTATATTAAAAAATAACATTCCCAAGACAAAGTTTAAATAAAGTGAATAATAAAAATACATTAATTAATATTATTATTAGTTATCTAATATCTTACATCAAGGTTTGTTTACGGTGATCGTCACGTGTGTAGGTGGGTCTGTCTCTGCGTGAGCACGTTTGTAGGGTATGTTTAGGGTTGCCACTGTTAAGTATTTTAAAATATATAAAAAACAGATAATAAATATATGATTTGACATCATGCAGTTAAGACAACAGCACATCAGGCTATCCCGGTAACCTTGAGACCACCTCTGTTCCCTTCGCAATAAAACTATATTCGAAGTTGTGCATGGGTACATTAAATCCTTAAGTAGCTTCTATCTAGGGATACCGTCTGTTGTTCTGTTTCGGCTATGGCCGAGAAATCACTTGCTGCGTTATTTATAATAACGTATCAAATTGATTTAAAAATCAAAATGTAGAGATCAAGGCTTCGGTGCATTTTTCATTTGTGTTTCTAATGGTCGGCACACCTTTCCGGCGTTTTAAGTTGTTTAAAGTATTACTTTTATTGGAACAGGTTCGTTTGAACCTATTTCAGGCACCAGTCTTGCACAATCTAGTAATACTACAATGCATATAATGTAAGATACTAAATTGTTACTATTGTTAGGCTTTTATGTTACAAGAGAGGCTAGGTTTTAATGATTGGTTCGAAAAGAATTAACTCCGTGTAGTTCTTAACAACTTTGAAATAAAGTACAGAATTATGAAACTTTTCCGTTTTCAATTCTTGTTTAAGATTTGAGATGTTAAAACGTTTTGTAGATTGGATTGTTTAGTATTTATAAGCTTATGTACACACGTGATAGTGTGAAAACGATTAAATAAAGACTTAAAATGTTTTCCTTTAATACGGCTGTCTGTGTTTTTGCGTATTTACGAGTATTTTGAGACATAAATTACCATCAAAATGCGTATTAGCAAACATGGAGGAATAACAACTGTTGATAATTTTCAATACAATAATATAAGAGGAAATAAGGATTCCCCGTTAAATGATGAAAAAAATGAATTACCGACAAAATCTGCGCTTTTTTACTTGAACTAGCTTAGATCTTTTCAGGGTCTCTAATCCATTCTCATTTTTCCCGTACTTCAGATAATATAAGCATTTCATCTATAAGCAGATTATGTTAAATATTTTACACGACATCAAGTATTTGTTTATTGTATTGATGATGGTGAATAATTACAGAATCGAAAGTGAATGCTAGCGCCTGCGGCTATTCACTTTCACTGGCAGTTTATACTTCCTTGGATTTGATTCTCAGTTCATTAAGATACTATAAGTTAGTAGTGGAATTTTTGAATAACATATTCGGCCCACTTGCAATATGTAGGATTAGCCAAATATATCGATACCAGAAGTATGAATTAAGGTAAGGGACAAAACATGACTTTACAGGAGAGCGAAAAAACGTTTTTGCTTTTTGTAATCTGTGTATAACTTTTTTGTTTACAGGCCGATTTAGATGAGGTCTATGGCAAAGTTTCTTAGAATTTAATGTTCTTTTATGCTATAAAAGCTAAATACAATAAAATCTTATAGTTTAGAAAATAGCCTGTCCCTTACCTTAAAAAATGTGAATCACTTATCCATTACGTTAGTCGAATTTGAGTTCAAGGCAAAGTCAAAATAATGTAAGTAACACAAAGATACGAGAACTTGCATAATAAAATAAGGTAAATAACTTCTACTAAAAAAAAATCTATGTAAGTACAAATGTATAACATAAAGATTGCACTTTATAGCAGGACCTTAACTGTATAGCAATACAGCTTATATTGGGTTATTTAATAAAGCTTAATTTCAAAAGAAGTGTTTTCTGTAGACAGGGTGATGTGTTTATTTTTAAAAAGTGCCATAAATTACAAATTTGTTTTTAAAATTATGTCATAATCAACAAAAAAAAAAAATATTATCATAATCAACTTTCGTATTTTCCAAAGTATAATGAATAATAATCTCTAATTTCTAGAGTTAAAACAAAAAGTAAGAAAGAAAATAACCCCGTAATCACGGGGTCAGTTCCTACATTGACGATTGCTGCTTCAGACTCCATGTACCCCTCTTCCATTGAGTCGTGAGATGCGGTCCTGCTGCTGGAATCGGAAGCTATGTTATCAGCCTGGAGATCTCGGTAGACGTCAAAACTTTTTTGCCGTCTCTCTACTCGAAGTTTCTCTCTCTGCTTCTCAACCTTTGAATCTACGTATTCTGCAATGGCTCTTTTCTGCATGTCTTCTTGGGAGTCGAGGAGTTTAAGAATGAACTCTTCGTCTGGCAGGATTATCTCCACGAAATCTGTAAGCTCAAAAACTGCATGTATGGGATCCTCCAAGGGGGCAGTTCTTAATATCTGCTCTTCTAAATCTCGAATCTCGTTCCGGGCAAGAGAAGCAAGTTTGGTGGCCTTTTCCTTCTGTTTTGACATCTCTACTGGGTTCTCTTACTAGTGTTTTTCTCAACTTCTGATTGAAATGCTTATTTGAGAAAGTAGTTAAAAACAATGTCTTTTGTCGTTTGTTTTGATTACAGTCCAATTCGGGTTTTTCTATACTAATAGGGATGAGAAAGCTTAGGCGATCCTCCTCTGGGTGCTGATGAGGTTCAGGATCCTCTTTGCTTCTTTGTAGAGGTCAGTGGCTCTGCCGCCGACTAGGGTTTGGAGGGTCGGCCGGGCAGACCCTCCAAACCCTAGTATCGACGAGTAGTCAGGGCAGACTCTGCCCTGACTACTCGTCGATATTAAGACCGACTTGCTGCGACTGGGTGAGGAGGAATTGCTTCAGTTGTCTTTTGTTGATTGTAGCAGTTGATATTTTGGCTTTGTATTGCTCTAAGGTAGTCTTTGTGTGTCTCCACCTCCTCCATAACCTGTGCTGTAACCACAAGATCAGCATACTTAAAAGCCGTAAAGGCTTGGGTATGAGGCATTATGAGGTAAAGATATTGAATATGGTCGGACGGGTACTTTTCGGCTTTTAACTTGTCCAATACTTATTGTCTCTCCTGAACGTAGTCGTTTAGTTGTTTGGGAAGGGGCTCCAGTTATGACACAACTGCCCCGGCTAATCACTTGCTGGATTAATGAGTAGGTTGTCATTTCCGAGAGTGCTGTTAACATCTTTATATGGACCTTAACGGCAGCAGGAACGATGTCGTCAGTGGTGGATGCAATTACGTTGTAAACCAACCGACGGACTGGAGTGCGAGAGACAACTGTCTCGTTAACTACAGTTCCTCCCCTCTGATACTCTAGATATGTATTGATCTCAGCGGTTTGCAGAACAGATGCCATAAAGGCTGCATACCGTTTCATGATCCACGTCCGGAAGTCTCGTTTGTTTGCAACGGGACGACATATACTGTAAGCACCATAAACAGCCTGGAAGGCTTACATGCTGTGGGGGATCTCTTTCTCTTCTCTTCATCTCCCCATAAACGGTTCGGTGCTCCCGGGGTATTAGAGACAAGTCGTCGGTGAGAATTGTCATACCTATATCTTCGCAAATCTGGTCAATGAAGTTAATGTCCGTAACATATTTTATGCAACTTAAGTAATATGTAATAAGGACTCTACCTATTGAACCGTCAAGGGTATCGGACTGAACCTGGAAGAGATCCCGAATTCTGTCCAGGGGATCTTTTCTTCCATTGAAGAAAGCTAAGCCGGCAGCTGCGGATCTGTTAAGAGGAACCATAACTGGCTCCTTCTTGTCTAAAAGAAAGGTAAGCTCTTTCCCTGCCCTTGCGTATTGGCGAATGATGCCTGGGAGGGCCGGAAGGCGATCACTGGTGATGTCCATGATGTGGTCATCCCGGTCCATGACGCTGACCGTTACCGGCAATTACCTTAATGTAGCTGTGCTAGTTCATGACTTTAACTAACACAACCATGACTTTAATGATCATAACTTCCTATTACAACATGTATTATCATATCTTATGTCTACACATATGTTACTTAATTATTAAAATCATATCAATAATTAATTAATTGGAAACATCAATCATTTTATATTGTGAAATATAGCTTTTTGCAAGGAATTACTGAACTAGTAAATCGAGGAGAGACAGTGATTATTGAGGGCAAAATCAAAAGTGTTTTAAGGATCATGAGGGAGCAATCATTCATGATCAGAACTATTGGTATCAGAGGATTCATCATGGGAAGAAGGTGATTGAGTGACTGAGAGCCATGGGAAGATTTTGTCTACTGCTATAATAGCTTCATACCGTTTGCCCTTTCGAGTGATTGGGGTGTCCTCAACAACATACCGATCATTAGGAAGAACCTTTTTAATGCGATATGGCCCTCGACATTTAGGTTCAAGTTTCTTTGACTGACCCTCTATTCCAGTAGGTGCGCGTATAACCCTAACTAAATCGCCTCCTTTGAATCTAACATCTTGATTTCGTCGGGCATCATACGAGGATTTGTCTTTAATTTGTTGAGATTTGATTAATTCGCTAGCTTCGGATCTTATTTCTGGAAGCGATACTGGTGTAGAGGAGGCAGTTGCCGTAATAACATCATTAAAAATACTTTGAGATGGGTTTGTAACCGTTCTTCCAAAAAAAAGTTCGGTTGGTGTCTTTTTTGTTGTAGAGTGTCAACAGTCGTATTAATTCCTAATTGTATGTCCGGTAAATGATTATTCCAAATTCCGTTTGGTTTATCATGATTCATGGCTCCAAGAGCTGCCAAGATGGTGCGATTGTACCGCTCAACCTGCATGAACAGTGTCAGATGGAATTTCCACTTTAGGATTTGGGTGTAACTCACCTGCCTTTTTCCCACTAGGCAATTTATGATGGGCACATTCTAAACATGCAGCTACATACTTCTTAACGAACCGCCTCATTTTTGGGAACCAGTAATGAGCCTTAATACGTCCCAACGTTTTGTCATAGCCAAAGTGGCCTATGTCATCATGGTTTGCTTTTAATAATTGCCACCGCGCACCACGAGGAACTAACCAATGTACGCTAGAGTCATCAAGTATTCTATAAACCCGACCGTTAACTAATTTGTAATTTTTGAAGACTTCTGCAGTTTCCTTAGTCTTTAGGTCATTCATGATATCAGGAATACGTTTTAATATGGTCAAATAATGTAAGCACCAAATTTGCAGACGCCAGCGTAATGTAAAGGACACAAGAGACGATAATAAACTTTAGACATATTAGCGTAAGTCCATTCTGTGAATGTTTTTGTAAGACATTTTAATGTAAGGGACTTGCAATATAAAAACTCCATTTTGCAAAAAGGCGTAATGGTCATGATTTATGAATTTATAAATATGAGTATAAGGTAAAGTTCGACAAATTTTTATAAGGTTAGTTACTCTATTTGTTCGTAAAGGGGTAACAATTTCAAGCCCCTTAATGCATTTTTTTAGTGAAGTATCAGTCTAGACTATCAAAAAATATGTACTGTAAGGGACATTTTTTGCTCGATATTGAAATTCTAAGTACGCCAGTTGATAAAGCGCAAAATTCCGAATCCAACGGTATATATAACTCATTTTGGCCAAATTGTCCCTTACCTTAATTCATACTTCTGGTATCGATATGCCTGAAAAGTCATACTATCTCTGTTGTTAAGGTCAAAATTAGTTGACAAGGGTCATCGGTTGATTAATTCTTTGGTTTTTATTATCTATTATGCTAACCTGGTACATTGGGGCTTCATCCTGTCATCAACAGAGAGAGAATAGAATATTATAGAATCGTTTATTTGCTCATGAATATCGTTTATTTGAGAAATGTGGACTTAACGTTATTTATAACTATAGCTCTTTTATGTACTTGGAAACATTTTGAGCAAAAATAATCCCGGAAAGACTATTGTTCATGGTCTACAAAAATAGTAAAATGCTCATTTCGACAAACCAGCAAGAACGAAAACTAACAAAATACACGTGAAATGCAAATGCTGGTGAATTACACACACCAACAGTTTCTAGGTGAGATTTCTTTTAACTAAAATTCTTTCTACATTGAGATTCGTACGTTTTGTTTTTGGGCAGAGCTATTCTGTTTGTAATTGTAACATTTTAATTTGGTTTAAAAAAAATGTGTTTCGTGTAGTGAGGGGACAATCTTTCGAGAATAGTAGACTGGGTTCTATCGTACGCACTTTACAGTAATATGAATAAAATTGTTTGAGAAACCTACTGCTGAACAAAAAAAAACTTATAAAGGTCATCTAATAGAACTATGAGTGTTATTTAAATAATGTTTCCGAACAGATCGTGACTTCAATCGATACATATTGCAAAACTCTGCTATTGAGCGTGTGTTAAGCAATTTATCAGTTGACATTACAATAGCGAAAGTTATGATAAACAAACTAGTGTTGGGACTAATTTATTGTCCATCGATGTACATTATGCAAAATATCGAAAAAGTCAAGCCAATGTTGTCGTTGGTGTCATTGTATGTATTTTAGTCAACTAAAGCTACGATTCGTTCATTTCTTATTTTAGTTTTAAAACAATAATAATGAGATTGTTTTATAATACTAATTACCTAAGTATATTGGCCCGGATATTATGTATCCGCGCAGGTCATAAGGATGAAAGTGATTTACCTACGTGTCTATAGTAGATCCACATTCTCACAACACAAGAGCCAACATCTTGCAATATGTCAAGGCACTACACTCTTATTTTTATAATGTTTACCGATTGAAAAGTTTGATTATAAATTGATTGCATAAAAACTAATCAATTTTTAACAACTTATCATTCCAATTATTCACGTATTGTTATAATTTACGACCGCATTCAACTAACATCGTAATCAATCTTTAGTGAATTCGTCATTTGACAACAATTTGTCATTACTTGACCTACTTGACCATGGTCATACGTATCATACAAAAAAACCCATGAAATTGCTTCGTTCGTTTAGAAGCTAAGGCCACAGAGGCACACGTTTAACTTAAAAACCCTTCTTTGCGTCTGTGGTTCAAAAAAGGACCAGCACTAAAAAATTCCGCTGTCCCCGCCACGTCATCATAATCACATTGACCATGGCTCAATGACGGGTCCAACAACATACGTCACCATGCAACATTCGCACCTACAATTGCGCAATAACGACGCAAATCCCATGTCAAGTTCACGGTTGCGAGTGAATCCGCGAGGCACGGTTAGCTCGCCCCGCTGACCCGGTTTCGCCGGCCTCGTATGACGCGGCTGGCACAATTTAGCGGACCCAGCACTGTCACCGGTGGTAACTGGTAGGAACTGATATGAGATATTTCGTATGTGTAATATTATTAAGGCAACTTTAAGCCTTTGGACACTGGCAGAAACTGTCGTAACTCGTAGGTGTCACAGCCTATATGGATGCTTACTGGAGATCCTACAAACTCACAAAAGCTAAGGCCTGTTCGTTTGATCGGTTGATATCTAACTTCTCTTCATGATTCTATGATAGGTTTAAACTAGTACGAGTAATACCTTTTGTTTACACGGAACGCTGTTATATAGTTTGGAGGAGATTCGAAAAGGCTCGTATTTCGGATGCGGAAGGTCCTCATCGGATCTACTTTTTATTTTCTTTAGAAAAAGAATTAAAAGTCAGGGCATTAAAATAGTTCTTGTACATTCCTTTTGCCATAGTATACACAAGCTTTGCCTCTGACAAGAAAATGTAATATGAATTCATGCCGGTGTAAGGACTAGTTTTTAGTGCATTCATAACATTATTACCTCAGTAATGACTCTCTGTAATGTCATTAATCATTTGTCAGTAGCTTGCACTTGTACAAATGCTAGTTCCTGTGGAATGCGATACATAGTATGTAACCTTACGCATTATTACCCGAATGGTACAAGTAAATAACTCTCTAACATAGCAGGTTATAGGTATTAACGTAACTATTATAATGCTTGTAAATAATAAAGAATATAGATCACGGGAATATCATGACGGAAAATGGATATGTTTTGACTTATGAAAACATAGCTTCAATGGTCTTAGAACTTCAAAGACGCAAATTTTTAATGAAAAAATAAACTATCGATACAATGTTTTCCCATCCCTAGCCAAATTTCAGAAACAGTTACTTTATTATTTACTTTAGATGTTGTCATCACCTAGCGGAGAAATAATATTAGATACTGTTAGTATAATTTTATGCACATTCTTTTCGCCAGTGAGAGTTTTATCTTTTTGGAATGCGCTACAATTATTGGAATTACATTTTAGTACCTATAACGCTTATAAGAACATTTTATCGAATTATTTTAAAATCTGCGGTATAGTATTGAACTACATATTGCTTCAATTGCTTCATTATCTTTCTTTGCTGATAACTTCCTGACAATATTTTAAAACTAGGCAATGGTTCAAACTTTCGAGATGCCCTACTTCGCTAAGGACTTATAACTAAAGCAATATTGGCGTATTAACAATGGACGCTTAGCATACCAAAAAATATAAGAGAAATATCAAATATTGGCACTCGGCACGAGCTAATATTCTTCGTTGGTATTAGCTGTAAAAATATTAATATTAATGGACTTTTCCATTGGCCTTCACTACTCAGAAACGAGGCTACGATGGTCGAGCTCAACAGGAGAGCAATCAAAGGAATCGTTTGGTTTCAAATAAATTGACTGAGGCACATCCTGACCCTTATACAGTTGCGATAAGGTTGTAACCGGAGAGTAATCAATTTGTTATAAAGGAGATCGCTCTGTATTTAAATGGTGTCACTCATTAATAAGAAAGGCTTATAAGGAGTTCCAAGTGAGAGAAGAAAAGTCAAGCTTGGGTATTGAAGAAAACGGACGAGTTTGGTGTATCAAAGTGAAATTTCCAGAAATATCTAGTTCGGTTTGTAAATAAACAACAATAATGTAGTATTTCCTCAAATTGGCGAAATACGAAGGAAGAATAATACATGTTTTTACCAACTTGAAATATTATTTAATTTTGAAAAGAGTTTTAAATAAAAACAATTTACAGTCTAAGACCAAATAACAAACAAGAGATACGAAACGATACTGGAACAGAAGTATTTCATCATTGGTATAAAATTATAAACGACAGTGCCATTGAAGACGACGGTTGCTCTGTCATGCTGAAATGGCAAAGATTTGCCAACGAGGTTATCCGCCAATCTGCCTCTTTTTTAAGCCGGTATCCGTAGTTTCTGACATACCTATCCCTGTTACTCTTACTAGCTTGACCGTGCGAGCAAACGCGCTAGCTAGACCCGAAAATATGAACGAAACCTTTTGGAATACGGCTACAAGTTCATAGGTCCTACTCTACCGTATGACTATGACCGTAGTATCGAATGTAGCTATCCCCTTTCACTCATGTTAGCTGCGTGCGAGCGAACAGGATGTCTAGAGTCAAATCGCCCAAAGCATTAGTATAGTATTTTGTTTTTTTTAGTAACTATTAACTTAATTATTACTTTACATGGTGACTGTACCTCAAGGCTCTGAACGTTTGGCCTGTAGTAACGGAATCAAACCCAGGTGCCTCCGCGTGACACACTAACCTACATACCCACAAGCGTTGCTGGTACCATTGCCGTTGCTGGTTTTATAAGGACTTGGGTTAGATTTTTTAAGCTGGGATTTTATGCACCCGGAGTAACCAACCCCCGAGATGTAGAGACCGGCATCAATGACTGCAGAAATACTACAATAAATATTTGGTATTTGAATATGGTGGAAGTTATATCAATTTTGAAACAGGTCAGATTGTCTGATAGGGTCATGATTCTTGGCTTTAGGGATCACTTCGTAACTTGAAATATTGAGTCTTTATTTAAATGTTTTAAGGATCATACCTGACTTCTTTAAGTAACTTATAGTAGAGCCTTTGAGACCTGAGCTCTTCAAAGCCCATGATAGATTTATTTATCTTAACCTACCACAACTAAAATAATAATTGAATTATGTATATTCCATAGTTTATGTATAAGTAGGGGTCTACACTGCATCTTCTTGCCCTTTTTTTTATCCTCAGAGAAATGCTGGTACGCATACCTACCAGCCGCGGGGGCAGCTGGGGGTTATGAGGGACTCCAGGCCTCAGAGAGAGAACCCGCCTAACCACTAAACACCTGACGGAGCCCGCCGGTGCCATGTGAGTCGGGGATGTGGCGGGTTCACCGTAGGCCACCGCAATTGCATTATCTTGTCCTATATTTCAAGTCGAATCAAGCTATCAATTTTATAACATAACTTTTTATTCGGAAAAATCTCCACAAACTGCTGTCTGCACCAAAAACGAACATAACCAGACCCAGGGGGCCTCTGACCAACTAACCTAGATAACCACCACCGTACATTCGGCACCGCTAAACAATTGTTCTTGTGACTCAGTGTCTTTATTTGTACGAGTTTTCAATACTTAATTTTATATTTCAATAAAGTACAAAATAACGTGGATTTTGCGTCATTTAAGCTGAGCGTAGAAAAGTAAATAGATCTCAAGTTCGATGCAAGTACTCTATAGAGGCTACAAGGTGATAAAGCCATCATAACTTAAGGCATGAGAAAAGACTGTTACATACACTTTTGGGTAAAATATGGTCAAAATGGACACAAAAATTACATCTTATGTGATAATAAGTGAACTGACGAATTGTAACCATGACGATGATGATAAATATAACGAAGATGACATTTTGGCTTTAGGGATTCGTGAAACAACTTTTTCTTGTGATTTCATTACTGAAACTTTTTAGTTTACAGGGTCTAATATTTTTATTAGACCCTGTTCTTGGATTACAGACAGCAGATTAAACATAATACTACAGTTAAAACAAGGCAACAGACAGTATAGTAAGACTGACAACATATTCAGACACTTTACTGTCATTTGTATTATGGGAAATATGCGACTCTACTATGTGTCGAGTAGACTATTCTTCAATGGAAATGTGGTACCTAATGATTTCCGCGATACTGTGCTCTTGAAAGGAGTTTTAATTAAATGCTCTTTTGGTATGATCAAACGATAAACTCTTGTTTATCTTGTGCAACGGCCGGTTTAATTCAATATTCTATCCAGCTTTGACTGAAAAATAGACGCAAGACCGATATAATATGTATAAATCACAATTTAATAAAAATTGCTGTAATAAGCTGAGATACCTTTTAGTATAAAACTGACAGTTATTTAACTTTCAGATTGAAGCTGGCTATTAATTTGTGGAATTAATCAAATTATTTTATACAGGCATGGGTATCATTGATCATATCTTTAGATACAAAGGATGTACCGAACTGTTGTTTGAAAATTAGTTTCACATATTTGGAGTTGTATCATCGTGGCGCGCCTCCTTTTTTGGCGTCGGCTAAAAGAAAACTACGATGGACATCCGTGCCACTTAGTTTTCACTATAATCGATAAGTGAAATTGGGTTACTAGCCTTACACTACTGTTACCGGTAATTACTTTACCGATTCCGATAAAACTTATACAATACATAATGGTAATGGTCATGGAAATGCCTCGAATTAAAATTCTCATTTAAGTAACAAAATTGTAGTTGAGTGAAATTACTGCAAAAGGTTATATACGAATTCGGCTAATGGAAAATACCACATAGAAAGTGTTAAGAATTTTTAATGCTAAAAAAGTGGCACATTGCAAAAGTACCGCAACAGAAAAATAAAAAAAACCCTAAAACAGCGAAGTGGCGATCATCTTTAGAGAGCCAAAAAAAGTTCGAGTCTACTTAGTAACCTCTCACATTTACTCGATCGCGATTTTTTACGCCAATCTTGAGCGAGTTGCGCCATTCTAAATCATCCGTTTCACTTTTGCTCGAGCACTTTCACTGCTAACGGTACGGATATCCAACAAGCTGATTGAAACTTTAAAACAATCCCACTGACTACAAATTCCGTTGAATCCGAATCGTGCTGGTAGAAAAATCCGAGATTGGAGGAACACCGATTTTTACATAAAAGGAATAAAGTTGATTTCGGGTCGGCCTCGCGTTCGGATAGCCGAAGACAGCCGAGCGTCGCCGATCGCGTTCGCTTCGTGCGCGTGAGTTTGAAAGTCGGATAGCGGCGGGGTACCGTAACAGCGCGTCGCTTGTGTCATCCGTTACCAGAGCGGTTCGGTGAAACTCTTGTTACGCTCGGAACGGGGCTCGTTGTTATGCCGAAAGATTACGGGAATGTCGAGCGGTCGTGGCCGCACGCACGCACGCATTCGGACCTTATCCGGTCATGTCCGTTTGACACCATTTGCATGAGAACATTGAGAGTAAACAGGCATCTTCTAGGTGAGCTCGCTCCATTGTAGACTCAGTTTTTGCCTCGTCGGACCTTGCCTTGGGTGAAGAGCAAACCTATCCAAAATATATTTTAAAAAGATATGATTCGAGAGGCATATTCATACTCCAGATAAAATGGGCGTTGGTTAAAAGAAGTTTTAAAGATCAATTCAGGCATCATTTTCTAACCAAAAAATTGAAACTAAGGACAAATATGAAAAGCAAGCAGAGCATAGAGTAATGTTGCTATTAGATCAAAATTTGGTCAGGATTCAGGAAAGGTAACAAGCCCAAGGAAGCTCTCACTCAAAGTTAGCGAAGAGAACTATTTTTTCATTTCACTATTATTATTTAGTAAAAACATTGAAATTCAATGTTTGTGAAGCGGAATCAACTAGCGATAGCTTATTGTGACATAAACGGTGACCTCAAAACGAATCTTGGTCAAATAACGGAAGAAATGTAATAATTGCAATTTGTGAATGAAAGATATTTGAAGTAACTATTTAATTACATACTAGATTAATAATCTTTTTCGGCTTTATTCAGCTCAGGTAAAAAAAGGTCATGATAAGCTTAACTTTGAGAGAGAATAACTAAGATATCGTCAACGTAAGCAATCATAATAAGGGACATAAAAAGGTCATTTTTTTCCTACGTCAGGTTGACGCTACTCAACTGCTAAACAAATCGTCTTGCTACACATTAATTTTGATAGATCACTCCCTGACTTAAAATGTTTGGATATAAAAATATTAAACTAAATTGAATCTTACTAATTTTGATTAAAACTAATTTTACTAATTTTGATTAAACCAGACCTATTTTAAGTCATAATTTTTGACAATTCTACTTTACACATAAGCAATTACTGTAGCGTCAATTGAGCGTTATCGATAAGCCGACTTGTAACCTTTCTTCCAGAATCAATATCAACATCCTCCCCTTTCTTACCAGCAAACATGTTGGGGTTGTTACACTTTGTCAATGAGTTGTTGTACCCCGTCGATATTTGTTTAGGTTTAGGCTCGTCGTCAGCCGCCGACACTGATCTTTGAGATCAATCACTTTTGGAAAAACGCGCTGTTTGTCTTTTGAGTTGGAGATAACTTCTTGAAGAGGAGAATATCTATTTGTTTTACCAACAACCTTCAAGATCTTGTAGCAAGTCGAAAAATTTCTATGATAGAAGATAGAAGAATGAAAAGAAGATATGCTAACATAAAAACAGGAGCATTTAGTATTCAGGTCAGAGATGATGAATCTGAAGTTGATTCGATTTTGCTCGATCTGAACCCTAGAAATTACTGAAGCGACTATTTTATATGTGGACAGTTGTCTATGGATATCGCTTAGTATAAATATAGCTTTACTATGACCGCATTTTCCATTGAAGTTTCAATAAATAAGGTATTAAAGGCGACATAATACTCGTATTGCATTCTTCGCTCAGACTAAGCATTACAGCATAAAAAGGGTAAGTTACTGCCATTTCGCAACTCCATCACAGATTCTAAACACAACCAATACTCGATCCAATTTGAACCGTAATCTATTGTTTTACAATCGAAACTTGAACGCGACAAAATTCGCATGCGAAGGAAAGTGTACCTGCACGAGGAAAACCCGAGCCGGAGCACGCGATGCTGGTTCATTTGTGTTCTTGTCTCTTTCACACTTATGTGATCGACTTCGAGTATGACCAGGACAGGTTGTGTAGTGTAACGGAACTTATCAGAGTATTTATAATTGGAACGAGCGAGTTCGTTATAACAGGACCGCTCGTGTCATTTGGGTTACTGATATGATTTTCGAGTCTAATTAACGCCAATATATTCGATTAGTAGCCGCTTTAGAAGCTAATCGCCGTAAAGGCTTGCCAAATTCCAATTTAGAGAAAATAACATATTGAAATCTATCGTGTACTGAGATCGTCGATTGATATTCATTCTAATAAACTAACTTTGTAACATATCAATTCTTTAAGTCTTGATAATAGTTTTGGAGTAAAAAGCAAACAAGGTGCTAATCTATCCAAAGAAGTAAACGACAAATGATCTGAAAGCAACACAAGAAATAATAAAACATTAAAAGATAAACAAACAAACGACATCGACAGAGGGATATAAAGTTCGCAGCGATGTCGATTCGAAAGTGCTTATCCGATTTATGGCACAGCTAAAGCCAAGCCGGAACTAAAGCCTAAGAATAGGCTGCAACGAGCAACCGCCTCTTGCTTTAAGAAAAAAAAATGCAAGTGAAAGTGAGAGTATCAAAATTTCATGCTTCTCAACTGACAATTGAAATTTAAAATTGGAACAGCCCGACCCCATTGCGCGAATTACTACGCATGTGTGCGGTCGTGAGAGGGATGCGAGCGAAAATAAGTCATTAAAATTAGAAATATTGTTGGTTCATTCATTCACTAGTTGTATATTTTTGGCTAATGTCAATGGAGCTGGCTTGCCTAAGAGCGTTGCGCTCTGATAAACACATTATTTCGTTAGCTTTCACTTCTCGATTCGCGAATGGAAACGGAAATCTCGTAGCAGTAAATCAAATATTGTGTACAAGCTTCAAACAGTTACGTAAAGATGCAATATTTATGATGATTCGAATATAAACTGACATAATTATTGTGTGCGATGATTATAAACGCGAGAAATATATTGATCAAATAAGGCTTAACAATGTGAAAGCCATAAGGTATACCATCAACATAAATTAGGGTTAGTCTGCTATATTCTTGGAACTGAAATCAGATACACCAAAAAGATTTCGTTCTTTTATTGCTTAACATTTCCTAACGATCTCTCAAAATTCGCAACTCACTTTCACCCTATCAAAACACTAAACGTAATTATGCTCATTTTAAAACACGTTTGATACGTTAAATTGTTGATTACTGCTGTTTAATGCGTCGTCGTCGTGTTTAAATGCACTGTTGGAACCATTATTTTATTTTTTATTAGTGTCAAGAATCAAGATAAGTAGGTACTTTTAGAATTTTACTCACTTTGTAAGTGTACGGTATGAACATTTTAGTATTCATTAGCACTGTTGCCAACTTGCGAATGTTACAAACTAAAGTTTTACATTTCTTAGTTCTCACCTAGTTTGAATCTATTGCAAAGATCTACTTATGTTAATCATAACGATTAATGATTTTATTTACATCATAAAAATTATCGTCATAAAACGCCCAACCGACCAAACCAAACCTAACTATAACTACCTGTTTAGTATTCAGTTCAGATCCGTTTGTTTGCTGTTTTTTCGACCATGAAAACTCTTTTCAACCTACATAGGTTTGAATTCAAATTTGGAATACGCCAAAAAAACTAAAACGGCGCAGATAAGGCCGGTATCATGTGAAATGTCCCACAGCGGAGCGCGGGCGCATGCTCACATACAAAATGGCCGGCTCGCTATGTGGGTCACGGCGACCTGAGTAGGGATGTTTGTTTTTAAAAAGTCGATAAGTTTCGAGAAGACACAAAAGAAAAATTCTTTTCGGCTCCGGTCATCAGGGTCTTTTCGAAATTAAAAAAAAAATAGCGTTGTAAAATCGAAAAATACTTAACAAATAAAGTCGATAAGTTGATTGTACTTATATGTACGTATCGATACTTTTCAAAGACATTTCGTGATGGGGGCAACACAAGCTTGGTTTATACTGAAGGCACGATGCATTTATTAATTTATCAAAAGTAAACTTCAGAAATCAGATAAAGTACATACTGGAAGATCAAAACATCATACAGAACAGATAAGTTTGTAGCATTCGGAAATTTTGATCATAACTCAATTACAAATACCTAACGATGTTGTACTCAATTATAACATCGATATCTACGGTGTCATCTCTATCGAATCGTGCACCGGCACTTATGAATTTTTTCAACAAAACTTCGATTTAGGTAGATTAGTTAAAGTTAGGTAATAAGGATGTCGGTCATGTGCAAGTATTAATCGTTTCGCTTGTGTCTTTAGTATACCTTGTCAATGCCAACGTGATTAGGACAGTTTAATTACGAATCGTCCAATCAGGTGGAATTGAATGGAGTTTTGCTATTATTCATTTTACAAATGCTAGTTAAAATAAAGCCGCACGCACGTGTTTGCACGTTAGGCGAATAGTTGGCCCAAATAATAGGAGGGCCTATTGGCATATAGAAAAATGCATCAATCGACGTTAAGAACAAGTTTTTTTTTAGATCCACTCATTGGGCGATTAGTTTTTGGGCCGACTATTCCAAGTGTGTATCCCCATGTAAACCAATTAACGTAGATATTGTAGCCTTCATCGATTTGTCTATTACACAAAGAGATGTTCTGGCCTCAAGTTTAAGGCTTATGATGGCGTCTTATTCGATTAACCAAAAACAAAGCTCAAGTCTCGAGAATTCGAAAGTATCAATCAATCAGATACACGTTTATTGGTTTCAATTAAGTATTTATGCATTACCACATAGCGTTACATATCTCCGTAGAAAACGACCTCGATCAATGAAAGGTCAGCGGGATTTTTGTGATGCCTGAATTTTATCACTTCAGATAAATTTACTTTTAATTTTATAATTGCTGCCAAATATTTTGTTGTAAAAATCTTACACATTGCAATGTCTTGAGCTGCTTTATGTCTTTTCTTTGCCAGGAGAAGAGGATTATAGTCATTAAAATATCAAGAGGAGCCATCAAAAATGGCAATTTATTAAGCTTAGAAAGAAACTGCTAGATTCGTGAGCATCGCATAGAGGTCATGAGTATAATTGTTCTATTATAGTGTGTGAACTATGTTGCTTTGAAAAGTGAATTACACCCAACCGTTTTTCAACGCTGCTATAAAACTATGTACGTATACAACCGTCTCTCTTGCGCAGTATGCGCTGATAACGCTATCCCGCTCTATTTCCCGAGTCGAAGGTGAATCGAATACACTTGAAACATACGTGGGCTCGAGTTTTTATCATCTTTCTCACATGCTACATTTGTTATTGAATTATATGGGACCGTGTTGTATTTTATTTAGTTCCGTGATCGTATAGACATTCATAGAAACAGACTATGCCTATCGGTGTACAAATCAGTGCGATATAAAATAAAAATTGTACAGATTTACAAATAAGCTAGAATATTGATAAAATATCAGATAACATCCACA
Organism: Pyrausta despicata; assembly: GCA_963921415.1. Classification (NCBI taxonomy): domain Eukaryota; kingdom Metazoa; phylum Arthropoda; class Insecta; order Lepidoptera; family Crambidae; genus Pyrausta; species Pyrausta despicata. Next base: position 8,773,836 of record OY992870.1, on the reverse strand, counting down.
ATGTTATAAATGGAACAATACTTCTGATAAGAGTGTTTTTCTACATGGGAGAGCGCCCGTTGATTCGTTTCTATAAATACAAAATGATAAAATTACGCTGTATGAATACGCTCTAGTAAATTAGGTTAGTATAATACAAAATAATGATAATAATAAGTTTATGGTTATGACATAGAATGTGGAGCTAACCTAACCATCAGAAAGAAGCAGCAATATTAAGATCAAAACAGTATTGAAGATTGTATGATAAAATAAGTACAAATAATTTCAGCGACAGTTCTTTTCATTTCACATTTTAGAATTAAGAAGAAGTTCTTGTGTACAAAACATTGAGATTCTCAATATGATAGTCTGAACACCTTTTGCTTCCAAAGTTCATTAAATCTTACTAATTAATTACTATCATAAACAAAACAGATACACTATTGGGTACTACTAATTAGATCTCAAAATATAATAATCATCTTTAACTACTGTTGCTTTGAGTCTAATTTTATTGAGCATGTCTTCAATACTATACTTCATTTTGAATGTCTATGTCATGGTAATTTGAGTTCTATTACAATACGATTGGGAATGTTGTCTGTTTTTGAGTTATGACATCGGTCATAGCCATTGCTTCATACATACTTGTTTATAAGCATTCCTGGGTCGTTTGTCAGACCCACCGTAAAAAAAAATATTGACGATTGCTTTGGCTTATTTTAGAGCGGATATTTTTATGTCTAGTAGAGCTGATTATATCATGTATAGCTCAAATTACTTCAAATATCTTATTTCTTTTTGACGTGACAACGTCTTAAATTAGGTTGTGGCTCGGAGTCACTCATGAAAAAGTGTAACGCCCGCTCACGTCTGTTACGATGAGTCACCGAACGAGAGAGAGGCCCGCCGGACCGGCGAACGCTTTGCGTCTCTCTCCCACTGAGAACAACATGATTGGTTTCACGTAAAATCTTCGCCCGTAAAACCGACTTTACAGGCAACCATTTTTCCTGAAATTATGAAGACGGGAATTTTGCAAAATATAGTTCTACAAGGTCTGACACATAATAAAAATATTTTGTTCTGTTTTAATGCCAACAACCCACTCGCCTTGCATTTCCCATAGTGAGTCACAACAACATAGACATTACTACACAATTATAGGACAAATACACAATGAAACTTGTGCAATGCACAAGTGATAAATTTATCACTAGCTTTGCAGGAAATTACAATTGTATCTCATAATGATAGTTATGACTTCGACTTAAGGTAACAGAATGTAATTTAGTTTGACCAAACCATGGAAAAACTTACTTTTTTGTTTCTTATATCGGATTGACTCAAACATTTTTTCCCTTTACCTAAAACTAAATGAAGGTAGAAACAAAGTTGATGATTCAAAAGTATTGATAATCCTCGATTTATTTATCCCAAATTATATATTTGAGGAAGGAAAACTTTTACATTGTTTCAACATCATTGAACACAGTGAAAGCAAACATACGACTCGACTGACTTGATGGAAAGTTGCTGTCATTGAGTCTGTGGTAGGTATTTGCAAAGGTAATATGGCAAATTTTATACAATTCTTCATCGTAAAATGCAAATTATTTGAAATTAAAACACACTTAAAGAAAAATGGACTGCCACTGGCGGGACTCAAACCCGCACGTCCCACAAGCCGGGCGATTGCTCTCCCACTTGAGCTACCGTGACACTTACTCATCGGTCCGAATTTCTTTAAGTGCTCCTTAGGCTGCAGCCAGCCATGATTCACCACTGTTGCGGTTTGATACCTTCAACATTCGAATGAAAGCTTTCATTCATTCATGTTTAATTAACGATTATTTATTATTACGATTAAAAAATTAATTCAAATTATTTTTAAAGAAATTTGCATTGCTTATGCTAAAAAATAAAGTAACTTAATGCCAATAAATGACTTGGATCATAATGATCGTGTATGTGATTTTTGATCTCTCATCCATCACCTCAAATATCATCTGCTAGGACGTAGATCAGGATCAGGGACTAGCAGGTTCTATGGATCTCTATGATAATATAATCTAGCCAAGCTCTAAGAAGAATGAAAATAGGTACTTTGTGAGTCTTAGTACCAAGTCGCCAGTTATCTAATTTCGATGCGGAGAAAAAAAAAATGTTACAACCTTGAATAGTACTTCCTGGATAGTGCAAATGGGTTTTAGAGAATTTGAGACAACCTTATGTATGCAATACATAAATATATCAAATCATATTAATCCTCAGAAGATTCGGACCATTTGGTAAGATAATCTAAACAGTAGAAAATCACGACATCAATCTACAACAGGCTACTTCCTCGTTCAATGTTTACTTACAAACGTGACCTCCGATAAGCGTATCGCGGGTAGATTAAGAAATTTGTCATTTCACACGGCCGGCATTGGAGGCAAGGTCGTGCGATGTGGATGATTGCGCGACCGTTTAAACTAATTGAAAACACACGGGTATGTTTCACGTGGATGTGAAACATACCCGTTCTATAGCTGGGCCCGATTCTTCAACGTATAACTAGGGGCAAGGAATCGTCAAGAAGATGCCTATTAGAGTGAGAGCAGTGAAGTAGGATTTAGTCCAAGAATTGGGAGATGCCAACTTGGCTAAGTAGAACGTAAATCCAAATTCGACCGTCCACTGCTTTTCAAGACCTTGATAAGATGACAAAATTGATTTCTAAGAACATATTGAAAATGAAGGTTTTTAGTTGTAGCTTTCGTTTATAAGAGACGCTGAAGATATAGGAGAATAAATAAATAAATAATTCACAACAATCACGCCAATTCTCTAGTCCCAAATTAAGCTACGAGGCTTGTGCTATGGGTACTAGACAACGGATAAACATACTTAAATACTTTTTTTTTAAAATAAATACATATTATACATAGAACCAGAATAACCCATCAGATTACATCAAAATTGACGAAGAGGCAACACAACCTATTATAAATAATCTGACACTTTGTTGGTAGGTACACTTGGAGATAGTGTACGGAATTAGCACAAGCGAGCAACTCTAGCAACTATCTAGGTCACGGTCTGAGAGGGAGCGAGACGACAGATGCCGAATGCGGGCAGCAAGAGCGAGAAAAGCACACTTCAGGTGTTTCGAGACAACGAGGTTGGATAAATGTAAATTAAGAACGTAAAAGTCAAAAGTTATCTATCATGCAGCGTTGGACAAGATTGTTTTGTTAGAATTTCAGCAAAATAAACGTTGGCGAATGTCCAATTTGACAGTGAAATTTCGACCCAAGAACTCTGCGGAAGCCATTTTGAAATACCGTTTGAAAATTCGTCGCAGGCCGGTGTGGCAACGTCGCTTGAGATATCAGCTGATTTTAGTTTATGCGGCAACAGTGGGTGCTCTTGCACTTTGGCTGACATGCTCGGAAGACAAAAGAAATCGTTTTGTGGAGAAATCATGTAGTTTGATGCAACATTTTGCGTCACAGTACTTCAAAGTAGCTCAGTCATATTTTTATTTACATTTGGCTACTTTTAAATAACAACTCATATGCTAGCAAGAATCTAGTACTAACAAGAAGTTTTTGCTCATCGTTCAATACTCTCCACATTCCGTCTTCAGATTGTTTCCAGTCAGCTGTTCGAACGAAACTGACAGTAGAAAGTGCACGCGCACGCGCAAGGCAATGCGATCTCTATCACTACACGGTTGTGACTAGATTCCCGTGCACTCGGTCACGGTTGCATTTGCACGTGTTTTGCCCGATTAGGTATAATCACTAGTCTAGGAAGGCTGCAGTCACAACAATAGAACAGTTGGGATACAGAAAACCTACATTTACCTTTACAATACAATAAAATGACAATTTACGATCAATTTAGTTTTAGTTAGTAATTAGCTACTACCAAGTATAGTATAAACTAGCGGCCTGTCTGCGACTTTGTCCGCGCAAACGTGTTAAAGTTGGAACAAATTTGTGAATTTTGCCGACGTCTTTTTAACGGTTTGCAATATATGATTTTAAACTTTCGCGTTGCATTGTAACACTAATTACTTGTTATCGGGTCTAAACGCGATATAGTTTAATAATAATAAGTGCAAACCGCGAGCTTCACCTAGAACACAAAGTGATACCGTCAGTGTTGTTTGTCGCGGTGACTGTACTAACATTATTAATAATGAAAATGTGAGGGTGGATCTGGAAACTGCGGCCGCCCCGAGCAGACGACGCCGCACGCCACCAGTCGGCTCGTGACCACGGCTGTGTGCAATCCAGCCGAAACGTCGAGCAGTGAGTACCTTATACTCTTTAAAATATATCGCCGATAAGAAGTAATTAGTCTTTCCAACGGTACCTAAGCATCGCGACGCAAGCTGTGACAATAGGATTGATTTTAGAGCACATTGTGAGACTAAGACTTTCTTAAGGACAGGACTGTACCCCATATACTGGGTCTGGTGGTAATTAATATGAGCGAAAACGCGCTAGGAGCGGGCGCCGAAAAGACGGTCTGATGCTATAAGATCAGCAGTTGATGGCAATTTGTAACGAACAGTTCATGCCTTTCCAGGGACGTTTTAAGACATTTTTTTAATCACTTTCGTTTTTAAAATAAAGGTTATTAACAGCATTATCTACATTAGCTTATGTACTTTTGATATCAGTTTAAACATTTTAGATATCTCATATAGGTTCGTAATAATCGTGTGTACACTTAATGGCTACACCATGTATACACACAGACACAGGGATCAAAATCACGCCCATATTTATCGTCAGGCGTTAAAAAGTACTGTTTTCAAAATCAATATGTTTTAATTAGCTGCTCTCTCTACATTTCGTCCTGACTGACATACAGTCCGCCTCCGTCGCCCGAGTACGTACATATAGGGTCTCTTATCTTCAACCGTCTATTTTTGGATCCACACGTGAACCGCTCCGTCACGTTTTAACAACGTCAATATTTTATCTAATATATAAAATTCTCGTGTCACAGTTTTCGTTGCCATACTCCTCCGAAACGGCTTGACCGATTCTCATGAAATTTTGTGAGCATATTGAGTAGGTCTGAGAATCGGCCAACATCTATTTTTCATACCCCTTAGTGATAAGGGTTGTCCACAATAATTTATATGGCAAAACAACGTTTGCCGGGTCAGCTAGTAAAATATAACAATATTGTAACGGTATGCTAAACTGTGAACTTTCGGACATTATAAATTCAAATTCTAGAGATATTATTGCGTTTAAACTTAAGCTTCTGTAACGTCTTAGACAATGGCTATTGGTATTAATATTTATACTTGACCATTAGCTATGATCGTATAATATAAATTATTGGTGGCGTTTTAGGTCAATAGTCCAGTATAGCAATTAAGTACTGTTCTTTTTTTGGTGTAACAAAGAGCTAACTTAGATCTAGCGTTTATTACGCTTACATTTAAATATAGATTTCACCATTATGGGAGGCCAGCAGTGGGTAAGAAACCAATGTTAAACGTAACCTTAATAGAAAATAGAATTTGTGCCAAAATGTCACTCGACAAAAATTTTCGAGCTCTGCGGTTTACGATAGTATAAGTAAATAACAGTATACTTACTCTGTCTGAGATGGTTGTTAAATAAGATCTGTCATATTATTATTATGTAGGTGGTTATTAAACAAAGATTTGTCGAATTATTGCTATGCTGAAAGTAATTGGCTGGTTATATTCGTAGAAATCTGAAAATACTGTTGATTTTTCAGTTTTATGTTTCGCTCCCAATCCATCGTTTTTTGGATTATGTAGTAAATGAACCTACTGCTTATGTTTAATGTCAGTACTATAGAAAGGTATAATTCACAGAAGACTAGAGGAGCTATTTTGAACTAAAGTAACTTACTTTAGTTCAAAATGAATCAAACAATTTATTACTGTCATAGGTTTTAGAGCAAAGGGAAATATTATTTAAATGGTGATTGGTTAGTACCTACGGTCTGTCTTAGGGTCGTTATTTCAAAAATTAAGAGACTAAGGTCTTTGATTATTTTTGATATTTTTTTTTTACCTACTGTAACGGTTGATATGACAAACATTGCCTTTTGCGTTTCCTTATCATCTTATCATTGAGATTTTCTATAAATATTCGGGTATAGCCCTAACCACAACAAATTGGTGCACATTTTTAGTTGCAAATTTATTTTAAAAAACCTGATAACATTCGAAATAGGTTAGCATTTATCACCTTATATTTCCTGGAAACATTGTAAATTTGTGTTGTTGGTAAAAATATTTATTGATGTTTTGTTAACAACAACGTTACAATCCATGACACAATTATATTATCCTGATAATAAACATTGTTACTACTTATGTGAAATAACGAACCGTTATATATGTACTCGTAAGTTACAATAATAGTTCATTAAAGTTCTATAAGGACAAAACGAAATGAACAAAACAAGAACTGGACTTATCCTATCATAATCGATGTTGTGACGATTTGATTGTCTTCAAAAGAGATTCGGTGTCGCTGGCGAAAAGTTGCGATCGGTGGAGAATATTAGAAGACTTTTTTCTCAGCTCAATGGATTTCACTATAACTTTAATGAAACGAACCTTGTTTGACAAGATTTTTTAAATATTAAAACCCTTTTGGAGAACCTGTGCCTTTTAACCAAATGCCAACAGTTTCGCCATTCAGCTTGAATTCTCAACATAACCCGTATAGACAGACGAGGAATCGAACGCGGTTCTGAATCACGCCATTGTTATTTGTTACATTTCAACTTGCGACAAGTTTGGGCGGGTGTGATGAACTCGTGTGTCCGTGCATAGATGTAAAGGATATGGACGCTATTGTAATTAGTTTGTATGACGTTGATAGATTTTATCGAGATGATGAATCTTTGGGCGTGAACAAAAATTCTTTGACCCGCTACACTTACATTCCACAATAGCGGACAAGAGAGGAGACGACAGGCGATGTGTTTTAACAACCAATCAAATTTCGTTATTTCCACATCTCTCCGCTTAGCTTTAGTGGAAAAGGATCGAGCGGAGAGGAGACCACGATCTTCGAGATCAACCCTAACGAGATCTACCCCTTGATAAGCATAGCCTTTCAATTAAATAAAGCCTTTTTTTAACCCTGGGAGGCGTAACTGAATTGTCATAGTTTGAAAAAAAAAATTGTTAGACCTTTCTAATCAGTCTACAAGACTTCCGTTAGCTTATAATGTTGCTGTTTTAAACCGTCAAATTGTAAGCCAGAACCTAGTATGCACTGATTGGTAATCATCACGCAATTGTCCAATTTTGATGATCATAATAATAATAAAATAATCACCACTAGTTTTTAATAATGTTTAAACAAAGATAACATTGACACGTTTACAAATCCTCAACCCATCTCAAACCAAGCGCTCTAGTTCATCATGTTTTCATGTAGTCGTAGTAGTCGTAGTTTTTTTTTAAACTTTCATGGTGACCAACCAAGAATACCTTCTTCTGTCATGCATGTGATCATGGCAATTGGAATAGTGCCAAAATATCGGGTATTGAAAAACAAGGTAATACGGAAAAAATATAGTAAATAAGTTTTTCGTGATTAATAATTTATATTAATATATCAAGAAATAATTAACGTTTGTTCGACTCTTGATATTTACGACCGACCGATATATTGACGACCGATTGGTGCAGTGGTCTTCATGTCGGATTTCTAAAACCAAGGGTCGCGGGTTCGATCCCCGCTCAGTACAAGTATATGTGTGCATGAATATGTGTGTTTGTACTGGTCTGGGTGTTTTCTATGTATAATATGTATTTATTTACAAAATAAAAAGTATTTAAGTATGTTTATCCGTTGTCTAGTACCCATAACACAAGCCTCGTAGCTTAATTTGGGACTAGACAATTGGTGTGATTGTTGTGAAATATTTATTTATTTATTTAAGATATAAATTTTTAATATCGCCAACTACAAATCTACAACCAGTGGTAAGATTGACACATTTAAACTTTGCTGTGTCATATTCAACTCACTCACTATCAACACAAGGCTAACATGGATGGTCGAGTGTCGGTCAAACGGTATCACTGCTATCTAAGGAATGTCTAGAACATCCTACGCGCGAGAAACATTATTATCATTGTTTCAGTTTGTGTAAGCTCTGATTTATGTTTTTGTTGTTCTTAGAGGTTACATATTTAAGTTTATAGAGTTATGGACTAATAATTGCACCTTGCATGAGACCGCTGAAATTTTATTCTTATTTATTAAAGTAATTATTAAACTCATATTCAGCTGATGTTTAGGCCTCTGTCATCTAAAAAAATTAGTATGTCGAACTTATTTAGGCACAGTTCTTATTATGCATAAGTTCTCTACAATTCTGTAGTAAACACAGCATAATCAAAAGCAATTGAGAAATCAACTTATTTAATCTCTCTGGCGAGGTAGCTTTAACAGTAGGGCATTACATTTGTCAGTCGCCATGTATTGAGCGGTATTTAAATTAAAAGGTCATAATGACAGACTGTATGTCTGGCCTAGTAGACTGCAATGCCAAGGTCTTTGCGTTGGTGTATAAAGTAATTGGATATGTAATAGAGTTATTATAAAAAAAGATAACTGTTTGCGTATTCATTTAAGCGATAACATTAAATATTTGTACATAAAGTGATCTTACGACTTGCTTATGAATCTTATGATAGATATGGATATAATATTTCTTGAAAACTTGACTTCATCATAAGTGAAGTTTATAAACCAAAGAGTACAATGTCTTAGTAGCGTCGGTAATAAAACTCCTTCCTCCTTCACTTTGCTTAATAACACACACACTCTTAACACATTTCTTCCTTTTCGATAGTGATTTGCAATTCTTAAACGTAAGCAGCATCACTGATTGTTTCATTCGTACACATCCCCGTTACTTCATACGCAATTACAAATATTACATTTCACGCTTTAGAACACTCAACTACAAACATTATGGCATTTCAGCTATTATTCTTCAAATTGAATTTCACATTTCAATCTTGCGCCTGGTAGAGCCGGTAATCGTGTAATAGGACATAAAACTCGCTGAACGGGAAGCCATAGCATCTTGACTATTTCCATACGTAAAAGTACGCGAGGTGGCCCGTGCTAAAAATGTTTAACGCTATAAACGTGCGGATACGACACGATGGCACTTCCGTGCCACATCATGGAAGGTTAATCCTTTTTTAGTCGTGATGGTTATTATATTTATAAATGATGAGATGGATCAGTTAAAAAAATACACGTTTATAAGAGGACCGTTTCCTGACGTACTCGAATTTGTGACAGTATTAAACAATAATAATGCACAATTTCACTACTTAGTTGAGAGGATGTAGAGAAGTGAGGATGAGAAAGGTAATCATTATAAGAACTAGAAATGACGACCACAAAACAGTGAAACCCTAATCTTGTTCCCCAAAGCATATGGATTGTTTGCAAATCTGGAAGCCTAAATAGGTGGTCTCCTGTGAGTGACTGAATTGGTTCGTTGTTCATCTTTCGAAGCACGTAATAAAATTATTAAAACCTTATAAAATCTACTACTCACAATATCATGTCCCTGGCTACCGCTGCGGACGACCTCAGGCGCCATGTACTCAATGGTACCGCAGAAGCTGTAAGCTCTGCTCTCGCCGCCACAGAACTCCTTGGACAGGCCGAAGTCGGTCAGCACAATGTGGCCCTCCGCGTCTAAGAGAATGTTCTCCAATTTTATGTCGCGGTAGATGATGCCGAGCTGTGGGAGAAAAAAGAAAAGTAGTGAAGGTGCTTGTGGCGCAGTAGTAGCAACGCTTTAGTAGTGATACCAAAAGTTAAGGCGCGGTCGTGTTTGGGATGGATGGCCATTCTGACCATATCAGTGACATCTATTTACAAGCACCTCCGTGCTTCGGGAGGCACGTTAAGCTTTTGGTTCAATATAATGATAGCTGTTACGAAGACACGATAGGGGTATAATCTACTTCTTTCTATTCAATATCAAAACAAGGAGGCTGTTCAACCTGACTTTCAAGATGTTTTGGTTGTGAGCCTTAAAGAGTCATTTACTTGGGATGGCATTAACCATACCGTAGATCACCATGGCCTTGCTCGGAACGTGTCTTCTATTATTTGCTGCTGGCGACGGAACGGTCTACTCGTCTAGTGGTATATTGCTTCATACACAAATAGCTTAATTAACAGAAACGTTCCTATGTCCATTGTCAAGGTAAACTACAAAATTACCATGGCTACAGTACACTCGGCATCAACTTAAACTCGTAGTTAGTAAAGTAGCATAGGAACAATGACTTTCACAGACCCTATTATTGTATTTCGACAATAAGTTGATGACCTTACAGATGTTTGTCACGGGTCGTGAAACGATAAGAGTGATCACTATCGCCTTCCAAAACGCACACTCACGTTGTTTGTTTTAATTATATCCCGACGTCTTTGTTGCATGAACTATGTCTTTGTAAGATTCGGTGGATTGGTGTGTTTTCCTGTGGCCGTATATTTCGAATCTGGCCAGCTCGTTCACTCGCACGCTTAAACTCCCAAGAGTGACAGGGAGGACTAAATCCGAAACTACGGACAACGGCTTGGAGTGCGGGGCCTCCGACTCGTGTCATCGTTTGATCTTATGGGTTAGGGTGTTGATAACCTTTTGGCCTTTGTGTTAAGTGCCGATCTTTGAGTTACCACTCCACGTGCCATGCTGCAGATAGAGCTTGGTATCTAATTATTTAATTTTATGTATAGACTTTAGTTCATTTTGGAAAAGTGTAAGTAAGGTAGTGTGATCGCAAAGTTTTCAATGCAGATGCTTGAACTATAATAAGTTTTTTTTGGAATTGGATCACAGAATATTATTATTATTATAGATTATTATCGCAGAATAAGCCTTTTATGAGACCGGGACCAGGTCCTCAGCCGTGTATGGGACTCTCAGAGCGCCTTGAGAAGGACCCGACTTCTCACCGAGGATAATCCGGAGCGAGGACTACCCATCAAAACCTGCGGTATCCCTTTCCTGTCTAGGATTAGACATGGGTGCTGGTATATAGAATTGGATCCCTAATGGTTTTTCAGGTCGATCGGTCTGCATCCAGTTTAGTTCTGCGATATCAAGAATATCTTGCCGGTGATTTTATAATTATTAAATTCTATTTTATCTTATTTATTTATTTACCTTATGTAGCTGTTCCAAAGCCAGTATGATCTCGGCAATGTATATCCGCACTTCGTTCTCGTTGAAATGTTCTCTTTGGTACAGGTGTATGAACAGTTCACCACCGGCTACGTAATCTGTGGACCAACAATACAACTGGTAAGAAAAAGGATGAATTTTATCAGATCTTGGTGATATTAAGCGGTCGAAGATGGAGTCTAAGAGGTCGATGATGGAATCTAAGAGGCCTGTTAAGTGAATTAATGTACTAATTAAACATGACACATAAAATGGTTAATGGCAAAAATTACAATTTGGTCGAATTGAAAATCAATAACCACAAGGGTTACTCAGACCTAACAAAAAATTTTGTGAGGTCCTTAACCTTTTGTCCAATGTTTTGTTGTGCAATAAATCCAAAAAAAAAAACATTTAGTAGAATAGAAAAAATGGGTCATTGAAATAGAGGTAAATTTGATATTAAAGTTTCGAGAACCCGTACATTGGCTAACTTATTAGTTTTCAAATAATAAATTACTTGCGTTAGCGTTTGATACACAATAATATCGTACTGTAACATATTGTGCGGCTTCAGGGAAAAGATGTCGAAGGAAATATTTTTATTTGCTCCAGTTTTATAGTTAATAATACATACCTAGTTTTTTTTTTATGTTTCGCTCCAAATTTTACTGATATTTATGAAATAAATTTCTGGATAAAAGATTGACGTTAATTCTTATTATGTTCCATTTTTGATGTAGTCTCTGTTTAGTTTTTTGAATAAGAATAAGTGATTAGTCAAAAGTCAATATTTTTTATTCTGGTTAAGACACATTTTATCCCATTTAACATTACAGCATACTTGTGTGCTTATCTTTAGGGCCCTACCAACGCGGCAACGCTTTAAGACAAAACACAGAAAATTTTGCAGACATGGTGGGTGAACCACCACAGAAAAAAATGTAATATACATAGAGAAATAAGTATATGCCATTGCAAATTAAAATTCATAGCTGACAGATGTCTTAAAATAAGTACCTAATGGCGCCAAATAAACCAATGGTGAAAAAATAGAATTTCACAAGACACCCTAGCTGGATTCAGCTCCAAGCTCAGAAGGTCTACTGCGAAATTCGGAAGCTTTCAATACGATAATCGTTAATTTGTTTGGCTTACTATGAAATACTCCCGACCACATATCGGGTCGAAATGCGTACTTTGACATTTAGTCGACCATACATTAATATATTGGAAAACAAAAATGTTTCGTAGCGGGTACCACTATCGTATCATCCGCAATTTCATGATTCGTTTTTCGTACTAGGCCTTCGGATCTGAACGCGGGTATGCCTTGCTGGGAGTATGTAGGTCCTACTGATATTGCGACCTAGATCTAGCGTATGGGCGAATTAGTTTCAAGAGCGCACGCCAAGAGAATACTAATGAAATTTAGAAGGAAAATAATAAATAAGAAATGTGACAACGTGTCTATGACAATTACCGTCAATTTTGCGAAGGTACTAACTGAAACAGCTGTTTTTATTTTAACACCGTCAAGAACAGTCAAAATAGAAGTTTTACTGTTATGTATAACGACTATAGCTGTGCAGTGTCTGTTTATGTGTTAAAAAAGGATTGTCCCGATTTTTTTCTGTCCTGTCGTGACAACGATCTCATTGAAGATTATACGATAAGCATTTTTTGAGTTGTTCACCTGTGCCATAACAGTACAATCACTTATAGTCACTGGGGACACATGTTTTTCTCAAAAAAAGAAGATCATCCCATCCAATGCAAGCAATATCCAGTCCAGATAAACAATAACTTATAATATTTATAAGCTTTGTATTTATGGAATTAAACGTTCCACATTTTTAATGCGTTTGTTTGTTCAGTGCCTAAAATGTATCCTGGTAACCCCAATACTGTGGTTGGTAACATCTTCATTCATCCGTAAACAAACAGCATACATGTATCTTTTATCGCTAATAGCGATATATTGAAGTGAATATTAAGTTCAGGGTATTTCCCGGATTCTTTCTTAGGGTAATACCTCAAATCAAAACAATAGTGACATAATAAATAACCTTATGAGAACATAAGGAACAACATAATTTAAAATGGTATGATACATTATTACAAATTTTAAACACAGTCCTATTTTATGAGGCTGATACTTTAAAGTGCCAGAAGTAACCAGCGAGTCGGGATTTTTCCTTTTACGCTCCTCAGCATCAAGTGTAATGGTCATGAAGTTGACTTTTAACCAAGAGGTCGCAAGTTCGATCTCCGCACTGTAAAAACATTTGTGTGCATGAACATGCCTGTTTGTACTGGTCTGGGGGTTGTATAAATTTATTAAAGCTTATTTGTAATACGACTGTTGATTCTGACATCTGTAACACCAGTGCTTAAGCTGCTTACCACTGAGTCAGATCAATGTATGTGATGTTATTGTTTATTTATTTTTTATTATAGTTTAATTTTTTTAAAACATACATGCTTATTTAAATAAACATTTGTTTGCAGTGCGTTGCTCTTCGGAGTGATTACCACCTTTGATTTATGCTTTTTGACTTTCAAAACCTAATTAATCACTAATTTACAAGTTAAACAATTATGAAGTATGCAAAAAAACTGCGATATCATCTCAAGAGAGCCGAAATTCGCTAATTAGCGTGAAGGAAAGTTTCCAAATATTAATTAAGATGGAAACTAGAGTAGCGTACGAATAATTGTTACCGAGAAGTATTGAAACAAAGGATTGTGTTTTTGTCACTCATTAATTCAACGTGAATGAACCCTAAAAGACATAAGAGATTTGATTTTAAAGTTTTTGTAAAAAAAAATTCCGTCAAATTGATTTGTTCAACATGGACATCCATTTACTTAATACCCGGATAGGTTTAAAAAAAACGATATTTTGTTTTGACTGTGTTTTTTTAATGATTAACCTGATTGAAAAATTCGCTATGCATGAAAAATATGATGAAATTATAACATTTGTTTAACACATGCAATTGATTATTGTGGTGAAAAATTGCGCAATCAGATCACGTCAATGTGTGTGTGTAAATACATGTCAAGATAGCACATCTTTCATATTATGTGTGGATGATATTATCAGAATGTAATAATAATAAATGATAACAAAAGAAATGATGTCCTCATTTCTTCCAAGTAATGATTTTCTGCAGAGAAATTACTTCTAGTTGACATATTTAGCCCAGTCAAACCAAGTAGACCAAGACCTCTCAGACTTATGGGGACAAACAGTTAACGCAAATTTTGGTTATCACCCAATATTAAGCAAAATTGACACAATATTTCAACAACAGTTTTTATAAAGTGATATGATAATTACTCCACGATGTGGTTCACCTCGTCTGAATTGAGTGATTAAAGTCGTTATATACTGTTTCATAATATATCTTAATGAAACATTAGTTAAAAAACTTTCACGGATATACAATCAGCTAGTGGCATACATTTGTGACAAAGAGTAAATGATGATGATGACCTTTGTTTGTGATGATGACAAGAATCAATTGGGTTGTCGATAGCTAACTGCTAAACGTTTACGTACCTACAGTTATCTTTAGCCAGAGGATATGGTTTTGAATAAAGTTTTTTAATGAGAGATTTGTCATGTAAGAGGCAAAATTGAGAGTTGAGCAAAGTTCAGATACTGATCAACCTAATCCGACACTTTAAAGTATTAAAGTCTTCAAAATGATACATTCTTATTCTAAAATTAAGCATATTGAAACCTACACCAACATTGAACAAAAACCGCTAAAAGTCAAGTGTGATTAATCGTCCCCTTAACAACCATAAAGCATAACAGTAAAGAGCATTATCAATTACTTTAAGCATACTTAACGCCGACGCAAGGCCATTAAGGCCAGTTACACATTGCGAGTCTATACAGCGATTCAAACGCGCGTGTAACAGTTGAAACAAACCGTTCTGTTACCCGTTGTCGGCGTAAAGTGACGAGACGCGATTGACATTGACACAATGTGTTTGATTTCATGGTCGCGTCGCACTAATCGCGTAGCGTCGCTTAATTAGGACAACGCCATAGTTTCGAATGCAGCTATTACTGTCATTCTTACTAGCCTAACCGTTCGAGGGAACGGGCAAGCTATACCCGAAGAGATGGACTCGTTTCATAGTAAAGCCTCGGAATCGCAATACCAGGAGAAATAATACCCGACCCGAGTGCGTTGTTTAATCCAGAATAATAATTCTTCGAAGATAAAACCACTAGCATCGATATAAACGAGAATATTGATCTGTTATCGTGACTTTAAACCTGCTTTAATTTCAATTTAATGTAATAACATTTGAATGTTGTAAACTGCTATGATAAGAATTTGGAAAATAACAACTAACATAAGATTTTTGTCATTTACTAACCAAACTATGAGCAACAAGTTGCTCAGAATAAACAATTTTTATTTTATTTCAGACGATTTTCGGCTTAATCGCGTTTGCATTGCTGCTAACCGTCGCAGTGTGCGACGAGCCTAATGAACATCGAGAGATGCGTGAGCTGTTAGAATCTGCACGGTAGGCGTGTGTCAAGGTGACCAGAAACTGTGCCATAGTATCGTTGGCCAATCTTGGGCAGAAGTGCGCTTTTTGCAGAGAACAGCGGCATGGGCGTATTTGGTATACTTTTGCTCATTTTCACCAGCTGTTTAATACTGCTCTCTGTGTTCTTTTAATGATCTACAAATGGTTCAGACTCAACACTTCAAAAGGTTTACTTTGCTTATAAAAGTAAAAAGAAGACGGACATTTGGAAAATTTATTCATGGGAATCCAGCAGTTGGTATTGAAATGTCTTCTAATAATTCAATGTGGATGACATCAGAGAAATGTATCGTTGGCAGGTGTTTGAAAATCATTCTGTGATCGATTGATCGATATTTCTTGTTAACTATGGTGGGTATTACCAACACGTTTTACATTTTAAAATATTATGAAGACTTAAGGTTCTTTATTGCCACTAGAGAGTATTTTACTTGCACTTCAAAGAGTGTGTCAAGGCGAATAGTATTATGCCACAGTCGGCACATTTGGCCAATTCTGAGATTCTGACAGTTTATGTTGAATATGTTATTAAAGTTATTGTAATTCAAGTCGTAGGTGTTGTAAAGCAAGTTATTTTATTGGTAAAAACGAGAGATTCTTTTTAACGGTGCAATTCGTCTGGTAACCTTGAGTTCAAAAGGTTTTATTGATTAATTTCGGAGCAAAAAAGATTTTGTTAATCCTTACTTGTTACATTAGAAACTAAAATGTATGTTTGCTTCATGACAGTGGGTGACCAAGTATTCAAAACACATGTTATTTGATTGATTGAAAATACGAAAAGCTTTAGCCCAAAAATACTTTAATAACAAAAGCCATCATGTTGTTACCTAAAACAAATGTAGCAATATAACTCACCACATTAATAATCCATTTCATTATATTATGAAAGTTCCCTTTTCAAGATCAAAAAAGGCGAAAGCAAGCATGAGGATTATGAAAAGTTTCCTTTTGATTTCACGATCACAAAAGGCGAAAGAAAGGAACATAAGAATCGGATAATCCACAATAACGATATCCGAAGTAACAGACTCCTGAAACAGGGCCCTACTCCTGAAATCGTGTTCAAAATGTTCGATTCTAGAAATTCAGTTTTTTTTTAAATCTACAACAGATTAGCATTAAACTCCATGACCTGTAAGAGGTGATAAGGCTTAATGTAGTAACTATCTACTCCCGAAATTCACTAAATGTGCTCACTAATTGTAAAAATAATTTTATAAATATATATATATATATATATATATCCTTTTTCTATTCTATTCTAAACCAAATTCTGAAAACATCATTGCATTGGCAATAGACTCTTGATGGTGGTAGCTAGCCAGATTGACTTAGAACAAGTCCTACTACCAACCATACTGAAATCAATATGTACCCCAATTGGGAATCGAACTCGGAACCTCTGGCTTTCAACTTTTAGACCTCAAACATCAGCCGTTTGACGCCCACTGCCAAGCATAGGCCTCCCCCAAGGATCTCCACCGCGATCCTGGAGTTACGTTTAGCTTGAAAGAAATACAGTAAAAGCTAGGTAGAAATATTGGCTTCTAGAGTAAGGACTCCAGCCAGCGACCTTGATTACTCTCCTTTGTCAATACTGCCGAGCTGGGGAGATCTAACAACTCCTAACATCTTTAGATTGGGTTCACAGTGACAGCGTGAAGAATGTTTTATCCAGCATTAAGACGTCCTGTGGTGAACTTAGCAGTCCAGCAAAGTACACGAGATAATCTGATGCTCAGAATTAAGCGGCTTAAGTCTGCACCAAGTCATCTGTCCAATGAGCTGGTTAGGTAACATATTCAAAATTTAGCGACTTCAGTCTGCATTAAGTCATCTTCAGACAGTGAGCTGGTTAGGTAACTGTTTAAATACTTAATTTTCTAGCATTAACAATGTGAAATTTTAACACACTTAAAGAAAAATGAACTGCCACAGGCGGAACTCGAACCTGCACCACTCGCAATCCGGACGAATGCTCCCCCAATTATGCTACCGTGACTCTTACTCATCGGTCCGAATTTCTTTAGTGCTCCTTAGGTTGCCGCCAGCCATGATTTATCACTGTTGCGGTTAGATACTTACAACATCCGAATGAAACGCCTTTTTAGCTGTTTAACAATTTGTTAAGATTACTTCAAGGTTGAATAGGTTACTGTTATGAAAACCCATACCAGATTTTATACATCAATCAATGTTTAATGATTTTTCAGCAAAGCACATTTACACATAAATGGCTAGTTTCAATATTTTATCTACCGCTGACTGAAAGATAGTTTCATTCAAACTGCTGTAACCGATAGTAGATTTAGTCCGAAACTGGCATTTATCTTACTTTCAGTAGAAGGATATTTGGTTGGGAACCGCGTATGGTGAGGACACGCCCTCATCCTAGTGTACGAAGGTTGCGGATGAAAAGGTCAAGAGCGATATCCCTGGCAGACGTTTTTATATTGTATTGTTTTTGCTTCTGTTCAGACATGAGATGAATAGAACAAACCTTGTCATGTTAATAGCATCATTTGATTGTTATTTTATAGGAGCACTTTGTCGTCAAGTTTCTACCTTTATATAAACAAGTTCACCGTTTAACGGTATGCTAATTTGCGAATTGATATGTGGATGTAGATTTTTTGCTCTTGTTATAGCTATATGGGTACAAAATTAGCGCCGAAAAGACCGTATGATACATCAAGTCATCAAGAGTGACATACGGGTATTCTTAAAAAAAATTGTCAAATAACCATGTCATACGGCAAAGACGAAAATCATACTTCGACAATGTTTCAGGAAACGAAGTCGCATACGATTTTTGCCATCGACTTGTGTAAATGTAAATTAAAATATATTTTTTCAGGTACTGTAATGTACCTATTATGTTTTGTGCAACCTTCTTCAGTTGTCTTTTAAGTTGTAACTTTCTGATGCATTTAAATGTTTTTTTAAATCTTCACCATCGTGACATTTTCACGCATTAAAAGTTGTGTTTGCCAATGACCTTTACTGAAGTTTAAGTTAAGTTATTCGGCAATTTCGCAAGGTCAGTTTGTGCGTAAACCATTTAAACCTACTGCGGACGATTTGAGTAAAACGCCACAGTTAAACGATGAAACCTTGACCGAAAAAATGTTTTTGTGTGTTTCGCACGAAATCGACGAATTTGCGGTTAGTTAAAACTATCTTAGAAGTTGTAAGGTTGTCGCGATGGACAAATTAAGATATGCAAGAGAGATGCAACATTATATGAATGTAGTTAGAGACAAAATGGATTTGAATCATTTGACTCAACAACTCATCCATCACATTGCCTTCCAAATAACAGTAACTATTTCGTCCGTGAACATCGGTTCGATGGTGTGTCTTCATTTAATATGATAATTATTAAAATAAAATAAAACTACATTTACTAAGAGATCCGCAACAAAATAACAGAGTCTTACTTTACTAAACTGTTTACTATCTCTAAAAATACATGACGTACCAAATTAAACCAATTCATAAATGACAAGGTTGATTTAAAGCCCATATTTAAATAACTTTCGGCTGCCACTCCTAACGAATAACAGTATTTCGTTAGCGACCACAAATTTTCGTAGTATTATACAAATTTAAAATAATATGTGCCAGTTTTGTCACACCAACTGGACGTGTGGTGACTGTAGCGGCAGGCCATTGTTTTTTATCTAGATTAAGGGAATCTATGAGAGACAGACAATGTATCACCTCATGCATTATTTTTGAACTTATGCCAAAATTTAGAAGGAGAGATAACCCACAGATTTTGTACAGAGGCGGATTAGAATAAATATAAATAAATAATCATAAAAATCTGTTTAATATTTACTAAAGCCAATATGTATGAAACTGCTGAAAGCATCACTAAATTGTATAAAGCAAAGTCGATTTCCTATGTCTGTAATATGTAAGTATGTATGTATGTATGCTTAGATCTTAAAAACTACTTTAAAAAAAATTATGCAGTTTTTGTTTTAAATACAGTGATTCAAGGGGAACGGTTTAAGTATATAAAACAGCTGGTAGGAAGTCTGCCGGGTTCGCTAGCGCATAAAAGAAACTATTCAAATCACTCATGGGAATATCATGTAACATTGCTCCTGACCAAGATTTTAATTAACCGACATCGGTTTAGGTGAAGTTCATTAAACGTTTAGCAATGTAGACAATTTAGGCGACCGCAACATTAGCAATTTTGTTGTCGTTTTTAATTGCATAGAGCATACTAGTTGAAAGTTTGCGGTGTAATTAGCTAAAGTGTCGAGATATAAATTTAGTAACATTGTATGATAGCTCATTAATTGACACGCGACTCGACGATATTAATGCTTTTTCATTTCAAAGACTTTAACTAAGTCTGATACAGTAAAATTGCGTTTAAAATGTTTAAGTTTTGTGTTCATCATGTTTTGTGAGTACGTCTTCTTAAAAATTCATATTTGCTACAAAATTAAGTATAAATTTCAACTAACTAAGAAAGATAGCGAATGAATAAATAAAAAGATCTCAATACAGGAGTTATTTCTCAGTCCTTATATTAACTCCCAAGCCTCTATGTCTATGAGAGAACATTGCCTAAAGCCTATTCACCAAAAATTCTGTCGACCCTATTTACAGAGCATAAGGTCTAAATCGTACAAAGTAGTCAATAGCCAAAAGAACTTACGCAAGCCGCATGCAGTCTCCCCTTGACCCGGTTGCTCGAACTAGAATCGAACCCCGAATCGAGCGCTATTACTCATAGTATTGACCGGTTATAAGTTTTAGAGAATGCTATAACTGTTCTGTATGGATGTTATTAAAAAATAAAAATTTATATTGTATGAACTAGAGTTATTATAAGACGCATTTCAATAATTGCATTGGTGTTTTACTTTTTAATGATTTATTTACCAAATTAATATATTATTAATTTTATTTAATTTGGCTGGCACAGTTAATAAATTTTTTGACCCACCCCAAATCTTACTTGCCAGTTGAGTAGGAAAAATAAGATGCAATTAAGACCAATAGTACAGAGATAAATAAGTAAATGTTTCGCGTAATCCACTGAAAATGTTTCATTAACTGTACTAAAACCTTCAAGTATACATTTTATTTTTCAGTGCGAGCTGTGTAATGTACTAAATAGTTGTTGTACCCTTGAACTTAATACATACATTTTACATGAGGCCACAAGATCACGGCTACATTACATCCAGGAGACCTTGTGTTTAAAACTACAGAGATAGTGTGACTGTGAGTAGTACAGATTTTACATAGGTACTAAGTTACTCGAAATGTAATTAATTTGTGTTGCTGTGCCCTACCGGGTGTACACTTATTTGTTGTAATTTTAATAGTCTGCTGTACGTATATTTGCAATTAAAAATGAATAATTAAGTAGTAAAGTAATTAGAATAAAAGGAGTACTAAAGGCAAACATACAAAAAAATATTGTTACCGATTGGTTTCCCCTAACGCCCGGTCAATAATATATTTGTCTTTGTCTGAAAGTTACTATAAGCTATTTGAGTTTGCAGCTGTTATCTATTTTTAAGGTAACGATATCATACGATAACTATAGAACTACTATCGTGTCGCCTTTTTCGTGGTTTTACCCGTTAAAGGGAACACTCTTTTGTCTAGTTAAATATCAGTGAAATTGCATTGCCTTCAACTAATATAAATTCTAATGGCACCGAACATCTTTTATCTATCGGGCCCAATTATTGCACCCTATCGCATAATCGATACCGATGTATCGAATACATTTCGAATTTAAACGCATCTGAGTATTCGATTTTATTCTGATCACATCTCATAATCTTGAAGAGTGTGGAGCTTGTATGTGCCATTTAAAAGGGACATAACCACCCTTATTATGCTTTCACGCCTATATACTGAAGCGATTTGTATGAAATTTAATAAACGTAGAGCGAGATACACACGAGACTTCGGAAACGGACATAGGATAGTTTAATTCCCGGAATTTACTATATTACCGAATCGAAGCAGATGGCGGGAAGTAAGCTAGCTAGCTTTAATAAAAATGATAGATTACAAAAATCTTAAGACACGACAGGTGATAATTTAATTTCACAGACGATTTTGTCCACACATCTTTAAAATCTTTAAAGGACTTTAAAATATCTTCGTCGAAAGGTCAAGAGACCCTTTTCTCAACCCGCAAAGGTTAACGTATGACATTTTCTCTTTGACGTCATCTTCATTTTGGAATCAAGAATTGGTTATTTTCAGTATCAATTTTAGGCGATACAATGTATTTTATACCGATAATAAGCTACTGTGGATACTGTTTGAAGTTGCAAACTATAGTCTTGGTTGAAATTTTCCCAATATAGCACGAGTAGATAGATAACTCTGTTTTGCACACCAAAGAAAACAAAATTGCAGACAGTAAAAAAAACGGTTTTCTCGCTAAGAGCGATTACTTCCAGACAATCATAATATAGGAACATTTTATTTGAATTCCAAACGACATCTATGTTGTTGTTAGGTACCTATGCAGTAAATATATATGTAATAGCCATCAGTTAAATCAAAACTACCACATGTTTATGCTAGTATTATATGACTACTTTTTTGAAGAACCATTTCAATAATAAAATCTGAATTTTTTGTTCTCTAGGTTTTAAAAAAAGTTTAAGTAGATAGATAGCTAATATATAAAAAAAACCTTAAAACATACTAATAGAAAAATGGACTGCCACAGGCGGGACTCGAACCCGCACCTCTTGCAAGCCGGGCGATTGCTCTCCCAAATGAGCTACCGTGACGCTTACTCATCTGTCCGAATTTCTTAAATGCTCTTTAGGCTGTAGCCAGCCATGATTGATCACTGTCGCGTTTGGATACCTACAACATCCTTTTCAACCTTTTCAGTTGGTTAACAATCGGTTAAGATAAACAGCAAATTTTTTAAGTTGCAAAAAATAGTTGTTAACATTTGCATTGTGAATGCTAAAAAATAAAGTCTCTTTATAAAAATACTTATTGAAATCAAACTCGTAATTAGCCAGTATCCTCGAACTATACTAGTTACTGGTTGTCTGAAGTGCAGCAGTTCAAGGAAAAGGATGCTTGCACGTGGAAAACCAATGAAAAGATACTATTACTTGAATCCTTCAAGGTCCTTCAAGGTTTACATTACTTATCCAATCTATATTTTTCACGGAATTCGGAAATATGGATGGACCGATGTTTGTTACTCTTTCACGTAAAAACTACTGTTTGTATTATTATTATGAACTTAAAAAAATAGATTACAATTTATAAAGACCAGATTAGTCAAGATGAAGGGTTTTCCTAAGCGGACGACCTCGCGGGCCGCCACTAGTCTACACTAATATACAGAAGAGGAAAGATTTGTTACCACGGAGTCAGATCAATGTATGTGATGTTGTTGTATATTTATTACTTATATTATTATTTAATAGGCGCCGAAAGTACTGGACCGATTTAAAAAAAATACTATAAGAATCCTACATTATCCCTGATGACCACAGGCTTTATTTTATGCCGCTACCGGAAAGGTAAATTTAAAATTAAAATCTTACTTAACAATATGCAGTATCCTCGAGCGAAGCCAGTTATTGATTGTCCCAAGTGCAGTGCAGTTCAAGGAGAATGCTTGCACGTGGATGGTCCCCCCCCCATCCCCCTCCTACCACACCCCCCGCGCAGCACGCGTTTCAATATCGAGTACCGGAAAAAACTTCCCATTTACCTTTTGATAATTTAAAAAATAACTGCTGTTTAGTGGACCAAATGTCGAACATAATAGTTGAAAGGCCCTGAATTGATTTAGTCAACATATGCTATCGTTTCAAGACAGAACAAAGCACGTATACGGATACACGTGCTAAGTGAGAAGTACTGTCGCAAATTAGATAGAGAACATTGTATTGCACATCACAAAAAATAATACAAAATCTAATCTCAACTCTAGTCTTATCACTAAGAGCGAATAATTTATTTAAATAAGTTTTTTATTTACTGTTCCATTGTCAAGTCTATGGCTTCGTTACCTACAATAACTGGAGGCGGGGATTTTTTCTTCTGAAAAAATACTATCTTTAGTTTGCAACGTAAAGGCTAATCACGAAAATTCATAAAACTATGCTATTTTTGTCAACAGCAAAATAAAGGTTGATCAATCAAACCTTTCAGACTACAAGTTGTACGGTCATCGAAAGGTCATGGATATCAGCCTCATATTAAAAGCATATAACGTCGCATCCTTCACAAACCAAAGAAAGGCAGACGACAGACTTTTTTTGATGTCAGTCACAACCAAACTTCTACAGTTTCCAACTTTTCCTCCCTCCCCTAAAGTTAGTACACATCCCTACCACAATCTCCCCCACATGACTTCCGCGCAAAGGGTCGCATCCTATCAGCTGGACGACCTTGCCCGAAACCAGGCTGGCTGTCATCGACCTTAAGGTTACGTTAGAGTAAGAAGTACCCGGAGGGCTTTGACTCAAGCCCTCAGACGGCGAGGGTCACATTGGGCCTATCGATTGAGGGCCCGTCGCTAGGAGGCACTGCGGTGTCACCTTTGAGGGTAATAACCGCCCACAAAAGCCTACTAGAAGACTTATTTCAATTATTTTTGGAACATTTAGTAATTGATATATCTTTAAAATAAGTCGATGCGTGCATTTAATATAACAGTAGAATATTACTCATAAAATATTTATTGATCGGCTTATAGCGATTCAAAAGGTGACACATTACGTCAGAGCAAAAATGCTTTCTTTGATACAACAATGTTGTGTTAATGAACTCTTGTTTTTGTCGTATTAAAATTATGGAGTCGTATTTACAGGCCGTTGTACATAAGATTGTTATTTTGAGCCCCGATAAGGTAAAAATATATTTCATTTTGACTTTTCATGAGATACGGCGTGGTGGTCTTAGAAGTACTGTCCCGTTGGGGTAAGAAACCCCTAAACAATAGCCTTCATAAAACCCAAAGCCAAAAGCTTTAATTACCCTCACTTAGTATGGAACCAAAAGTAATGAGTAAACTCCGTTATTTAGGTCGTCAAACAAGGCTAGTAGTTTATCCACCAAAACCCGATTACAATGTAAACAGCGTGTTACAGTCTCGTATCGTTGAAAGCGTTATAGGAATTGGGACGTTTAAGTGGTAATACGTCTAAAATATAAAGTCGAATTTGTTGCTAAGCGTTTTCAAATTATTGACCCGAAACAGTGACCAAATAAATTGCATTCCAACAACCAGACGACCAATGTTTTTCGTATTTTTTTCATCAGCAGAACGTTATATTGGTATAAAAGCATGGAAGTACATACTAGATTATATCAACTCTTGATATTGTTTCTGAAGCATTAAGGCTTGTGCTACCTATTTACTGAAAATTTGGTAGCATCTAACATTCTAAAATGATTGTAAAATAAAATCTTAATAACGCCGATCATATCACTTAAGGTGGGTGGTACTTCTTACATTGGCTAAATTAAGTTACATACGACATCTTCTATTACTCTTAGAGCTAAGCTCACTTACCTAATATGAGGTGTAGTTTGGCGTCTGTCTGGAAGGCATAGTGTAGTGTAACCAGGAACGGGCATGCGCGAACCGCCTCCAGGACCTGTTGATTGACGTATATTCACTAGTTTGTCAATAAGAAATAGCACTGGACTTGGGACTGCTCCTTGAGGAACGCCGTTAGTCTCTGTACTTGTTTACATAAAAATTGAAATACCTAACTGTAACGTGTGACATGCGATAAAGATTAATATGATTATAATTACGCCTATTGATTGACGACTGTTTGTCAATAAGAAACAGCACTGAGCGTGGGACTACTCCTTCAGGAACGCCACTTGTACTCCTATTGATTGAGGTCTCTTAATTAAAATTTTTAATTTTTCTTTAATTCGTCTTTATTTAATAGCAATGAGCTCAGAACTGCTCCTTCCGGAACGCCGTTAGTATTCGATATACCGGATAGGATATGCATGGATTTGGACTTTTAATCCTGATTAAGGGCTTATTCACCTACTTTGACTTAAAGTCAGATAACTCATTTGTTTCTTCGGTCTACGCGAACAGTAGATTATAATAAAGTTAGATAGCTGTCAGTTTCATACCTATCTGCGGTTATCTAAAACTGAGAGTTATTTATCTATCAGCCAAAAGTAAATAGAATATTAAAACCGATACATAGTTAAAGCAACCTTTTCATATATTTATTTGAATCTCATATTTTAATATTACCCCTATAAAGATGGTACAAAATTTGTACGGCTCATGGATGAATTGATTGACGGCGAACACTATTGAATTATAAATGAAGATAGCTGCACAGTTTATCACAATTATTTTGCAAATAGGACTAAAAGCAAATAGATTACGTTGGAAGGTGGCTTACACAAAGTAGCAGCAGACGACATGTCCTCGCGACCCTTCTGGCTATTTCTGAATGAATGAAGTGCCTTCCGTACCTAGCGGACTGCCAACTAGTATCTTAGTGTTAGAACCTCATAATTTTATTTCTCTTACCTGTCTTTCTGTCCTTGTGTGCTCTGCAGTCTTTAACTTCTGTACTATGGATGCCTTTTTGAGAACTTTCATTGCGTATAATTTGCCCTCGTCTACACCGCATCTTTTTCTTACTAGGAACACTTTGCCATAAGCTGAAACAAAGGAAAAATTGGTATAAAGTTATGGTTCATTAGATTAAACGTTACAAGTGGTAGCATTGAGATTTATCAGATTGTTTTCCATCTCTATTGCACCTAGTCGGTAATTTAATGAAAGAGTAGAATGGTTGTATAGATTGAATTAATCCCCCATAAATGAGTGTTGCGTTCGATAAAATGCGGATATGATTAGTCTACCGTTGTATATGAAACTTAAGGTTATTATTCGTTATCGCCAATACAATGTCATAGGGTTGATGTATAATTATCAAATGTGTTGTTATCATGATGTAATATTACATTGCCGTATATTTTTATGTAACTGTAACATCTGATGCAGATCAGACACAATGGCATAATAAGTATTGCCGTCTCGATGAAGTGTTAAAATAAAATCTCCAGAACAAATATATAGTTTTTAAAGAATCTTCTACAAAGCTTTTTCGGCGATACATTGAACTGTATACAAAAGGTCCATTTTAAAAAGAATGATGTTGAATGAACCAAAACTGTATCAGTACTAGCCGATTGAAAGAAAGAGGTGGTTACGCCTTAACGACCTTCTACATCATTGTTCAAAATGTTTGATATAGTCCGCATTGTTAAACCTACGTTTTTATGAGGAGAAAGAGAAGAAAAAATGCCGGCTAGATTTCCGTGCGTCCACAACAATATTATGAGAATTGGCAGAGTAGACGAACAATAGAGGTAGGATGTAAGAAATTGCTAAACAATAACTGAGGGAAGGACAATGTCAAGGAGTAGCGTAGATAATAGTAAGGTTGGAGAGCAAATTAAGTTGTGTCGTCTAGAGACACAATAACTAATCATACCACATTGATAAGGTAATATTTCTGTACAAGCTTTTATAACGTGCTTCTGCTTATATTTTTGCTGCAAACCTAGTAACTTTTCACTCAGTCTTATATCATGAAACAAATTTTTGAATTAAATTTTAACTGAACTATGTTGTTCAGTGGTAAGTTGTCTGGTTATCATTAATTGTATATATGAACGCTTTTTAACAGACTGCCAAAGGAATTAAAATTAGAGACTAGATAAAATAAATAAAAAAATGTATTGGAAAGGTGTCTGTATAGCGTAGAAGATTTTTAGTTATAAGTTTCCATGCATATCTCTTATAATTATTGTATAAAAATTCAAACACAATGCATATTTTTTATTGAATAAATAAAATAAAAATGAATATTATATTTGATTAAAGTAAATTGTGAGCAATTTGTACCTATACTTTATTTCACATGAAGCTAGCCAAATACAAGAAATTGCATTAAAACTGTCATTCGTTGCGTTGCATTATGTTATCGTTGAATTTTGAAATAAATCAAGCTTTGCTAGAATTAACATGAATCATTTTCAAGTTTTTTTTTGTTTTTATTGTATACCAGGTAATATTTGTATTAAAATTGTGTGTGAAATAAAATTACACTGTAGAAATAACGTCATTGTGTTATCATCATCAACATGTAGTGCATGTCTGTGTCGTTTCCTCTTAAAAATATTCGACGTTCTAAACATCACCTTATCTATTCTTGTAAGCATTATTTTGTCCTTGAGATTTATTTCTGTATGTGTAATATTGAAGTTATAATAACGAGCTGAAGATATTTCGGTCAGTAACGAGGTTTCCCCGTCAGCTGTCAACGGACGAATACCGACGAAGTTTCGCAAGATAAAATATATAAGAAACATTAAGAAATACAAAAATAGATGGAATTGACGATCGTGTTACGATATATAATATAAATACTTTTGAAACAGACAGGAGTGTCATTTCTGATTTGTGTGAACATCGAAGTTTTCATGAAGAAAAAATTGTTATCATTTATAACATCCACAATAAATCCTAAAAGGAAAACCCCAATTAGGGGACTTTTAAGCAGCAGACGAAGTCTATGACTCGACACATAGGTCAAAAGAGGTCGGCTTGTTCACCTAAATCCTAGGTCGTCTAGTAATAAAGTTGAATGAACGGTTGACTATTTAATTTGGTGATGAACTAAGTCGTCTTAATAAGCATGTACTAAAATAATCCAGTAAGAACGAAAGTATAAACAAATAACTAAAAATAGCATCGAAAAGCTAATCAATATCTAAACGATTATAACAAACCTTGTAAAGAAAGAGATTATGGCGCAATGTTGGCAGCGCTTTGGAAGTTCAGTAACCCAAGGAACGGTCGAATTTGGGATGGGTGACCGATCATTCCGACCGTATAACTTACTTCTAACGAAGCGGGCCAGTGCCCAGCAGTGAGATGTTTATAGGCTGATGAGATTTTTAATGTAAGTGTGAGACCTTTTGAAGGGCTGAAGGGGTTAATAACGATCTAGCTGTAATCCATAGACAATGAACCGAGGAAGCAGCTGTAACGTAACACGGTAACCGGATACGTCCGGTGCGAACCGGTCGGGATGAGCGTTAAGTGGCCACACAAAAAGCGGATCATCACGCACTTTTGTTTGAGGATCTCATCAAAAGAAGGCCTACCACGAAAAATGAAATCCGTCAAAACGATAGTCGTCCTTTCGTTGTACAGTCGACAACACATTAGGCTACGTTTTTTTTAATGCAAAATCACCCTTATCACATGGGCATAAAATGCCACAGTTTTTAACTTGACGTGCTGTCATAATATGTATGGGTGTGTCATGTAACGTAAGCCTACATGTCATGCTTACTGATCCGATACAACTGTAAAAAAAACTATATACAGCCCGTTTTCCATAGGGTTGAATGACATTATAAATAATTACAAACTTTCCAGTTAATGAATCCTCTAATAAGCCAGGGAAAAAACTGGGGTGCTTCAATGGCTGGACGGATTTTGACCAACCATAGCTAAGAACGATTGTAAAATCTTTAGGATAACCCCATAGAAATCTGTCCATCCACTCGTCAGCTACGATGCCACAAAAACACAACAACACAAACATACATAGAGGTCAAACTTCTTACATCCCTCTTTTTCGTCGGGGATTTAAAGACATTCACGGATAAACAGCAAATAATTGTAGCAATTTTGAGATTTTTTTTTTGATGAGAAGTGGGTCATATTGACTCAATTTTCCATGGATTGCAAATAGATCAAAGAAAGAAAATCAACACTTCCAACAGTTAACACATAGTGTTTATGTAACACGAATACAAATGTCACATAACGAAGCCGCTGAAAAACATAGCATTCAATAAATACTAGGCAGACACTGTGGAACTAAAATAAATCATTTTATATTTTCCAGCGTGGGCAGACAGTTTTTCAAGTGCATACAACAGTCCCGACTTAAAACCAATATAGATTTTCTATTTCAGTTCCATTGTTACATACAAAAGAGTAGAAACAATTGTGGTCCAAATATACATTGAGCACCTTGCGTAACTCCGACGTATACCGTAAAATGCAAATGCAAAGCAATTGTGGGACGTTGCAAATTATGAAAGCGCAATCAAAATAAATATAAAGAAACAACAATAATGCAGGCCTTTTACATTTCAACTCATCACGATTGAATCACGATTTCAACTCATATCCTAGGTCTAGATGAATTCCAGTCACAGAGGTGAACGATATTTAACTGATTGTAGAAGAAAATCTATGATTAATTAGCGGACTCCGCAAACGTAGTCCTGCCTTTTTTTTAAATTTTCTTCGTAGGAACCAACCGCGTACTTTAAGGAACATCATAAAAAAGATTTCGCGTCATTGGTACAGGCGTTTATGAGTTATGCGCTTACCAACACATTTTGGGATTCCTTTTATATTACAGATCACCTATTCATACTAACGCTAACCAAATGTTTTCATAACAAATAATTACCACAAGTAGCCCATTCACACAAGAGATGGCCTTAAATTCTAATATATATCATAAAGGCCTAGTAATTGGATCGTGTAGTTGAAATTCCTTTTTTATTAAGTGAATACAAGAAACAAACAATTTTAATCAGTTCCAAGAATATGCCTCTAGAAACTCGAAATGAACAAATTAATGTGCGCTCTCATAACGAAAACAAAGACTGAAATTAGGATTCGTCGGAACATTTCGAAAGTAAAACATTTCAGGAAACTCCTGGCGAATGCAACTGAAAACGACCTAGAGCGGTCGGTGATCTCCCGCCGAATAACATAAGCGCCGAAAATACGAGCGGTGAACAAAACAGAATTGCAATTTGAGGCTATGATATTGAGCTTCATAATACTTTGTGTGAGTGGATTGCAAATCTGCTTGATGCAAAGGTAGGAGTTCAAACAAGCTTGGATTTTAATTAGGATTAAGTAAGTAAAAAACAAAATATACCGCAATAACATCTTCAAAATAAGATCACACTAGAAATGATAAAATATTTTGCAGTAGAAAAAATCAACCGTCTGAGGCGGGAATCGAACCTACGTCCATGGGATGGATGGAAATGCTTCCTACGCGTTATGAAAGCAGTAGCCAGTTTCAACAGGCTTTGCCAAGGTTAATTTTCAGTTAATTTTTTTCTGCTGCAAAAATGTTATCTTGAGTTAAATTAATAATAATTTCATCATCTGAGATATTCCAAACTAAGCCACTCAGACATATTGATCAGGTTGAATCATTTTTGAGGGCATATAACGTTTCACTTTTACCCTCTTCTATTTAAATCCAGCTAGGTGAAGGTTGCGTCGTGGACTTATGACCGAACGGAGAGGACGAACGTTGAACTGCCAATAGGCTGCCTATTTCAAGAGGGACGTCAGTACATTGTTTTCTAAATAACCATTTAACACAAATGAAACAATATGATACAACATTTTTGGTCGTTAAGAGATCGGTTTTTGTTTTTTTGTCTCATATTTAAGTTATACTGGTAAATGCGCAGATTTAATTACCATTGGAAATGAAATAAACTTTTTTTGACATTGTATATGGAGTTCAATGAATTCAATCAGGTTTTAAGCAGTTAAACCATGAACTATTCAGTTCTGGTACGGAAAAAAATGTAAAATAGTATTTTAGGGCAACTGATGAAGGTAAAAGAGGCTTAGCAACCAAGTTCAGAAACCTTCAAAGGGCAACTCGAAAGATTCGGTTTCATATTGCTCAAACAGGTGTAATGGCCGATAGAACAATGAGAAAAGTATGAACATTTCGTCGACGACAAAGTTTCCATTTCTGAGTTAAAAAGTCATCATACCACAGTGATGGGTGATTAACTGGTTTTGTAGCACTATCCGTAATAAATATGACAAACTACACGCAGTAGATCCTAAGGATATGTATATTAAATATGTACAAGTATTCGAATTCTATTTTAAAAATGACAAAGTTCATGATTTTGTGTATTGTTTTTTTTTAATATCAAAATTAGTGAGATTATCTACAACCGTCTGAAACACTAACTGTGAATAACCTAACTTTGCTTGTAACCATAATATTAAAAGCGT
This sequence comes from Pyrausta despicata, assembly GCA_963921415.1. Classification (NCBI taxonomy): domain Eukaryota; kingdom Metazoa; phylum Arthropoda; class Insecta; order Lepidoptera; family Crambidae; genus Pyrausta; species Pyrausta despicata. The sequence goes on along the minus strand of OY992870.1, from coordinate 8,741,924 downwards.
TGATTGAAATCTTACAACAAGACTTCAAGTCAAGTCCATTCGTTTGAATTTAAATGTTCCTATAATCTCAAACACAACAAACCGTTCTGATAAAAATGTTAATTCGCCAACGGTCAGGTCGTTGAACCTTTCGCTGCTGTGAGAATTGTTACGCATGCCGTTAGTTTGACATAAACTGCTATGAAATGTTAATAATACATTAATTTATGAGAACGCAACGTGCCTGTGAGAAATTTTACGCAAGGACTGCGAAAAAATTGTGTGTCCTCCAACTTAAACATAGTTTTCATGACAATTGTGATCATGTGTTAGTTTAATGACGTTACAATTTGTCACAACATTAACTCTATTACATCCACCTAGGTAATAGATTGTGCTTTTCTGAAAAATGAAGAGTTAATGGAACTAACAAAATATATAATAAAAATAACTCCGTTATTAAAATCAAATGGTAAACATTAACATGTTCCAAAGAAAAACAAAATAAACCGAAAATTTCGCGACAGCTTTTCTTTTATTATTCAGTATGTATTAACATTTTATTATATCATCATCATTATATTTATTTAATTACTTTTATTGGTGTGCTCGTTGAAACAATTTATTATTATTATTTAAGTTATTTTGCTACATTTTCGCTGTCAATCGTATAACCTCTAACTAAATTGCCGCTAAATCTGTTTCTTGGTGGTTATTAGCTTAGCATGCACCAGTAATCCACTGATCCATTTCATCCAGTAACGCTACACTACTGACTCCCGAAGAACGCCAGTCTCAGTAGCACAAAATGTAAACTTCGAAATAATAAACTTGTAACTTGTGCTTTAGTACACCTTCTGTCCTGCTCACCTAAGCCGACATCCCGACAAACGAGAGGGAAGCAAGAGTCAATGAAACAGACAACTTCATAGAGAGTAGGGTGACAGACAGTTTGTTATCCCACTGCTCCATATTGTCAAGCGACGCTACACTACCGACTCCCGAAGTCCGCCATTATCGGGGGCGCATCGCGCACAGAATTTCTACTTTGAACAACCATATGCATTACTACGCCTACTGTCCTGCTCACGCGAGCCATCTTCGCAACAAACGAGAGAGACGTCAAGAGTCGACGAAACGAACAACTTCATAGAGTAGGGTGTCAGGCCATGCCAGGTGCGGCGTTTTTTTACATGCGCGGGCGCATTGAGCAGCTGGCACAGGACGTTTACCTTGCGAGCGAGGAGACGATCCTGGGGCAATTTTTATACACTATTGATTTTTTGATCTCGTATGAAGAGTTTGGTGCTACTAGTAGAATTTCTCCAAAAGGATTTATAGGTGACACACAACAATTTTAAAGTTAATATTGTTTATTTATAATGGAAACCAAATAGTATTTGGTAAATAATTATTGTATGTTGTAGTACCTATTTTACTTTTTTGCACTAAATACTAAATGGTTAATCTGAACGCAAAAGAAAATGAGCGGTTAACTTAATTTGTAGCAAGCAATCATATTAAAAAAAATAGACCACCTCAGTGCATACGTTAGTGAAGCTCGACAGAATATAATTTGGCATAATGCCCATCACTATTTTTTTTGGTCTTTTTTTTTAAAACATAATCAAGTGATCCGCATATTTTTCGCCACCTGGCCAAAACCCTCTTGCCCCAAGCACACGCACGCACGTGCATATCCGGCGCGCGCGCATCGGCCAGCGTATCTTGACCTACCGTACCTTGTACCTGCTTAGCAACAGACAGTGAAAAAAAACCGCAAGATGACCGTAGTTTATGACAGTTGCCAAGAGAACTGGATGTACGGTTAGGATTTTTACGTGATCGAATAGATTTGGTTCTGAATTTAAATTAAACGGTCGTTTTGGTGGAACTGGTGCGTTCGGGAAAGTACTGTAGTAAATAATATGGTTTTAGTTAAAAAAATGTTATATGCTCTGTTCGTTTTTTTCTTAAATGCGCTTTAGTTTCAAATTTAAAACAAAAAAAAATTTTTGGAATTCTTAAGCTCAAAAGCCACCTCATTATAGAGAATCAATATGTATTTATTCGTTTTATGAAACATGCATAAATGCTTCATATCCTGTGAATTTATTTTGCATAATTTTATGAAATTGGCCCTCTGCAACATTCTCAAAACTAAACGATTTGTTTTTTTTTTATTTTTATAATTGTGTAGAGTGTTATTGATAACACTTAACTCAATTATAAAAAATAAAATAAAAAGAATAAAAGGAAAACGCGGCTTAGATATCTTCAGACGTAAATTAATATATCAATCTGATAAAAGCCAAGTCGTTAGTGTTACGTTAATTTTTAACTTTTCAATTGACTTCTACAATATTTTATGGTAAATTTTCACAAGGCGTAGTACACACGTGTATGGTGCTCATTATTAAAAATAAACCCATCGACCGCTGAGGTTACTTTTCTTGGATGGGTGGGTTGAACGGTGTCAATGTTCTACGCCCCCTGGCTGTCAGACAAAAATGTCTCGATATTGTCGAATACATACTAATAAAGATACTAGCTGACCCGGCAACCGTTGTTTTGCCATTTAATTTTTTTTTTATAACTTAGAGGTATGAAAAATAGATGTTGGCCTATTCTTAGACCTACTCAATATGCTCACAAAATTTCATGAGAATCGGTCAAGCCGTTTCGGAGGAGTATGGCAACGAAAACTGTGACACGAGAATTTTATATATTAGATAATAATACATACATATCAATAAAGATTGTAGATAAGTGAATTTTACGGGATGGAATATGAATACATTATCAAAAAAAAAACCAATGATAAAAAAATGTGTGAACAAATATGCAACCATTATAGTATACTGCACCCATTGCCTTCTTTCTGCATGACCTTGAGGTTGACTGGCTGAAAATTTAGCATTAATTCCACCCTTTGTACATTTCTTGTGCACTAAAGTTTTAAATAAATAAATAAACAAGTGAAAAAATGCTTAGGCTTTCTTTTGCAAATTATAGAGGAATTTCAAAATAATGAACATAAAACCAACCGTTGTTTTGACCCATTGCAATCCATATCCTAAGTCATTTGTATTTTTTTTTGTGAATTTCCACAAAAATAGTACTGTATCTTAAATTAGCAATTCATGAATCAAAAACTATAAGAAAAAATGTGGAACTTCGTGTGCATACTCCATAGTTCCACACAAGTTTTTTAATACGCAAATTTATCACATTGATGAATGAGACAACTCAGGATGACATGGTCGATTCAATCACGTTTGGAAAATCTACGGCCAATCCAACCGACCGATTACTGTGTTGCGAATTTTTCGCTACAAATCCGTTATTTGGCTGGGAGATCAATAGCCTCTGTGTTAGGTGTGGTTATATTCGCATTAAGTATAACACCTTGCGATAGCAAAATATTATCATGAATCGTAAGTAGTGCAGTTTATAAAAAGTTACAAATTCGATCATCAGAATATTATATCAAACCAGGAATAAAAAACCAAAGAATGTGTTAGCAATTTTATTTGCAAAATCAAGTTGTGACGAAAAATAGTAACTGAAAGAAATCCTGTTTGCTTCAAGATCAACATAGCCAATTAATTAATCGTATTTCTAGCAAAATCTTCAAATAAGGTGGACCATTTACAAAACATCATACAAAAACAGTTGGAAAGTACCAGGTGCGCATAAGGTCATAAGCGTTATAGTAAGGACGGGCGGGTAACGACCGGGCACCGCTACGGTACGCGCCAGTTTCGGGGGTCGACGACCCGACCAGACGGACGGCGTCCTGGCCTGGGAGCCTCCTACGATTCGATGGTGCCCTGGTACTTTAAGATGCTTGAGACTTTTTCTTTAAATACTACGGTAAACATTTTAGGAGTTTTGACCTCTGCTCACGATTAGTCAAAGAAACAATGTTGGTCATTATAATGAATAATACAAACACTGTTTAAATCAATTAAAATTTAAATCAATCAATCTCCTGGCATTTTCTCTATTTGGGGTCTGCCCTCCTGAAACATTTTCACCTCTAACAAACACAACTACAACAACATACAAAAGCTGCTTTAAATACCATGATGGTCATGGTCTCCATGTCCATCCGTATCAGTGTCTCCAACCGTATCAGTGTCTTGGAAAACTTGAAATTCATACGATCCCTGCATGACGTCATAACTGACATTAAGAGTATGACAACATAAGGTATGATGACGTTGATGCGCACGCGCACATGAGGAACAACAAAGCACCTACTTAACGTCAATCTTGCATAACCTGACGTCTTGACGCAAAAACAAACGGCGATAACCCTATTATCTATATGTATTGAAAAACGATGTTTGCTTGCTTCTATTGTAATGTCGCATAATGGTGAAATTCCGTCGTAAAATGAACAGATATTGACACGACAGATTTTTAATACCATATTGTGAGCTAGGTATATGTCACAACTCATAGTCCATTTTGTTATCCGTGGTATTCTCTAGCTATCGCAATATTTTGTAAACGAATATCTGTTTATCAACAAACATGTTCACGTTTTTCCTTAGAAAAACAATTACCTTCGATAAAATTATCCATCAAAGAATAAATCATCAACTATCTAGTTATTTCCATTGACTTGTCAAATGTTTTTTGTCTACGACCTAATTTGTATTTGGACATAATTATCTAATCTTTGCTATTTATTATTTATTCCCTTTGGGGAGAGCTCCATGCGGTCATGTGGCCAATGTTCTTCGAAATCATTGATAACATTTAACTGTGGCATAACATTTGTGATAATATTGTTTTAAAAGCAATTTGATACTTAAAGTGACCGTTTTGTTTATTTCATTTCAGCGGGATGTTTAATATTTGACTTTTTACAGTTGTACGATTCTGAGAAAAGCAAGAATATGCGCAGATACTACTAATTATAAATATATGACATATTAAACGCTATTAAGTTCGTATCGCATATTGTAAATAAAATAAAATTATGGTAAAAACTAATAAAATGCTCTCTGTCTCAAGTAGCCTCAGCCAATACTTTTGCGCAACTTATTACGCAGTCTTATGTAAAAATTAATAATAAAGTCCCATAATTTTCTAGCCATAAACAGGAACGAAAGCGGGAAAAAAGTTAGTAAGAGTTCACCAACCCTATCCGATACGCTGTCGCGATTACTGCAGTTCGCGACCGTTATGCAAGTGCACTCACTGAGAAGTGACCACCCTAGTGTTAGGAGGGTACTGTTAGCTTTAGGTCAATTTTTAGGTCTGGGCCCTCTGTCAATGATTCTTCTATTCTTGAAGCGCTTCTCATTATGATTTTGTACTTAATTTTTGTAAGAAGAATGCTACCAGTGAGGGGAAAACAAGATCAAAATAGGGTGGAGATTAACGAGAGGAGGATTCGAAAAGTTAATTCAACTTTTCGAATCCTTCTCTCGTTAATCATAGACAAGGAGTAAACTATTATAGAAAATAAAATTGCAATAGTCATAAGTATAACATTTTAAGCGAGGAAAGTAGAAAACCTATATCTGGTTTTGACTAATGCTGCTTATGGGTATAAAAATATCAGAAATAAATTCGATTTTATTTATATTTCTATGTGTGTTTTTTTTTAATTCCCAGACGACTGTACCTTATTTTATGGTTAAAAAACAGTGTCACAAATCCGTAACTTGAAGGGGTTTATAGGGGACTAGTGGACCCGGCAGACGCTATCCTCCCCGCTGTTTTCGCAATTTATCAATGATTTCTTATCGCTTATACCTTCCCCGGACTTCCACAAATATTTAGAGGCTAAAATTTTTAAAATCGGTTCAGCCATTCTCGAATTTTAGCGCGGTAAAAAGTAACCTATGTGGTTTCTCGTGTATAAAAATATCTCCATACCAAATTTCACGCAAATTGGTTCAGTAGTTAAGGCGTGATTGTGTAACAGACAGACAGAGTTACTTTCGCATTTATAATATTTGTATGGTTTATTATTGGGAAAGGTAAGAATACTCGCTCGGAAAATTCAAGCAGTGAGTAATCCATTAAACTTTTCCCATAACGTCCAACCATTCCATCATAGATTAGGCAACAAATTAGCGGCAGACGTGTAATTAGGCGGTTAAGTAATCATCACCCCACGGATAGGGCCAGTGACCCTACGGCCTACCACGCGGATGCGGCGGACCGTGCGTACGCGCACGTATGCCGCAAACAGTGCTATACTCGATCAGTTCGTAATTAGAACACTATTGAGTGCAATTTTGATGAGAAATTGTAAAAATATATATATCGCCGAGACACAAAGCACTGTTCGACTATAAATAACAATAGTCAATGTGTTAAAACTCTTCTTTGAGGGAGTTACCTGGTCAGTGGTCAAAATTAGCTGTCATGATCATGTGTGGAATGATATGGACGATTCCAAAGAAAGCGTCTATCTCAAAAAAATCAGAAGTATTCGTTAATTGAACAATAAAGTTATTGACTTGTTCTATCGTCCTACTTACAAAGACAGTTGCTTCCATGTTTTTAATTTACTGAGTTTCCTAAAACTAAGCGGGGTTGTCAAGTGGGTAATCCCTTACAATATCTGGGGACGTATTAGGTATCTTGCTTTTCGCTTACTGGCAGCGTTCTTGTTTCAAAAAATTAGAATAAAATTAGTATTAACAGAGCTATCGCAGAGCTTTTATTGAACCTCAAAAACATCGTAATAAAGATAAAAAATTAAATTTATGTACATATCATAAAACTCACCTCCTGTGCCGAGGACTTTGAGCAGGTCGAAATGTGATATGTCCACTTTTGAAGCTCCATTGAGGTTAACTGTAAACAAAAAAAATGCATTCCATTAGTTTTGGAGAAGCGTCGTTAATCTTAGCAATTAGACGTCTAATTAGGACAACGTTAAACGTAGGTATCATAAGTTTAGATATAATAAGTTAAGAAGGCGATCTATTTTGTACTTGTCTATTAAAATGACATTCCTCTATGATAGCAGATACTTATGATAACAGTTACAGTTTTATATTTATATTAGAGCACTTATTTTAGCATTACAGTTGCTTCACAACAAGTTTGGTAAAGATTGTTCTTAGCGAAAACTTGCGCTATTGTGAGAGTAAAGCTTCAAAATTTTGGTCATTTTAAGGGTATATTAATATGAAATGTGTTTACCATATCTATGTTGTTAATATTACTAAATCGATACTATTGTTTATTCAAAACGAAATAAAGTTGTGTAATGGTGTGGTGTCTATTACAGTATTTAGAGTGAAAAACAGCATTACGTGATATTACATTTACGGTACGTAATAATCACACATCATAAGTAGTTATTTGTTAATCAATACTAAATAGTAGTTAACAACGGAATGTGTGGCCTGATCCTCGTGATAAAAATATGTTTTTTTTTAATGGAACTAAATTAGAATAAAAAATAAAAAAAATTCTTTATCTGCACCAAATACCTAATGGTCCAGCTTACTTGCTTTTTTACATTTTAATATTTTGCCACACAAAAAGTGGTTTAATGACTGGAATTACTTGGGAATTACCTGTAATGTGGAGTTTGAAATTACCCTGAATCCTTATACCCAAAAATGATGGCCATACATAGCCTACCTATGAAGGTATTGCCTTAGCTCAATACATTTGTTATAATAACTATAATATAATCAATTGTTTTGTTTTGTGGTTTTCTGCTTGTGGTTGTATGACTGATAAGAATATTATGATAAGATTGTGTCTATTGGCATATTATTGTGAAGTTCAAAAACATTTTAACAGGAGAAAACCTCAGTTTTATTAACTTTATCAGGAAATGAATTTTATGAATAAATGCAAACGCAAAATTTAATTAAATGAAAAATTCAATAAAAGTTACCACATAGATTTTTATTTCTGTAAAAGAGGCTGACGGACATGACAAATCCAAGAGGGTTCTGTTTTTTTGCCATTATATGTTCCTGAAAGATACTTCTTATGCTCATGAATCTACAGAGAACAACAAGCAATAAATATTGCTAAGTCGGAACTGGTGGGACCAGCTGGGTTTTTCAAATCTGCCTGCTTAGGAATCGAACTTGAGACTTTTTCCGGTCCTGAAAACTAGTCATACATAAAATGTATTTTAGAGATCTTGGACCATATGGTATTTTATTATCGGTTTAGGATGTAATTCCAAACTGTGATAAAGTGAACGCGGCCTGCGTGATTGGAAAGCAGTAGCAAATTGCCAATGTCTGGGTGGCAAAGCTGTCTCATGGACGCGGGTTCGATTCCCGCCTGACAGTTTATTTTTCTACTGAGTTGCAAAATATTATCTTATCGTATTTTGTAATTAAATACTAATACAAACTAATCCAAATGCGTTTGTTTGCGCATTTTGGGTGTTATATTAAATGTCTTATAGATAAAATTGTTAGTTAAAGTGGTTAACTTTAACTAATTTGCTACTTTATCGTCAGCGTGCAAATATAGGTATAATTTATAAATTATAATTATTACAATTATGTCAATGGAGGAAATCATCGCCACCGGACTAAATATATTTCTAGCGAGAAAAATATTCATTAATATTATAAAAATATTAAAAATCTATTAAAAAATCCCGTTAAAAATTATAACTTGCGCTTATATTGAGTTTGGTTTCAAAATACATAATTGTCGTATTATATTCGAGTGTTGCTGTGTGAAAAGCTAATTCGTTTTTGCCAATCTTCAGACATTGCAAACAAAAAAAAATACGAATGGTATCCTGTTATTCTTAAGACAGCTTAACATTTAATGTAGTGCCCTATTTTGCATTCAAGTCACAACAGCTTACAACCAGGCCTCACAATGCTAACACCTGTTGTATCTCAATTAACGCTTTAATTAGTGAAACTGAGAGTCAATACAATGGTGTTGAGAGTTTATCTTGATACACACAAATTATCTCTGCATTGATTCATTACGGGGTACATCCTTTGCCTAATTTGGCGTCAGTGATCAGTAACATTGGTAAGATTAGATCATAAACTTAATAACGGATGTTAAACTAAATGTTATTGAGAAGACATAAAAAATACCTATAAACGTTGTATACGGCAGTCACATGCACATAACTTGCAGATTGCAGTAGGAATTTGTTTGAAAATTTAACCCTAAAAACGAATTAACTGTATGTAATGTGTGCGAAAATCAAAATTTTGTGTGAAATTTTGAAGATCTGGACCTATAGTCAGTAATTTATACTTGAGACCATACTGGTACAGTGCGCGGTAATATGCGCTTTATTGTTACCCAATGTCAATGAGTATTTGCTTTTCGACTTTCACAATAAGTTCCACAAGCATGTTTTCGAATAACATTATTCGCAAACATAAACACATACATAACAGACTGATAATAATAGCACACTAATCAGCATACCAATTGTTGATAAGTATTCAAGTGCACAACTATATCATTTCTACAACTTTGGGTTCGTTGACACTAGCTAGAGGATTTTGGGCCACTTCGTGATTAGGTAAGGCAAACAATTTTGGGTGCTATCAATGTTGTATCATCACAGCTTGGTTTTTATAACTAAGGTTTTTATTAAAATTACATTTTGGGTAACAATATACTGTCCTCTAAATGCTACTTGATGCAGGAACCTTGACAAGGCAGGCATCCTGTTTAACTTTAAACCCAAGGTATTTTTTTGTGAAGTACCTAGAGCTTCATCCTGAGATCATGACGACTTTTCAGTGGCAGTGTCCCAGACTACGTTATTTTAGATGACTGTGTTGTCTAGTCTTATGTTATTCAACAAAAGCATCAAAAGCAGCAACAAAAGAAAACTCTTATTATTACCATGTAAATCAATTGCACACTAATTTACAAACGAAAACTGCCATAATTCAGTTGCAACCATAATATTGCAATCAAGAATATTCCACAGCCGCATCATTGTAATTAAGGTAAAAATGACAACTAATCATACATAATACAAGTCGTGTGATAGAGACAAAGTCAAAAGTGCGTCGACCCCAGAGGACGTTTTGTAACCTAAGATTACTGGCCTTAGTAACAATATGTGTAGTTCACTCATCTTTTTACAGAAAAATCATGATACATGCATGGGGTGAGGAAGTGTTGCTTTTTGCTCAACAGCAGCACTGCTTGCAGTACTGTGTGGCCCCAGTGCACGTCAGGAGGAAAATTAAAGGATTTTCTAACTCTAGCCATATTTTTTATGTTATTTTATCACAAAAAGGCATAAAAGACAACAAAGTAGTCAACAAAACATTCCAAGACCAAAATTCTACACCCCAACACTTGACAGCTGAACCACTTGACCCAAGGCGAGATGAGTATTTATTATAATTGATACAAAACTGATGTTACATACATTACATTTCTAGCAAAATCTGTTTTATCTTCATTCTGTAGAAAAATACAGGCATTTACTGGGGCCTTATTCCGTTAATCAATTGTTACACAATTGTAATTAACCATAAATATTTAAAATTTTAATTTCTGTTATAATAAGCCCAGTTAAGGCTACTTCACCAATTTCGATGCTATGCATACTTTTATTTATAAATAATTACTTTAATTGTGTAATAAATTACAGATTAGAGGTAACAATTAAGAAATAAATGATGATTAATATTACATTACTAAAACTATACAAAAATATAAATAATTTAAAAAGTTGCCTCTATCTGTTACATTAAATTTTTCTTCACTGTTTTTATAAATTAGTTTTAATTTACCTAGCATCTCTAAATGGATTAAAAAAAGTCTATAAATGTGATCAAAGGAAAGGAATATTTCATTTATTCATTTAAACCAACTGGCTATAGTCAGGACACCATAAACACTCATACAATGGGAGTTTTGTTATCATGGTTAGCCAAGGCCTATTGATAAGAAAAACCATGAACAACTATTACTTGTTTACAGATAAACAAAATAGACATATTTTTTATGCACTAGTATTAATTTCACTTTTAATGGGGAGATTTAAAAAAAAAGGTTTATTTCAGCATAGACCATAAATGTGTTAGTAACAAGTTCAGCACTTATAAACTAGGTAAGTGTCAGTTTATACTGGTTTAAGTTGATCATGGTGTCCTTTGCAAATTATGCTACTGTATCTGATATTGACTGTCTAATAATCAATTGCATCAGCCTATATACATCCCACTTGCTTGGCACAGGCCTCACATCAGCTATGAGGTGGTATGAGCCATACTCCACCACACAGGCTCAGTGGAGTGCAGATTGGTGCAAGGTTTTTTATTTATTTCATTCATCTTATCATGTTCTGAACATTGTTAAGAAAACTTCTTATTTTTAATCAGCAGTATAGGTAAGTAATTCAAAATTAGGTGTTTTGTTGCAATCATAATACTTCAATAGTATCAAATTTGTATTTGCCTGTTTTCATATTATTTGTGAAAATTATTTCATACTGCTCAGGCAAAACTACACTTTAACGAAATTATGTAATGAATCCTACCTTGTAGCAGATTTAAATACACTAGTAGTAACTTCCTTGAGACATAGCTCAGAAAAAATACATTTAAACGTCTTCATTTATATTTCCTGATCAATAGATAACAATATTTGCAAATATATATTTATATTATATATTAAATTATATAAAATATAATTATATATTTAAATTATATATTTTTTTTAAATGGAGACAAATTGTCTTCACACAAACTCAAACCAGAAAGATGCAGATATGAAGCTATCCACAAAGACAAGCTTTAATCTGTTAAAAACAAACAAAATTATTATCAAACAGAAACCAAAGCACTTACGTTTATATCTTTTCCTAATTTTACTGGCGTTCACCAGATTCCAGTCTACCGAGTCTCTCGCTGGTGGTGGTACTGTCCCCCCGATAAGTTCCACAGAGCTGCTGCGTTTAGAACTAGGTCCAGGCATTGGAGACACTTCCTCAACATTCTTAACATCCTTCACAGGGGCCACACTTGAACACTCAACTATTTCAACACTCCTGTCTGTATTTGTATTGACTCTGCTGGTGGAACTACTGTGACCGTTCACCGGAAGGTCGGTCTTTGCCTTTTTGATCGGCACCTTCTTGTATTTCTGAGCGCTGTGCTGACGCTTCAGCTTCGTAGAATGCGAGGAGTTACGGGAACTGACCGGGGACGGGCAACCGCACTCCATACTGCCCTCCTGGTCGCTACCTTCGTAATATCCTGACTCGTGCTCCGGCTTTTTGTCCGGCAGGCTCATTTCGGCGGTAGCCATGGCTCAGCCCCTCAACAAAACCATGAAGGATCGCACACTCAGCTATTGTCCATGGATTTCTTCAGCAAAGATAGTACCACACTCCGGAAATGACGACCAAAATTCCAAGTTCCAAGTGGCTCTGGCCACGCAACTAGCACACCAACTTTACCAGGGAAAGTGCAGACACGTAAAGCATTTTTTCGCGAAGAGTTGCCTGGGATCGTACGAAGTTCACACCGCACTTTCTTGCGCAGGTGGCGCTACTGTACAGTACAATCCGACTAAATGGGAGAGGTGCAAACAATACGAGGGCTCCACTCCCGAAAAAACTTCGCAAATTGGTCTGATTATCCCACTGTTGCCTGCATTCACACTGATGAAATGTCAAAATTTGAGTTCAACCAATTTCCTTTATTTATCAAGGTTTGGGTCCTTATTTAGCGAAAATCACAGCCTGTTCATCATCCAGTTGCACAGTTATCCCGTCCCGCACAAATCCGAATCCATGTAAGTTAGTACAAAAATTCACTACACAAACAGTACAGTCCATTTGTCCACTATGCTATGTTTTGTATTGTTTCACTAGCACTCGATACATTAAATTAGTCCTTTTTACAAAACCTATGTACACTAAATAAATTAATTACAAAATGCACGCGCAAATGAGATACGTTCTCACTCAGCGCGATAAAGTAACTGAATTCAAGAAACGCAAAATAGAAACCGTGTCCGTGCCGAGCGACGTGCGAGCGCGGCGCTTCCCCCACCATTTACGATTTACGAGGCCAGAAAGTGCAACCAAAGTTTACAGATAAATCGATACTCGATTTTTTGAAGTGAAAACTTCTTTAGCGGCGTTGAGCACTTTTGTGGCATGGGTAGAAACTGTGAAACTCGCGTCAGGTCACGTGATGCTGATCGAAAAATCGTAAGACGGTTGTTAAGTTTTCACTTCTGCCGGCACTCCCGGAGTGCAACCCGTGGATTTTTTTAGAAGAATACCACACTCAAGAAACAAGTCAAGAAACTCTTTGCTAAGTACTGTTATTTTTAGCTAATCCAAAATATATTTCAATCATATGGACTCTTCTGTTTTATATTTGTTTCTTCGGTTTACGCGAACAATAGACATTGAAATGAGAAACATTTTATGGATTATTTCCCTATAGACCCTTTTCAGCGTCCGTGGTCTTAGGGAGACTAAAACTGTAAATAAATCGCGAAATAATACGTAAAAAGTGTCTCATTTCAATGTCCTCTGTTTTATTTTTTTCCGTGAGAAATAAATTTGTTCCGATAAATATGCAACCCGTACTTTTACCCCTGATCCACACACTATCTATCTACGACCGATCCTATCGATCGATGAGTGGACCTAGAAAAAAGCGTTGATTGGTGGATGTTCAAATGGCCAATAGCATCCACTTTTCGGGACAACGAATAGGCCAGTGTATGAATCTGGGGTTAGTTATTTCACTTTAACGTTATAGACGTCAAAAGACGTATCAAATAAGTTCAAAACGAAGGTTTAAAAAATATCGAAACACAAGAGAAAACAGCATATTTTTTAGCTATCACTTTGTTTTTTTGAAGTGAAAACTTCTTTAGCGGCGTTGAGCACTTTTGTGGCATGGGTAGAAACTGTGAAACTCGCGTCAGGTCACGTGATGCTGATCGAAAAACCGTAAGACGGTTGTTAAGTTTTCACTTCTGCCGGCACTCCCGGAGTGCAACCCGTGTTTTTTTTAGGTAAACCTTAAGTTTCTTCAATTTCATAAGATTAGTTTTTTTTTTAAGTCAGGTAGGTCACAAACAAAAATGATAAAAAAGCAAGCAACAAGAATGTTTGTATTAAAAAAATATTCAAACATTTGTTGGTTTTATCTTAGATATACGCGTGTACTGTAAAGTCACCGTTTCATGGACGTAAACAAAACGAGATGCTGCTATTGCTTATTCATGGCATAGAGTGAGACAGCGCGTCAAAGCTGAAACAGATTTATATACCTTTCTCACTTGTTTCTAGAGCTGTTTGCGTATGGTCGAGTTAAAATAAGGATTTAAAAAGATACATTTTATGTCGGTCGATAAATAGATAGGTAGATTCTATATTATCATTTTCTAACAATGAATGTCATTGATGCAACATATCTTTTTTGATTCTGTAGAAATTCCGGCAAATATAAAGCAATGTCGTACGTATCTTATCGTTTTCTGGAAATGGAATAAGGTTTCAATATATGTATTCATTTTGATTAATATGAAATTTTTAAAAATAGAGTAGTAGAACTATAGGAATATCGTCGTAAGCTAATGTTCGGCCACCAATAATATGTAATTTGAGCAGTGCAATTAGTGTAAACCGCCAATAAACAAACTTGTTTACAAATGTCAGGTCATGTCATGTACAAAATTATGATGTTGGTAACTCTTAATATAAAACAGATGTTTTATTTTTGCTTAAACTTTGTACTACAAAGCAAAAAAAGAAACTGGAAGTACCACCTCTAAATAAGTACCTACTTATTGGACTTTGTCGGACAAAATACATAGTTTATTTACCTACCAGGCAAGTTGATATTGCGATAAATTAAAAATATTTTAAAAAGGTAAAAAGTTTTGAATATTGCATAACGGATATCCATGAAAATTTAGTCAAAAAATATCTTAATTTAAAGTAAAAAATAACCTCGCTGTGTTTGCTTTCTGACGCCACGTTCTTGACACAAACATTCTATTATGTAAGCCAAAATCACCCTGCCATAATGAAAACTCGTTAAATAGTATATACAACCGATGTATGTTATTGCCAAATAAGACTCATGCTTTGACCTACATATTAGTGGTAGGCATTGCATGAACTTCTATTGCGAATTATCTGACGACAATCATCCATCAGTCATCCTTGTCTGTCGTTAAACTTAACAAACTGTTCCTTAAAAAGGTCGTTTTATTTATTTTAAGTCGTTAAGTACATACTTTATCACGAATTTATGAACACGGAAGGTCAATTAGAATAAACGGCAGTTGAAACCTTCAAACTTGTTAAAATCACAACAATATCCGGGAAAATTCTGAATACGCCACTAAGAGTGGCCGACCAACATAAAATCGATCCTCAAAAGTAAGATACGTAAAAGAGTAACTTAAATGATTAAATTAAATACATTCCGGATTGTAAGCTTTATTGATAGATGCAAGGGTATTAACTTTTCTTTCTGTTGGCGTCTCCTATCACTATAAATATTTAGAGAGTTAAAACCGCGCTTAGCGACAGCTTTCCATAGCGTAATTATTGGTAAAATAGCAAAAGTCCGCGTTCTTCCTTTTTATTTACACAGCTTTTTAATCCCAAAAATATCGCTCTATCTATGACATAAGTAAGGTTACTACACTAGTGTAGGTTTTCGCTTCGTAGGTATTGTCCCTATCTTAATTTGCTTTACGAGCCATTAATGTAATGTATAATTAAATCCTCTACCTACTGAGTTCGTATAGGTATTCGACCATTACATTTATATTCCCCTGATTTGACGTGAATACGTTATTACTTTATGTGGATGACCACATAAATCGAAACTTTAGTAATTCCTTAGAAGCCAGTTTGCTTACAGGGTCGCTATGAATTATGCCGATTGTTAATTGGGTGACCTTCATTCCAATGGTAAGTTTTGTAACCTACATAGCTACTGCATTGTCTGCACTCGTCGTTGAAGAAAGCAAGTTATTAAATGTTTCTTTATGGGCAGCTCAAATTGTTGAATTATTGTGCCAGTTCCAACAAGATGTTTTCATTATCTTGAACAGCGTGCGTCACTGATAATTTATTGTTGTTCTGATGAAAATCGGGTTTGTAGCGGTATATCACAGTTGCGATTTTACACGAAATCGACCAGTTGCAATATAGTCCGATTAGCCGACGGCATAAACCATAAACTGATAGAAAATAGAAAATACCTACTCTGTAGGCAAATATTTAGTAATTTATAAAAAGGTAATCAAAGTCATCTCTTTGTATCCTACTACAAAAGTTTCATTTTTTTAGATGAGGTTTTGTTATTTGTACCACGTATTGCCATTTGCGCAAAATTTGCCAGAATGAGCCACGGCAGACTTAGAGCAGTTGAAATTATTACAAGTCTAGCTTCCCCCAGAAGTGTCCCCCCCAGCAGTCGGCTCCCGGGCTAGTTTTTCGAGTAAAATCACAACTGTGCAACAACGCTACTAACCCTGAAAATCTCTCTTATCTATTTCAAGTTCGGCAACGGCAAGTGAGTAATTAACGAAAACATATACATATACAACTTACGAAAAATACTTACCATAGCCGATCTCATGACGAACGGTGTTAGCCTTAACGATGACTGGAGTTTCTTCAAAAACTTTATCATCTGTCTCTCGTTTTGCTACTCCTTCATCTGTTTCTGTCGACTCGTTTTCGAAATACTCTTTAAAATTGTTCTTACTGAAGAATTCGAAATCGAGAGTAGCTCGTGTCATCGTCGGCGTAGCACTGTTAGCTACATCAACCTCGAATTGCAACATCCTTGCCGGCGACATGACCTCCGCTACCGGAGATGGCCTAACAAAAATATCATTTTCGTTCTTTTTGACGAGCGATAATTGTAGCAAAGCCGGACGCTTGATCTCAGTTTTAACAGTTTCATCATCCACTTTGGGAGTGACGGTTATCGGTGGCGAATTATCATGAAGAGGAATTTCCATTACTGGAGTTTGTAGCGGTGTAGTTATGTCCAGAACGGGGGTGCTGACATTCGGACTGAGCAAATTGCTATCTATTGACGAGTCTCTATCTCCAACAATTACATTCTCGCCGATAACAGAAATGTTGTCGACGCTCGTACGGAATGCGCCGTCCGGCAAGTCTAAACTCTCCGCTATGTACAGCTGATTGGAACTTGTTGATGTTCTAACAGACTCATGCCGGCAGGCTTCGGAAGTTGTACTTTCGAACAGTGATGACTCCATTTTGATTTGATACAATAAGTGATGTATTGTAATCTAAGGTATTTTGTTATTTAATGTAAGCATTGATGTCGCCTTGATTGGTGACCTTGAAATTATCTCACAATCGATAAGCTCAAGAAAATCACATCACTCTAATACGCACACATGCGCATTGCGCTTCGTTTGAATGTGTGCGCCCGTGAGCTGTCAAACTCGTTTCGCGGTTTCGTTTTATTTTTTAATGAGATCCAATTCATTTATTAATTTAGCAACTAAATAATGTCTTTAGGTATACAATACCGCTGGAATGTTCATATGCACATTTTAAGAGGCGTGAACGGCGCTGCCGCGTCGTAGGTGTATCTATAAATAGATCGCTGTAATCACATGCACACTGATTTTGCCCGCTCTTTTCCCTTTACAGTCCAAATAAACAGTATTTCGTACGACCAGCGTCACTTTAGTTCACAAAATAGTTGTCACTGTTTAGTTTAAGTGTATAAAACTTTCGTAAGTGAAGATAATAGCACAGCACAAATGTAAGATACGGCGGGCTGCTATGGCGCGGGACGCAACACAACTATACAGAGTAATGTCAACAAACAAGCGAACTTTATTGGTTTCTGTCCGAGGCGCGCGAAATTAAGAATTCATCAGGTTTAAACAAGGCCTCTCTCACTCAGTAGATATTACTGGTATTGGTCATTATTTAGAATTTAATTGATGATTAGAGATATTCCAATAAGATTGATCACGATAGGGTTCAATTTTGCTTGCTCGACGTTTGACACAAACAACGAAACAAGTTCATCGTGGAAGGAGGAAAACGAAAACATTGCCGCGTGCGTTCCGTTTCAGGTAGTAACGTAAAGATAGACTGGACAGTTCTAGTAATTTCATGTTTGAATTTGACATATTAATGTTTTTTTGCTTACTAGTCTTTTAATAAAAGTTACTTATACAACAATATCACAGTCTGCATCTGTATGATCTTATTAAAGTTATCTTCTTATGAAAGGAGTAAGTAGGTACTAGGTTAGGGAGAGCGGGGCTCCTTTGAACACTTTTTCCACTGTCATATCTGGACCTTCTTACTATTTCACAATGCCTAGTTAGACTATTAATCTATAAAATTTCCATATATCATATGACGAAGAATATGCTAATCCATTTAAGTAGAAGAAGTCAAATGAAGAACACGCATGGGGCAATTTTGAAATATTATGAAATTCGACGAATTTTGTAGATTTATCGCACATTGTCTTTTGAAAATCACGAATCGTGACGGTTTTATGCAGGGCAGACTCCAGGGCTGTTAAAATCATACAAATAATATGTCATCATAAAGCAATGTGAACGTTCTTCAGTGACCTATGTGAATGCACCCAAAAGCGTCTGTTACCGCAAATCGGCTTACTGTGTAAGCTAAGGCAAGTAAGTACCTATGATTGTTTCTCACCCGGGTGCCGCCGTATAGGGATCAATAACCGACTTTTCGGGATTTCAGGGCTTTGGTCGGAAGAAATAAAAATATAAAAAAAATAGTGAAGCATAAGATAAGAACCGAATGAGCATGTTTGTTGTTTTTGTTCTTGCCATATGTATTTGTAAAAAAAAATTCCGCGATAACATTTTTGAGCTTTATCGCTATTCAAAAAGGTCTTTAAAAATAAACAATTTTCGTCAAAATTCAAAGATTATTAATTCCGCCTTTATTAAATCCATGCGCATTCGGTACCTTTCTTTTGAGTATAAATGATTAAGTATACTAAAAACGTTCACAGTAACCGTTACTAACTGGAATTGAAAACATAAAATTTTGAAAATATAAACGTTAAATTTTTAACTTCAACGCAGTTTCTTATAAAATATGCCCATAGGTTATCATTTTAATTTTAGTTTTTTCTTCTGGAAGGCGGTTTTGACTAAAATCTTCATCTAAAGAACAATAGCTGTGTACAAATGGTTGGTGTCAATATCATTTAAATTTTTAATTTTTCTATTAGTTCTTAGATTTATTTTTTAATGAAAACTTAGAGAGCATTTTGTATAAAGACTCCTTACTAAATTCAAAAAGATCCTCCAAATACCTGATGGCCCTTTGGAAAAACGTTTCTGCTCCTTTGTTAGTTTTTTATTTGACTAAAATGTGAACTTAAAATTATCAAACTTGTTTTTCGGGAGATTATTTGCTTTGTCGGGAGTCGGGAGGACATACAAAATTTCGGGAGAATCCCGCCAATTCCCGACCGTCTGGCAACCCTAGTGCCGTAGCACGGACATGATAATGGAAGTCCTCAATTTTACGAACCCCAGGGGGTGGGACGAAAATAATTGCATATTTTGAATGTACATATCATCTAATTCAAACTGTATTCAAGAAGTTTTTGCCGAAGCTGAGTTTTTAGCCATCTCCTTTCCTTCTGAAATGGAGCGTTAACTCAAATGTTCAAAGCTGCCTCTGTTCTAAGGTACCCCTTTCTCCCCTACATACTTACATATTACATCCTACTGGATGTCTTAGGCTACCTAATTTTTTTTACCCCTTTGTATTTAGGAAAGAATAGGCCATTGATTTTTACCATCATTTCTTATGTCGGAATTATATCATTCTAAAGCATGATTGGAAATTCAGCCTATAACAAAGGAAACAAGTGTTTGTAGATTTATGTCGCCGAATTTCTGCCTATTTTGGTCAAATAAAATAACCAAATACCAAACAAGTTTTACATAACATATAAATTACATTTATTTTGTATTAAAAAGCACATTTATTTAAACTTTTTCTTTTTCCCTCCTACGCCGTCCGCACTTCCGCCTTTTCGTTTCCCGCCTTTTTTGCTGTCAGCCATTTTGTTAAAGCCGCCATTTTGTTTGTTCTTATTAAACTTTCTGCCTTTCCCGGCTTTTTTGTTTCCCAGTATCTTTCTATTGTAGCCTTTTATCCATGTGTCTCGTTTTTCCTCCCACACCAGTTGTTTTTTGCTCGAGTTGTCCATATTTGAGACGGCCTGGCTTGATCCTTGCTTTTTATTTGAGGCGGTTTCTTCCAGGAGCGTTGAGAATTCTTCTGCTGACGCGAAGAGTGAGCCGAGGTCGTCTTTTCCTATGAAAAAACATCAAGTAAGTAAATCATTTGTACCAAAGTTTTGTTTAGGTAACCTGAGTTAGTAATATACGCAGAATGCATTCAACCAAACAGAAATCGAGAATTTAAACGAGATTATCTTGAAGTTTTGACGGTTAAAATCCAGTTTGGCCGAATCTGCCCTTAGTACTACAGCACACTTGGTTAACATAGAAAGCATTGGGTATAAACGGAAAAAAATCAACAATGCTCCAGATGGTAAAGAACAAAAAAGCGTATATCGACTACCATTTTTTTTTATTAAGTCACATTACAGTTACTTACTAACGTAAACATAAATAAATCTTAGATAACTAACGTTCATCCTATATACCGTGAACACAGAATGAACTGTGTGGTTTCCACACATGCTAAGACATGCTACTGCTTTTCCCCGCTTACATTTTCAGCACTTCGCACCGCTTACATTTTCAGCACTTCGCCACGCTAATGTCTGTCGTCCCGCAGGGCAGTCGTAGACGTAAAGATTTTATTTACCTTTTAGCTTCAACTTCGGTTTTCCTTTTTGCTTCTTCCCTGGGACATCTATTGCATCATCATCGTCGTCACTGTCTTGCAATAAAAGTTCTGTTGACAATAGTATGCTTGATTGAAATACAATGTATAAGTTGAAGATTTTTTTCAATAGTTAGATAAATAGCTATCAGACTGAAATATAAGCTAAACGAATTTAAGATCACATTCGGTTTGACCTTCTGCATAATCAAGTTCGACATTTCAAATCGGCCATCTTGGAATTTTATCGGTCTATTGAAAAATCGGACCTTAGTTACCCATTACTGATGTATGACATTTCCCCATGAATTTTTTTGCAATAAAACTAATACTTTAATTTATTTATTTAAACTTTATTACACCAAAAGTGTACAATTGGCGAACTTAATGCCATATGGCAGTTTCTACCAGTCAACCGCGTAAGAATGTGTAAATTGGTAATTTTTGATTCAAAAGCAACAATATCTAAAGGCTTACCTCGCCAAAATAGTCTGGTATACAAATTTAAGGTAGTTAAAATTATACAATTATATGATTTTAATGTGCTGTCAAAATCTTGCCATTTTGAACTTACTATAATCGTTAAGTAGCTGTTATTTTTTATTTGACTTAAAGCAAGCTAGGCAAGATAGGCTTACCAACAAGTATTTTATAGTCACTAAAAAGGATTAATATAAAGGCATTTCACCCTGTTTTAACTTACCATCTTCGTCACCCGAGAGATCAGGCTCGTCTTCATCGCCAGATATGTTGAGTTCGCCGTCGCTATCTGTTTAGACAAAATACAGTGCTTTAAATTTTATTTACTTGGACCGTCGCTATAGTAGCAGTTACCCGCCTAAATCTCCAAGGCTCTTTACACATGGCAGAAGATCAGCCAACATGGAGAGCCCTTCAAAGTAGCTTGACTAACGGTGGTCACAACCCTCAGTCATGAGGAATTGACAGGAAAAAAGAATAACATTAAATTAATATTTAAGAGTACAATTAAAATTGACATTTAAACCTCTATATATATATATATATAAAATTCTCGTGTCACAATGTTTGTTCCCTTACTCCTCCGAAACGGCTTGACCGATTCTCATGAAATTTTGTGAGCATATTGAGTAGGTCTGAGAATCGGCCAACATCTATTTTTCATACCCCTTAGTGATAAGGGTTGTCCACCTTAAACATTTATATGGCAAAACAACGATTGCCGGGACAGCTAGTTAATCCTACTAATCCTACTAATATTATAAAGGCGAAAGTTTGTATGTATGGATGTTTGTTACTCTTTCACGTAAAAACTACTGAATGGATTTGGTTGAAATTTGGCACAGGGGTAGATAATAGTCTGGAATAACACATAGGCTACTTTTTATCCCGGAAAAATATGCAGTTCCCGTGGGATACGAAAACTATTAGTCCACGCGGGCGGAGCCGCGGGCGAAAGCTAGTTTATAATAATATAAATAATATAGATAATGTTTATAAATTTGCATGCTGTTTGACACGGCTAAATAGGTTTAAGCACTATTGTAAGATGACCAACAAATCCCATGTTGATTGTACCCTATTTTCGCAAATAAATGTTTCTATTTATATTTCTACAGTGCCAGGCAAATGGTAAATACAGTTGTTTGATTTTTCCTACTAAGGCTGCTTTCAAATTGACCAAAGTTAAGTGAGACCACGACATGATTTGTCGTTGTATTAGTAAGACAATATCGAGAAACATTTTGAAATAAATATATGTATGTGCGAATGCCCGGCCTCTTCAGAATCAGCGATCAAAAATGTGGGTAGGTAGGAGCCAATTGAAATAATCGGTCAAATCACACAAGTTATATAATTAACAAAACTTCAAAAAAAAAATTCTTTACTACTGATTTGGAAATCACTGGATCACTTGAACGAATAACAATAATCACCAATATCAAAGAGCAATTTACGCGGGAACAAATGCCGTAACGATCGAATACAAGTCGTTCACGGTTTCAATATGGCGGCGCTGACCATCGACACGACGCTCCGCAAGACTGACAGCTGTCAAATCTCGTTCCGACGTATCACCGAAGATGGCACTAGTAATGCGCCGTCAAAAAGATACCCACCGAAATTTTGGTAGAGCTCAAAATGTTTTTCTATATGTGTGGTGATATGTGTGCCCATCATTATTTACTTTGTCAAGTAGTGGATGAAGTGTTGCTGATAATATAGTTAAAAAAATAAAGTACAAACCTCCATCACTAGCTTCCGCAGCATCATCACCAGCTTCATCGTCATCATCATCACTGGCCAGGTCATCTAGCTGGTGATCCTCGCCGTCCTTCTTGGCTGGCTTCTTTTGCTTTGTCGCCTCCATGTCCGCTAGGAAGTCCAGTTCTTCGTCCGAATCGGCTATAGAATGAAAAACAAAAAACATAATTTTGAATATATTTAAAGCCCTTAAACAAGCCAAGTGTTCGATAACATCAAAGCTCTTGTGGCGTACCACCACATTAATTAAATGAAATTCTTTAGGTAATTTAACTTCAAACATTTTGCATTATATAAGAAACTTAAAATCATAATATTTATTACTGTTATCCTAACTTAATTCTAAACCTTAACTAATTATCTAAATTACTATTTACAATATTGATTTAATACATATTAGAGATTTCCACGCCGAGCTTATCGCTCCGCGCGTTATGTATCAAACCGCCCGGAGTACGGCCGAGCGCCCGCGAGCTGTGGAATGTGCGCCCGCGCGATAGTCAGCTATGCTCGAGTGATAATCGGTTCTTCTGATCGCGCGCGGCTAATATTATAACGCAATTCGTTAATGTTTTATGTTTTCTTGTATGTAAAACCGTTCGTCCTACTCCTTCTATCTTTTTGTTGTGTTGTAAGACTTCCTGTGACGTTTGTGAAATAAACAATAACTGTAATATAAATATTGCGTTTCGTGATTCAATCAATCCCGTGACGTCACACACTTACACTACTACACTCTTGTCCATGTCGTGCCAACAAACAGGGGACCTGATTAAGCACGTTATATAGGTACCCACCAATACACACGTTCGCATCTCCAGATTCATACGCCCATGAAATTACATAAACACACGCGCGCACACACACACACACTCACATACACAACCATACGCACACACACACTTCATCATCATCAATTCATTTATTACACACAATCAAGCTCTTTTTCGTTGCAAAATCACCCGTATTACTTAAGCATGAGGTACCGCTGAACTTGACGTGTATCTTCGTAATTAGGTATATAGATAGATTAACACTTTATTAAACAACACAACACAAAATTACAGACAAGTTTAACGAAGAAAGATGTACAATTTAGGCGGTCTTATCGCTAGTAGCGATCTCTTCATTAAAGAGACATTAAATTACATACTTGTTAAATCAATTGCGTTAAAACATTGTCGATAATCTATGCACTGGTTAGAATTTTCCTTTCGTCGATCTGTTGATGTTCATTGACAATGTTGTGTACATATGTAATTACGTAATTCCTATTTCGAAATGGCCTTCGATTTTTGATGTATCCTTTGAAATTCAAGTTTCCGGCAGAAAAACTGCTAAGCGACGGTAACATAAAACCGCACAATTAGGACAAGACAACGCGTGCATTTTTGCGAATCAGCATTTAGCGCGACATTGTGTTTACTTGTACATAAACTCAAACGTTTATTTGCTAAGAACACAGTTAGTAAAGATTACATTTTATATTAGCGCATGTGTTCAATAAGCCAGTTAAGCGCGAGCTTCCGACCAACAAACAACTAAATTAAGTGGACGTAAATAATAATCTTTAACTTAAAACAACGTCGTCGTTTACCTCAAAACACAACTAACTTTCTAAGGTGTAGGGTACTCCTACATCTTAGTGGTCCTTCGAGCCGGATAGGAGCATAGTTGTTGTGATATAAAGGCTTAACACATTAACGGACAGTCTGCCAGACACAATAGCGGTTTTATTGTTATAACGTTCATACGCGTGCAGTGTAAATGGATGTATTTGTTTCTTCGGTTTACGCGAACAGTAGACATTGAAATGAGACACTTTTACGGATTATTTCGCGATTTGTTTACATTCTGTTTTAACCTGACGTTTCGGACCCTTTTCAGCGTCCGTGGTCACAGGTAGACTAAGGTGTTAGTTGTCATTACATAGTTTGAAAAATTTTTAGACTTCAAGATACTGTAAGCTCATTTTGTGTGGATAGGAATGTAACATAATATTTTTGAGTGATGGTAGTTTAAAAATTTTTCAAACTATGTAATGACAACTAACACCTTAGTCTACCTGTGACCACGGACGCTGAAAAGGGTCCGAAACGTCAGGTTAAAACAAATGTAAACAATCGCGAAATAATCCGTAAAAGTGTCTCATTTCAATGTCAATGGATGTGTTAACATGCGATTCGAACCTTGTGCTCTCGCCCCTGTGACGGTGTCGAGATACTTTTCGAAGTCTTCGCTGGTGACAGAGTCCGCGTCGCTATCATCGTCGTCCGAGCCGGCCACTTCGCGACGCTTTTGGAGGAAACTGCAAAGAATATAAATAAATAATAAATATACAACAATATCACATATATTTTTAATAGATTACCTGAAAATTTTATTCAATTGATTAGATAAATTTAAAACAGGTAAAGTTGTAAACGATGTATTAATGTCGAAAGGATATCATAATATTGATGATTATATAAATGACACATATATGGAAATGTTTAGATGTAAACAATTACAATTATTGTAAATCAATTTAGAAAAGAGGCGATGACAATAGTGACTGAGTTTCTTGCGCCGCTTCATCTCAGCACTGGCCCAAATTGTCCCGAAGCGGTGGTAGGGTTAATTTATATGTTGGGACGTGTAAAAGTGCCTGTTGTTAGTCTACTTACAAAAAATAAATTGATATTATTGATTTTGATTTGATTTCATACATTGATCTGACTCTGTGGTAAGTAGCTTAAGCACTTGAGTTACAGATATCAGAAACAACAGTGGTATTACAAATAAACTTAAATAAGTACACATAACACCCAGGCCAGTGCAAACAGACATGTTCATGCACACAAATGTTTGTACAGTGCGGGGATCGAACCTGCAACCTATTAGTTAATAGTCAACTTCTTAACCATTACACCAAAGTGGTTGTCAAATATAATTATAACTAGTTAATAATTAAGATAATAATATGTACCACTAATAAGAACTCTGCAGATTCTTTATTCTGTTCGAGATAAAATCGGTAAATTCGATTGTGACACTACGACTATATACATCACTACGCGTTGGCGGCACTATTGGAACTGTCACGTGACTCACGCGTCGTCTATGGACTTAGATGAAACATAGGGTACGTCCTTACAATTGGCATGATGGCACCTTTTTTTTTATTCTATATCATCCCACTGCTGGCTGGGCAAAGGCCTCCCCCAAATCTCTCCACCTGTCCCTGTCCATTGCCAACGTTTCCCAGTCCCTTGTTGTATTGACCAAGTCGTCACACCATCGTTTCTTGGGTCTGCCTCTTCGGCGATAGCCGTCTGTACGCACCCATTTGGTGACGACTTGGGACCACCAAATGTCAGCTATCTTAAATATTTTCAAGACGATGGCGTTTAAAAAACATAGCCCCTATGAAGTAAATACAACCAGCGTATTTCCAAAAAGCTGTAGATACCAATTTTTAAACACACAAAACTCAATAAATATTCAGTCAATTGACTCCGATTTCTAATACATGATCGTGACGTCACGTTCTTGTATACCCGTACAAAATCTATGGAAGCAGACCGTTTTGACAGATAATAAAAAGTATGTCATCGATTGGTGGTGTCGTCTAGCCTATTGTCAAAATTTACAAACGTTTAATATAAAACTATTTTTATTTGCTCATTAACTTACTCGTAAAGGAACCTCTCATCGACTGGTATCTTTTTAGCGTCTTCATTTAGATACGAACTTGAATTCACCGGCAAACTCTTTAAACCTGAAACAAATAGTATTACCTGTATTTTCATGCTATTTCACGCTTTTTATCCAGTGACTCAACATTTTTGTACCACAGAAGCATGTTTAGCACTAAACATCCTGTTTTAAACTCTGTCCAAGTTAGACACGCGTTAGTTAGTCGTGTAATAAATAAATAAATATTCCACAACAATCACACCAATTTTCTAGTCCCAAATTAAGCTACGAGGCTTGTGTTATTGGTACTAGACAACGGATAAACATACTTAAATGCTTTTTTTTTGTAAATAAATACATATTATACATAGAAAACACCCAGACCATTACAAACACACATGTTCATGCACACTTATGCTTGTACTGAGCGGGGATCGAACCCGCGACCCTTGGTTTAGAAGTCCGACCTGTGGACCACTGCACCAAGCGGTCGTCGTTTATGTAGAGTTTGAAATAAGAAATTATATCGATTTGACAATTTACCCTAATCTAGCGCTTTACTACGATAGGTATTTGGTAAAACGATTTTACAAAAAAATGTTACATTATAACGTTTTTTTCTAGGAATTGAATGAATGGTGAGTGAATGATTGGAGTTAGAATCTGGTTGACAAACACTATAAAAATTTTCTGTAGACCGAAATGCTAAATCCTGGTTCAGGCTCTGTCTAATATTTTAGACAGTGATTGTGTGATAACGATACGGACCATTGTTTTTCCGTTCCTTTGTAGTACTACTGTATGTGTTTATGTGTATGTATATGAACACGCGGGCGCGTGCGCGAGCTCGCTATTAAGGGCTCCCACACATAAACACGATACGACGTCGCGTCATGGAAATCTACGATGAGCAACGTAAAAAAACACGATATCGTTACGTTATGTGCCACGCATGAAACACGGCACGATGCCGTCGATACAGTGAGGTGGTGTTTTAGTTTATTCTTGTATTCTTCAGATGTTTTGTCCCATAGTACGGGACGCTGCTCGACTAGGGTGATTAGATGATCGACTTCAATACCATCCGTTATCTTTGAATTTTGAATAACAACTGAGCAGGATTGAATAGTGAGTTTCTAACGTCACGACGTCGTATCGTGCATCCACACGTCACGACGTCGTGTCGTAGATTTCCACGACGCGACGTCATATCGCGTTTATGTGTGGGAGCCCTAAGACCGCATGTGCATTTCGTAGGTGTACACTTTGATATCATTTCACATCTACACTAATATTATAAAGCTGAAGAGTTTGTTTGTTTGTGTGTTTGAACGCGCTAATCTCAGGAACTGCTGGTTCGAATTGAAAAATTCTTTTTGTATTGAATAGACCATTTATCGAGGAAGGCTATAGGCTATATAACATCACGCTGGAACTATTAGGAGCGAAGAAATCACGGAAAATGTGAAAAAAACGGGGAAAATTATTCATCCTTGAGGGCTTCCGTTGCGTACGCTGCGAAAACGGTTCAAGATACCAAAAATATTTGTATGAACGAATTATTCCTCTTAAAATGATCTAAAAAAATGTCTGCGACAGTATATGTCTATCTTTTAAGATCAAGTCACTAGAACCGTTTTTGTGGCAATCAAATTTGGCCGAAATTAATGCATTATTTGTTAAGCGTTGTATCAACGTAATAATATTAATTTTTATCCAAATAAATATGTTGTTGATTAAGAGTATTTAATTGTGAACAAAATTGTCTTTGACATCACTTAATTTCAATGAATATCTTAGAAGATATTACAATTTTAAAATAACACCAATATAAAATTCACCCGCGCCGCATGATGTGCAAATCATGACGCTGCAAGAAAGAGAGGCGTGACTTGCGAGCGACGCGGAGAGGGGGGTGTAGCTCTACGAGTTACCATGAAGAACCAAAATTAGATTTAATTAATGACCAGTTGCGTCATATCTTCACGTCGACCCTACCGCAGTGCCTAAAAAGCCGGTTGTTTAACCAATGCGTCTTATCAACCTACGGAGCCGAAACGTGGAACATGACAGTCAAGCTGGCTCACCGACTACACGTCACTCAGCGCGCTATGGAAAGGTCTATGTTGGGGATCTCATTAAGGGATAAGATCCGGAACGAGGTCATACGACATAAGACTAAGGTAACTGATGTTGTCAAAAAATGTAGCAAGCAAAAGTGGCAGTGGGCTGGCCATGTCTGTCGCAGAACCGACGAGAGGTGGAGCAGGAAGATTCTTCAATGGAGACCACTCTTAGGTAAACGTAGTGTGGGACGCCCCCCGGCTAGATGGACAGACGACTTAAAGAAGGCAGCTGGTAGTGACTGGATGCAAAGAGCGGGAGATCGCTGTGGCGGTCCTTGGGGAAGGCCTATGTCCAGCAGTGGACTGTAACAGGCTGATACGATGAATGACCAGGTGACCGCGTATAATAATCTGGGACGAATGTTCCATGGTCCATAGAGCTCATGTAGAGGGTCTAGATAGGACTCTTAGGGATATAAGAAGCCGTGATAAAATCATCATCATAAAATTACTGTTATGTTTGCGGGGGACTTTCGACAAACTATACCAGTAATAGTAAGGGGTACGAGGGCTGACATTGTAAAGTCTTTCCTTAAAAATACCCCAATATGGAAGGTTGTGAACATCTTAAAATTAACTAAAAATATGAGAGCACATTTGAGGGGAGGTAGAAATAGTCCTCCAGGACGGTTTCGACCACGGCGGCAAATCTCAATAGAGATCAGCCAACTACACAGGAGATATTATAGTGCACAAGTGTGAGCACAATAAACAAGTGCACTCTCAAACTGCACTGTTCCATCCCTCTCAAAGTTCGGTGAGACGGCAATCCGACATGACCGGAGAGAGATCAGGCGCATGACCAACGGCTTAACGTGCTTTCCGAGGCACGGGGGTGTAAAACCGCCAACTTCTCGACTCCGAGCTGTTTTTGAGAGATTCATGACAGAAAATCTCAGAAACAATTTTAGCTCGACCTGGGATTCGAACCCAGGACCTCTTGGATGTTAGGCAGAAACTTTGCCACTACACCAACGAGGCAGTGGTAGGGAGGTAGTATAACTTTTCCTTCAAAGTTACTTTTAATAGGAGACGGAAAAGTACCTCACTTTGAAAATAAAATTGCAATTGAACGAGATTATGGATAAAGAGTGAGTTACATTGAGGACTTTATATCGAAAGTTCACCCTGAAATAAGCGAAATAGAAAAAAAAGAAGATCATTAATGGATGTGTCAAAGTGCAATATTGGGAGTGAGAAACTGTAGCGCAGACGAAATTAATAAAATAATTATTTAACCACAAGTGGCCTTTCCCCATATTCCCTCAAGTTAAAAATAGGTGCCCCAATAATTTTCCTTCAAATCTAATTTCTACGCAATATGTAACGTGATGGTTGCAATAGTTTAGACTGGTTTAGCAGTTGGTCAAACAGTGCTTATACCTCGCACCTCAATGATTTCAAATTGTTTACCTTTTAATTTTAAAAGAATTCAATTTCCTGTTAAGCTATCTTCACCGTTACAATGAATAAATCACAGGGACAAACATTTAAACACATAGGAATTAATTAACGTAAAGACTGCTTTTCACACATGTGTCGCGTTGTCAAAATCAGACTTACAAACGCGTTGCGGACATAACTAATATGTTCTTCTGACACAAGAAAATAAAACTAGAAAAATAATTAACGCAGAAGTACTTTAAGCTAATTATATTCTTTTAAAAACTTAAAAAATAAATTGTCTAAAATAATAACAAAAAATAAATCTGCAAAAATAAAATGATGCCCAAAATAAATATTCCACGCGGACGAAGTCGCGGGCACAGCTAGTATATGATATGAAGTGACCACGCCGGGACGTCAGGACCTCCGTGATCGAATCGAAATCGACGATCTGGTGCGCGGTCGCGGGAAGCCACAGGATGCGGGAAGCGAAGGATCGAAAGCCTCGTGGAGGCCTATGTTCAGCAGTGGGCGTCGAACGGTTGTATGATGATGGAGATGATGACATACCTTTAGCGACATAGTTCTTCCTCACCGCGAACTTGGGGTGCGAGCCCTTCACTCTCTTGACGTCTCCGTCGTCTCGCTGGCTTCGCTTCTTCGGGTTTTTGAACACGAAGCGATCGAGGAACCGAATGCCGGCGAAGTCTTTGAGCGGGTCGCCGCTGTACTGGATTATTTGCTCTGGAATACAGATGGATAATTTTTAAACGCGAAAGTGTAGTGCAGATTTTGACAAGCATCAGTTGCAATGTAACTGTCATGCGTCTTTCAAACTGCCCTCTGACAATCCTCACACACACAGGTAAACTTCGTCCTCCATCATTTAAATTCGAGGCTATCTTTCTTCTTAACTGTCACTCATTTCATAAATCCTCTTTCAAAAATAACAATTGCAGAGACCTAATCTGGAAGTCAAAGGAGAAGGCCAAGCGGTGGTCGTCTTGCGGTATCCTTTCCCATCAGCCTATGTCGCGGTGTCAGGGCCTTAAAATATGGTTGAGGTACCGTTTTAAATATCTCGGCGAGTAGACTGGGACGAAACTCTAACATTTGTTCGAAATTGAGCGCGGACGAAGTCGCGAGCGGCCGCTAGTTTTAGGATGATAATGTATGTATATACTGCTCATATAACGTATACTGACTGCCTCGTTGGTGTAGTGGCAAAGTTTCTGCCTTACATCCGAGAGGTCCTGGGTTCGAATCCCAGGTCGAGCCAAAATTGTTTCCCAGAAACAGTTCGGAGTCGGGATGTTGGCGGTGTTACACCCCTGTGCCTCGCAAAACACGTTAATCCGTTGGGCCTGTGCCTGACGTCTCTCCGGTCATGTCGGATTGCCGTCTCACCGAACTTTGAGAGTGATGGAACAGTGAGTGCACCTGTGTATTGCGCTCACACTTCAGCACTATAATATCTCCTGTGCAGTTGGCTGATCTCTGTTGAAATTGGCCGCCGTGGTCGAAATCAGCTAGGAGGACTAATAACGTATACTACTCACCGTTAAGCAGTTTCTCCGCAAACAGTTTCACAGACGGATGGAAGTGATTCGCAAGCGGCAACAGCTCCACGTACGCGGATTTGTCCGCGCCCGCGAATATGGGGTTACGGGCGAAAGGGTTGTACTCTGTTATCACCTGAAGACATCATTATTTAATGAAACAACTGTGGGTTACATAACGAACATTTAGTTCTTTAAAGTCATGAATGACAAAAAATAATAAAAACTATTTTTAAACACTGAATAGATTCGTAAAAGAGGAAAGTTTTGGCATAGTTACCTCAATTTGAGATTTTTTGACATTTATGACTTTAAAGAACTAGATGAGCGATAAGTTGTTTTATGACTTTTCCTGATAAGAATTCACGTGGCATACTAAAGATAATATTAGTATTTAAGTATGTTTATCCGTTGTCTAGTACCCATAACACAAGCCTCGTAGCTTAATTTGGGACTAGAGAATTGGTGTGATTGTTGTGAAATAATTATTTATTTTATTTAATATTTTTGCAGCAAAAAATTGGCTGAGGCGGGGCAGTAGCAAATTGCAAGTTTTGCCAATGTCTGGCTGGCCGAGTGGTACATAGGCGTATAGGCGCACAGGCTAGAGACAGTTGATTTTTTCTACTGTCAAAATATCTTTATATAAGTTGTCCAGGCACTATTGTGATATTTCTTTTGCACAATAGCATCGCTGCTATTTAATTGTTTCTTGTAATGGCGCTGCTCTTGTACAGAAAGTACATCTATACAATGTACAGTGGCCAGCACATAAGGTTACCCATTTTAGTTACAAAATCACACGTATCACAAGCGCATAAGATACATAACGCAATCATAAGAAAAGGTAATAACTACGTAGAAGCGAAACTCCTTTGTCGAGGTCCTAAAGCCGCCACATTTTAAATTCCGTGCTCCTTACCTCACTAAGAAGGGCCCACTGAAAACCAGCCAAGGCCTTCAGGGGTCTGGTTCAACGCTAAGTGTGGTCCTAATGATTTCATTAAGATTTTTGTTATGCTTTTGTGTTTGACTTGTTGCGTTTAATTAATTGTTTTTTTTTCTGGATAATGTATTTGTGTGTGTTGTTTTTTGCTATTTTGATGTTGATTTGTGTGTTGTTGATGTCAATATTAATAAATGTTTCTTACTTTCTAAAAATACATAATTTCATTACTTCAAACCCTCACCTTGTCCAAATTGACAGCGCGCTTCAGCTGTATCTTGGTCTCCAACTCCTGGTCCACCTTCTCCTCAGCTTTGACCCTGGCGTGGTACCACCCGGCAGCGGGCGGCTGGGCTTTGCGTTTCTTCGGCTTTATGTTGCCTTCTTCATCTATCTTTAAGTCTACGTAGGATTCTTCTTCGTCGTCTGTTGGAGTCAAAAAACACATTAATATAAATAAATATATAAAATAATTATAATTATAATAATAATAATAATAAATATACAACAACATAACATACAATGATCTGACTCCGTGGTAAGTAGCTTAAGCAGATTTAACAATAGTATTACAAATAAACTTAAATAAATACATATAACACCCAGACCAGTACAAACAGACGTGTTCATGCACACTAATGTTTGTACAGTGCGGTGATCAAACCCGCGACTTGTTGGTTAATAGTCAAATTCTTGACCATTACAACGAAGTGGTCGTCAAAATAAAAAAGTTAAAAGAAATCCTTGCATGCCAAGGTTGCCATCAGGCGGTTGACAATTCAATTCGAACAAAGTTTCATGGCCGTATGTGAGTCAGACTCACGCAGGTTATGTGGACCGTAGGTGTATTGCAAGATGAATGGACGCACAGAGGAACATTAGATTTTCATTTGAATGATAACACTTTACCAACAGTTACCCCCTTAGAACCTTACAGTACACCCTTTAGACTCATGTAAGCCACTATTGAGGAGGTGCTTGTGGCGCAGTGGTTGCAGCGCTTTGGTAGTGAACCAAAAGTAAGCGACCTACGGCGCGGTCATGTTTGGGATGAGTGACCATTCTGACCATAAAAGTGACGTCTATTTACAAGCATCTCCGTGCTTCGGAAGGCGCGTTAAGCTGTTGGTCCCGGTTAATATAGAAAGAAAGAAAGAATAATATTTTATTTTATTTTTTATTTTATTTATTATCGACTAATATCTATATATTAGTCGTTGACCACGGTCGGAGGCCGACGGTATCTTTTACTATTTTGTTTGAAGTATATTCATTCTAATGCAGTTTATTGTAGTGTAGTGATGAAACTAAAAACATTTACCCAACAATAGATCTTTTTTGTCACCGCGCAAAAGATCAACCTTCTTCTGCTCAACCTTAAATTCTTCTGTCTCTTCTGCCCCGTTCTCTTCTCTGCTCGCATCTTTTACCGCTTCGTCGTTCTGTTCTGTGTCCGAATGCTCTTCTTTTTCGTCTTTGACCTCCTGCAAAGGTTTATTTTATTTTACAACTAGCAAGATCTAAATTCTGAGGGAAATAAACAATTTCAGTTGGTGGAAAAATAAAAATAAAAATGTTTGATAGTTTGTATGCAGTTTAATTTGTAGTACTTGCAATACTTCCGGGTATAACGTTCACAACTTTACAACGTATCCAAAAATTCAAAGATAAGCTGGCACCTACGGCATTTTTAACGGTTTTAAAAAAAGCTATATTACTCAGGCTTACGATAGCAAAAAAAAAACACTAAAAAATTAAAAAAAAATGCACATAGCCGTAAAAAATATCATAAGGGTAGTCAATTTTCTGATTTTTTAAAATGTTGATTTATAATTTTTAAGAAAGATTTATAGTAGTTATGACAAGGTACACCCCCTGGTGCCAGCTTATCGTTTAATTTTAGAACACGTTGTATAAACGACTAGCGACCGCCTTCGACTTCGTCTACGTTCAATTTTGAACAAATGTTAAGAGTTTTGGCTTAGTTAACTAGCCGAGATCTTTAAAACGGTACCTCAATCATGTTTTTAGGCCCTTGCACGCACGGTGGGAAAGGAATGCTGCTACACAAATAAGTCATAAGTCATTTATTCCAATTGGCTAGACGACACCACCAATCGTTGACATACTTTTTATTATCTGTCAAAACGGTCTGCCTCCATAGATTTTGTATGGTAATAAATTATTGTGACGTCACGGTCATGTGTCAGAAATCGGAGTCAATTGACCGAATATTTATTGCGTTTTGTGTGTTTAAAAATTGGTTTCTACAGCTTTTTTGAAATATAAGGTCACCTCGAATTAAGCGCAAATATTTTAAGGGTAGCTTCTATGCATTAATTCAAATAAATAATCTTAATAAAAAAATGGTGTATATACGCTAGTTTTTTATTTGATTTTTCCTAACAAAATAAATGTAATTAATGTGTGATGGTCCTTACACTACCTATCTCTATCATTTCATTAATATCTATCAGTCTTACTCTTTCCCTTAAGCCACGCCTCTTCTACCACATTTCATTCGCAAAATTAATTTCTATCGGTCTTATTCTTCCCTCAAGTAATTCATAAAGTAGCAAAATGACAGCTGCTGCCACGCCTCCTCCAACTTTCATTCACAGCACACAAACAAGCTCATTTTGCGAGATGAGGCTGCTAGGAAGATACGTGTTACGTAGATACGTATTTCAGTGAATGTTTATCTAGGTACGTTAATTTTAGGTAATGAATCTATTATCTATCAGGCAAACGATTAAAACAACAAGGCGCTGTAAGCGCACAACCTAACACCTAACCTAACCTACGCCAAGACTGAACTGACTAACTTAGGTAAAAGAAAACCCTATCTACATGTGTAAATAACTTAACGTAGCTATTTCAGTTAATACTTACCCACAAACTAACAGGAATTTCGGGAATAAATGACAACTCTGTTTCAATTTTAGTTTATTTTTATTAATAAAAATACACAACAAATTCACACTTTCTCAGGCTTTGGACTGACAAGTTAAAACATAAAATAACTATCACAAAACAGTTAATTAAATTATTATCTTAACAATAATGGCTGATAGATTTTGTGATAACTTGGCGTGTTTAAAAGTCTTAATTCATTGATATTTACAGTCTTACCAGTCCCTATTTACACACAAAACATTTATGTACATTAAGTGTTGTATTGTACATGAACTTCAGGGACGCACACATAGTCTGGCACGATCAAGGCAATGCCTCCGAACTGCACTGAGCACTTAAACCTCCCTGGACATCACGTCAAACGCACTCACAATCCTTGCACGTAATTCACTAACAGTTTGAATTGTATGGCCGTCGTTGCCATAAACTAGGTCTTTGGCCCTACCACACACATGGAAATCCAAAGGCGTCAGGTCAGGTGAACGTAGCGGCCAGCGAATAACGCTACCAAGCCCGATCCACCGACCTTGAAACGCCTCGTCCAGGTACGCCCGACCCGTAGGCATGACGTCGTCCTTGAGCCGCGCTGGGTAGCGCTGTCGGCCCGTGCCTTGACGTGGACAGAAGCTCCCACTCTCTCGATGGCGCTGCACAGCCAAGCCAAGAATGGTGCGCTGGTTGATTGCGCGACCATACCGCTCAGCGTACAGCTGCTGCGCCCGCAACAAAACATCCCCTGCGTCATGATAGCATAAAGCCATATTGAGGTACTCCTGGTCGAAAACCGATACGGCATTTTAGCTACGCGCCGCGCGCACGCACATCTCAACGAAATGATTTTGCTTGGCCGACTAAGTCACATCATAACATACATAACTCACTTAAGCTACTGTTACACATGCTCTAAAATAGCATGCTTAAAACCGTGCTATTGAGTATGCTCAATACGAGCATGCTGATGAGCAGTTTACATTTGCTAGCAATAGGCATGCTAGTTTTAAGTATGCTCCTGAATAATCATGCTCAAAGCAGACATTCAAATACACATGCCATTTTATAGCGTGCTTTCTCGCTCTCTGTCAGTTCAAATGAAGTCATGGACAATCAAACAGCTATCCGTATGGAGCTAAACAAGATCATTCTTTTGCTGGCGATGCAATGCATCCAGAAGCTTATATCATCTCGTCAAAAAAAGAAAAGAAAGAGAAAGATTTGGGTCCGTGATTGGATATCTAGATGACAGGACTTAGGAGCAAGTGCTCAATTGCTTACAGAAATGCGAGTAGAAGATGCCACGGGTTATAAAAACTTTATGCGGATGCTACCGCATCAATTCGACTGTTTACTCTCTCAAGTTAAAAGCGCTATACAGAAATGCGCTATTTCTTTCAACATTATTTTTATACTGCGGTATGCGGGGATTCCACAAGCACTCGTTATTTCTACATAAAATTACATATTTGAGCGTTTTTTCGTCGCCCCAGCGAGACATTTTACGTGAAATTGTGCACGCACACTTCACTTGATGCGAACGACTGATCGATACTAGCATGCTCATTAAGCAAACCTGTTTAGACTTGCTTGAAGCACGCCCCCTTCCACCCGCGCCGCAGGTAGCATGCTCAAAAATCGCACGCCTGTTGATTTTTAAGCAAACTCGAAATGAGCATGCTAATTTTGAGCAACATTCCGACACACATGCTAGTAAGTAGCAATTGCTCAAAATAAGCATGCTTTTGTGCTTGAAATGAGCATGTGTAACAGTACCATTACTATTGCGCGGCACTAGGGATGCCCGATCTGAATCGATTTGTTTGAAGATCGATTCACGGCAATACGATCCGCCGATTTTTTGAATCGATTCAACGGGATGCTAAGATCGAATCGTATGCCTGGACATCGTATCGTATGAAAATAAACGTATCATTTTGTTTGAATTCGGAATAAACTTATCATTTTAGTTGAGTTGGAATCTGTAAATATTAAGTTTTACAGCCCATAACCTCAAACACTACAACTTATTGTTATTGCAAAGGAATAATTTTCGTATTCACTTAATTTTCGTAGATTCCGAACGAAGAAGTAGTATAAAATTCGAATTAAGTAATGATTAAACACTGCGTAAGCGTGAATCGATTCACAGGGTTACGATCCATTTCGATTTAAAAGATCGATTCAAAACAAAAGATCGGGCATCCCTACGCGGCACGCGCGCTCTTTGCAGTCCGCGCCCGCGCTGACCAATCCTGGCTAGCGAGGCGAGGCGAGGTAAGACGAGGCGACACGAGCGCACCGTCCTCACTCTCGTACTCGCGTTCCCTCGTGTAGCCTCGTGGAGAGTCTGGATGCGCCATAAGCCTTTGAGGACTTGCCGCGCTTTGTCGCGGCGCGGATCAAACGAAATGTAAACAATAGGTTTAGGCAAGGAGCCTAGAGCTACACTTATGTCGCTTATGCCCATTTTTACCACCCAACTTTTTGTTTATTACTTTTCAAATGGTTTTTACTTTTGTCAAACGATACCTAAGGATATTGAATAATAAATCGATTAACTTAACGTAGTGATAAGTTTCCATTTCATTATTAAAAGTATTTTACTAGAAATTATTAATAATGAAATGCCATTTTGAGGACCGTCTACCTTAGTTGGCACTTCATAATGTAAATACGCATAACACCCAACAATTACATAAATAATTTGTTATGCAGTAGTCAGTATATCAGTATTATGTAAATTAATCAGTGAAACCTTAATTATTTGATTTACAATCCCTTAGACTAGGCGGCACGATCAACGATTTTTTGATTTAGGCTAGGCGGCACATCAAAGATTAGTTTTAGGCTAGGCGGCACATCAAAGTTTGTTTTGATTTTAAATAAAGGTGAGGTTATAGGAATGATTAAATTTGTTAGGTACAGTTGATTTGCGCCCTAATATTGTTTAAAAGAAGGAATTAAAAGGCGTTGTAAATAATATTGACTGGATTTCAGCTTCAGTTTAATCGAAATGATTAACATTCACCTAGGTACCTACGTACGTGCGTATGTGGTTTAGTATGGTAGGCACTGAAACTGGCAAACTGTGTTAGGTATGCCCTAACACAATTGTGTTATTTTAAACCAGGGTATAGGTAAGTACAAAATGAATTTAAATAAGGGCAAGATACCTACCTAAGATATAAGAGAACGATTTTCTTTGGTGCAGTGGAAATGCACCCTAAGTTTATTCGAAATGTAAGTTAAGAAGCTTTAGACGACCTCCGTGGCCGGGTGGTTAAAACGCCGTTTTCAAGGTCGTCATTTCTGAGGCCCCGGGTTCAATTTTCGGTCAGGCCAATATCGTGTTTTATTTTAATTAAGTGATTTTTCGAAATTAGGTTTTCGTAATTAACTTAGGTCTGGGTGTTGTTGTACCGCCGTTGTTTCTGATTTCCATATCACAAGTACCTAAGTAGCTTTAGACGATCTCCGTGGCCGAGTGGTTAGACGCCGTTTTTAAGGTCGTCATTTCTGAGTCCCCGGGTTCAATTTTCGGTCAATTTTCGGTCAATATCGTGTTTTATTTTAATTAAGTGCTTTTTCGAAATTAGTTTTTCGTAATTAACTTAGGTCTGGGTGTTGTGGTACCGCCGTTGTTTCTGATTTCCTTAACACAAGTAAGTTTTAGATCTCCGAGCGATCTCCATGGGCGAGTGGTTAAGACGCTAGTTTTTAATTTTTCACCGTGTCCGAGGTCCTGAGATCCAGGCTTTGATTCCCGGTCGGGTCAATATCGGAACTAGTTTTTCGTTATTGACTTGAGTCTCTGAGTTACTGTTGTGGTACCGTCGGAGTTTCTGATTTCCATATCACAAGTGTTTATGTTACTTACTTCACTATTACTTTCACACATTGGGGGTCGGCACAAAAACTATCATAGCATAATCGTATGTTCTTACACAATCGAGTAGGTATTCCTTAGTATCGCATAACTTTTATGATGCATTGGTTTGAAATTGAAGATCAATTATTTTAAACGTCACTTCGATCGAATGCAATTATCAATCGGAATCAGATTTTTTCGGCTATATCACGCTGCGAAAGGTCTTGCAGCGACTGGACTGACTTTGTTGACCGCACTCATGCGGTCAGCTGCTTCCCGCCGGAGTACGCGCCCACGCGCCGCCTCCTCATTGTCCGGGTTTTCTGTCCCTCTCGCACGCAACGTAATCGTATTCAGCGCAGGCTCCGCGCACACTTTTTTTGCGTTTCAATAAAATCGTTTATCACAAAAACTAGCGTATTTACACCATTTTTTTATTAAGATTATTTTTTTAACTTAATGCATAGAATCTACCCTTAAAATATTTGCGCTTAATTCGAGGTGACCCTATATATTGGTTGTATTAACTTCATAGGGGCTATGTTTTTTAAACACCATGTTCTTGACAATATTTAAGATAGGTGTCATCATCCCAATTATAACAAAATACTTTGTGTTTGAGTTAAATAAAATTTATAAAATAATAAATAGAGATGCTTTTTTTCTAACAATTTTAATTGTGTACCGAATAAACTATAATCTCCCAGAAAACAATGCAGTTCAATTTAGAACAAAACATGAATTACTGTAATTTTTAAAATTTTTGGTGTGTACTAAAATGAAATGAAGCTCCGTCTTGCACTCTCAATGGAAGAATTCTATCATAAAACAATTTGCTAATATAGAATAATTGTCCTCCTGGCCGATTACGACCACGGCGGCCAATCTCAACAAGATCAGCTAACTGCCCAGGAGATATTACTCGTATAGTGCACAAGTGTGAGCGCAATACACAGGTGCACTCACTGTTCCATCACTCTCAAAGTTCGGTGAGACGGCAATCCGACATGACCGGAGAGAGATCAGGCGCAGGACCAACGGCTTAACGTGCGCACCGAGGCGCGGGGGTGTAACACCGCCAACTTCCCAACTCCGAGCTGATTTTGAAAAAATCATGGCAGAAAATCAAGGAAACAATTTTGGCTCGTCCTGGGACTCCAACCCAGGACCTCTCGGATGTAAGGCAGAAACTTTGCCACAAACACCAACGAGGCAGTTAATGTAGAATACTTACCTAACATAAAATTATCACATTTTTCTTACCTCATCCTTGAGCTCTCTCTTCGTCCAAACCAATTTAACAGCATCTTTCTTATCGCCATCCTTCAACACTTGTGACACCAAAAACAACACTCCACACGCCTGCGCGGGCGTCGCGTAGCAACACAGCTGCAACAACCGTTTGACAAAAGACGCAACTCGCGATGTGTTCTTGTCCTGCTTCAACGACTTGTATATGAGCGAGAAGAGTAACGCCGAGTGGGTCGTGTTGAAAATGTCCGCGTTTGTCAGTTTGCGATAGAGGGCGGTGTAGTAGCTGTGAAAGCACGGTGTAGATTAGATAGATTAACACTTTATTGTACAACAAAAAACAAAAATTACAGACAAGTTTAACAAATATAGATGTACAATTTAAGAGATCTAATCGCTTGTAGCGATCACTTTCAGACAACCTTTGGTTAAAGGAACATTTAATTTACAGGAAGGGGGAATTTCGATCCCCGCCTCAAAAAGTTGATTTATTCCACTGCAAAAATATTATCTGCACAAGATTGTGTATTTGCAAAAACATCGATATCTATTGTGGAGCGGACGTGCAAGAAGCATACTCCCTCCCCACGCAGTGCCACAAATTAGACCAGTATATCGTCTAGTGGGCAGTTGACCGTTAGCGTTGTTCTTAGATGGCACAACGTATATCCATTTGTATACACTTACCGATCAGACGAGCCTTTAGAAGCGTCGCTAATATGGAACAGCAGCGCCAGAGCGTGTATAACCACGTTCAAGCCCGCCAGATGTACTAATTTGTGGATCGCATCGATATGCGCAGGAGTCTCCGACAATCGGTCTTTGTTCGCGAACGAGTATGTCACTTTCTATACCAGTTAGTGCCAGGATACACCTGCGGCATAATATGGGAGAAACCACACTGGACTGTCCGACGCCCACACCTGACAGCGTGTAACTAATAGGCTAGATGACACCACCAATCGTTGCCATACTCTTTATTATCTGTCAAAACGATCTTCCTCCATAGTTTTTGTATGGGAATACAAAATCGTGACGTCACGGTAATGTATCAGAAATCGGAGTCAATTGATCGAATATTTATTGAACTATGAGTGTTTAAAATTGGTTTCTACCGCTTTTTGGAAATATATCGGTTGTATTAACTTCATAGCGGCTATGTTTTTTAAACGCCATGGTCTTGTAAATATTTAATAGGTGTCATCATGCCTATTGCCGCACCTCAATTGCTGACAGTTGCGAGTCACGGCGAGAGTATACCGCAGGTGTGGCTCATTCCTAAAACAGCTATATTTAATTGTCTACACTTACCGATCAGACGAGCCTTTAGAAGCGTCGCTAATATGGAACAGCAGCGCCAGAGCGTGTATGGCCACGTTCAAGCCCGCCAGATGTACTAATTTGTGGATCGCATCGATATGCGCAGGAGTCTCCGACAATCGGTCTTTGTTCGCGAACGGGTACGCGCGCTTCACGCCCGTGAGTATGGCCGACATCAGACGCGAATCTATCTCGCCCTGGAAATAAGGTAAATGAGATTAGTATTATTATTAACAACTAAATATAGTAAGTAATACATGTTTTGTTATTTTTTTATTTATTTATTTAGGTTTGATGACTGTTGCACCAAACTCCCTCTTCCTTTATACAACAATATCCTTAACCCGAACCTGTATGTCTGGAAGAGATCGCTTTTAGGGATAAAACCGTTTGAATTATACATCTTTCTGAGTTTGTTGATTTTTGTATTTTTTGTCGTGTGCAACAAAGCAAGTTATCTAATAATTTATTTGTTTCAGGAATCTGTTAAACGAAAACAGGCCGAACGACTAACATATCTATGCACGCCCAAACTAAATTACCGCTGGTACCATTAATGACGTATGCAGAAGAGGACCAAACAAATATCTTTGTGAATAGGCTAGACGACACCACCAATCGTCGACATACTCTTCATCATCTGTCAAAACGATCTGCGTCCATAGATTCTGTATGGGAATACTACAATTTGATGTCATAATCAGAAATCGATGTCTTCTTCTTTAACTTAAGAGCTGCGCTCTTGTCGGTGGAGTAATCGCCATTCATTTCTTTTTTCTGCCTTCTTTTTGACCTCCTGGTACGACGTGACCCTGACTTTTTCCTTTACTTGGTGAAAATAACTTCTTCTAGGCCTTCCTCTTCCCCTCTTTCCTTCTACCTTTCCTTCTTTGATGTTTCCAAAGAACCTGTCATGTCGTATCAGGTGTCCTATCATATTTCCCCGTCTATTTTCTACTGTTTCCAAAATATTTGTTTCCTCATCTACAATCTTTAACACTAATTATATATTTTACTTTTTATTTAATCGATGTCAATTGACTAAATATTTATATGATTCCATGTAATTAAAAATTGATTTCTACAGCTTTTTGGAAATAAATTGGTTTTACTAGCTTCATAGAGGTTAAGTTGTTAAAACACCTGGTCTTGAAAGGCTAAAGG
Organism: Pyrausta despicata; assembly: GCA_963921415.1. Classification (NCBI taxonomy): domain Eukaryota; kingdom Metazoa; phylum Arthropoda; class Insecta; order Lepidoptera; family Crambidae; genus Pyrausta; species Pyrausta despicata. Next base: position 8,698,633 of record OY992870.1, on the reverse strand, counting down.
AACACCCTTTGGGGGGTTAAAATACAGCACATGACATTCAGATATTTTCACAGCTAATTTAGTAAGTATTTTTTTTATAGCTGCAGTAATTAAGTAGATAAAGCAATTTTGCGTTTTCTTAAATTCCTACTTAAAAAAAAACTCTGTTATTTTAAACCAGATTACATCTAGATTTGCATATCAAACTGAAATGCTAACATTACCTTCTTTATCGAAGCTTTGAAGAACGAGAAGTATATCCTGATGAGGTTCTCAGCTATTTTGGAGTCGTCTTTGCCCAAGAAGAATTGGTTTAGAAAACATACGCCGTAGTACTGCGCTCGCGGTGAGATGTTTGTTCTGAAAATTTAAGAAAAATATGATAAATTTTCTCTGGAGTCTTCAAATTTTTACTACCACCAGCGTGACGTTTACCGCATGAGTCACAGTGATGGCAATATCTTCCTACACGTGCTCAGAGAGCTTACTTGTCAGGAGATTACGCCTCAAATACAAATAATAAAATAACAAGGGAGCGCTGTTATACAATAGTACACGTGAACTAGTTCGGGATTCTAGTTCATTATAGTATAAATAATTCTAGACCTTATTGTTATAAGAATATAGTCGTCATCAATTCATGCTCTTTTCGTAGTTTGATCATCGTTCATTTATTGTTTCGCTCGCATATGTCATCTTTCCAAACGTTGCTCGCGCTGAGATAAAAAAGTGTATTTTCAATATAGAAAACTTTTTGTTAACTAAACTAAACTAAAGTTATTATTATTAAACCGAAAGTTGTCTGGAAGAGATCGCTACAAGCGATAGGCGCGCCTAAATTGTACATCTTTCTTGGTTAAACTTGTCTGTAATTTTTGTTTTGTGTTGTACAATAAATATCTATTAGAAATCAAATCAGCAGTTTATTTTATAAAGTACCCTTAACTTAATTTAACTAAAATTAATTACGAACATAGTCTTTAAGTCATTCTTTATACTAACACTCTGGAACGCAGTTGTCCGAAATAAAACACATTCTAAGCCATAGTTTACTTTTTCGCCAGATGGCAGACTTGTATGGAAAACCTGACCTTGTATAGAGAACCTCTCAATAAACAGAGCTAACATGGTTGACTTCAAATAATAAAATTTGACTTGGATTGGACAAATTGAATAAAGTTTATTATTACTCTTAAATACTGGTTGGCTTATGTTTAACAGACCTATAGTTATAGGTTATATTTATCGGACTATTTACAAAATCAGCCCTCACCTGAAAAGCATCTTCTCAATCTCAGCGAGCACGACCGACTTCATGTTGGGATGGTTGAACAGCAGTTGGCAGAGGTGATATATGACCTTCGACGCGACCGCCTGCGACGGGTCGCCGAGCTTGTTAATTATGTTGTTTAAGAGCATCTGAAAGGAAAAAATTTGATTGATTCATATTTTACTTAGAAAAATAACTTTAAAAACGGGAATAAAACGCCATACGCGGTTAGGTTAGATTAGGTGACCACGACTGCGTACCGTGGTGAATGCTCACGCGACCCCATGGCACCCCCAAAATGGCGGAGTGGTGGAATGCGTTGTGGTTTTAGTGGGTATTACGGCCTTGCACACCAGCCGTTGAGTCCCACATACCCCCTGCAGATCTGTGGGGGGCATTCGTAAAAGCATTTCCACAGCAAGAAAAAAAAAGATGACCAAGACTGTGGACCGTGTAGGGTTGCCACCTTTTTTTTGCAATTAAAGTACACACATTGGTTATTATAGGTGCGAAAAAAAGTACATTATTATTTAAAAACATATTTAACATATTAAACATATTTATATTAATACTTACAACTAAGCTTCAACTTCAAAATCACAAAGAAACCAAATCATGCGAAATATATATATTTTCGTGTACTTTATTATTCTCATAAAGTACAGAGTACAATTGCCTGAAATAACGTACAATACTTTATTATAAAGTACGGGTGGCAACCCTAACCGTGACGGTGTTGCGCGTGTTCCCGCGCACCGACTGTTCTTTATGCGACGGGGTCGAGTTTCTCCCTCGTCGCAACCGGTAGGGGCTCGCTGCAAAGTGAGTCGGCCGAGTCCGGGTAATTGCGGTGAATGCCTGTGGCTTCTCGGCCTACGGTGAACCCGCCACGTCCCCGACTCATATGGCACCGGATGGTTTTTAGTGGGTAGGCGGGTTCTCTCTCTCTGAGGCCTGGAGTCCTACATAACCTTCAGCTGCCCCCGCGGCTGGCGAGTATGCGTAACAGCAGACAGAAACGTCAGGCAAACATTTGAGGTAAGTAAAGTAACGTAATGTGTTACACTTAACGTTAATGTATATTGCGTTTTTTTTTTTTTTTTTTTTAAGTAGTTTATATATTTAACACGACAGTTTAAGTGACTGGGTCACAGGTACAGTACAGGCTACGGACGCTGATAAGGGTCCGAAACGTCAGGGGTGAAAATGTAAATAAAACGCGAAATAATTCATATAAAAAGTGTATCATTTCAGAACTACGTAGTATATCTGTTTGAATTAAAGGTTACCTTTTCTCTCTCCGGATGATGCATAAGTAGGTACGACATAGCACTGACGGCCTTCTCTTTGTTAGCATCCACAGAGTCGTGGGCGAACTTGTTCAGAGCTTCAACATAGGCTGGAATAAAAAAGTGTTACTGTCATACTCTACCACAAGTACAGCATACTAACATTAAGTCTTATTAGTATTTTTCAACTTTTCGGTCAGTTGTTGTTGTGTTTCAGACACTTATGAATTAGTAATAATATTACTCCTCCTGGCCGATTTCGACCACGGCGGCCAATCTTAACACAGATCAGATCTTGCGCAGGAGATATTATAGTGCACTAGTGTGAGCGCAATACACAGGTGCACTCACTGTTCCATCACTCCCAAAGTTCGGTGAGACGGAGAGAGATAAGGCGCAGGACCGACGGCTTATCGTGCTTTTCAAGGCACTGGGGTGTAAAACCGCCAACTCCCCGACTCCGAGCTGTTTTTGAGAAATTCATGATAGAAAATCTCAGAAACAATTTTGGCTCGACCTGGGATTCGAACCCGCAGTCAATAATAGTATTAATAGTAATAATTGATAATGAATTGAGTGCATATTAACTTATTAACTTTCTGACAAAAAACACTCAAAGTTACATCATCCCTGCCGCAGGTGTGGCCTGATCGAAAAAAAAAAACAAAGACACACAGCTCTATGTAATCTAATTATTACAGCATAAGTCATATTTACTTTTTTTATTATTTTTCATCAACTATTCAATTCTAAGCATAGGAGGAGATAGAACGACTGAAACTTTAGATTTTTAAAAGTTTGTACAGCTTTAAACTAGTATTAAATAATTCGAAATTCATGCAATTTAATATGACTAAGTAATTAAGAAAAACAGCTTACTTCCATACAACTCCTTTAACTGGTCCTCATAATACCACAGCTTCAGGATATTCCTCCTGGCCTGTTTGTTGCCTGACGTCATCTCATCCAAGTGTCCCAGTGGATGCTGTTCCAGGGTTCTTAGCTTCGCATCTGGTATCAGTAGCTCGGATACTAGAAGCTCTGATAATGCATCTGGAAGTTAAATAATTATTTTTATAACATATTAGCTGACCGGGCAAACATTGTTTTGCCATTTAAATGTTAAGAGTGGACAACCCTTATCACTAAGAGGTATGAAAAATAGATGTTACTCTACTCAATATACTCACACAATTTAATGAGAATGGGTCAAGCAGGAGGAGGAGTACAGGAATGGATATTATGACACGAGAATTTTATATATATGGAGATGTCACACACATGACACATATGACACATGGCCTATTAGCTAGACTCTAGCTAGCTGCTAGAGAAAGAAAGCAGCAAGACAGAGTATACAGAACATTGACAATGTTACATAATGATAACCTATCCAGCCACCAACAACAGCATGCACATACATTTACAATTCACAATTAATTAATTTTTACAATTAACTTGTTTATTACTTATTTACTACAAATTTTGGACTTCCATTATTTTTAAATAGTTCTTGAAGAGAATAAAAGATACATGTGACAAGCCACTTGTATAATGTTTTCTTAAATTGTGTAAAGAGCAGATCTTTTACATAAATTTAAGATATTTGTTTCTTTAATTTAGGATGTCAAAGAATACACTAAATGTAACCACTATTTTGAAATAAAAAAAGATCACTGATTCTAAGTTTGTTTCACATGTCAACTTTTTAAATACAAATCATACCAATAACAATGATTCCATCTTTCTTTTTAGCTGGTTTTACACTGTTCACCAGATTCCTGAGTGCTGTTAAATTGTAGAGGGGATTGTCCTGCAAATAAAAAGGTTTTGAATTAATATTCAAATCATTTTATTAAATAGCTTTTTGTTTTTTTTACCATTTTTATGTTCAATTTAAATGTCAAGTCAAGTAAGCTTCATCAAAAGAAGTGACTGTAATCTTAATAAATAAAATGTTTCAACTAATATACAAATTGCCCAGAAATAAAATTAAATGATGTTATTATCTGCTTATGAATAAGGTACACTGAAGATGGGCAATTTAAAAGGATCTAGGGTTAAGGGTTTCTCCCAACACAAGTGTTTTAGCTTAAAAGGAGATTCCCAATGTAAGTGTCAAATTACCTTTGACACCAATAAGTATTTTTGAATTTTTTGAGATGACATATTTTTAAGACATTCTGCTTACTTAGCCATTAACAGCATGACATTAAAAAAAAATGGATTGAATTTACAAGTGTTGAAATAAGGTAAGGCCAGCTCTAAATAAGGACTGAGCTTGTGTTACAGTGAGAAAAAAAATACCTGTATTAATATGGTAGCTGCTGCTACTCTGTCCCCAATGGCACCTTTGTTCAACAGTGTCCTAGCCCACTGCTGGTCTGAAGATCCACTTCGGTTTGATTCTGAAAACATTAGTTAACTTTTAAAACAAAATATCAAAACAACAGATTGATGATTTTATAAATTATTTCATAAAAGACAATGGCTGTTTGATGATTGTAATGCAGATATTTAATGATCTGTGAATATTAAAGAGTCAACTCAAAAAATATATTAAAACATGTGTTTTAACACACCCAAAGTTAAATTCTCTCTCCTTCTATAGGTTTCTGCTAAAGAGGCTTTATCATATTTAAATATATTTTTTTCTTGTTTAATACCATTTGGTTTCTTCAGTACAATATGAGGAGATATAATGAATCACAATATGTTCCCAAACAGGGATACTTACTGGTTTCATAAGCCATGGTGTCACCATGCAGGGCACTGCTTGCTTCCTTACGAACTTCTTCTATCTGTTCTTGTGTGAGGACCTTTGTATTAGTGCCTGGTTCTTCTGGGAGCTAGGGAAATCAGACGATTACAAAATGTTCGATTAAATGGCATTTTGCTAAGGTAATTTGTCTATAAAGGGTAACAGTAAGCGACGGATGGTTGCATACAAAGTAGAATTATATAGCGCAAGTAAGAGTATCTACCTGATGAAACCACTTCTTTTTCTCCTCATACTCAAGGGTCTCAGCAAAATGTTTGGCAATACCTTGCCCTTTCTTTTCGTCGGCATTTTTATCAACTTTGCCATAATTTGTGTAGGCCTCATCAACTAAAATGTTCTCTTCAAACCTTTTGTGCTTCATTTTGTTATAAACAAGAAATAGGCAACACAACACGTGAAAATGCACCACACCACACTGAGCAAGTAATCACTACGTGCCACACCATGCCGTCTGTCAACAGTTGACAGTAGACGTCAAAAAATGATGTTATTTTTTAAAGAAAATCTACCATTACCAAAGGAAGAAAAACGTTGGCATTGACGTTCTTGCGGTATTATTGGAGACCTAATGTGAGCTCACGGTAAGCTCTATGAAATAAAATTAGACGAAATGGTAACACCAACCATGGCGTGTCAACTGTCAAATAAAATAAAAAAATGTTATTATCAGTTTTATCCCATTTATTTAGGGCTTATTTTACATTGTGCTTAGTGCTACCAGTAGTAGATGTATCATTAACGTTAGTTATGTCAAAAGAAAAAAAAAACCTGCTTTGCGGTGATTGTGTGTGGTCAAGTGATTTTAGTAAATATTTTAAAGAAAACGAATTAAATATATAATAAAACGTATAAAATAACAATCATGGACGACCAAGGAAGGAAAGTCATCGTCTGCGACAATGGCACGGGCGTAAGTTGCTCCGAATTTAGAAAATTATCAATGTTGTGATAAGCTCACTGAATCATCACATCCTAAAGGAAAAAATCTGTTTTTTCAGTTCGTAAAATGTGGTTACGCTGGCAGTAACTTCCCGGCATTCATTTTCCCTTCGATGGTGGGCAGGCCAATCATCAGAGCGGAGAACAAAATTGGAGATATAGACGTTAAGGTTGGTACATTTCCTTTGCAGGGGATAATGTGTGTGGATTAAATAATTTATGCCAAATTACTCAGTACAATTATTTATGTTTTAAGTGTAGACGTGAATAGGCTTATTTTCATAGAGAATTCTCTAATTTATTTTAAATTTAGAAAGGTATCAGCTGTTTCATATATCTGTTGTATATTACAATTAAAAAAATAAGATTAAAAAACTTTTGAACATATTGATGATAGTAATGTAATTAAAACACACTCAAAGAAAATTTTCAGACTGCTACACTCTGTGAGATTCAAACCTGCATCTCGACAATTCATTCGAGTGCTGCCTGTGTCAGTCTAATTTTTGCTTTAATTGTGTTTGAATTTCACATCGTAAAGAAATTTGCATTGTTATTGCTAAAAGTATAGTAACATAATGTAATTCTGGTTAATAATTTGTGTAATCTATGATATAAAAATGAATCGCAAAATGTGTTGGTAAGCACATAACTCAAGAACGCCTGGACCAATTTGGCCAATCCTTTTTTTATTATATTCCTTAAAGTACTCCTTAAAGTACAATAGGCTGGACAAAGTCTAATAACACCAGTGAGTCAACTTTGTTGAACTATTGTGGCAATCATGACTTTCTAAACTGTATTCAATGTTCCAGGATATTTGTATTGGAGTAAGTTCCACATAGTTGTAAGCATGAGTTTCACTACTAATATGTAAATGAAATTGATATTGTGTCACAACTGATATGAAATCAATTCTTAACAAAAATTATGGCCTAAATTTTTGAATGATACTAATATGTTTGTTTTTGTTTGATACCTATCTAATTGAGACCTACTCACGAATTAATTTATAAATTAGTCCATTTGCCTTTATCAGGCTGTGCAACAATAGAATATTGAATGTGTTCTTGACAATTGACCAGTTGACAAAATATTAAGATCACCAATAATAATACACACAAATATTTGTTAACTTAATCAAATAAATAAATAAAGAATCAAATACCAAAATAAATAAAATCTGAACCAAATTATTTTCATTGGAAAAGGTTGCCAGGTCAGAGTAGATGCAGTAAGTCTGTATCCAATCACTTACCAATGGACATCTTTGTTCATTTTGATGATCATGACTAATAAAATATTGTTATCATTTGATAAACTACCTTACATGCAAACCAGGCATTCTATCCAGAGACGGTTCAGGTAACCTGTTGCAGAGGCACCTTAACTTAGATGGCTGATTGCAAATCATATCTTGATTTACAATGCTTATATTAGATGTAGCAACACAATCATTTAATTTAGCAAAAAACTATTTCATTATTTTATCAAAATAATTTATTGATACTTATGCATTGCAAGGGCCCTGTTTCTAAAAATCAGTGCAAGTTTTGTTTGAGTTTGATTTTCATCTTTATTTGAAAATAAATAACATGACTATATAAATATTTTGTTTTATATAACTCAATTAGGTTAGTTTCAGGTTCCATCTATGCTGAAGGTTATTTGACTTTTTTGCTAAAATGTTTTATTTAAATTAATTTGGAATAAGAGCTGTTTGGTGCAGCTTTATGTTCTAGCTGTAATATAGCTTTTTATGTAAAATAGCTGTTTTAATTGCTACATTTTGTAGGCATCTATTATGCTGTTTGTAACTGCATAAGATAAAGATTCAGATCAGCACTATTTATTAGATAGCATTAAAAATATTTATCAAGTTAAATATGGGCTTTGTATAATACACTAGATTAGCAGATCATATTATACTTTTTTATATAATTTTGTTAAACTTTATGATTAGGTCTTTCTTCACTTCTTTTAGAAGTTGTATGAGTTATATTAATAGTTCTACATTAGATTTAGAATTTCTGTGCAAGATTTTACAAATAACACAGTACAATTAGGGAAATGAATTGTTGATGACCTAATTGTAAGATTTTTTTGCACTACTAATACTACTTACTACTACTAACATTATTTAAATAGTTTACATTTCTTAAATATTAATTTACATTTTACTCCACAGGATTTAATGGTAGGAGATGAGGCGTCTCAACTCAGATCAATGCTGGAAGTCAGCTATCCCATGGAGAATGGGGTAAGTTTTTTCTTCCACACTTCTAGATGCTATCAGTCTGAAATCTCCTCTGTGGTCGCTACCACAGGCGTGCACACCGGTTTGAAGGACTCGCTAACTCTCAGGTTCCAGGTTCAGTCCCGGGATAGGGACAATGTTGGCAAACAATTTTCAATTCAACCGGGTCTAATTGTTTGTGGTACCTTCGTTGTCTCTGATTACCCTAACACAAGTGCTTAGGCTTCTTACTTTAGGATAGTAACAATTCATGTGATGATGTTTCCACTTATTTTAATTACTAGAGGACCCCACAAACATTGTCCTGCTTGTTGGTTTTAAAAAATAATAATTTATTTGCCAAGATTCCTGTTAATCCCAAGGAAGCCTTTAATTGGTATAAAAAGTGTCCTATCACCCAAGTCAGCTCATACCCTGTCTGTATACCAAAATTTCATCAAAATCCGTTCAGTAGTTTCTGCGTTATTGACTGACTAACATCCATACAAAGTTAGCAATCACACATTAGCAATTACACAACGTATTGAAAATATCCTAATTTCATATACTAACGATTAAACCTATCGCTATAAACTAGCTCATTTCTAATATTAATAATTATAGTAGTTCTTCTGGCCGATTTCGACCACGGCGGCCAATCTCAATAGAGATCAGCCAACTACGCAGGAGGTATTATAGTGCACAAGTGTGAGCGCAATACACAGGTGCACTCACTGTTCCATCACTCACAAAGTTCGGTTAAACGGCAATCCGACATGACCGGAGAGAGATCAGGCGCAGGACCAACGGCTTAAAGTGCTTTCCGAGGCACGGGGGTGTAACACCGCCAACTTCCCGACACCGAGCTGTTTTTGAGAAATTCATGACAGACAATCTCAGAAACAATTTTTGGCTCGACCTGGGATTCGAACCCAGGACCTCTCGTATGTAAGGCAGAAACTTTGCCACTGCACCAACGAGGCAGTTCTAATATTAGTGTAATTTATAATTACCTTCTCTTCCTAGGTGGTCCGCAACTGGGAGGATATGTGCCACGTTTGGGACTATACGTTCGGTCCGAGCAAGATGAACGTCGATCCGAAAGAGACGAAGATACTCCTCACAGAACCACCCATGAACCCCACCAAGAACAGGGAGAAGATGATTGAGGTAAGTCATTAGCACAGTATAACGATTCCATGTTATTAATGCCGACTGAGTGACTGTTTATCAATTGAATTTCAATTAAAAATCAAATTTTATGAACTGCAGGAAAATATTCATAAAAGGGGATCAGATATTAAGAATTATTTTATAGAAATCAGTTTTTGAATATTTCTTTCATAGTGGAAACAAGCCTATTGACATTGACACAAGGCGTTTGAAGTAGCAGTTGCGTCGCTTTGCACTTGTCACTGTGTGGTGGCTTATTGTAGTGTTATTGAACAAAGTATTTAATAATAGTGTTGTCATAAAAAAAAAAAACAATGAGTGTATTAGTCTGAACGTTTTGAGTCATATTATACGGTGTATTAACTGTATAATCCATATTAATATTATAAATGCGCAATTGACTCTTGTCTGTCTGTTACTCAATCACGCTTAAATTACTGAACCAATTTGCATAAAATTTGGTATGGAGATATTTTGACACCCGAGAATACGCCTAAACTACAGAACAGATTTATGGTAAGGAGATAGTTTGAGACTTAAGAAAGGACATGAGTTACTTTTGACCGCGGGAAAACAACGCATTCCCATGGTAAAATTACTTTCCGGGGAATCAGATCGCTTTCACTCCTATGTTACCAAAGATTTGGATTATATTTGGATAAAATTTGTATTACGGGAAAACAACGCATTCCAAAAAAACTATCTAACGCGTACTAAGTCGCGGGTGAAAGCTAGTTTCTTATATTTTTTTTAATCATGATTGTTATTCTAGGTTATGTTCGAGAAATACGGTTTCGACAGCGCATACATTGCGATACAAGCGGTGCTGACTCTGTACGCACAGGGGCTTATCTCTGGCGTTGTGGTGGACTCAGGTAATACACTGCTCAACAAAGTCTAGGGAACAGGAGGTTTTTAGGGAATATTTTTATTTTTATATATTTTTGTTTTAAAGTTTATATACCAATCGATGCGCAATTTAATGCTTAATTAGTTGCGTATATAAATAAAGGATTCAGTTTTTGAATTACGAGGTAATTTTAATGAAATAGAGCTTGACACATTTTATAACGTATTGGGTGAGGTTTTTGAAAGATTCTGCCTTGGTCGAAAAAAGGTAATAGTCTGTGGCGATTTTAACATAAATGTTAAAACAAAGACGAAGTTCTCCGACACTTTCTCCACTTTTTGCAAAGAATACAATCTTAAATTAGCTATTGATGAACCGACACGCTTGAGCAGTAAAACTTGCATTGATAACATCTTACATAACTTAAAACAAGCAAAAGCCCAAATATATGAATTTGCACTGTCTGATCATACAGCCCAAATGGTATCGTTCCCTGTTAAGACAAAATCTAAGTTAGATCATTGGTTTATAGAAAGACGTGACTACAGTGTCGAAAATATAAACAAATTTAAAGAGTGTTTAAGTAGTCTAAGCTTTAGTGAAGTCTTTAACAGTGAATCAGCTAATAATGCATTCGATTCATTTCATGATTTATTTATCTTGTTTTATGAATTATGCTTTCCGGTAAAAATTGCCAAATTATCAACCTACAAACGCCCGCAATGGATCTCCAAGGGAATAAAAATATGCTGCAAGCGTAAGCGTTGTTTGCTTTGGAATTACAGGAAAAAAAAGACAGACTTCAATAAAAAACGATTTAAAGAGTACAGTGCCCGCTTAAATCGCGTGATTAAACTCACTCAAAAATCACAGAACGATTATAATATAAACATGGCACGAAATAAATCTAAGGCTGTATGGTCAATAATAAATAAGTATAAGCATAACACGCCTGTTGAGGAGATACGCCAATTGAACATTGAGGGGAAAATTGTAAAAGACCCTGTACAAATGTCTGAGGCTTTTAACAACTTCTTTATCGACCAAATTCAACCTCAGATGCATAGTCGTTTGGTTACTGTTCCAAACCTGCCACAAGTTCGTAACTCTCTTTTTATGCGACCTACAACCCCTTATGACATTGATAATATAATAAAATGCCTTAAAAATACAAACAGTACGGGTTACGACCATATCGCTACACCCATAATTAAACAAGTATCTCATATAATATCTCCCGTTCTTAGCCATATTATGAATTTATGTATTTCTGATGGTGTATTTCCTAACAAATTAAAGATAACCATCATTAAACCTCTTTTTAAAAAAAACCGGTCAAGTGCGAGTTGGACTCGCGCACCGAGGGTTCCGTACAAACCTGTAGATAGGAGTAGTAACTTTGAAATTTTCAAAATTGTCAAAAATATTTTTCAAAAAATTTTTTTTTTATATGATGAAACTGAAAATTTACGGTTTTCGTAATTTTTCCTATATCTGTACTATAAGACGTGACTTCGTACTAAATTTCAAAATTCTAAGTTTGCGGGAAGTACCCTGTAGGTTTTGATTCCCGTGCGAGTTTCGAAAATTTGCGGAAATTTGCGGCCTAAATGGCTGTATCTTTTGATTGCGTTGGCTTAGAAGGTTGTTTTTTCTACAGCTTCCAGGGACAGTAGACCTAAGTATCATATAGAAATTTCAGTTTGATACCTCCACGCGTTCCTGAGAAAAACGGTCTTGACGGACGGACGGACGGACAGACGGACAACAAAGTGATCTTATAAGGGTTCCGTTTTTTTCTTTTGAGGTACGGAACCCTAAAAACAAGACCGAGAAAGTATGACATGTTACAGGCCAATCGCGCTTAATTCAGTATTTTCCAAAATACTGGAAAAAGTTATTTACAGTAGCTTAATAATTTTTTTTGATCATAACGATAGTCTTGCTAATGAACAGTACGGCTTTAGAAAAAATAAAAATATAAATATGGCGATATTTAGCTTTCTGAGGGACATCATGAAGAATGTCGATATCAATGCCCCAGTCTGTGCTTTATACATGGACCTAACGAAGGCATTTGATTATGTAAGTCATGATATCCTAATTAGTAAATTGTATAATAATGGAGTCCGAGGCAATATTCTTGACTTAATTAAATCATATTTGACGCTAAGGCAACAAGCAACAAAAAATACAAAAATCTGCCCCAGATCAAAAATTGAAAAGCACTATGTCTCGTCGTTTAGATACACAAAATATGGTGTTCCGCAGGGAAGTATTCTAGGACCTCTACTATTTATTTTATATATAAACGATCTTCCTAAGGCAGTAAAAGACAAAATGATTCTATTCGCGGATGATAGCACAGTAATATTTGACGGAAAAAATAATGATAATTTCGAATTGGACATAAATAAAACCTTGAAAGACATTATAAATTGGCTGACATTGAATAACCTAATTATTAATTTAGACAAAACAAACATAATGACATTTAAAACTAACAATAATACATTTAATATAAATTATCTTGGACAAAAAATTAATTATATTGACGAAGTGAAATTTTTAGGATTACATGTGGACTATAATCTAAATTGGAAAGCTCACTTAGACAAGGTATGCACTAAGCTCAGCCAGTTCTCCTACGCATTATATATGTTAGGTAAAGTTGTGAACATATCAGCACTCCTAATGGCCTATCACTCCTATGTAGCTTCTACATTGAGATATGGAGTTATATTTTGGGGTAATTCTGTTGAAAAAGAAACAGCATTCAAGGCACAAAAGAAATGCATAAGGGCTATGTGTAAACTAAAAAGAACGGACACTTGCAAACCGCATTTCATAAGGTTGAAAATACTTACCCTGCCTTCTCTTTATATTTATGAGGTAACTAGCTGTGCCCGCGACTTCGTCCGCGTGGAATAGTTATTTGGGCATATGGATATACTGTCGCAGACATTTTTTTAGATCATTTTAAGAGTAATAATTCTTTCATACTTTTTTACATTATTGTTGGTATCTTGAAGCGTTTTTTTAAATGAATAATTTTCCCCGTTTTTGTCACTTTCCCCATTATTTCTTCGCTCCTAACAGTTGTAGCGGGATGTTATTTAGCCTTAAACGTTCCTCAATAAATGGTCTATTCAACACAAAAATATTTTTTCAATTTGCTGAGTCAAATAAAAAAAGTCCCATTAAAATCGGCCCAGTAGTTTCCGAGATTCAATTTTCTGCCTACCCCCTTAGTCTATTGGCGTGATTATTTCTATCCTTCTTTACCTTCCAAGTAATGTTGAGTCAAATAAAAAAAAGTCCCATTAAAATCGGTTTAGTAGATTCTGAGATTCAATTTCCTGCCTGCCCCCTAAGTTCATCGGCGTGATTATTTATATCCCAGTTTACTCTCCAGGTGATACTGAGTCAAATAAAAAAAGTCCCGTCAAAATCGGTCCAGTAGATTCTGAGATTAGCCCGGACAAACAGACAGACAGACAGACAGACAGACAGACAGACAGACAGACAAAATTTTTAAAAATTGTTGTTTTGGCTTCTATTACGGTAATTAAGACCCCCTGTAACAATTTTTCATAAAAATCTTCAATGTACAGAAATCGATCTTTTACAGTCTTATTATATGTATAGATATTGTTTGTGAGAAAGAATTTGTCCCTGTTCAAGCATTTCATCAGTCGTAGACATAATCACAAGATTATTAGTTCTCCCCGTAGGACAGCTCTTTACACTAATAGTGTTTTTGGAATGGCTCCGAAACTGTATAATCATCTTCCTGAAAGCCTTATAAAGGTAGAAAATGAGCTCACTTTTAAAAGATGTTTAAAGGACATTTTACTGAATAAGGCATATTATTCAGTACAAGAGTATCTAATGGATAAAAAAATCTAGATATGACATCTGACATTGTAATATTTTTTAAATTTTGTACCATGTAATATTGTTAACATTTTTATTTTTTTATAATTTTAATTATTAATACAAATTTAATCAAATAAAGAAACATTAAAATATATGACATTAATATTAAATAAATTTTATTGACTTTGTAATAATATAATATTTAACTGCCAAACATAAACATTTTGCATGCCATTAGGTTAAGTGATGAATGTACTGTATACTATTTATTTTGAACATCTTGTAACCACACACACTTGCAAAATAAATGATTTGATTTGAAAAACAAAGAAAGTGTATTACAGAACTAAACAAAGAAATTTAATTTAATAAAATTTCTTAAAAATTAAAACATTACAGTTAAGAACAAATATGCGGGGACTTTTTTAATAATCAGTTGGACCCCCTAAGGCATTAACAACAGCTTGACATCGTCGTGGCATACTGATTATGAGACTATCGATTGTCTCTTGTGGAAGAAGACTCCATTCTCTGGAGAGATGTGAAAAAAGTTCATCTGCTGTGTTCAAATTTTGAGGGAGATTTCTAAAAGCCCTTCTCTTTAGTAAATCCCACGCGTCTTCAATGGGATTGAGGTCCGCGGACTGAGCAGGCCACTCCAGCACTTCGATGTTGTACTCGCGGAACACATCCATCACCTGACTCGCAGTATGTGGTCGTGCATTATCTTGCATAAAAATAAAATCTGCGCCCAGATTTTGTCGGTGCGGGATAACCACGGATTGGACTACCTGTTCGCAGTATCGCTCTGCATTTAAATTTCCCCTGATCAAAACGAGATCCGTCCGTCCACCCAGGCGGATTCCAGCCCACACCATGATTGTACCACCTTGGTAGGGATGCACCTCCTGTGGGTTTTGAAGCCGACTCTGCCGACCAGGAATCCGCCAAACACGCACTCTTCTTGAATCTGGATGAAATCCGAAGCGAGATTCATCGGAGAACAGTACATGTGCCCACTGATCTACGTTCCACTGCAAATGTTCACGTGCCCACAATAATCGACGTCCTCGATTTCCATGACGCAGCGCGGGCACTCTTAGCGGTCTGCGAGCACGAAGATTAGCTTCATGGAGTCTCCTCCGAGCAGTCTGGTCACTGATAGCAACCTGGTGCTGCGACTGGAGGTCTTCTACCAACTGACGAGCCGTAATGGTGTGTTGCCTCCTTGCGACATTTTGCAAAAAACGGTCTTGCCTTTCCGTAGTAACCCTATATCTGCCTCTGTGCCTTTCGGCTACATCGCCAGTAAGTCTGTAACGTGCCCACAGTCTGCAGATAACGCTCGCGTGAGAATTCAGAGCAGCTGCAACTTCGCGTTGGGGTAGCCCAGCTTCCAACATTCCTACAGCTCGAATCATTTCTTCCCGCGTTAAATGACGTCGTGACATAATGGCCGTAGTCGCAAAAGTTACGAATAACAACAGTTAATTTTGTTTTTCAATAAAATCATAAAACAATAAAACAAATTTTTATCTTTAAAATTCTCATATAGTATCACTACACAGCAATCAAAGTGAAAGATTCCCGTCTTTTACGAAAATTCTTTTGTTTCTAATTTTTTTTTTTAAATTCGAACAACGTTTGATAAACATTCAGCCTACCTGTTTACCTCAAAGAGATCAGTACTTTTTTAAAGAAGATTTTACAAATAAAGTCATATAGTTGGCTTGTTCCCTAGACTTTGTTGAGCAGTGTACATACCTACCTACATAACGTGTGTTATCAATTATAGTATATTATATAAATTAGTAAACATCACTAAACATATTTTTGCCTCATTGGTGTAGTGGCAAAGTTTCTGCCTTACATCCGAGAGGTCCTGACTCCTAGAGGTCTTGGATCCTGGTCCTGACCGAGAGGTCCTGGGTTCGAATCCCAGGTCGAGCCAAAATTGTTTTTGAGATTTTCTGTCATGAATTTCTCGAAAACAGCTCGGAGTCGGGAAGTTGGCGGTGTTACACCCCCGTGCCTCGGTGTGCACGTTAAGCCGTTGGTCCTGCGCCTGATCTCTCTCTGGTCATGTCGGATTGCCGTCTCACCGAGCTTTGAGAGTGATGGAACAGTGAGTGCACCTGTGTATTGCGCTCAAACTTGTGCACTATAATATCTCCTGCGTAGGTGACTGATCTCTGTTGAGATTGGCCGCCGTGGTCGAAATTGGCCAGGAGTACTATTATTATTATATGTACCTTTATTATATTTTTGTACCGGTTATCTCAGGTGACGGAGTGACGCACATTTGCCCGGTGTACGAGGAGTTTGCGCTCCCACACTTGACCAGGAGGCTTGATATAGCTGGAAGGGACATCACTAGATACCTTATTAAGGTAAGTGCGATAAAAACGTTTTTATAAGTAATTTTTCAGCAAACTTCAAGAATAAGCAAATTTCAAGAATATGATAGAAGATAAATAATTTATTTGGCACAATAAATTAATATCTAAGTACAGTTATAACAAGAGCTACGGGATTCCATTATTTATCAGCGACAAAAATAATTACCGTTGTTCTTTAATTACAATTTCGATTCTTTGGCAACACACACGACTAGTAATTAAGCTTTTGGAAAAAAACAAAGTTCAATTTTTTTTAAGGCAATTCTCAAAGGTAAGCGTCCACAGTGTCGCATGCATCGGACGCATATCACGTAATGGATTTTAGTTTGCCTTGTATAAAAACACATACAACAGCGTCTACCATATTAGCCTTTTACAGTCCACTGCTGGACATAGACCTCCCCAAGAAGCGCCATGCACAGCGAACGATTTCCCGTCCTTTGCATCCAGTCACTACCAGCTGCCTTCTTCAGGTTGTTTGTCCATCTAGCCGGGGGGCGCGGGCGTCTCACACTACGTTTACCGTACGGATCGCTCATCGGCAATGCTTACATGCAATGCGTACCGATGACGTCATACGGAATGCTGATCTACAAAAATTCGAAGGAAGGTGTCATCGGAAATCCAATTGATGATACTTGCATTGGCAATACGATCGCCGTCGATACAGTGGACGCATTGAAAAATTCGTCTTGTGTCACGTGCGATGCGTCCGATGCGTACGATACCGTCATGTGGACGCTTGCCTTAAGTGCTTGTTCATACAAGAACGCGCGGGAATCTTAGCTCGCTTCTAAGGCCGGTCCGCGCGGGTGGTAAGCGCGGCTCTCAAGCACGCGGATGACCCGCTCGAATCTATAAACTGAGTTCAGTGCCACGCGGTTTGCCACCTCGTACAGTCGCAATGAGACTTCTTGCATTTGATATATTATATTATTTGTGGAACTGGAAAAAAAGCAACTGTGTAACGTGTACTGGCAAACGCGGCCTCAACACGGACGGGCCATCCGCGCGGTTTATTTTACTATGTAACGATCTTAAGCACTCAAAGATCGTGGACCGCGACGCTTACCAACTGCGCTGGCAGACGCGTCACTATATAATCCCACTAAGACCGCACGCGCGTTTCGTATGTAAACTTGGATATCACTTCATAAATTTGATATTTAGCACCCAAACCCGCGTTATACCTATTTAAACAAGCACTTAGACATTTCGCCCACAAAGTTTACGGGCTACATTACAAGATTCATCTCGCTTCCAGTTGCTCCTTCTCCGCGGCTACGCGTTCAACCACTCTGCGGACTTCGAGACCGTTCGCATGATGAAGGAGAAGCTGTGCTACATCGGCTACAACATCGAGCAGGAGCAGAAGCTGGCGTGGGAGACCACCGTGCTGGTCGAGCCTTATGTGGTGAGTACAATGAGCCAGCAGCTTCCCGCACCCAACGGATTCCCGCATCTAAAAGCAATCCGCATCCAGCGGCTTCCCGCATCTAGCGGCCTCCTGCATCCAGTGGCTTCTCGCATCTCTCATCGTGGCTTCCTGCGAGCTGGCACCAGATGATCGGTCCACTTTGTAGGAGCCCGCACCACGGCACGCGCAAGCCTTTAGAGCGTGAGGACTTCGAGATCGTTCTCATGATGAAGGAGAAGCGGTGCTACATCGGCTACAACATCGAGCAGGAACATAAGCTCGCGTGGGAGACCACCGTGCTGGTCGAGCCTTATGTGGTGAGTATCATCATCATCATCATATCTGCCACTGCTGAGCATAGGCCTGCTTCAATGATCTCCACGGCGATCGGCCTGCGTGCACCCACATCCAGCGGCTTCCCGCATCCAGCGGCTTCCCGCATCAAGCGGCTTCTCGCATCCAGAGGCTTCCCGCACGACTTACATCCCGTGGCTTCCCGTACTACCCACATCCAGCGGCTTCCCGCACTCCCTACATTCATCGGATTCCCGCATCCAGCGGCTTCCTTCGACCGCGCATCAGATTGTCTTTGAGACGGTGCGCATGATAAAAGAGAAGCTATGCTACATCGGCTACAACATCGAGCAGGAGCAGAAGTTGGCGTGGGAGACCACCGTGTTGGTCGAGCCTAATGTGGTGAGTATATAACGTAGTTATGTTTATAACTTAGATGTCTTATTATCAGTCAGCGGCTTCCTGCATCCAGAGGCTTCCCGCATCAAGCGGCTTCCCGCATGCATCGCGTTCTCGCATCAAGTGGTTTCCCGCATGCATCGCATTCCCGCATCAAGTGGTTTCCCGCATGCATCGCATTCCCGCATCAAGTAGTTTCCCGCATCCAGCGGATTCCCGCATCCAGCGGTTTCCCGCATCAAGTGGTTTTTCTCATCCAACGGATTCCCGCATCAAGTGGTTTCCCTCATCCTACGGATTCCCGCATCAAGTGGTTTCCCACATCCTACGGATTCCCGCATCAAGTGGTTTCCCGCATCCAGAGAATTCCCGTATCAAGTGGTTTCCCGCATCCAGCGAATTCCCGCATTAAGTGGTTTTCCGCATCCAGCGAATTCCCGCATCCAGCAAATTCCCGCATCAAGTGGTTTCCCGCATCCAGCGGTTTCCCGCATCAAGCGGATTCCCGCAACAAATGGTTTCCCGCACCCAGCGGCTTTCCGCATCCAGCAGCTTCCTGCGAGCTCGCACCAGATAGTCGGTCCACCTTGTAGGGCCTCACCACAGCACGCGCAAGCCATTTGAGTGCGTGAGCCGGATTTTGAGACGGTGTTTGTCAGGGAATAATCAAAAAAAATATTACAGAAACTTATTAGGTAGTTGTTGTTCTGTATTATTTTCGACTAGCTTCCCGTCAGCGGTTTCGCCCGCGTACAATTCGGTTCTCTAATACATTAAGCAAAATAAAGTAGGTATATGGTCATCAAGGATAATGTTACATTTTAATGGTAAAATAATTTTGTAAATCGGTTCAGTAGTTTCGGAGCATATTCAATTGAAACAAACAAACGAACAATCATATCTCCTCTTTATAATTAGTGTCAGATTAAATGTTAAAAAATTTCTTGCAGTTACCAGACGGCCGTGTGATCAAAGTTGGTGGCGAACGGTTCGAGGCACCCGAAGCCTTGTTCCAGCCGCATCTGATCAATGTGGAGGGGCAGGGCATCGCCGAACTGGTCTTCAATACTATTCAGGTACGTAAGATAATATTTTTGTAGTAGACAAAAAAAACAACTGTCTTAGGGAGGGATCGAACCTATATATCGTCCTCGCGCGAGCTGGGCCATTGCTCTTCCAATTGGGCCACTCGTACCGTGACACTTACTCATCGGTCCGAATTATTGTGAAGCGCTCTTTAGGCTGCAGCTAGCTATGACTCAATACCTACAACAAGTGCAATCGCCCGGTTTGCAAGAGGTGCTGGTTCGAGTCCCGCCTGTGGCAGTCCATTTTTCTTAGTGTGTTTTAATTTCACATTGTAAAGAAATTTGCATTGTAAATGCTAAAAAATAAAGTAACTTGATATGACATGTCTTATTTTTCGGTTTACTGAAATAATGGTAGTTGTTAATAATAGTTTTTCTTGTAGGCCGCTGACATAGACATGCGTAACGAGCTATACAAGCACATAGTCCTCTCCGGGGGCTCCACCATGTACCCCGGGCTGCCTTCGCGGCTCGAGCGCGAGATCAAACAGTTGTACCTAGAGAGGGTGCTGAGGAACGACTGCGACAAGCTTGCGGTGAGTCACTTATACAATACAAGCACGTAGTCCTCTCCGGGGGCTCCACCATGTACCCCGGGCTGCCATCGCGGCTCGAGCGCGAGATCAAACAGTTGTACCTAGAGAGGGTGCTGAGGAACGACTGCGACAAGCTTGCGGTGAGTCACTTATACTATACAAGCACGTAGTCCTCTCCGGGGGCTCCACCATGTACCCCGGGCTGCCATCGCGGCTCGAGCGCGAGATCAAACAGTTGTACCTAGAGAGGGTGCTGAGGAACGACTGCGACAAGCTTGCGGTGAGTCACTTATACTATACAAGCACGTAGTCCTCTCCGGGGGCTCCACCATGTACCCCGGGCTGCCTTCGCGGCTCGAGCGCGAGATCAAACAGTTGTACCTAGAGAGGGTGCTGAGGAACGACTGCGACAAGCTTGCGGTGAGACACTTATACTATACAAGCACGTAGTCCTCTCCGGGGGCTCCACCATGTACCCCGGGCTGCCATCGCGGCTCGAGCGCGAGATCAAACAGTTGTACCTAGAGAGGGTGCTGAGGAACGACTGCGACAAGCTTGCGGTGAGTCACTTATACTATACAAGCACGTAGTCCTCTCCGGGGGCTCCACCATGTACCCCGGGCTGCCATCGCGGCTCGAGCGCGAGATCAAACAGTTGTACCTAGAGAGGGTGCTGAGGAACGACTGTGACAAGCTTGCGGTGAGTCACTTATACTATACAAGCACGTAGTCCTCTCCGGGGGCTCCACCATGTACCCCGGGCTGCCATCGCGGCTCGAGCGCGAGATCAAACAGTTGTACCTAGAGAGGGTGCTGAGGAACGACTGTGACAAGCTTGCGGTGAGTCACTTATACTATACAAGCACGTAGTCCTCTCCGGGGGCTCCACCATGTACCCCGGGCTGCCATCGCGGCTCGAGCGCGAGATCAAACAGTTGTACCTAGAGAGGGTGCTGAGGAACGACTGTGACAAGCTTGCGGTGAGTCACTTATACTATACAAGCACGTAGTCCTCTCCGGGGGCTCCACCATGTACCCCGGGCTGCCATCGCGGCTCGAGCGCGAGATCAAACAGTTGTACCTAGAGAGGGTGCTGAGGAACGACTGTGACAAGCTTGCGGTGAGTCACTTATACTATACAAGCACGTAGTCCTCTCCGGGGGCTCCACCATGTACCCCGGGCTGCCATCGCGGCTCGAGCGCGAGATCAAACAGTTGTACCTAGAGAGGGTGCTGAGGAACGACTGCGACAAGCTTGCGGTGAGTCACTTATACTATACAAGCACGTAGTCCTCTCCGGGGGCTCCACCATGTACCCGGGGCCGCCCTCGCAGCTCGGCGGCCAATCTAAACAGAGATCAGCCAACTACGCAGGAGATATTATAGTGCACAAGTGCGAGCGCAATACACAGGTGCACTCTCTGTTCATCACTCTCAGAGTTCGGTGAGACGGGAATCCGACATGGCCGGAGAGAGATTAGGCGCAAGAACGGCTTAACGTGCTTTCCGAGGCACGGGGGTGTTACACCGCCAAATTCCCGACTCCGAGCTGTTTCTGAGAAATTCATGACAGGAAATTTCAGAAACAATTTTGATCGCAATTGATGGATGATAATGACTATTTGGTGCTGCCAACAGAAATTCAAGATCCGCATCGAGGACCCGCCGCGGCGCAAGGACATGGTGTTCATCGGCGGCGCGGTTCTAGCTGAAGTGTGCAAGAACAGGGACAACTTCTGGCTCTCCAGGGCCGAGTACCAGGAACAGGTAAACATATTATAACTTTCCAAATTAAAACTCCCAAACAAGGCTCGGTTGGAGAAATAACGGTTTTATTATGTTTAATAACTTCAGAACATAGGAATAATATTCTTGACTCATACGTCAAGCGTTACGAGTATTAGTCGAGTTTTAGTTTTGTCCACCTTTTTTACATTCTTAAACCATGTTACCTGATTATGAAGCCGGCCTTGTGTCATTTCAGTAGGTATTGATTTCGGCAATGTTTCTATCGATAAAAGACTAATTCGCCCAGTGGAGCTTTCAGTAAATCGCCTTATCTGCAGATAGTTATATCGGAGAAGCATTTCTTATATTTATCATTCTTTCGGCGAACAGAACTGTCGGTAAAAAAGGAAGTGGTCAAAAAAAATATATTTGTATTGTTAAACGATGAACAGTGATTTCTATGTACTATTATATCGTTCAAGGTTAATTCTGTAAACCATTCGGAGCTCAACGTTGTTCGCCATAATGTTCGGCTCGGAGCAAACCCGAAATTCATTTTGTTGTTTAACCCAAATAAACCGGTTTAATCCACGCGCGGCAAACCTGCAGCGACACGTTTTGAAAACGCTTGTGAGTAGGTTCGCTGCGCGTGGCCTCTCTGTAAGGTAAAATTGTGTTCAAGAACGCGAACGCAACCAAAAACTTTATGGTGAAAAAAAAAACGTTTCAAAAACCGGTTTTTGGAAAACAAAAATGAAATCATTTCGTTCTTGAGTACTTAGGGCGAGAACAGTTTACAAGATTAACCGGTTTCCGAGCCTTGCTCGCAAATGAGCTTTTTTTAGCAGAGGAGAAATGGGAACGATAATGGGTTATGTAGTACTCGTATTCCTTGACGACGAGAATCATTCGTGCCGCCTTTTAACAAGGCAACGGAGATTCGCTTGTTGTATGCATACGCTAATTACCCTTAGCGGTGAACCACACCAGCAGGTGCGGTGCTTAAACGCCCGGGGGATGTCTCGGGAACCCCGAGGCATCCCATCGTCTGTTTCACCTGTACAAGGCAGTTGGTGGTAGTCTCCACCCCCTTTACTATTCGATGAGCTAGTAGAACGGCTGGACGAATTTTAATCAGATAAAAAATCAGCTTTGAAATCAGTCCATCCGTTCGGGAGCTACGATGCAAACACAAATAGACGTAAGAGTCAACCTTCAACCTTATAACATTGCTCTTTTTTGTGGGGGTTGAATTACGAGGGTGATACAAAAAATTCTTGGAATCAATATTAAAAAATGCAAAGATTTAAATAATAATATTTTATTTTTCTACATAATCTCCCTCCAATGCAATGCATTTAGAATAACGCGTTTCTAACTTTCTTATTCCTTGTGAAAAAAATTATTTTCTTGACTCTCGAAAAAGTCCTCTACGGCAGCTATAACCGCGTCATTATCGTGAAATTTTGTTCCACGAATTTCCTCTTTTAATTTTGGAAATAGAAGGGTACAGCATCACCCCCTAATGTCTGCTGAATGTCCAAAAAATTTCCTTCGTAGACATTTTTTTCAAACTGAGATATTTTATCACCGCACGTAACTCACTTTTATCCATAATTTTGACTTTTTAGCAACTCGTTGCCCAAAAAAATTATTACATGCGAACGAACTGACAAAAACAAGTGACAGTCTGCATAAATATAGTGTGATAGACACTCTTTAATTTGAATATCGAACTTGATCCAAAAAGGTTTCATATATATGCACTTCTAAGAACTTTTTGATTCACCCTCGTATAATTCGAGAATACGTTTTAGTGCATTAGTAGTGGGTCGCAACTACTATCCCATATAATAATAACTGATAAAGATAAAATAAAGTAAATAGAACATTATAAACTTAATCATGTTTTTCATAACTATTTACTCTTTGTCCTAGTGCTGCTATCTAGCGGAAAATTACAACAATAATATTTATTTTTTTATGAAACCTTCCTAAGATATAATTTTTCTTTCAGGGTCTCGGTTGCCTCAGGAAACTTGGACCGCGCGCCAGTTAATAAAAAATAATGAAAATTACATTGCCAATTATAAATCATTTCCATTTTGTTAAATAATGTAATTAAAAATGTATTTATGTTAATTTCTAATACTTGAACTAGACAAACGTGTACTGCCGTTAAAAAATATACAATGAATTTATAATATACCAGAAATATCACAAACTACAAGGTCAATATTAGTGCTTAATAGTTTTTGCGTTGTAAACTCGGATAGAATAGTCTGACGACTTCGTTTGTGACTTTCCTGCCGGTCTCTTGGTTGGTCTATAAGATAAACGAGTTTTATTATTGAACACCTTAGTGCAATCTAAATATTAATAATAAAATGGTTATGTAAAATATTCAGTGCACAAACAGATCAAAACACTTGATAGCAAATATTATGTATTAATTGATTAGGTAAGTGATTTATATTTCATTAACGTTTGGTACATTTTTAAAATACTACCTTACCATGTCTACTTAATGATTTTTAATTTGATTATAATTTGTTTATTTAAAAAAGACTGTACTATGAGTATTTGCATTTAAAATTTGTATTCAATTTCTTTACAAACATGTATTTAGTTAAGGCTCATATCACAGAATGTTGACACCTATGCAGTTTATTGCTGAAAACTTGGATTTCACAGGTTAAATCAAAAGTCAGAGGCCGCTATAAAATATAATCTTCGAAATAAAATACATTTTAAGTAATTTTATTTTTTCTTAAATATGAATAACCAGACATTTGGTGACCGCTTGGTGCAGTGGTCCGCATGTCGGACTTCTAAACCAAGGGTCGCGGGTTCGATTCCCGCACAGCACAAGCATAAGTGTGCAAGAACATGTGTGTTTGTACTAGTCTAGGTGTTTTCTATTTATAATATGTATTTATTTACAAAAAAAAGTATTTAAGTATGTATATCCGTCATCTAGTACCCATAACACAAGCCTCGTAGCTTATTTTGGGACTAGAGAATTGATGTGCTTGTTGAGAAATATTTGGCCGCGATCTCACCTGATGGTAAGCGAGGATAAAAAATCCAATAAAATCCATTTATTTCTGTAAGTAGGCTAACAACTAGCACTTTTACACGTCCCAACATATAAATTAACCCTACCACCGCTTCGGGACAATTTGGGCCAGTGCTGAGGAGAAGCGGCGCAAGAAACTCAGTCACTATTGTCATTGATGCGACCGAAGATGAATCATGTCTGGCTATTAACAGCCTATTCACTCTTTTCCTGAAAGCATCCAAATCATAATGTTCCGGCAATATTTTAGGCGACAGAGAATTAAGCTTAATTAATTAAAAGCTAGTGAGCTAGTCGCACGCATAATCAATTGCGTTAAAACATTGTCAATAAAAAAAATATATTTCTCAACAATCACACCAATTCTTTAGTCCCAAAGTAAGCTACGAGGCTTGTGTTATGGGAACTAGATAACGAAAGGAAAATTCAGTTCAGTGCACCGATGTGTACATTGACAATGTTATAACGCAATTGATTACGTAACATGTATCTAATTACGAAGATTGTACTTCGTAGCGGCCTCCGATTTTTTTAATTAATCCTTTGAAATTCAAGTTTTTGGCAACAACTGCTTAGCTGTCAATTTTTTATGATAGGCCTCTTAAGTTCATTTGTATTACTTAATGAATAATCTTTAAATTAAAAATCTGTATAGTAATATGTTGTTTTAATTTAAGCCTTTAACTGCCAAGAGACTAGACAATAGAAATTGTTTATTAATATTATTATAATAATATTGTTTGTTTATTAATATTATTATGATAATATTATCAATATTATAATAATAATATTGTTTAGGGGGCCCCAGTGACCACCATGGCGCACAATGTGATAGTCAACTAAGCAATTAATTCCTGTCCGTGTGTGTTTGACTTTTTATGCCGAAACTGCTTGGCCAATTTAGGTGAAAGAAAGGTTCATTGTTTGGATGAGTAAAGTTTTTGCGATGAGAATATTCAAAAAGATGAAATGTAGCCGACGATGCAGTATTGGCCATCGACTTTGTATAGAAAAGAGGTACCTGCGACGAGGGTGGAGGCGTGGGATCAGAATAGTCGTTATAATAGTCCTCCTGGCCGATTTCGACCACAGCGGCCAATCTCAACAGAGATCAACCAACTACGCAGGAGATATCAGTGCACAAGTGTGAGCGCAATACACAGGTGTACTCACAATTCAATCACTCTCAAAGTCGACTCGACGACCGCTTGGTGCAGTGGTCCACAGGTCGGACTTCTAAAACCAAGGGTCGCGGGTTCGATCCCCGCACAGTACAAGCATACGTGTGCATGTGTGTGTTTGTAGTGGTCTGGGTGTTTTCTATGTATAATATGTATTTATTAACAAAAAAAAAAGTATTTAAGTATGTTTATCCGTTGTCTAGTACCCATAACACAAGCCTCGTAGCTTAATTTGGGACTAGAGAATTGGTGCGATTGTTGAATTGATATTTATTAAAAAAAAAAAAAAAGTTCGGTGAGACGGCAATCCGACTAGACCGGAGATAGATCAGGCGCAGGACCAACGGCTCAACTTGCGCACCGAGGCATGGACGGGGGTGTAGCACCGCCAACTTGACCTGTTTTTGAGAAATTCATGACAGAAAATCTCAGAAACAATTTTGGCTCGACCTGGGATTCGAACCGTCCTAAACCTCTCGGATATAAGGCAGAAACTTTGCCACTACACCAACGAGTGGAATAGTCGTTATACTATCTGCTCATAAGTTTTCACTGATAAGAACACTGACCGTCTCTAAAATTAAACAATTTTGCAATGTCACACTTATGATTTTAAAAAAGAACTTCATCACTACATATTGTAAAGCAAAGTCGCTGCTCGCGTCTGTCCCTATATCTGTATGTATGTTTAAATCAGTATCATAAATAGACAGAGTGATTCAAGAGGAAGCATTAGGATTTTACAAAAACAACTGTAATAACTGAAGGGTGTTGTTGTGCCCGTAAAACTGAACAACATACCCAATGAAACCCTAGTTCAAAATTTAAAAAAAGAAATTGGCTCTCCCATAGTAAATCGATCAACTGATTGGCAATTTTGTATGGGAGGTCCAATTTTTTTTTGAGATTTTGACATCTTTGGGAATGTTGTGCAGTTTTCCGGGCACAACAACATCCTTCAGTTATTACGGTTTTTTGTAACACCTTGTATGTAGGTATACCTTATAGCATACGAAGAGAACCGCATTCCTCGTGGGCGAAGTCGCTGGGTACTTCGGGAAGTTGTAGGGTAAGTTATTTTGAATAACGATTTTTGAGCCTATTATTCTGATGACCAGAAATAATAAACATCTAGGAATTTAACCGTCAAAGTTATACGGGTCATTTATTGCGCATTGCGCTTCTTCATAAAACCGTGCAAATCGATTTTCAACAATAGTTACAGTAATTTTCTCGAGAAAATTACGTCTTATTAAACCAAGTTTTAATCACGTTTTCATGAAAATAAGTAAACTGTTGACATGAAAAGGTTTTTGGTCTCCAGTTTTGTTTTATTAAATTTGCTTTTGCCAGTAATATGTAGCGGAAACCAAAAGGTACCGTTTTTAAAGAGTAAAAAGAAATTGGCTTTCCCATTTGTATTTTTTATTAAATTTCGGTATGTAGTTCGAACTTATCAATACAGAGTATTTGCCAATATGAGTATTTGAAATTTGTTTTAATAAATTGCAAGCAGCTAGATTCGATTAGTACATATAAAAATGCAATTTAAGTCAAATATCTTTCAGAATTATCATTTGTGTTTTTAGCGCGATAATGGCGGCGACTTGGCCAAGGTACCCATGGGCGGCCTTAGCAGTAGAAGCCGACACCGAAGCCCTGGTGCAAAAGGGGGCAGAAGAGAAGCCTCGGACGGCTGGTGGTGGGGCGGCGGGAGGCGCAAGCGTTCTGCTAATGAGGTCATGGGCGGCCTCTCCAGTGGTAGCAAGGGGGGCGACGTATCTCCTATAGATAAAGATAACGAAGACCCAAATGGAATGTGGGGAGGCGTTAGACGTAAACGGGCTGTCAGTAGCAATACCAACAGTAAGATTTCATCAAACGAAGGCTCTAGCAAAGCAAGTGAAATTGTCAGAAGACGCAAAAGATCAATTACAGACGCGATTCTGTGGGGCGGCTCTAGACGCACCAGCCCTAGAGCTGGATCCAGGGGCGTCCCTATCGATGAAGAGGTGAAAGGCGGATATAGCCTGGGAGATGATAGGGAAAGTCCCGCTGAAGATGGCTGGTGGTGGGGTGGCGGGAGGAGGAAGCGTTCTATCTATGGTAAAGATGAAGATGAAGCCTCAAACAGTGGTAGAAAAATGGCTGACGTCACCGATAGAGATAGTAAGGGGGTAAAATCAGACGGTTGGTGGTGGGGCGGAGGCAGACGTAAACGTTCAATCGCATATAAATAAGGTTTTAATTGTCTGAAAAACAATAAAAATCGTTTCAAAATAATAATCAAATTTATTTCAAACCGTGTCCATAAATTATTAGTATTACACAGTATTTAAAAACTAATGTTAGTAGTGCAATTACATTACATAAAAAAGTGTAGGTGTGCGGCGCACATTGGCTGCATTTACCCACCTTGACCCCATTAAACCATCTGTGTGCTTTTCCGCGAACATTGTAGACGCGCTGCAATAACGAAGCAGCCTGAACAGCACCGTCAACGCATTATTATACTGAAATCATGAACAATGTTTATGTTTTTCCTCAATTAATATGTGTAAATTTTATCAAAATCTAAGTAAATTTAGGCGTTACAGAAAGGCAGACACAGACTTGCTATTGTAAATTAAAACACACGTAAAGAAGAACTCGGACTGCCATAGATGGGATTGGATTGGTTTCGCGTGGTGGAGTGTGGTTCGTACCACCTCATACATGAGGTGAGGCCTGGGCCCATCAGGGGAAGGTACAAGCCTGATGAAATAATGATTGGTAAGGATAATAAAATAGTCAACTTATTGTCACTTGGCAAGTTTCCCATAACACTGAACGAATTAAATAATAAGTTTAAATATTTTATGTTACTCAATGAAAAAAAATCGTATCTTTTTTGATAATTAATTAGCATTTTTAATAATAATAATAATATCTTTTTAATAAATAAATATAACAACATCACATACATTGATCTGACTCCGTGGTACGTAGCTTAAGCACTTGTGTTGCAGATATCAGAATCAATAGTGGTTTTACAAATAAACTTAAATAAATACATATAGCACCCAAACCAGTACTAACAGACATGTTCATGCACACAAATGTTTGTACAGTGCGGGGATCGAACCCGCGACCGCGGTCGTCAAAACTGCTTATGTAGATAGCGGCCACCCGCGGCTTCGTCCGCGTGGACTTTAGTTTTTCTCAGCCCGTTTTTAAATTGACATAGTTTCGATAAGAGGACTAATGGAATGACAATTTTTTATGCCAATGTTCAACGCACACAATGTTGAAAACCAATTTTCAATGTTGTCAGGGTTTGAGTGTTTGTGGTTAACAACGAAGGTTCATTGTTTCTGATTCCCATAAAAATCAATGATATTTAAAATAATAGATATGTTACCGTAGCGCACAAAATGAAGACGCGAAAACGTCCTAATTAGGACGTCTTGCCTCCAGTCTGGATAAAGCGATACAACGAGTGTGACGTCTCTGGCATTGATTTGTGAATCCAGTAAAATGACATCGTGTGTGTTTCGAAGATGTACAAACTATGATAAGAAAGTAAATAAAAGTCAGGGGATCTCGTATCACATGTAAGTAAACAAGATTAATGTTTAAATCATTACATTTTTAATATTTTTACGTAAAATCCTTTTCAAAATACGGTTACAAAGGTGAAAGAGAAAGTAAATCGTTTTTTTAACAAGTGCGACAAGGACACAATGTCCTCGACAAGTGCTCGGTCAAAGATTAACAAAATAGAAACTATAGATGCGATGTCATTGGTTTGATACCTACGGCATACTTGTGTTTTATTCTTTTAGCCTTTTTGTGATGTTAATTTATTGTTATGTACCGAATGTAATTGTATTGGTAGTTAATTAAAAAGTCGTCGAAATTTAGTTACGTAAATAGAAGAAAAGAGGATGCATATTAATGTTTATTATAGTATAAATTATTTTTATTAATGTTGGTTATTATTATGACTAACACTTTTTTTATATTTTTGTCTCTCCGTTCCAGGTTTTCTACCTCTGAGGTTCAACTCCAAGATTGGATTGCAATTGTGAGTGGGCAAAAAAACGAATCAGACTGGAATCCTTCAAAAAGCAATAGAATATGAAGCGACCATTTTAATGCTAATGATAAATATACTTCCAAGGAAGGTCGAACATTGCTTTTAAGAAAATGCAATTTCTATAATTGAGGTTAATAGGTACATACATCTATTTATCAATAGGTACATACATCTAATTTTCAACGTACTTATTCAAACAATAATTACATTTGTACAAACACTTAAATATTAATCATATTCTTTCAGAAATCTGAGGCAAAGAAAACCCTTATCACACCGTCGAGTCTTGACAACGTTCAGCATACCAGATATAGAAGAAGTTTTAGAAACACCTAGAAAGGCGGCACTTAGAAAAGGTGTGCGTAAATTGACATTTGAAAAGGAGCAGTTACAGAAAAAAAGTTATTTGTCAACAAAACAAGTGACTAAAAAAAATG
Organism: Pyrausta despicata; assembly: GCA_963921415.1. NCBI lineage: Eukaryota > Metazoa > Arthropoda > Insecta > Lepidoptera > Crambidae > Pyrausta > Pyrausta despicata. The sequence continues at coordinate 8,667,600 of OY992870.1, read as the reverse complement.
TTTTTTGGTATAAATGATTTTGTATTTGTAATAATGTTTTATTTTAAAACCGAACCTTCGCACTATACCGAGTGAATAAAACAATATATAAATAGCATTATGAAAAAATAAATAGTAAAATTCTGTTTTTAGAACGAAATAGAAGGCAGATAGTTCACGTAAGGTTTGTGCCTTCTGTTTCGTTGTTTTTTATTAGTCTTTGTCAAAGTGCAATGCAGTGCAGTGCAGTAATTGGTCAAAAAGTGACGTTTAGTTTACACTTGTGCCGAACAGAGAGTTACTACCTATCTCTTTTGTTCTTACTGTTTGAATTATGACATTCCTTTCACACCATTTGTTAATGTGGTTAATAAGAATTGCGCATGTGTGCACTCGCTCTCGATCGGCACAGATTTTCTGTTTGTTTCGTGAGCGTATAGCATATCTATTATTTTAAATATCATTGCATAAAAATAAAATAAAATTCATTTATTTCAGGTTACCCATAATCGTGACCATACAATGCACAATTAAATTGTATAAATAACATTGAATAATTTAAAAACATACATAAGAAAAACATTAAAAACACACAAAAATTTACTTAAACAACACAAGTGCCTAAAGCTGGGTACTTACTTTTGGATTAGAGAATAGTAGGGACGTGATGTAATCCCCATGTATTATTTAATGATTTATTTAATGTTTTTTTATTTTCGTTCGTGAGTGACGATGAAAACTGTCATGCTCATTAAAAGATACATTAAATCAACAATTTTTTTGAAGTGAAAACTTCTTTAGCGGCGTTGAGCACTTTTGTGGCATGGGTAGAAACTGTGAAACTCGCGTCAGGTCACGTGATGCTGATCGAAAAACCGTAAGACGGTTGTTAAGTTTTCACTTCTGCCGGCACTCCCGGAGTGCAACCCGTGTTTTTTTTACAAAGGTACGTCCTTGTGTAAGGCTTACAACATCATTTACTTATTAGCGGTTGTGAAACGAACAAAAACATGTAATTTAAATTGGGTAAGCATTATTTTAAATACCTTTTTGTTAAGTATGCTGTCGAAGGAAAGGTACTTAATTAACTTGAACACGTATGCATAATTATAAAATGTCACGCCTTATGTCACTGTAACTTATATCAATGGGTTCCTTACTCTCGTAGATCGAAATTTTCCCTAACCGATTTCGTAGTTGTTCAGGAAAAAAGATAAGAAGTTTACCTGATTCCTTACAAAATATCACAGTTACTTTACATATGTTTTTCTGAAAATTTATTAAATTCAGTTCATTACTATTTTACTGCAAGACGCCTTGGCTGCACCCAAGACAATCATCCCCAAAAAATATTTTTTTTTGGGGATGATTTTCTTAGTTCCATAAGAAAGGTTTTCTTTGTTAATTTATCCGTTGGCAAAGTGACGTTTGTCGAACCTACTGGGTACAAACATTTTTTTAAAGGCTCGTTGTGTCAGCCAGGCGACACTTTGGTGTAATGGTCAAGAAGTTGCCTATTAACCGAGAGGTCGCGGGTACGATCCCCACACTGTACACACATTTGTGTGCATGAACATGTCTGTTTGTACTGGTCTGGGTGTTAAATGTATTTATTTAAGTTTATTTGTAAAACCACTGTTCGTTCAGATATCTGTAACACGAGTGCTTAAGCTACTTACCACGGAGTCAGATCATTGTATGTAATGTTGTTGTATATCTTTAAATTCTAATGCGATACGATAGTAAAAAAAAATAGTTACATCCATTGCATCCCACAGCGGATGACAGCTGTCATTACGACCCTTAAAAAAATTAGGAAAAATTAGTTGGCAGCGATCTCCGCTGCAACAGCTTTCCAACCGACGTAAGGAACCCGAAATTAACACGTTTGCAAAATCACGAAATGTTACGTCTGACGTTCTCCATAAGCTAAATTCTGAGACAATTATTCTCAGTTTTGTGCTCAAAGATCTCTCAGAATGCACCTGTTTTGGTCGATGGGGCTAGTTTTACTATGCGTTTCTCTCTCTGAGGTAAGTACAGATGTTAAATTTCTACTCAAACCGAATAACATTGAAACATTGGGGTAATCCAAGAGTAGTTTAGAAAAATTGGAACTAAGTAAGAAGGTTTTTTTGGAAGGATTAGACATTTTACTTATTACGTACCTGTAATGTGTTTCAAATATTTTGTGTTGATTTATAAATAATATTTTACCGCATTGATATAAAACATTTTCAGAAAAAAAATATAAAACATTTTATTCGTAAGACACTAACAAATTCTTATGAGTAGATTAAACTATCCTAAAAACTAGCGGTCACTCGGGACTTCGTCCGCGTTTAAGTTACAGTCTACTCGCTGGGTTCTTTAAAGTGGTGCCTCAATCACATTTTAGGGCCACACAGGCTGCTGGAAAGGAATGCTCTGACACAAATAATATACAGATAGTCACACCGCTTAGGTCCGCCCGCGATTTCAACCGCGCCAATGTAGGTACCTAGTATTTTTCGGGTTAGTACCTGAGTATATCCCAATTATAAAAATGAATCGCAAAATGTGTTGGTAAGCGCATATCTCAAGAACGCCTAGATCAATTTGGCCAATTTATTTTTTTATTATCCATAAAGTTTCTTACAAAGAAAAAAATAAAAAAACAACAACGGGCAGGACGTCTGTGGGGTCCGCTAGTAAAAAATAAATATGTTAGATTACTGATTTATCGTCTTCGGGGTTCTCCGGGAAGTGAGCCTCGGGTATCGGGGTACTCGGGGAAAGTGCCTGATCTCTCTCCGGTCATGTCGGATTGCCGTCTCACCGAACTTTGAGAGTGATGGAACAGTGGGTGCACCTGTGTATTGCGCTCACACTTGTGCCCGCCCTATAATAATATCTCCTGCGTTGGCTGATCTCTGTTGAGATTGGCCGCCGTGGTCGAAATCGGCCAGGAAGACTATTAGATTAGACTCAGGGAATTACCTGATTTTTCCGGAACCTCGTTGCCCGCTATAGCTTTGCAGATTTCTATATAGATTTGCAGTACCTTACCCTTTTTGTCTAGATTAATGCTACCTATTAGGGTTCAGAATTCAGATCAATATTTTTGTTTCACATTTTCTATGTTTGTTTCAAATGTTAATGAAAATATTGCTTCGCCCAAAGGCTGTCTGGAAGAGATCACTGTAAGCGAAAAGGCCGAGCTCTGCCAATAAAAGTTGCTATGTGTTGTCTGTTCGACTGAAATTATTTTCTTTACAGGCCTTTTGGTTCTGGGTAAGTATTTAAATAGAGTTTTGTAAATATAACTTATTTTCATGAAATTAATACTAAAACTAACTTCTAAATATATTTTGGACACAAAATTCTTTATTACAAGCTTTTATCTAGTTTTACCTGTCTCGATGTTTAGTAGTTTGTTTGTTTTTTTCTTTCTTTTTTGTCAAATCTTGACAACAAAGACTACTTAGAAAGATTTCTACGACCACTTTGGTGTAATGTTTAAGAAGTCGACTATTAACCAAAAGATCGCGGGCTCGATACCCGCACTGTACAAACATTTGTGTGCATGAACATGCCCGTTTGTACTTGTCTGGGTGTTATATGAATTTATTTAAGTTTATTTGTAATAGCACTGTTGATTCTGATATCTGTAACACAAATGCTTTAGCTACTTACCACGGAGTCAGATCAATGTATGTGATGTTGTTGTATATTTATTATTATTATATCTTGCAACCCAAACATAACTTTAGGACGAACTGGTATAGCCCAGGCCAAACTTGTCAGTCGTAAGCCCTATACGATAGATCAGTTTTGGCTAGGCCGAACAAGTTTATCCTGAAATAAGTACCTATCCACACCCAAGATAAACTGGTTTGGTTTATCATAAATTACCTAGGAGCAGCTTTGAACATTTGACTTCTTCTAGTCAATTAAAAAACGTCGGGTCATACGGCATAAGACTAAGGTAACTGATGTTGTCCAAAAATGTAGCAAGCTAAAATGGCTATGCGCTGGCCATGTCTGTCGCAGTACCGACGCGAGGTGGAGCAGGAAGGTTCTCGAATGGAGAACACGCTTAGGTAAACGTAGTGTGGGACGCCCCCCGGCTAGACGAACAGATGACCTGAAGAAGGCAGCTGGTAGTGACTGGATGCAAAGGGCGTGAGTTTGTGCGCTGTGGCGCTCCTTGGGGGATGCTTATGTCCAGCAGTGGACTTTAAAAGACTAATATGATGAGATATTTAAAAAGGGGTTTATTTATTAACCGTTTATAAAATCACAATTACTTGTTTAATATTATAGGGAGGCCAAAAGCAAACACCGAAACCAGCGACAACAAGACGCCCCCCTTCAGAGACAATCGCCGCCTTTGTCCACTCTTCCAATGTCAACAGCAAAACCATCATAATTTGTATAAGATGTGTAAGTTATTCTTCTCAATATTTAAAATTCTCGTGTCACAATGTTCGTTCCCGTAGGTACTCCTCCGAAACGGTTTGACCGATTCTAATGAAATTTTGTGAGCGTATTGAGTAAGTCTGAGAATCGGCCTACATCTATTTTTCATACCCCTTAGTGATAAGGGTAGTCCACCCTTAACAGTTATATAACAAAACAACGTTTGCCGGGTCAGCTTGTTATAGGTCTTTATATATATATATATATATCTTTTACCCGCGACGTCCGCATCAGGTAGATTTTTTTGGAATGCGTTGTTTTCCCGTAATACCAATTTTATCGAAACTTAATTCAAATCTTTGGTAGGTAATTTAGGAGTGAAAGCGATCAGATGCCCCGGAAAGTAATTTTTCTGTTGGGAATGCGTTGTTTTCCCGCGGTCAAAAGTAACTCATGTCCTTTCTTAAGTCTCAAACTATCTCCTTAAAAGAAGCCAACGTCCTTTTCTCGAGTATCAAAACATTGGAGATGTTTTGATACTCGAGAAAAGGACCAAATTACCAAATTTCATGCAAATTGGTTCAGAAGCTTAGGCGTGATTGAGTAACAGACAGACAGAGTTACTTTCGCATATTAGGATACTCGTGGTATGGATACTCGTCGATTCCATAAGAGACATTGTATAATATTTGCATAAGGTAGGTACATACTTGTGAGGTACTCCAATCAGGTGATTTTACACTGCTGGCTTACCTATTAATTCTATAAATACTTAAATTGTTTTTATTTTAAGCATTTTTATTTCCTAAATATTCTTTCTTAATGCCAAATTAACCCATAAAACTGTTGATTAGTAAATACATATAATGTAAACCTATATAAGATTTAAAAAAAAAATAATATTACATATTTGATATTCTTATATTATTATTATATAATATTAATATCACACAAGCTTTTTAATCAAGTGCTCATAAAAAATCGGTCCTACAATTTATATTTTAACCACTAAGCAGTAGACCCGTCAGACGCTGTCCTGCCCACTATTTTCTCATTTTTACACATATAAATAATTCTATCTATATTAAAAACTGCATCAATATCCGTTGATTAGTTTTAAAGTTCTTAATACACATACAAACATAGGGTCTGACGCGGGAATCGACTTAGTTTTATACTACTTATAGCAGTGTTGTTTAGGCAATACGAGCGATATTGCAAAAACAGGTTGGTCGATATTTTGTGTTGATATAAATATTTTTGAATGCTCTTATAAAGTATTTTGGGATTGTTATATTTTAACTATATTTTTTTTCTCATTATTTTTCAGTTACTGTAAGTAAATGATAAGTTCATTTGGTTCTATTTACTATAATCATTTTTTTTTTGCTGAATCTTAAAAATATTTTAAGATGATGTAAACCAGGATTTCTACACAATCCCTATATTGGAATACTGAGGCTGGCTTAGGCAATGTATTTAAATGGAATTATTTTGCAATGCCGACCCAACCAGGTAGATCTAAATCAATTGTTTCTAAGATTTTCTTCCAAGGATTTCTCAAAAGCAGTTCGAGGTGGGGTAGTTTGCGTTATTGCACGTGAAAAGCTCGTTAAGCAGGCCTCTCTCACTCGATGTACTTGCGCGCGGTAATAGCCTACTCTCGCCGGCACCGACTGCAGTGCCGATTCAGTGGGCTGCCAACAACCGTCGGACGCGCTCACGCACGACGCACTATAATTATTCGTGTTACGCTTACGTTCAATTTAGTTTTCATACGAACCAAATAAGTAATCTGTGCTTGTTAAACGTTAGCTTTATTACGTGGTGGTTTAGTCGACTAATAATTAATTAATTAGCGAAATGACTAGGTAGGTAGGCAGGTACCTACGTAGTTGACAATAAAATTTACCGATTCTCGAAATGTACCTACCTACTAATAATCTACAAACGACAGATTCCGCAAATGACAGATTCTACTAATGACCAATTTGCGAAATGATCGTTTTTTATTGTATTGTATGAAAATAGTAAGTACCTAGGTATTGTTGTTAGAAAATTTAGGAATATGAAAAATAAAATGAAATGTAGATAAAGAATAAAGAATCATTTATTTTAAATAGTTTTCATTATGATCACAAATAATAGAAAAAAGCATGGCGCGTTTGTACGTATGTACCTACGTATGTACACAAAAATAAGGATGATAGATAATATAAATACAAATATCTTTATTTCTTCTCTGACATAAATATCACTACAAAGTAGTTACAATCGAAATAATTATTCCTTAATGCAAAATCTAGTAGTAGGTAGGTACCTACACTTTTTTAACTCAACAATAAACATTGTGTCAACCCTAGTTCGATTGTCGCTAGGTCTCACGTCACTTGGTCTCGCGCAGCTGCGAAGCAATAGTGACTTTATACTCAAAGATGTAGGTGCATTTTTGTACGCGGCAGAAAAAGTAGTCTATTAACGCTGTAGGTATTGAAATTTCTCTATGGAGTGATTTATCTGTTACGTAGTAACTATTTAGTAATCTGTGGTTAAGGCGTTGGTCCTGAATGAATTTAGGCGTTTTGGTTGAATTCCGACTCAGTCGAATCGCCGCCTCACCAAACTACAGGGTATTTTTTAACACGCTTTTATTAGCTCGGACTGTACGAGTATGTATTAACGGATCGGACGGAATATTTGAGCTCAATTTTCACCAACTTCCGTTCTTAACTTAATCAAGTACCGATGACAATGCAATTATTTATAAAGAGTTTTCCATTTTCCTTATTAACTAAAAAATATAAATATATAATAGTTTTAAAAAGTGTTTTAAAACTATTATTATATCTGTGACGAAACTATGTGAGGGAGGAACAGAGAGTGCATTGCGCACACACACTTGTGCATCTCTCTTGCGCAGTTAGTTAATTTATAGTGCGATCGACCTCTATAGTTGCAATATGGCTAGGACCATAACTTAATTGGGATGATGACACCTAGTATTAACATTGAAAAATTACTTAGCTTTAGATTTCCGCTCAGTTACGCCGGCATAAGTACCCAACTACACTACCTGTGACCACCGACTATGTTAGAGAACAAGCACATGCAAAAAGCACCGCCCGCCCTCCCACAAATCGCATGCAAAACAGATAATGCAATAATTAGTACCAACACCGACGTGCAAAAGAAAACCTCAACGCGTTTCGCCGCCTCACGCGGCATCTTCAGGAGGAGATGTTGTCGCCTCGGCTGCGCTCCGACGACTAACTGATGACACCTATCTTAAATATTGTCAAGAACTTGGTGTTTAAAAAACATAGCCCCTATGAAGTTAATACAACCAATATATTTCAAAAAAGCTATAGAAACCAATTTTTAAACACACAAAACGCAATAAATATTCGGTCAATTGACTCCGATTTCTGACACATGACCGTGACGTCACAATCATTTATTACCATACGAAATCTATGGAGGCAGACCGTTTTGACAGATAATAAAAAGCATGTCAACGATTGGTGGTGTCGTCTAGCCAATTGATGCAAGACATTGAGAAGATAATATTATAATTCGTAATAAACAATTTAATAAAATTATAAAATATTTGCATGCTATTTCTCATAGATGGAAAGGCTGAACCGAAAATCTAGTATAATACCTACGAAATTGTACCCTTTTGCAAAAGCAAATAAATACTTTTTTCATTTCATTTTCAATAATAGATTTTCGGTTTTTGTTCTTAACATTGACATTGCTTTGATCAAAACTCTCTGTTACCGTTCGAAGTCGTATTTGACCTGAATATTTTTTAAAGGAAATCTCCAAAGGAAAAGGTAAGTCTTAAATTTAAATGAGTGCTCGAGATGGTGGTATGCCCTGCGTGTGTCATCTAGTCACCGATTAGTATTTATCTACAAAAAAAAACTACTCAATCGAAGTATCTACAGGAATCGAAACTAATTAAATAACTAGGTACGACTCCTATCGCGGTCCGCGCGCATCAACACCTTTAAGGCCAAAATCATTTTCACATCGCACGCAATGCCGCTTGCTAATTGTTGCGCGTGTGTCGAAGTGCATGCAAACAATTTTCGTTTGAAAGTGTTCACGCGGCGGTGACCGCCATCGTACCTAGATACTCTTCGATATTGCAGGCAGCTGCCAAATTATAACCACCTACATTATACCTACATAACAAGTAGAATGTGACATGTTATAAATTGCAATACTAGATTGTCTCTCTCTCTCTCTCTCTCTCTTTTATTTATTTTGTCGCACCGCCCACTAATCATTTCTGCTAAGCACAAAGATATGACTGGTAGAGAATGCCCTACGTCGTTAAGTCCACCTTTTGTACAAAGTTGTGTTGTACAATAAAGCTTAAATAATTAAATAAATAAAATTGCCTTTCCACTTTAGCGACTTTGATTTTTTTAATAACACGTATTGTTCCGTAGCCACCCAAGAAGCTAGTCAGATGTTTAATGAATGTCACAAATATGCAGTGTGTGGGCTCCAGTATAGAGTATGCTTCGAAAGGAAAAGAAGAGAAGGTATGTACAGAGGCCTTAGGGTGCCTGTCTACCGGCGCGGAGCGAGACTGCGGAGCGGAGAAACGGGGAAAGATTTTTTTTTTTTACAACATCACATACATTTATCTGACTTCGTGGTAAGTAGCTAAAGCACTTGTGTTACAGATATAAGAATCAACAGTGGTATTACAAATAAACTTAAATGAATACATATAACACCCAGACCAGTACAAACAGACATGTTCATGCACACAAATGTTTGTACAGTGCGGGGATCGAACCCGCGACCTCTTGGTTAATTGTCAACTTCTTAACCATTACACCAAAGTGGTCATCGATTATTTTAACCAATAGAATTGCATAAAATCTCCGCTTCTCTTCACTGAACAGAGAGTTGCGTACTAGTTTAAAACTTCATACTTAACCGGTGATCCGAGCGGGGAAGCTGAGTGTAATGGAACCTACGCGGTCTAGCTGCATAGCACACTGAAAAATAAAGCTAGGAATTCACCTTGAGATGTTGTACTCCGGAACTATTGCTTACCACCTGATGCAGTTTGGGCCACCACCAGTTCCTCTTTCTGAGTTGAACCCATCTTTTTCACAATATTGAAACAACTTAATCTCGTCGAGTGCAAAGGTTAATTGTAATTGCTCAAATGCATCGTGACGCGCGAATCCTTTTATGGTTTAAGGAATTTGTAAACATCGGCCGCGGGCCTCTGGTAGGGTCGCCATATGAGGATGGGATTGCAAAGAGACGAAAGTCGGGTATATACCCAAGCTGAAAAAGAGGATTATTTTGCTTTGAATTTCCACTAAACGACGCCAGCGCAGGAACCCAAATCGATCCAACTGTAACCATTTGAAAAAAACTAGAGGTACAAGTCGCAGGATTTACAATACATTTCACAACGTGACACAGAAGCTGCACCTGGAATCACAACACTGATACCAACAAAACACTCAATATATACTCGTTTATTAATTATGATGCAACGGCTTATAAAGGTACCTACATAGGTATATGTTATGATTTATGAGTATACTACACCGCTCACTCCGCTCCACTGCCTCGCTCCGCTTTGGTGGACACAAACATTACGCAACTCCGCTCCGCCATTCCTACTACTGTTCACCGCTCCGCACCCTCGCTCCGCGTCAGTGAACAGGCACCTTTATGTATTAGTCATTCACCCAAGAGCCTAGCTTTCTCAAGGTTGCGGTGCGGTGGAGGGGTGTTTGTAAAGTAAGTGATCAACCTTACTGTCAGATGTTAGTAAGCCGCCCGAGGGCCTCTAACCGGCTTAACGACTATTGATATTAACTGAGACCAAAAACTTAACGTGCTAGCATGGAGATGCTACTAAATAGACGTCACTTGTATGGTCAGAATGGTCACCCATCCCAAACTTGACCGTGCCTTAGGTTGCTTAACTTTGCCACAAGCACCTCCTTATAAAGTATGGAGTATAAATTAAAATGTTAATCAGGTCTTGAGTCCCTTTGAGCTCTGAAAAATCTAACTTCTCACTTAACATAACGACGACCGTGGTGTAGTGGCGTGAGTACTGGTTTCAAGGTGCCGCCATCTAGTAGGTCCCGGGTTCGAACCCCGACCGGATACAATGACTGCGCACCCAGTTCGTCGCTTGTACTTTACTTACTTACCATAATCCTTTTTTTTTCAGGAAGAAAAAAATTGAGGTTTGACTGGTAGGTTATGCCTCATGGCGTTAAGTCCACCTTTTGCAAATTTTACCGTGCAATGAAGCCTTATTAAATAACTCGAAGCTTAAGTTAGGACTAACAAGTGCTATTAAACATTCTTGCGAATGCATTAATTTGAGTTTTGAAAGCGTATCAACAAAGATATTCTGTCAACTTGAAAGTTACCCATGTTTCCATTAGTTTGTGTATAGTGTTGAAGAGGGGTTAAAATGACTTTCTCATATTTGGACAACGCAGACACTGTATTAATACTAGTTTATATTTAGCTTCAAACAAACATACAGTCAAATCATTCCTCTTTAAAATATTAATAGTCGTCGAACTCATAATCTATAATATATAATAATAAACGACTTCGTCCGCATTCGTTAGTTTTTTGGAATGAGTTGTTTTCCCGTATTAACAATTTTATCCAAATAAAATTCAAATCTTTGGTAGTTTACACTGACCTCTATTACTACACACCGGACAGGCTGTTCCGTACAAATGACAGCTAATTTTGTGTGCTAATTTGAAGCGCCACTGCGAGTGTCCCGAGAACTAATTTTGACGTTTATTGCAAATGGCCACCGTAGAAGATTGCAACAGTGTTGAGGTTTTTAAGTATTTTAATTTTATTTCGTGGTATTTCATATCATATCACATAGTGAAAGTTAAGCTAAATAATCATGAGGAAATGTGTGTTTTGTAAAACTCGCTACAGAAAAGGGAGTAAAACGTCACTAATTTTAGTTCCATGGACACTCGTATCTGCCTACAGCGCCAAAATGGCGACACTCAAATAAGCACAAAAATATTGTGACAGCCAGCAGCCAGTCCAGTGTAAATAGAGGTCAGTGGTAGTTTAGGAGTGAAAGCGATCTTATTCCCCGGAAAGTATTTTTTCACGTAGAAATGCGTTGTTTTCCCGCGGTCAAAAGTAACTTATGTCCTTTCATATGTCTCAAACTATTTAAATCTGAAACCCAAATTTCATTTAAATCTGTTCATTAGTTGAGGCGTAAAAGTGATCGGCCCACTTGAATTTCCCCATGGGAATGCGTCTTTTTCCCGCCGTAAAAAGTAGCCTTGTGTGTCCTTGTGTCCTTCGTCGGGAATCAAAATAACTCCATACCAAATTTCATACAAATTGGTTAAACAGATTGGGCGTGATTGAGACACAGACAGACGGAGTTACTTTCGCATTTATAATGTAAAAGCTCGGTCGCCTAGATATTCAACTCAACTCATGGAAAAAATACGAAGCATTCATACTTTTTTTACAATAATTGTATGAATTTACCGCGACTTTTTGGATCGACCTTAAACAGCGGATAAAGTATTACGTTTTCTAAAATAGTATTTGTGGCAGTTTTTGCGGTGTATGCTTCGGGTAATACTTACCTGTGTGGTTGAAAAGATTAAAAATACGATAGGCAAATAAAGTTTCGAAATTATTTGTTCCTACGATAATAATAGGGAATATGCATAAAATTTGAAATGGCCTAAAATGTTTTTTTCTCGAATGCTTATTATCGTAATATAATAATGAAAATATTTTTTTTTCATTTACTTATTATTTAAACCCTAAAATAATATTCAAAAAGTGCAAAATAAGGGAGCGAAATTCAAACTTCCAAAACGCGCCACCATAGGTCGAACGAAATGTGACGTCATCTGACACGACATTGTATTGTAAAAATAGGCTTGTTTCCACTATGAAAGAAATATTCAAACACTGATTTTCTCTAAAATAATTCATAATTTCAGATGCCTTTACACTAATATTTTTCTGCAGTTCGTATTATTTGATTTTTAATTGGAATTCAAATGATAATTAGTCACTCAGTCGGCATTGCACGCGATGACGTCAAAGTGTGTTATTCCCATACAAGCTCTATGAAGAAAAGCGTTTTGACAGTTGATAAAAAGTACGTCAACGATTGGTGGTGTCAACTACCGTATTACGAAGTAACTTAAAAGTCCACAGTAAACACTAAGGTAAACACCCACTGGACGTGTCATGTGACGTCATGCAAAGTGCGCGCAAAATGGCGGCGTTTGAAATGCTTAAATTTTTTAAAAGTTTTAAATTTCATTTTGAAAAATATCTAGAGTATTTTGAAGCCCATTAATATTTTTTTCTATGTTATAGAATAGTAAACTATTAATTTGGGACAAAAAAGAAAAACATGAATATTCCCTATTAGTAAAGCCTCTTTGAATTTGCCACCTTTGAGGTTCATAAATTTATTTCTTTCTTCTTTCGTCTTTCTTTTTCATCTTTAGGGCAAAATGGCCGACTAGATATGATTCATATAATCGCGAAATAATCCGTAAAAAGTGTATCATTTCAATGTCTACTGTTCGCGTCTACCGAAGAAACAAAATATAGTACACATTACATTTATGATAAAGACTTGTCGTTTGTCAATTTGATTGCCTATGGTATCGCATGACGCTGCCATACGAATGTCATAGTGTTGAAATGATACACTTTTTTACGGATTATTTCAAACGTTTTCTTGGACACCTATTTATGTGATATTCCCTTGTTAAGTCATTTTATGTTTATTCAGTAGGTAAATATTTATGTGATTTTCCATTATCAAGTCTTCTAAACATAGAAAGGTAAGAGATTTTTACAGCATCTGACCCAGTTATCTATTTCTGAAAATCTAGTTCACATGGTAAAAACATTAATTCAGTGATTGCGTAAGTATAGATTGGATTCAGTAAGTAATTTTGAAAAAATAACCTTGAAAATGAATCTAGTCAAATCTAGTAGTTAATTAGTTTTATATTTATCATCTCTTTTTCAACCACCGACGAAAAACAGATGTGTTTCAAGTTTGATTCGTCTATTTACAAGCATCTCCGTGCTTCGGAAGGCACGTTACGCTGTTGGTCCCGGTTACAATCGATAGATATTAGTCGTTAAGCCTGGTCGGAGGCCCTCGGGCGGCTTAATAACATCTGACAGTAAGGTTGGTCACTTACCTACGGTTACACTCACCCCTCCACCAATCCGCACTGAGCCCGCGCGTGAGTTTGGCTTGCACCACCTCATAGTTGAGGTGAGGCCTGTGCCCAGCTGTGGGACGTATAGTTTGACTCCTATGTTTGCTTTTGTATTTACGTTTGTGTTTTTGTGCGTGCCTGGATGTGGCATCGTAGCTGATGAACGCAAGGACCGAGTTTAAATAAATAAATATACAACAACATTACATACATTGGTCTAACTCAGTGGCGGGTTCACCGTAGGCCGAAAGGCCACAGGCATTCACCGCAATTCCCCGGACTCGGCCGACTCACTTTGCAGCGAGCCCCTAGCGATTGCGACGAGGGAGAAACTCGACCCCGTCGCATAAAGAACAGACAGCGCACAGGAACATGCGCAACGACGTCTCGGGCCCCCTTTAGCGGGCGACAGACACTCCCGTGTCTGAAGCCCGGGGCCCAGGAAGGGGCAAGTTGAGAAGGAAATTCCTCCGGTGCCCATGACGCCGGCGGCGGATCATTGGAGCGTCAGCCAAAGCCTCTCGCTCCCTCTCCGCTGCTTCCTTCTGCGAGATGACTGTCTCACAGAGGGTGAGCACTACATCCCATACCTAACCTAACTTCTCATATATATATTGATTGTAACCGCTAATAAGCTAGTAATAAACCATACGTTTAACGCGCAAGATCTCTTTAATTGACTGCTCCCGGGTCCCATCCTTACAATATGTAGTTAGTGTCAATCAACCTCACTTTTTGATGCCGACCATCATCATCATCAGCCTATATACGTCCCACTGCTGGGCACAGGCCTCACCTCAACTATGAGGTAGTCCAAGCCATACTCCACCTCGCGGGCTCTGTGCGAATTGGTGGCGGGGTGTGTGTAAGGTGGGTGACCAGCCTTACTGTCAGATTGTATAACGCCGCCCGTGCGCCTCTTACCAGGCTTAACGACTTATATCTAATCGACATTAACCGGGACCAACAGCTTAAAGTGCCTTCCGAAGCACGGAGATGCTTGTAAATAGACGTCACTTAAATGGTCAGAATTAATGGTCACCTATCCCAAACATGACCGCGCCTTAGGTTGCTTAACTTTTGGTATCAGTACCAAAGCGCTGCAACCACTGCGCCTGGCATAACATTTCTGTATATTTCAGTGTCAATATGTGCAAAGACGACAGATGTTGTTGCTGCCACGTGGTGACGGCCGCTATTATCTACGCCGCGATAAGTTTGGTATGGGATACTTATTTATATTTCCATAAATTTTGTGGATGGCTATCAGTTAAATAAATCCAATATCAACACTTCATATCAACATTAATTTGCTAAATATTTGCAAAACATTTCTCGAGTACCTTACTAGCTTCCTGCCCTGTTGAAGTTGTTACTAAATTACCACCCCGGATAAAAAACTAAAATGTAATGTGAATGTGTAAAAAAAGCTATAGATGTTTTGTAAGCACTTCCTTTTAAAAAAATTTGGGGACAACATCACATAAATTTTGCTCGGAAACCAAAGCAAAAAGCTTAAGCAACTTTTGTTTTGAAAATCAGAAACAACATAGGTACCTAACAGACGAAACCAGACACGTGACAACATAGAAAAGTGATTTTCTACACTGTCTCCGTAGGTGGTTGAGGCCGGGATCGCAGAATAGGCTATCTTTAATATTATCAAGACCAAGGCGTTTAAAAAACATAGTCTCTATGAAGTTAATACAACCAGTGTATTTCCAAAAAGCTGTAGAAACCAATTTTTAAACACACAAAATTCAATTAATATTCGGTCAATTGACTCCGATTTCTGATACACTACCGTGACGTCACATTTTTGTATTCCCATACAAAATCTATGGAGGTAGACCGTTTTGACAGAAAATGAAGAGTATGTCAACGATTGGTGGTGTCATCTAGCCTATTGGCGGCACATTGAGACCATTGCGCACGCCACTAAACAACGAGAGGTCGCTTCGCCTTTCGGCTTTCAGTATCACAACCTTACACATTGTTTCATCCGAATCGTGAGCCGATTTTTATAGTCTAGACGTGAAAGCTTAACAGACGGACATGAACTGATGGCCGTTGGGGCAGAAAACTTCTGGATTGGAGACCCTTCGACCAAAAGCGCAGCGTAGGACGTCCACCGACAGGATGGACGGACGACCTTGTAATATTAGCATTGATTATAATAATTATTTTTGTTTTCAGATTTTGACAGTGATGGAGTTGGGATATTCCGTATATTGGATGATGTCACCTCAAAAATCTGAAGACGCCCAAAGAATAAGAAGTGTCTCGTTGAGTCCAATGGTAGCTGTTGTGTTAGCACCAATACATTTTGTATTTCTTGTGATCCTTCTACTTGGCGCTATACAGGTGGGTTATATGTATAATAGTCCTCCTGGTCGATTTCGACCACGGCGGCCAATCTCAACAGAGATCAGCCAACTACGCAGGAGATATTATAGTGCACAAGTGTGAGCGCAATACACAGGTGCACTCACTGTTCCATAACTCGCAAAGTTCGGTGAGACGGCAATCCGACATGACCGGAGAGAGATCAGGCGCAGGACTAACGACTTAACGTGCGTACCGAGGCACGGGGATGTAACACCGCTAACTTCCCGACTCCAAGTTGTTTTTGAGGAAATTCATGACAAAAAATTTCAGAAACAATTTTGGCTCGTCTTGGGATTAGAACTCAGAACCTCTGGAATGTAAGGCAGAAACTTTGTTACTACACCAACGAGGCAGGTGGGTTATATAGCTGATCGATCAACTGCGCACGCGACGCGATACGCCTGCCTGTTGTGGTAAAGAAACGCGGTCATTGTAACCTACTTATGGTTGGTTAATATGGCTAATTCTGCATTTTTGATATGTAGTAGGAACCACCACAGGCATTTTAGTTTGCAGTTTACTTAACCCTGTGCTAATTTGGCACAAACAAAAGAAAATATTTTTTTCAACAAATTTTTTGATTTTTCCCCTATTCAATCCAAATTTTGGAATTGGCATGAGTGGTGTCCTTAAGAGTTTTAAAGCAGATTGCATTCTCAACAATTGAATACCAGAACCAGCTATGTAACAGCAATAGACACTAAGCAACAGCCTTCTAAAAAAGTCGCATTGTTTACACTAAGGTGAAATACCAAGACTTGTTACACTTCACACACACACAAGAATAATGCATACTTGAGGCTTTAAATTATGACGAAACACGGTGTAAAAAATTTAATAAGCTTTATTTAAAGCATCAATTGAGGTCTCCTGGACTAATATAAACGTTGCAAGGCTTAAAATCAAACAAAATGGTAAACCAGATTTTTTGTAATGGCAACTGTTATTGCTTCTCTGTTAAGTTATGGGTGAGTAGAGGCCTGATGATATAAATCACATAACAGAACTAATATGAAATCATTGTAATCTGGCTAAAGTTTCAGAAGTAAATGGGGTCCAAAGTTGACCAGTTTTAGTTATTTTTTTCAAATGTACATTGAATTTATGGTGTTCTGAAAGTAATCGTTTGATCAATGTGGGTGAAATGAGTACATATTTACCGAGCAATTTTAGCACTATAATATTGCTGGGGTCAGACTCGCCAACAAGGCACAAGACGTCTCTAATAAATAAGCCTTGAATGGAACGCCTCAGAGCGAGGTGACACCGCATGCGTCATGATTTTTGGTGCGTGCAGCCGGCTCCATCGAATTATAAGACGTTGTCACTTCCAAAATCCATGAGAGGATTTTGAATTTTTGTTTCATTTATCCCTTGTAAACGGAGGTCGTTAGATATATTATCAGACACAAATATCATTTTATTAAGCAGTTAAGACATAGCATTTAAGCTTAAACACATTAAAAATATATATTTGTGCTTAGACGCATAATGGATGAAAGTTAGCCCTTCATACACATTTTCTCGTTTTTTGTCTAATGTAACTTAGAGCCGTTGTTCCCAGCCCGATAACACTCGTACTAAAACCCGATAAACTCGTAAAAGTAGAAGAAGAAAACATTTTTATTCAGTATCACATTATTACGAAGTAGAAAAAAACACATTTAAAAGTCACATACACAAGATACTGAAAGGGGGGCCTGAGCATGTGTCGAGCATCCCAGGAATGCCACGACACTGCTGCACTGGTCTTCAGTGGCCACCCAGAGTAAAACTAAATCTCATTGTAAGTGAACTAGTTGTTAAGTTCTTATGAGAAATATCTTATGAGTCTTTAAACCGAAAAGGCACAAATTCACGGGACTTTTGGCACAATAAGACACAATTAAAATGACGAGTTTCTGCAATAGAAATAACCCATTTCTATGCCGTGGCCTACCATTGAACAGGAATCATCACACATTGGTACCACAAAATGTAGTAGGAGTGAATGAACAAAAACTTAATTATTCTGACATTGCACGTTCTCTCAATTTGTTCCTCAGATTCACCTTTTTCTATCTTAAATACATGTTTTATTGACTAAACACTTAAGTTTTCATTCAGTAACATTAGGTACTGTAAAATTCGTTGGAAATTTTAAAGCTCGTGAAATGACAAGGGCCAAATTGTCACATTTTGACATCTACGATTAGGTTTTACCGAACAGCCCAATTGCTTAGGTTCCCTGCTAGATCAGTGATCACTCACTCTTGATTTTAGGTTTTAAACAAACTTAAGTAAAAGTCGATTTAGTTCTCCTGCGTATCTCTTCATTTATGATTTAATCGCGTAGGGAAATACCAAGCATCGCTCTCTTCATCGCTCGCTGGGCGACACTGAGCTTTCTTATGAGACCCATAGTTTACCCATAGTACTAATAATATAATATACAACGACATCACATATATTGATCTGACTCTGTGGTAAGTAGCTTAAGTACTTGTGTTACAGATATCAGAATCAACAGTGGTATTACAAATAAACTTAAATAAATACATATAACACCCAGACCAGTACAGACAGACATGTTCATGCACACAAATGTTTGTACAGTGCGGGGATCGAAACCGCGACCTCTTGGTTAATAGTCAACTTCTTGACCATTACACCAAAGTGGTCGACAATATTCATATTCATATTAATTTAATCACTTCCATAAAGTAACAGCAGTTCACAATACAGGTACAAAAGATGTTCATTTTGTTACAATATGATCTTCTAAGGCATTCATGATTTTAAGATAAAATAATAGTATATCGAAAGATTTCTTATGAAGTGGCAATGGGCGGGACACATAGCGCGATGGCCGTTGGGACGGAAAGGTTCTCGAATGGCGACCGTGTGCCGGACGACGCCCCGTGGGCAGACCCCCTACAAGGTGGACCGATGATCTGGTGAAGGTCGCGGGAAGCCACTGGATCCAGGCGCCCGCAAGACCGATCGCGGTGGAGATCCTTGGGAGAGGCCTATGCTCAGCAGTGGACATCGAATGGCAGATATAATGAAGTAAAAGTAATTTATTATCATTTATTTCAGAGAAAAAAGTTTCTGGTGAAAATCTTTTTGTACTTCGGAATAGCTTATATTATTGCGTTGCTTATCGCACTCATTGTTGATTGTTCCATAAGAGGAGTATGGGTCGCAGCTCTTCAAGTGATATTATCGGCAAGTACGTATAAATTGTCATTAATTACGAATTGAATAGTATAATATTTTTGATGATAAAATTCAATTTTCGTGCTCTTTTGCTAATTATAACGGTCGTAAATACACAAAAACAAATATACCTGCGAGTTAGGTGCCAATTTTGACTACCTCCGAAATAGGGCACTTTACGTCCAAATCAAAATTTTAGGACAGAAAATAAAGAAATCTAAGGCTTTTAGTCGAAATTGATTTGTGATGGCATTGGTGGTATGAAGTTATTTTATATTAACTTACATATTAGGTATGTCACCCCACCATACAAAACTCTTAATAAAATTAAAGTGACTTATTTATACCTTATTTTTAAACTACAATAAGACTACTGTGTTTTTTTCGGCGTTTCTTCTCAGCACTCGCCTTCAGTTGTCTGTTTTGTTTCGAAGGGCTAGTAAAGCCAAAAATTATCAATTTTGAGAGGAACATGTATCCAACATGTTTTATGTCAAAACTGACGTTCACAAGTGATATTCTGTTTATGTTTAAAAGTAAAAAAAAACATTTTTTTTTGGTTTTTATGTAATGTAGTATATAAACAATGTATCATAATTATCCAAATGACCCCGGTTCGAATCAAGTTTGTTTTTATCTTTATTATATTTATCGTTTCTAAAAGTACTAGTAATACTGGTCATTTAGATATTATGTTATTTATTAAGGACATAAATACGGTCAGTGTTATTATTAATGTGTTATGTCGTTGTTTCAGTTGGCTTTGCTCTCATATTGTACTTCGTAATATATCGAGCATATCAAAATATCGAAGATTAGTATTTTATTGAGTACTATCTAATACCTTCTCATTGTATTTGAACAAAGCTGTGTGTTAGCCTATTTTTGTCGGCTCGGAAAGAACACAATGTGCACATTTTTGTTAAGAACGTACCAAAAATATATTTAACTATGTAGTACGACCGACTGTGTTTCTCTTTAGTAACCTTAGACGAGCCTAGAGAGTGTAGAAGTGAAGGATGCCAATTCAAGACCGAAAATATCGTAAATATGAGCTTTGCTATTAATATTTTATGATCTACGTAATCGAACGCCTTTGTCGTGTCCATGTAGATCGCGCAAGATGGCGTCCGTTTGTCTAAGCACATGATGGCTCCTTTAACAAGTTCATAAATGGCTGGATCTGTAGAAGCATGCTTTAGAAAACATTTCTGCTCTGGAGTTATGATTTTATGCTTTACAAGAAAATTGTAGAGAATAGTACCTCTTATCAAAATTTTTCGAAACAAACAAAGATATGTAAATGAAATGAGGTAGGCATTTTTTACCTTTTCAGATTTTGTTGAAGAAAAGGTAATCAACTTGAACACGTATGCGTATAATTATAAAACGTCACGCCTTCTGTCGCTCTAACTGAAATGAACGGGTTCCATAGGTAGGGTAAATTGCAATCGATTAAATTTCGTAGTTTTCCTGAAAAAAAAAAGTGACTCTCGAAAAACACTCGTAGTTTAGTGGCTTACAGGGACAGGTCTTCATGTCCCATTTGCTGTGGAAACGTCAGGGCGCTGGGCATCGGAATCAAAACGGTTTATTGCTGAGGTAGGCCTTCGGCTGCGCTTGAGGACAATATGATGCTCGTTCTGAGGCATTTCTGACTCATAGCCATTCAACGACTATTTTTATCTCTATATATTATTTATGGAGAGCATTCTTTTCCCACCAGCCGGTGTCGCAGTGCTAGGGCCTAAAAATATGATTGAGGTACCGATTTAAAGATCTCGGCTAGTAGACTGGGTCAAAACTCTTAACATTTGTTCAAACTTGAACGCAGACAAAGTCGCGGGAGGCCACTAGTTGTTTTTAACTTGTTATTTTTATTGTTTTTAGTGACATTTTAATCGTATTTTGTGATATTTTTATTCATCTATCTATTGTCAGTGATATCCATTAGATAAGTGAGATTCTTTGAAGTTCCGTCTACTGCAACTTTACTAAAATGCCATAAATCTAACCCTATTTCCCGAAAATACGGCCGACAGAATGAAAGTGACGATTTTCAGACGTACGAACATTCGAACCAACTTGGTAGGAAAAAAAGCCCACCAGCGTCAGTCACATCAATGACTTTCAAACCTGCGTAGGGATCCCGAAATTAGCACGTTTGCTAAATCACGAAATTTCACGTCTGATGTTCTCTTTAATTGAAATATTGAAACAAGCAGCAGGTTTTCTCAGTTTTGTGCTGTAAGATCTTTCAGAATGCATCTATTTTTGTACCTGGGGCTAGTTTTACTATGCGTTTCTCTCTCTGAGGTAAGTACCTACAGATGATAAATTTCTACTTGAAGCGAATTACAAAACATAGGGGTATCCATCCAGGGGCAGTTTAAAATATATGAAATGGGATATCTTGGAAAGGCTAGAAATTTTCTACATTGCATTGTTTTGCATTTATTTGAGAGTAATATTTTTGCCGCATGAATACAAAACAGGGGTTTAATACGAGTACACGAAAAGGTTATTCTCACGTCAAACATACAAACTTTGCCACAATTTTTCACCCCCTAAGGATGTATATCCTGAAACACGTCATTCTTTTTTTGGAACCAAGTAGAGGTAGATAGAAAACAATTTGAGTATTGGGTATAATGATTTAACTTCAAAAACTGGGCTCAACAACTATAAGCTGAACTATAACTATAATTATATGCGTGACTGGATTTTTTACATCGTGGGTGCTCATAGACAGAATTAAAAAAGAAAATGCCAATTTTTTTAAGTTAGACTAATTTAAAAAAATATTCAGTTACTAACAGGTACTGAAATAATGTAGTATTCGTACGATATTTTGAACTTTTACTAAGTTCATTTTTATTATCAGTAGGGCATCGGTCAAGCTACCCGTAGTTGAAGGGTTATCCAATAATCCCTGGACAGCCTGTATAGTAACTACATACAGTTTGTACTTGTATAAGTTAGCGATCCGCAGCGGCCTGGCTGTGCTGTATTAACCAATAGAAATCGACAAACGCCAGATTAGCGGCTTGTTTTTTGACTTTAGTTTGTGGTCTTTAAGGTACGTTAATTCCTCCAATTGGTCACACCAAACTTATTCCAGACAACCTGTTAATTAAGTTTACGTAATACTTAGTACTCGTCACTTGCACCGAGTTATTCGACCGAGTACGAGTATAAAAAACCATCGAGTACGCCGAGTACCGAGTAATAATCGAGTACTCGGCCCATTGCTAGTACACGGAAATAATCCGGTATTCAAATAACTATTTTAAAATTACGTTTTTACATCTATATCTTTACTGACCTAAATCTCAATTATTTCTTTACCATTAAAGGAACGCAGAGTGCACCGTCATCACTATTATAGCTCAGAAGAGGTGCCGGAATATCGCCCCTACCGCGAACGCCCAAACGTGAATAGCCACGGTAACGTGATAATATGTACAACTTGTGTAAGTTTATTTTTATTTTATCTTTAATTTTAATGTTAAGGCAGCTTTCACACTGCACTGCACCCTCGCTGCCGTTCGCATGGTACCGCTGATAAAGCTAACAGCAGATCTGCGAAGTGCCAATAGACATAACTAATACCAAGAAGTTCTCTAATATGGTCCACAAAGGAGACGACAAAAAAGTTTTTTGTTACAATTTTATTATTTTTTTGATCGTTTACTGGATAATATGGTATTTATTTGGCACTGTCAACATAGTTTTAATAATTTCAACTTTCATGTCCACCCATCTAGATTTCGGTTCGCGCCAAATTTCAACTTCTTAACATTTGATCAATATTTGCATTTCACGCGTAAACGGAACGCGACCAGAATGGGCTAGATGACACCACCAATCGTTGACATACTTTTTATTATCTGTCAAAAGGGTCTGCCTCCATAGATTTTGTAGGGAATACATGAACGTGACGTCAAGGTCATGAATCAGAAATGGGAGTCAATTGACCGATTATTTATTGAGTTCTGTGTGTTTAAAAATTGGTAAATTGGAAGGGGTGAACCCTTCCCTTCTGCACACCTTACACCCGCCTGCAAGCGCAACGATGTGGTCGTGCGAAGAAAAAATATAATTCGCCAAATAATTGTGACATTTCTCATCTTCCACTCTTCGCTTGATCTATTTCCACCAAAGTCAAGCGAAGAGGAGATGTGGAAATAACGAAATCTGATTGGAGGATAAGAGAAGATTCCGGGTTCAAACCCCGCTTGTGCCAATCGAATTTTTCTTGAACGCTGCCCGCCCACGACCGAAAACGGTCAACTGATTGTAACCGATAATCGGGCCATATTAGATTTCCATATTATTTCTGTCCTCTTTCAATTTCTTCAACAAAAAAAAACGGTGACCGCTTTATCGGACGTTGGGTGTGTTTACATTTCACTTAATAAATGATCGCTTTTATCTTTCAGCTACTGTAAGTAAATACCTAGATCATTTGATTCCATTACTCTATTCACAGTTTCTTACAAATTATTTTTTGAGATTAAGGAGTCCAGGCTTCACAATTCCCTAAGTGAATGTTTTTAATGCTGAGACTTGTTTAGGCGATGTATGACAGAATTATGTTACAGTGCCGACCTCACTGGGTCAATCAAAACTGTTTCTGAGATTTTCTTTTATAGATTTTTCAGAAAAAGCACGTAGTCGGGAAGTCTGCGGTATGACATCCCCGTGGAAAGGTCTAGGTAATCTCCGCTCCGGTCATGTTGGATTGCCGTCTCCTCACGGTACTATGAGAGAATGAAGGATTAAGGATCAGGTCGTGTTAACCAACGAGGTACCCTCACCGTGTGCTCCTCGCTGGTCACCACGTCGTTTGTTAATATCTGTCGAAAGCTACCGCCGTCGAAAAAATATATTTTACAAGGCATTTATAATAATAGTAGTAATAAGCATATATTAAACAAACCAAATCCGAAAAACACTGACCAAAACTCTAAGCATAAACTTCTGGTTCTGTTATCGTAAGTACCTGCACCTTGAAGTGAGACTTCACCTGATTATTTATTTGTTTTAGGAAAGCTCCAAAGAACCGTGTAAGTTTTAAAATTTTGCAATTATTAAATGAAGTGCTGGACACGAGTTGGTACGCCTTGCATGAGTCATCAGTTGTTTGCACAAAAAAAAATTGTTACATAATCGAAGTAGGTACCTTATTCAAATCCAAACCAATAAAATAACTAGGTACCTCGAAACCCTCCGATACTGCCGGCAGTCAGCTGACATAATCATATTATACATACAGTGTATGTGACGTGTTAGTCCTTGCAATACAACATTGTTTTCCTACCTATTGAGTCCTTTGTGTGCTTATTCATAAAATCTTGTTATATAGTATATTATATTTATTGTTCCATAGCCAGCCACGAAGCATGTCTTTTGTTTATTGAACATCTTAACTATGCAATGCTTGGGCTCATCTATGCTGTATGCTTCGAAAGGAAAGGAAAAAAAGGTATGTACACCCCTTATGTTTGAGTCATGCATCCAAGAGCCTAGTTTATTCAGTTTTTCCATAGCTCCAAAGGACATAAAACTGATTTATTTGCTACAAAAAAGGTGACGTTAAGGATGGAGACATTATTATTAATGTGGTGTATAGTTCAGCTTTTTAGTTTGATTTTTCTCAGTGATATTTTTTTTCTGTACAGTCGCGTTAAGATTGTGTGTGGTATGATGTAACGTGTAAAGAAGATGACAAATGAACTGCAGACAACATTATGTAGTAAATACTAAGAAATAGTTTTAAAAAAAATGGTCTCCGCGACGAACAACACGCTTAATGTACAATTTATCTACTGGGATAAATGGTAAATATAGAGGATTATTAACCAAGGTGGTGTTTTAAGGCGAAGGCGTCACCTTGGACCCCGATGGCTGCGCGGGATTTTGACTTTTTGAAGGTTAACTCCCGAACGTAGCAAAATAGTTACAAGCCTTACCTCTTGAACGTACAGAGGGAGGTTATGGTAGTCAAGTGCAGCGTAGGGTTCAAGCTAGTCATAGTCAAAAACACCTTTTTATCAGAGGTTAACACTACTCTACTTTGTACACCCACTGCGAGGCAACCTGAGAAGCGAAGCTACCGAGTCGGGCTCCTCCCTGGACCTACTTTACTCATAATCATTTGTTTTTTTCAGGATGATAAATAATATTGTGGGCTGGCATCAATTTACAACGCATGCATGATTTAAAGTTATTGAATTAATCCTTCATATTTTAAAGATCCAGATAATAAATAACTCGAAGCTGGATTGATGATAAGCCAACGACTGCTAATAAAAATTGCGAATTTTGAGTCTTGAAAGCATATCCAAAAGATATTTTGCCAACTCGAAATGTATGTTTCCATTGCATTATGTCACTAGTTGTGTCAATAGTTTTAAATTGCCCGTATACTCGCATACTTTATTGTACAGGTTAAGTTGACAATAAGCTTGTTTCCACTATGAAAGAAGTATTCAAAAACTGATTTTCTCTAAAATAATTCATAATTTCAGATGCCTTTACACTAATATTTTTCTGCAGTTCGTATTATTTGATTTTTAATTGGAATT
Organism: Pyrausta despicata; assembly: GCA_963921415.1. NCBI lineage: Eukaryota > Metazoa > Arthropoda > Insecta > Lepidoptera > Crambidae > Pyrausta > Pyrausta despicata. The sequence continues at coordinate 8,641,778 of OY992870.1, read as the reverse complement.
CAAATGATAATTAGTCACTCAGTCGGCATTGCACGCGATGACGAAAAGCTATGAAGAAAAGCGTTTTGACAGTTGATAAAAAGTACGTCAACGATTGGTGGTGTCAACTACCGTATTACACCGAGAAGGCGCGAGTTCGATGCACGAAGTGTAGTGAGTTTGAGCGCACTGTACAAACATTTGTGTGCAACACAAAACATTGAAACAGACGTTCATCGTCTGTTTGTATTGGTCTGGGTGTTATATACAGGGTGTAAAAAAAACCTTAACGAAGCCGTCAACCACGCGTTCAGTACATCAAACCAAATGGTATGAAAAATAAATTTTGCCTGGGAAACAACTTTTATTTTTTGACATAAAAAAAATAATTTAATTCTAACCCACAATTCTAATTATAACAGCGCGCACGCGGAAAAATCACCGCGGAGCGTGTAGCTTTACGCCGTCGCGACGCAGTTCGGTTTGAGTGTGCGCTGTTCATTGCGGAGTGTGCCATTTAGAGGCTTTTTATGAAAGAACTAGTGAAAATTTGTATCATGTTTCTTTGGAAAAAAGTTCAGTTATATCGGACAGAAGACGTTTCTGTAAAAATTATCAATTTTTTTCAAATCACACACACACACACACACACACACACACTTCTTTTTAATTTAAAACTGTAAAAATAAACATAGCTTTAGTTTTTAATGTACTAGATTATATATGTTTAATAATAAAATAGGTTTAGTTTTTAAATTGTAATTTAATGTACAAGTAGGTATGGTAGAGCGATGTCACCTGTCACAGGCATTATGCTTAAAAGGTGACTTCAATCACAAGTTATGTAAATCTCTTTGTTTTTGAAATAAATTATTATTATTATTTTTTTTTTTTTTAAACTTTAACCATCTATATATCAGTAACCGTTAACTTCCCAGGTATGGTGTAAAGGAAAAAAATGATCGTAACAATTGGTAGAATATGTGGTATTCGGCTTCGTTAAGGTTTTTTTTACACCCTGTATGTTTATTAAAGTCTATTTATAATTCCACTGTTGTTTTTGAAAAAGACTGCCTTGTCTTTTTTATTTTTATTTTTTTATTATTTACGGTACGGCACACGGCCATAGTACAAGCGAAAGCTTAGTTTGGGGCTAGGTAATTAATTGATGTGTTCGTTGAAAGGAAACAATTTATTGATTTATTTTTGAGTACTTATAGCCTCTTGTTCTCAAGGAACAAATACGAAGCATTTGTAGTTTTCGTAACGGGAAACAAAAGATTTTACCGCCACTTTTTGGATCAATTTTAAAGCGATGGGTAAAATTAATCTTTAGCATTTTCTATAATTATTTTGTACTTAGCAGTTGTAACGTGCTTCGGGTTATTTATCTAAAAAATGACAAGCATAAATCATCTTATCACCGTGAATCATGCTTAGGGGGCTGATTAAAATAAAAAACCGGCCAAGTGCGAGTCGGACTCGCGCACCGAGGGTTCCGTACAAACCTGCAAGGTTTACAAAGTTCGTTCATTACGACAATCGAGTCATAACTATGGTATTTTTATTGCAAAATGAAATTCATAACATTACAATGGGGAAAGATGGAGGAGCATAAATTTAAGACAAAGATCTCTTTATCGTTTATAATAATGTCATTGAATTCAATTATAAGTATAACACTTTAAGCAGTTAGGACGCATTTAGATTATACAGCTACATTCACCAAAACATCGGGATTGAATGACGATGAGTGAGGTCGTCTTTGCCGTTTGAAAAATGTTGCCCTCCCCATACATAGTATAATACTAGGGCGGTTTGATAAGTCCATGACTTTGAAAAGAAAAACATATATTTTGTGTACAAAAACATTTTATTTTTCTACATACTCTCCTTTCAACTCTACACTCTATTTCCAGCGATGCTCCAATCTCTTCAACCCATCCAAAAAATACTTTTTGTCAAAGCCTGCAAAATAGGCCTCGGTTGCAGCTATCACCTCTTCATTGGATGAAAATCTTTGCCCAGCAAGCCATTTCTTCATGTTTGGGAAGAGAAAGAAGTCACAGGGGGCTAAATCTGGTGAATATGGAGGGTGCGGCAATAATTCGTATCCTAATTCGACAAGTTTTGAAGTCGCGACTGCAGACGAGTGGGCCGGAGCATTATCCTGATGAAATATAATTTTTTTCTTTGCTAGATGCGGTCGTTTCTTCATCAACTCTTCATTAAATCTTTCCAGCAATGCAGCATAGTAAGCACCGGTTATTGTCTTGCCTTTCTCCAAGAAATCGATGAAAATAACCCCTTGACTGTCCCAAAATACTGTTGCCATCACTTTACCAGCCGAACATACCGTTTTTGCCTTCTTTGGTGCACGTTCGCCGGTAGAAGTCCACTGCTTTGACTGTTGTTTAGTCTCTGGCGTATAATGGTGGACCCACGTTTCATCCACGGTTACGTACCGACGCAAAAATTCACTTGGATTGCGATTATACATAGCCAGACATGCCTCAGAAGTAGTCACGCGTTTTCGCTTTTGGTCGACTGTCAGTAAGCGCGGCACCCATCTTGCATTATTGTTTTTTCATTCCCAAAATATCGTGCAAAATATGAAAAACTCGTTCAGTTGAGATGTGCACAGCCTCAGCTAACTCGCGTATCTTTACTCGACGGTCAGCCAAAACAATATCGTGGATTTTGTTAACAATGTCCTCAGTGGTTACCTCAATCGGCCTTCCTGGGCGCTCGGCATCATTGGTTGTAATACGTCCACAACGAAACTCAGTAAACCATTTATGTACCATTCCATGAGACGGCGCTGAATCCCCGTAATATTTTTTCAACTTGTCTTCGGTCTGCTTAATGGTTTTCCCGCGTAAAAAATTGTGTTTAATCAAGACTCGAAACTCGGATTTCTCCATTTTCGAAGAACACCTTCACAGCCGCCAAACTTCTTTTGTTATTAAATATTGTTTTCGCGCCATATTTGAAAATAGAATTATTTTAGGTTCGCAAAAATATTACTTTTAAGAAAATATCATTAAAAATAAAAAAAGTTTCTATTCAGCCTGAAAGTCATGGAGTTATCAAAACGCCCTCGTAACTCGCGGTCATTGCTGTAACTACAATTATGTTTACAATCACAATTTTTTTGGTGGTATAACTACTTAAAATTTTAAGCTTTTCGGAATTTTTCTGTTACCTGTGCTGTAAGCTATTGCTTCTTACCAAATTTCGAGATTCTATGTCAACGGGAAGTGGTCTTTAGGTTTTAATTCCCTTGCGTGTAGTTGCGAGTTTCAAAATATGCGGTATCAATGGTTGTACTTTTGCGTTTTGCGTTTTTGCGTTGACTTAGAATTTTTTTTTTCACGGGTTAAAGGCAATTAGATCTAAGTATTTGATATGAATTTTAACTTGATAGCTCTACGCGTTCATGAGGAAAAAAGTAATAAGTTTATATTTATTTAAAAATATATATTTTGTAATGTAACTAAAAATTTAAGGTTTTCGGAATTTTTCCTTTATGTGTGCTATAAAACGTTGCTTCATGCCAAATTTCAAGATTCTAGGTCGACTGGAAGTACCCTTTAGGTTTTGATTCCCTTGCGAGTACTTGCGAGTTTCAAAATATGCAGCTTAAATTGCTGTTTCTTTTAATTGCGTTGACATAGAAGTTTGATTTTGTTACAGCTTAAAGGTATTATAGACCTCAGTATTTGGTATGAATTTCAATTTAATACCTCTACGCGTTTATGAGGAAATGGGTAGTAAGTTTAAAATTATTAAAAAAATATATATTATGTGATGTAACTAAAAATTTATGGTTTTCGTAATTTTTCCTTTATCTATGCTATAAGGCGTTGCTTTGTACCAAATTTCAAGATTCTGAGTTCACGGGAAGCACCCTGTAGGTTTTGATTCCCTTGCAAGTGTCGAAAATTTGCGGCATAAACGGCTGTATCTTTTGATTGCGTTGGCTTAGAAGTTTAATTTTTTCACAGCTACAAGGGACAGTAGACCTGAGTAATTGATATAAATTTCAGCTTCATACCTCCACGCGTTCCTGAGAAAAAGGGTCTTGACAGACGGACGGACGGACAGACGGACAACAAAGTGATCCTATAAGGGTTCCGTTTTTTCCTTTTGAGGTACGGAACCCTAAAAATAAAATTATTCAAACAAAAAAGTGTTTTATTCATTGTCTATTAAAATGTATATCTGGGGACCTCAGGACTAAATCTCCGTGAAAGTAGAAACGGGGTTTTATTATCGGAAGTGACCTATGGATGAAATCTAATTGGTTGCCCACTGTCATAATATTAGCAGGCCTTCTATACTAAGGCCTAAGTTTAAAAATGTTCAAAACCGCTTAAGAGCAATTGCTGTCCAAAGACAACCACTATTCATTTTTTGAAGCGAGAACGCTTGTAGATAGTTTGTTATTCGTTCAGTCAATGATGGCCAACATTACTCTATAAACTTACCTCTAGCACAGAATAGAGAAATAATAAAAAATCGAAAGGAGGAACGAATGGTAGAGCTAATTTGTTAGAAAAATCATGAATGCAGCTTGAAAGGTCGTTCGAATAGATATTTTGGAAATTTTGAGAGTGTCGAAAACGTTTAATTTGTTTCCAGACAGTCGAAGAATGGGTTCTAGGCGACATGCTTTGGAGAAGCTAATCCATCCCATTTTTATTTCTTGCTAGAAAGTAACTTCTACTTCACTTCCTGGTACTTGCAGCTGTTCTTTCGTAAAGAAGGAAATTATCAAGGGTCATAGAACCAGTATATAACTATTCTACCTATTTTCGTTGAAAATTTTTGAAAATTTGAAATTTTGAAATTCGTTTACGGATAGCTGCAGTGCATTTTTCATCCCACCATGGGGGAGAAATTTTCCTAAGGGAGGACTTTTGTTGAGGTATGTGAGAATCTTCTGAGGATGTTTTAAAAATATCAACAAAACTAGAATAAACTGACATACAGTTTTCAGAATTCATAGCGGGGAGAGAGTCAAATTGACTATCAATTGCATCGGAGAAAGCTTTATTGAGTTTATACTTAAGGTTAGAGGAGAGGCGGAGGGTACGCTGTGGAGGAAAAAGGCAGGGTAATCAAAATTGGATAATATTTGCTGCCATATGAACTTTCCAGGTGACTCCAAGAGAATAAAGAAGAAAGGCTTAGAGAATAAATTGACAGATCAACTGCAGAAGCAGAATTTTCAGAAAGGTAGCATTTTCGAGTAGGTTTACCATTGTTTAAAACGCACATGTTGAGGTCGTCCAGGAGGTCTAAGAGGGTGGAGAGCATGGAGAATCACAAAAATAGCAGCCCCACGAGATGTGACGGGAGTTAAAATCATCCACCACAAGAACTGAAGGAGGAAGGAAAGAGATAAGAGAGCCGACTTCTGTTATCAAAGAAAAATTCGGGTGGGGAATGTATAAAGAGAGAATAGAGAGATCAGAGATCCTCACAGCCTCGGCATTAAAGTCGGGGCTATAAGGAGGAAGAGTTATAATGGAGAGATAGAGCTTTCGCAACGCTAGTTATATAATTTAAGGTTACCTATCGTATATATTTTCAAACTCAAACTTCGAACGTCTTTATTTCCTTTTAAAAAAAACGCAAATACAGAATGAGTATAGAAAGGAGTTCATCAATAAAAAAATAATTAATAAAATACAATTAATTAATAAAATTAATTCAGTAGCAGAAATAACTTTAAAAATAAACTTTAATTAATAAATAATAACAAGAATAAATTAGAAAGGGCACGTAAAGGTAACATTGCAAAGAAAAAGTAATTAACTTGAACACGTTGCATAGTTATTATAAAATTTCCTACCTGATTTCACCCTAATTAAAATGAACGCGTTAGCACAATAATGAAATTTCACGATTGTTGTTATCCCTGTTAAATTCTGAAATTTTCGACAGTTTTACGCATGTTGTTGAAAGATCTGCAGCAATGCGCATATTACTGTTACTGGGGCTAGTTATACTATGTGTAACACTATCCGTAAGTACAAAGGTACGTAGTCCTTACTTACAAATATTTTACATATTAATTTTACTAAAGAACCAATTTGCCAATCTCGTTGTTCGTTCGTTCAAGGAAAAACGAAAAGTATGCGTGTTAGTCAATTTTTGTCCTGTGGTAAGTGTATTTTTTTATTGTGTTGTATTTTAAGAGGCCATTGAGTGAGGCTCAGGAATGTTCACGCATTCTACACGAGTCCAGTTTAAAAAATAAAACATACAATTTAAGTCCTTTAGAATCCGCCGCCAAGGAGTTTGTGGCCCTCGGGCTATCCGCCGGGCTGCCGTGGTGAATGATCACGCGACCCCATGGAACCCCCCACAATGGCAGAGTGGTGGAATGCGCTGTGGTTTTAGTGGGTATTACGGCCTTGCACACCAGCCGTTGAGTCCCACATACCCCCCTGCAGATCTGTGGGGGGCATGCGTAAAAGCATTTCCACAGCGAAAAAAAAAGGTGTACCACCTACCGGCGACTGCAAATCTTAAGTTCAGTCCGATTAGGTCTATAATTCATTATTTATCAAGCCTATCCACAAACATCAATTCACTCCGGAAAAAAATGGATAATCCTATCGAAATGATCGAGAAAAAAACAAGAGACGATTTTGTAAGAAAGCTAAAAATCTCAGTAGTGAAAAAAATATCTTTACATTTTAATTCCCCTTTTGCCTTAGTAGAGCCTTGGTAGCAGTCGTAGCTTGGTAGATAGCTAACACTCGTAGCATTATCGCCTCCCGTGCGTGCTTGCTACATGTCTTGCATTTTACGATACTAAAATAAGTATTTATATTTTTCTTGTTGAATTGAACAATTTAATGTCTGCCCATTTTTTTTGTTGCCCAATCGTTAAATAATTTCAGATTGCAAAGTAAGTGAGATGGTTCTGTCTATTTATTTGGATTTTATTATAACACATGCTATTTGCATTCTTATCATCTAACTGACTTATTGTAGTTAAAAAACATTGACTTACTTTGTCGCTTAGGGATTGTGTCTGTAAAATTACTTTATTACGGTGCATCCAGACTATGTAACAAAACATGTTATAAAACATTGTAACAACATAACATGCTTTTAACAAACACATACAATGTTTCTAATGGTACGTAAAGATTATGTAATATTTGACAATGTTAGCCGTATTATATAACACGGCTAACATTGCAATATTACAAACAATTTGTATGTGTTTGTTTTAAAACATGTTAAATAACATATTTTGGACGCACCATAATTTTGCAATATAAGACGTGTTTTAAAATGTTACATAATCTGGACGCTCCTCTAAAGTGAAGCCAACAAAATTAATTGACGCCAATATACAGGTGGAAAACTGGAGACTATTGTACGATAATAACTGCAATCATCGATAATACTCACTAGTTTATATAATAATGTTAGTGTAGTTAGTAATATCACTTTTTCGATTAAAAGAAATCCCATTAAATTCAAGCAAAATCGATCACCGTTTGCAAAATAGTTTAGAAAAACAAAACAGCGCGTTTTTGTCACAAACTTATTGAGTGACCGCGTGAATATATATTTTTTATAAATAAACAATATATAATTTAAGTTTGTTTATAATAATACGATCGCGGTGATTAAAATGAGTGCAAACATTGTTATCGATAAGGTGGTAAGTTCTTTCTGACCGCGATTGTATTCACCTAATTTGGCCTGGTTTTTTAAGGAAAAATACAGACATGGTAAGTTTCGCCCTATTTAAATCAAGTTTGCGGTGAACATGCAGACCTGCAGTCGAGTGAAAGTAATGTACTGTACTGGTAGTACTCTCAAAATATTGTATGTATTCTACTAAACTTTTTAGTCACTTAATAGGTATGATGGAAAGGGCGATGCTTGGTATTTCCCTACGCGATCGAATCAGAAATGAAGAAATATGCAGAGGAACTAAATCGACCGACATTGCTCGAAGGATTGCTCAGCTAAAGTGACAGAGGGCGGGACCTTAGATTCGTTCAAGGGCGGGACACAGCGTGACGAGCCGATGGCCGTTGGGCGGTGCGGTTCTCGAACGGCTGGCAGCAGGGTTGCCAATCTGTGGGGAATTCCCCAAACTGCGGGTAATCTTAGGTTGGTTGGGGATTTATTGGGGATTGGAATGACGTGGGGAAAATGCGGGGATTTTGACATCATATTCTTATATAAATATTTCATCGTTTACTATCGATAATAACATTTTTTAGATTCATTAATTATGGCTCAAGTACTTATGACGGAATAATCTCGAGACGAAAAATCAAAATACCGGTAAATGCACATCTCTATGTATGGCACATCCCTAGTTTGTCAGTTGTCTGTCTTGTCTATGATCAGGGGATTTCCCTTTTTCTCCTTTAATAAATTTAGCTTCCTTAAAAATTTAAAAACTGAAAACCACAATAGATTGAATGCAAATACCGTAGTATCATTAATGGCTACAAGGGAAGGGATTAAAAATGAGCGACAGTGTCAAATTTAACCCTTAGAACAAAATGATTTCGACTAATATATAGAAAAAAATATAAAAGATAAACAATAAATATTATTTAAATAATTGATTATAGTTTCATTTTATTAAAAAAAAAACTTTTGAGGGGTATTTGTGGGGAATCAGCGGATTTTTATCCCCAAAGTTGGGGATTCGATGACGATTTTTGGGGATTTGGTTGAATTAGCTTTGGCAACCCTGGCTGGCAGTCGCAGGAAGCTGGACCGATCGCGGTGGATCCTTGGAGGAGGCATTTGCTCAGCAGTGGGCGTCGCACGGCTGATATGATGAGGGATGATGACAGGGCCAAAAAATAAAATTAAGATTAGGTAGTTTTACTAGGGCTTTGGCTGACAAATGGACAGACGATCATGTAAGGTTTGCAGGATTGACTAAAAACAACTAGTTGTAATTGTAAGCCAGGTACAGCCAGTAACAGGTCCTGCTGATGATTATGATAACGATGAGAATCGAATTGTTCACAGCAACCCAAAAAGCACGGCCTCTGTTTCGTGAGTTCCAACAGCATGCAGTGCTTGGGCTTAAAAATTAATATAGAAAAAGGAAAAATACCGCGGGTAAGCACAGTATGCTTCATGGGCCATTCGACTCGGAGCTTAGACTTTTTCCAAAACTTTGCTTCCCTCAATCAGTCCTCATCAAAATAATCAATACAGATTAGTTTGTGTTGCTTACATATCATTTAAAGGATTCATATAATTTAAAAAAAAAACATTGTTAATTTGATAGCTTGGTCATTACTGAAAATTCTGAATTCAAAGTTAGATTGTCAATCACTTTTTTATGACAAAAGTGTATTTAGGGTGGGACCATATTATTTTTCGTTCAAAAATTAAAAGTGGGCGTTTCCCTTTAAGTTTGTTTGGTATTAATTGTAATTGTAACTTTGGAAAGTCTGATTTTTTTCTTGAATGTTATGGCTAATATGGCTAAAAAACTGGCTTCTACAGCTGTAAATGCGGTAACTTCCGCCAAATTAAAAAACCTTAGCGCGTGCCGGCCGGTGATATTTTACTTAACTTACCATAATCCTTTTTTTTCAGGATGCGAAACAATATTGATGGTTGGAATCAAAGACAAATGCAAGCATGATTCAAAGTTATTATATGAATGATAATATTTTAATGATTTAGATAAAGCTGCTATTAAAATATCTTGCGTATGAAATGAAAGTTTGATTCTCAGCCAACTCAAATGTACGTTTCCATTAGGTTGTATAATATTAATATTGACTAGGCGTGAAGGGGGCGTGTACACCCCACTGTACACGCCGTTAAGTACGAACTTTATTGTAATCAAACCACGTGGTACTCCCCCGCAGGACTACTTTAGTTTTATCAAGTGTAAACATAAGGAACAATATCTAGAAAAAGTCTATAAAATTCTATAATTATCAAAAAAAGAAAATACTGCTAGTTTTATATATGTCGGCGCGAATGATTTTATGAGAGGCAAAAGGGCGCGAGCCGGTCGCAAGATGGCGGGCAGGTCGCGCGCTGATGGAACGTCGGGTTGAGCGGGCGCCGGGGGCCGTCACTACTATACTAGGTGATCGGCAGTGCCGATCACCTAGTAGTGCCGGCAGTTCGGCACGCGCTCGGCGTGCCGCGTGGTGGCTCGCTCGGACGGATCGTTTGCCTCCTATAGCAATTATAATTACCTACAATGTTTAATTCCATTGTGTTGATTGTTTTAAGTAAACGTTAAATTTAGTAGTGAGACATTTGTTTGTATTTAGTAGTAACTAGTGGCCCCCCGCGACTTCGTCCGTGTGGAATCCCTTCGTTTTCACAATCGCGGTCGAACGGGATAAAAAGTATCCTATGTCCGGTTCCTGGTTCTCAGCTACCTCTCCACCAATTTTCAGCCAAATCGGTTCATCCGTTCTTGAGTTATAAATAGTGTAACTAACACCACTTTCTTTTATATATATATCGATTAGGTTTTTGCTACATAATGTCTGACCCGCGTGAAGACACGGCGGGTTTACCAACATACTACGCCGACGCTCCCCCTACATATATTATTAGTTTCTTCGATTTACACGAACAATACACATTAAAACGATACACTTTTTTAGGATTTGAGAAGTGAGACTTTTAGGGATTAATTATGGTTATAGAAACATGTGTTTTTAATTTAAATGATTTGTTTACTTTTTGTACTTTAGAAAGACAACAGGGTTAAGAATAATTAGCTTATGCAAAATTAAATTACTTTATATTTAATATAATACTTTATTGAATTTACATGATAATATAAAATATTTTTCAATTAAATGACTCCTCCTGTGGCAATCATTTTAAATGGCTTGGATTACATCGTCGCCTACCTACATGACACTAACTACCTTTAATTAACTTTTACGCGAAGATTGTCTAGAAGAGCTCGCTCTTAGCAATAACATCGCTTTAATTTTATATATTTCTAAAAATGTTAAATTTTTGGATTTTATTAATAAACAATAAAAAAGTACTTATGTATTTAATACATTAACACTTAGTTGTATCCGTGGAAAGCAGAATTTAAAATTTATAGGTAGCGTGATATTTTTGGGTCAAACACAAAATCAATGGCTCGTCAGGTCTAAAAAATAAAACATGTTATATTGTTTTTGAAATCAGCCTTTATTTGTAAAGTAATATCTAGCTATTCTGAATCATATTGACATAGATCAGTCTGTCGTATACTCTCAGAAAATTACAATTTTATTTTTTTATGGCCACAGAAAAGATCAAATTGTCTACAGGTAATAACATAATTGTCACTTTGGTAGTTAACCAACTAAAAATTGTTTACAGATCTAGGAAAAACAGCTAAAAATATGCGTTACAAAACATCAAAGTCAAAATATAATGCAAACTGAAATGTTTTTAGATTATAAAAAATAATTGACACTGACCACAGATTGGACAACTTTCCTATAGAAATTCTACAGAAAAGAACTAGACGAAGAAGAAAAAGACGTCCACAGGAGAGATCACGTTTAACAAAATATAAGATGGCGGACTACTCGTATGTGTCAAGGCTAGCAGGAAAGCATAATCAAACTTGTAAACCTATCTCTAATTGTTATAGAACGTCGCGGTCTATATATTTATTTAGTTAGTACTTACCAATTTATGCAAAATACAGGAAAGATCTTCAAAACTCGACCAAAATCTTGTGTATCCTTTTAAATTGATATTTTTTATTAGCACAGACCTCATTACTCAGCATCATGGACGAATGAATGAGAGCTGTAGTAGAAATGCCAACATACTACTCGTAACATTAGTTTTTTGGCTGCGCTCAAAAATCTTACAAAATATTGATTTTTGTGTGTCCACAGGAAAAGACTGCAAATATTGTAACAATATGTTTATAGCTCTTTACCTACTATTAATCGTTTAATGGTAATTTATTGACCTTTCATATCTAAAAAGCTGTGTCATTTCTACGTCTAAGAATAATGATAGTAATTTACTTGCCTTTAGAAAATATTTTTTTACACCCTTTAAAGCGAACGGCTATGTATCCGAACAGGAGAATATATTTTGATACTACGTAGGCCAATATATTTTATTGTTTGACCTTAAAGAGTAAAAACAATTAAATTTTGTATGTTCATGATGCAGTGTATAAGAATAAAATAACAAGTAATTTTAAAAGTAGAACATAGAGGCTCCAGGTAGGCTGAACTATTTTTTTTGTTTTTGTTAATTCCATTTTCGTGAACCAGCCATATTGCCGTCTTTTTTACAAAAAATGATACCTGTCAACTTGAATAGCCATACTGGCAATGGCAAGCATACCGGAAACTGTTCCCAAATATTCCGTTTAGAATCCGAAATACATTATTTATTACATCTAAACAAGGTTATTAACAATATTGCTAACATCACGTATCTATGTTTTGGCTTGTCGTATCGTAAATCTATGACATTATATGATGTCATACTTGCAGTGACATGGCGTCGAACGTGGTTCATATAACAAAATAATAAAGGATAATTGTTCATAATGTTAGCACTTAGACCTGAGACTATTATCGGTTATTGAAATTCAGGAGGTGTCTGAATATTTTAGTATAAAATAGGCAGGGTTTTGCTGAAGTAAAAATAAAACACTGGTCAGTACTTACGTTTTTGTATTGCGGTAATTCCAAATAGTTAACACAATTTATTCACTCACAATAGACACACGTCTTACACTTGGTAGCCTTAGGAACCTTCTCCTTTCACAAGCTTAACAGAACTGCCGTTGTTGAATTGTTTGCCCGCCAATAAGGACAGTTTTTACCACCACCAATAACCTCCCTACTACTTCAATTTGATTGGTCAGGCGGGCAACCAATCAAAAGCCGTTCTGTCAGTCACCGGTAACCGCGTTAGTCAAATTAGTACTTTTAATACTTAAATATAAATATAATGCGTAAATTAATATTAATTACTGGATATTCGACTAATACTAAATTATTAATAGACAACAATAATTAGAAAATACCTACTCTGTAGGAAAAGGTGAATTCGGGAATTTTCACGAATTATGAAAAAACACGAATCCATACATATTTTTACGATTCGTCAATAACGTATCCCGTGTGAATGGGCTCTAAAATATTTTCCATAATTACCAATTCATCGACTAATATGACAGTAAAGTAAATAATATATTTATCTGTGAAAAAATGTTCGCAGAGTACGGTGTATTTCACATTATCTAATACGGATATAACATTACAGTGATAAAATAGTTGATGGTATTTTTTGTTTGTTTTTTACTTTGGTAGTAACAAAGGTTCCTTTGTTCCTTAGCTGGAGATTGGTGAAGATGTGATTTGCTAGTTCTTCGGTAGTTGATAAGGTTTAGCAAACCTGCGCTAAAACGTAATTTCCAAAAACTCACTTACATTACAAAGTGAAAAAAAAACTGCTATCATATTTTTTTTCACAGGGACATATCTGCTTAATTCATGGATTCCATAAAACCTCATCAATTTGCTCAATTTTACCAATTCACCATACTAAAAATATTTTACATGTACCATTAAAATATAATTTATTTTCTGTTAGTGGACAATATTACCCATATGTGATATAGCTTTATTGTGATTATAATAAGATAAGGTAAAAAGCATAATATAAGTGAAGGCCAGGAGCCTTCAGTGGACCGACCATCGTCTCGTGTATGCAATATCTAAATAAAATAGTATGAATGTACTGACGCAATATCAAGCCTATTCGATCCAATTGAGTTAAAACTAACCATTACATAGAATTGCCCGCATACATTGATAACTTGGTTAAAAATACTGAAAATATGAGCTGTCATCGAAACAGCGCCCGTCCTTAAAATTACGACAAAACTAACAGTATAGACTTTTTTTAAATAGAAATTGAATTTTATAATCATTCTCTAGATATTTTCCTTATATTTTGATAAAAGTAAGTGGTCCTCCGGGGGAGTACCACGCGGTTTGACGATACGAATACGTTACAATAATGTTCGTGCTCGCCCCACTGTACACGCCCCCTTTACTCCTAGTCAATACAAATTATTATAAAATCTAATGGAAACGTACATTTGAGTTGGCTGAGAATCAAACTTCCATTTCATACGCAAGAAATTATAATAGCAGTTGTTTTCACTTCAACTTCGAGTAATTAATTAACTGAATCATTAGAATATTATCATGCTTGCATTTTTCATTGATTCCAAACATCAATATTGTTTCGCATCCTGAAAAAAAGGATTATGGTAGTAAGTTAAATAATATCTATGGTCTCACCCAAAACACACTTTTGTCATAAAAAGTGATTTATTTACTTCATACGATATAAATGAACGACAATCTCACTTTGAATTCAGAATTTTCAGTAATGGCCAAGCTATCAAATGAACAATCATGTTTTTTTAATGCTTTGAATAAGCAACACAAACCAATCAGTTGCGATTATTTTACTGATTAAAGGTAGCGATGTTTTAAAAAAAGTCTAAGCTCCGAGTCGAATGACCAATAGAGCATACTGTGCTTCATCATCATCAGCCTATATACGTCCCACTGCTGGGCACAGGCCTCACCTTAACTATGAGGTGGTGCGAGCCATACTCCACTACGCCGGCTCAGTGCGGATTGGTGGGGGGGTGTGTGTAAGGTAAGTGACCAACCTTACTGTCAGATGTTATTAAGCCGCCCGAGGGCCTCCGACCAGGCTTAACGACTAATAGCAATCGATATTAACCGAGACCAACAGCTTAACGTGCCTTCCGAAGCACGAAGATGCTTGTAAATAGACGTCACTTTCATGGTCAGAATGGTCACCTATCCCAAACATGACCGCGCCGTAGGATGCATAACTTTTGGTATCATTACCAAAGCGCTGCTACCACTGCACCACAAGCACCTCACAAGCATACTGTGCTTACCCGTGGTCTATTTCCTTGTCCTATATGAATTGTTGAACCCAAGCACTGCATGTTGTTGGAACTCATTAAACAGATGACTTGCTTTTTGGGTTGCTGTGCAAAAAATTCAAATTTCATCGTTATCATAATTATCAGCAGGACGTCCCCCTGGTCAGTTACAATTACAACAAGTTGCTTTTAGTCGGGTTCTTATATGATCGTCTGTCCATTTGTCAGCAAAAGCCCTAAACAAACTTTCCTTTTCTTTTATTTTTGGCCCTGTCATCATCCCTTATCATATCAGCCGTTTGAGGCCCACTGCTGAGCATAGGCCTTTCCCAAGGATCTCCACCACGTACGGTTGCTGCGCTCCCGCAGCCTTCTGCGACCTTTACCAGATCAGTCAGTCAGTCATCAGTCCACCTTCTAGCGGGCCTGCCCAAGAAGCGTCGTCCGGCACGCGCGAGCCGTTCGAGAACCGCACCGCCCAACGGCCATCGGTTCGTCACGCTGTGTCCCGCCCTTGAACGAATATAAGCCCTCTGTCAATCCTTCGAGCAATGTCGGTCGATTTAGTTCTCCTGTGTATCTTTTCAATTCTGATTGGATCGTGCAGGAAAATACCAAGCATCGCCCTCTCCATCATACACATTAAGTAACTAAAAAGTTTAGTAGAATACATACGAAATTTTGAAAGTGGTACAATACGTTACCTTCACTCGACTGCAGGTCAGCAAGTTCAGCTCAAAATTGATTTAAATGGGACGAAACTTACCATGTCTGTATTTTTCCTAAAAAAAATAAAGCCGAATTGGGTGAATACATCGCGATCAGAAAGAGCTTACTACCTTACCACAATTGTCCACAATTGCTTGAACTCATTTAAGTCACAATTGCTAAAAGTCTTTTTCATATTAATTTGATTGATCTGATCATAGATCATAATAATTTTTCTAACGAGAATCGATCATTACTGTAGGATCACTATTGACACTGTCTACGTAACTGTAATTTTCAAGAATAAAGAAATGAGGTTCATTATCAAAAAGTGTACAAAAACCTTTCTCTCTATTCTCGATAAGTCATATTGGTTAATCACTTTTAAAAGGTGACACGAAGCTTGCTTTAGTATTTTGGAATTTAGTGTAAAGTGATATAGAATGTAACTGTAAAACTGGTGAATATTTTCACCTTAGATTTTCTAATAATATATTTTTCTGATAACATAGTCTGGATGCACCGTAATAAAGTAATTTTACAGACACAATCCCTTAACGACAAAGTAAGTCAATGTTGTTAACTACAATAAGCCAGTAAAGTAATAAGAATGCAGATAGCCTATGTTATAGGAAAAAATAAGATAAATACAAAGAACCATATCACTTACTTTCCACTCTGAAATTATTTCACAGTTGGGCAAGAAAAAAAAATGAGCAGTCATTTAATAATTCAATTCAACAAGAAAAACAGAAATACTGATTTTAGTATCGTAAAATGCAAGACATGTAGCAAGCACGCACGGGAGGCGATAATGCTACGAGTGTTAGCTATCTACCAAGCTTCGACTGCTACCAAGGCTCTACTAAAGAAAAGGGGATTCAAAATGTCGTACACGTAAAAAACACACCAATCATAACCATATTACCTGATTTCATGGATTTTTCAATGAAATTTTAAGTTTTTTTCACTCCAGAGAGGAGCTTTCTCTAAAATCATCTTTTGTTTTTTTCTAAAAAATAACCCAATACCCATTTTTTCAGAATGAATTGATTTTAGTGGGTGGCCTTGATAAATAATGAATTATTGACCTATTCGGACTGATACGCCTGATATTATCGTGTGATGCAGCGGTCGTGTTACAAAAGTGTCAAAATTCCAAATAAAAGGACTTGAATTGTATGTTTTATTTAAGACGAGTCGTGCAGAATGCGTGAACATTCCAGAGCCACAATGGCCTGTTAAAATACAACAACAATAAAAATATACACTTACCATTAAACAATAATTGGTTATTATCACGCATATTTTTTGGCCTTCCTATTAAGAAAAATATATTATTCCTACTTTGATGTATCCCTAAAATTATTATTATTTTGATGATAACGTAAGACTTGAACACGCCTCTATGTTGCAGCCGTGCGATTGTGAAAATACTCCTGTATTTTGTCCAAACAACGAGATTGACAAATTGGGTCTTTAGGAAAATTAATATATATAATATTTTAGGTACTTACGGACAGAGTAACACATAGTAGAACTAGTCCCAGTAACAGAAATATGCGCATTGCTGCAGATCTTTCAACAACACGCGTAAAACTGTCTAAAATCGCAGTTTGTAGAATTTAACAGGGATAACATCTTACGTGAAATTTCATTATTGTGCTAACGCGTTCATTTTAATTAGGGTGAAAATCAGGTGGGAAATTTTATAACAACTATGAAAAGGTTTCTACGTGTTCAAGTTAATCACTTTTTCTTTGCAGAAGTTACCTTGTCTAATTTATTCTAGTTATGAGTATTATAAAAGTTATTTTACAATTGATCCCAAGCTACTGTATTGATTTTAATCAATAGTTTATTTTTTAATATTTTTTATTGTTGAACTCCTTTCTGTACTCATTCGGTTTTTGCGTTTGTTAAAAAGAAATAATGATATTTGAAGTTGTTAAAAAGAAATAATGACATTCGACTTTATTTAGGTATTCTCTCTAGATATATGTGGATTTAGTGTAAAAAGATTAGTTTACTTACCTATTTGATAAAGTAGGCTGTATAAGCTAAGACCGGTTTTCGTTTGTGTTCCATTAAAAAAAAAGAGTGCCTATTGATGAGTGTGAGCTAAACGATGTTTTGTGCGGTGTAATTCCTTTACGTTAAAATAAAACTAAGTCCTGAGTTTAATTTGATGTTTTTCTCCATAAGTCCCACATATATAGCAAACCCAAAAGCCTATTGAAAATTTCGGAAAGTAGGAATTTATTTATGAATATAAATAAATTCCAATAATCCTTAGACTACCTGAAGAACCTAGTAATGATTAATTAATTACTGGGAAATACTCACATTGCCTCGTCCAACGGAAACATTTCGCATCTAACAATCTTCGCATCGGATTTATATGCATGCACACTGCATGTTTTGTAGCTTATGATTTATTTATTTATTTGAAATATACATTTTTCCACTGCACAATACAGCGTGACATTTTAGTGGTAGTTTTCCCACAGCAGGACGATTTACCTTAAGTAGTACTCGTTCTATCGAATCATGCGAATTATTTTTTCAAAATAAAAATAATTTTGTTCTCAACTCATCAATCAAATAATCAGCATCTAGGAAACGATAGTAATTTTTGCCGCTAAGTAAAAGAAGCTCGCGCACTGAGTAATACAGCATAAACTGCGCCGCACGCGCTTCGCGGAACGAGTTGCTTCACAACAAACAACAACACTAACACAAAGGCACCGCCGTGCTCTCAGTTGTACCGCGATTGCCGTCCGCAAAACAACGCAAGCGCAAGGCACAAATTGTTGCCGCAAAAATGGATCGCCATTACGGTTTTTCGAATGTGGAGTACGTATCAATGGTGCAATTGTACGCGAGGGCGAATTATTTCGATGCGATTCGCATGCCGCCCGTCGCCTTTACGCGGAACGGCAGCACATGGAGTCGCTTCGCCGTCGCGGTGTTCTGAACCCGCAAGTACCACATGCCCGGACGATCGTAGCAGCAATCCAGCGGCTACTCGATCACGGGCAGTTCCAGACGCCAGCGCGTCATTTTTGCAGTGAGTGACATAGATTAGCTATACCTACATGTGTTACACCCGTGCGAAGCCGCTAGTGCAAAGGGTGGGTCGCTAGTATTAAATAAAATCAAATTGTTTAAACTTGTTGACTGATTTCAAATTGGCTGTTCAGTCTGTCTGTTTCATGACACTTGTCAATGATAGAATGAGAGCTATTTTGTTCGCCATTAAAAATCACTCAACTCAAACAAAAACTTACACATGGAGCTTTCGCAACTCTGGTTCTATCTGTTATTTAAACTCAACTTTGAATGTCATTATTTATTTTAAACAAACGTAAATACCGACTGAGTACAGAAAGGAGCTCAACAATCAAAATAATTTAAAAATAAAAAACAATTGATTAAAATCAATCCAGTAGCTTGGGATCAATTCTGACATTAGGTACTTTTAAAATTTTTATAACTAGAATAAATTAGACAGGGTAACTTCTGCAAAGAAAAGTGATTAACTTGAACACGTAGAAACCTTTTCATAGTTGTTACAAAATTTCCCACATGATTTCACCCTAATTA
Organism: Pyrausta despicata; assembly: GCA_963921415.1. Lineage (NCBI taxonomy): Eukaryota > Metazoa > Arthropoda > Insecta > Lepidoptera > Crambidae > Pyrausta > Pyrausta despicata. The sequence continues at coordinate 8,622,520 of OY992870.1, read as the reverse complement.
AAATGAACGCGTTAGCACAATAATGAAATTTCACGTTAGATGTTATCCCTGTCAAATTCTGCAATTATCGTCAGTTGTACGCATGTTGTTGAAAGATCTTCAGCAATGCGCATATTTCTGCTACTGGGGCTCGCTCTACTATGTGTAACTCTGTCCGTAAGTACCTACAAATATTTTACATAATAATTTTACTAATGAACCAATTGGTCAATCTCGTTGTTTGGACGAAATACAGGAGTATCCTCTCAATCGCGCGGCTGCAATATTGAGGCATGTTCAAGTTTCACGTTATCATCAAAATAATAATAAAAATGTTTTTTTTTCTCATTAGGAAGGCCAAAATGTTTTTTGCGTGGTAGTAAAATTTATTTGTGAAACGGTAAGTGTATTTTTTATTGTTGATGTATTTTAAGAAGCCATTGAGGCTCAGAAATGTTCACGCATTCTGCATGACTCCAGTCTTAAAAATAAAACATACAATTCAAGTCCCTTTAAATTTTGAGTCTTGTGTAAAACGACTGCTGCGTAATACGATTATATCAGGTGTACCACCTACCTCGACTGCAAATCTAAAGCTCAGTCCGATTAGGTCTATAATTAATTATTTATCAAGCCCACACACAAACATCAATTCATTCCAAAAAAGTGGGTATTGGGTTATTATTACCCCATCGAAATGTTCGAGAAAAACACGTGATGACTATGTAAAAAAGCTCCTCTCAGGAGTGAAAAGAAAAACTAAAAAATTTGCAGAAAAATCCATGAAATAAATTAATAAAATAAATTGCGACATCACACACACTGCACCGACCCCAAACTAAGCACTTGTGTTATGGTTGGTGGGTTTTTTACGAGTGCGACATTTTGATTTTCCTTTTCTTTAGTAGAGCGTTCGTAGCAGTCGTAGCTTGGTAGATAGCTAACACTCGTAGCATTATCGCCTCCCGTGCGTGCTGGCTACATGTCTTGCATTTTACGATACTAAAATAAGTATATTTTTCTTGTTGATTTGATTAATTAAATGACTGCCCATATTTTATTTGTTGCCCAATTGTAAATTAATTTCAGAGTGGAAAGTAAGTGAGATGGTTCTTTCTATTTATTTTGAGGTTCTTTAACATAGGCTATCTGCACTATCTGCATATTTCACTGGCTTCTAGTCAAAAAAACATTTACGATTTTGTCGTTAAGAGATTGTGTCTGTAAAATTGCTTTATTACGGTGCGTCCAGATTATGTAACAAAACATGTTATAAAACATTGTAACAACATAACATACTTTATAAAAAACACATACATGTAACAGAAGTTATATAACACGGCTAACATTGCAATGTTACGTAAAGATTATGTAACATTTGACAATGTTAGCCGTGTTATACATATAACAGAAGCTATATAACACATATAACATTGCAATATTACAAACAATTTGTATGTGTTTGTTTTAAAACATGTTATGTTTTGAAGCACCGTAATTTTGCAATATAAGACGTGTCATAAAATGTTACACAATCTGGACGCACCTTAAGACATGTGTTATACGTCTAAAGGTGCGTCCAGATTATGTATGTCACGTCATGGCGCCAAAATATAGGTGGAAAACTGGAGACCATTGTACGACAATAAAATGCAATCATCGTTAATACTCACTTGTTTATTATGTATCAAAAAAAAAATTGAAAAATCGTACCATCAAAAGTACTAATATGACTATTTCGATCAAAAAAAAAGCAAAAAATTCAAACAAATCAAATATTGTTGTGCAAATTTAGGTAAGAAAAACAAAACAGCGCGGTATTGTCGCTTACTCATTAAGTGACCGCGCGAATAAATATTTTTGTACATATAAAAAAAATGTTCTAATCTATGTTTGTTTATAGTAACTACGATCGCGGTTTGAAACTATTCACCAGTTTTACAGTTACATTCTATATCACTTTTCACTTAATTCCAAAACACTAGCTGAAAGCTAAAATTTCTTGTCACCTTTTAACAATTGATTGAACAATATGACTTACTTATAGAGAATAGAGAAAAAGGTTTTTGTACACTTTTCGATTGTGAACCTCATTTTTTATTTGTGAAAATTACAGTTATGTAGATGTCGCAGTAAGATAGATAAAGCCGTAATATAGTTATATCCCTAGTGATATAATTATATACCGTAACATAGTTATACGAAAGCGATTCATTACTATCTCACTAGGAATATAGTTATAAAACGGTCCAAGTTTAGTGATATAACTATATTACTAGATTCAGTTTAGTGAAATAGCTTTCGGAGTGTGCGGCGCAAAAGATTGGTAACCTAAAACTGCAATACAACTTTCAAACATTACATTGGATGATCCTATACCAAATAAAAAAATGTCACTCAGAGAAATATGCCAAAAATTGTCGCGCTTTGGAGTTCAAGGTTATCTGAAATGTTCGTGTAAAAATCGAATGTACAGTGTTCTCCTGAAAGGTGTGCCTGTAAGAAGCATTCAGTTCAGTGTAATTCTAGTAATTCGGTATATAATTAAATCACTAGGGATATAACTATATTACGGCTTTATCTATCTTACTGCGACATAGACATTGTCAATTAAACTCCTACATTAATGATTGATTCTCATTAGAAAAAATATTATGATCTGTGATCATCACTCAGATTAATCAAATTAATATGAAAAAGACATTAAGCACTTGTGACTTAAATGAATTCAAGCAATTGTGGTCCATAAGGTGATAAGCTCTTTCTGACCGCAATCGTATTCACCTATTAATTTGACCTGATTTTTATTCAGGAAAAATACAGACATGGTAAGTTTCGCCCTATTTAATTCAAGTTTACGGTGAACATGCAGACTGGTATTTCCTTACGCGATCGAATCAGTAATGAAAGATACGCAGGGAACTGAAACTAAATCGACCGACATTGCTCGAAGGATTGCTCAGCTAAAGTGGCAGAGGGACCTTATATTCGTTCAAGGGCGGGACACAGCGTGACGAGCCGATGGCCGTTGGGCGGTGCGGTTCTCGAACGGCTCGCGCGTACCGGACAACGCTCCGTGGGCTGGCTCTCTAGAAGGTGGACTGATGCTCTGGTGAAGGTCGCAGGAAGCTGCTGGCTGCGGGACCGCAGGACTGAACGTGGTGGAGATCCTTGGGGGAGGCCTATGCTCAGCAGTGGGCGTCAAACGGCTGATATGATAAGGGATGATGACAGGGACAAATGGATAGACGATCAAGTAAGGTTTGCAGGATTGAACTGACTGAAAGCAACTAGTTCTTATTGTAACTGAACAGGGGGTCGTCCTGCTGATGATTTTGATAATAATGAGATTCGAATTGTTCACAGCAACCCAAAAAGCACGGCCTCTGTTTAGTGAGTTCCAACAGCATGAAGTGCTTGGGCTTAACAATTAATATAGAAAAAGGAAAAATACCGCGGGTAAGCACAGTATGCTTCATGGGCCATTCTACTCGGAGCTTAGACTTTTTCCAAAACTTTGCTACCTTTAATCAGTCCTCAACAAAATAATCGAAACAGATTGGTTTGTATTGATTACATATCATTCAAAGCATACATATAATTTAAAAAAAACATGATTGTTCATTTGATAGCTTGGCTATTACTGAAAATTATGAATTCAAAGTTAGATTGTCGTTCATTTATATCCTATTAGCTGACCCGGCGAACTTCGTACCGCCTTAGCGTTGCAATGATTGAACAATGTCATCGAATGACATTGACATTAGTTACGCGCGTTTTTTAAAATATGCAAAATTAAATGTAATATTTTGCAATATTTCTGAGTGATTTTCTTAATATTTTTTTTCGTTAGAACCTTCTCCTAATAATAACAAATACAACAAAAAAAGAATTAGTGAAATTGGTCCAGCCATTCACGCGTGATGCCGTGACTAAGAAAAACGGGTTTCATTTATGTATATTTATAGATAGATGAAGTATCTAAATTAATCCCTTTTCTATGATAAAAGTGTGTTTAGGGTGGGACCATATTATGTTACGTTTACAAATTAAAAGTAGGCGTTTCCCTTTAAGTTTTTTGATATTTTTTGTAATTGTGACTTTGGAAAGTCTGTTTTTTTTTCTTGAATATTATGGCTAATTGGCGAATTTGCCATAATATTATATCTGCTGAATTGCTAGATTGTGAATAGGGTTTGCAATATCGCAGCATTTTTAACAGCTGGAAATTCGCGAAAAATTGGCTTCTACAGATAAATGCGGTAATTCCCGCCAAATTAAAAAACCTCTGCGCGCGCCGGTCATATTTAACTTATCATGATCCTTTTTTTTCAGGGTGCGAAATTATATTGATGGTTGGAATCAATGAAATATGCGAGCATAATTCAACAACTGCTATTAAAATTTCTTACGTAGGTATGAAATAAAAGTTTAATTCTCAGTCAACTCGAATGTACGTTTCTATTAGATTTTATAATCATTAATATTGACTAGGAGTGAAGGGGGCGTGTACAGTGGGGTGAGCACGAATATTATTGTAACGTATTCGTATCGTCAAACCGCGTGGTACTCCCCCGCAGGACCACTTACTTTTTACCCGACTACGGCGAAGCAAAAGGAGGGTTATGATTTTGACCTGTATGTATGTATGTATGTATGTGGGTATGGATGTTCATCTGTTCCCTCGTAACTTCTAAACTACTTATCAGAATTCGACAAATGACATATCATTAGAAGCGTCTTAATTGTCCGCTGGTTGTAGGCTATATGGGATTTCACAAAATCTAATGTGGCGCCCTCTGGCGGACAAAACATACGAAGTAAAAAAATAAAGTTAAGATAAATATGCCGTGTTTGGTATCATTTGAAAGCGCTTTACTTGTACATTTTGAATATATATATATTACTAGCATTTGCTTGTGACTTTACCTGTATTCATGGGCTGATTGTATATAATTCACATCTTTTTTACCCGACTATATATGTGGCTCTTAGCAGAGTAAGATCCATAGATGGATTATGGATTAGTTCACTGGAATCTAGCAAATTACTAAAGAATCCACATGACCAAAGATCGTTCGAGGAGTTGGAAAGATTGAGAAATCAATGAACCCAAGATTAATCTATTTAGAACTCCAAAATATGTTAAATAAAAATAAAGTTTAAAAACTAACACCCGACTACTTAAAAACATGTTCTAAAAAGTACGAAACAAGAAAACACTCTCCAATGAAATTACTTAGTATGTACAAACTATTAAATATTTACCGTTATTAAATAAACTAACTTACACATATTATTATATTTTAATATATTTTCAATTTATAATATTGATAGAGAAATGTTTTAAGGATAAAGCCGTGGTCGTATGCCATAAGAATAATAAATTAAAAAAAAGTGGTATACGACCACGGCTTTATCCTTAAAACATTTCTCTATCAATATTATAAATGTTTGGAGAGTGTTTTCTTGTTTCGTACTTTTCAGAGCGTGTTTTTAAGTAGTCGGGTGTTAGTTTTTAAACTTTATTTTACCAAATGTAAATATAAGGAAAAATATCTAGAGAAAGTCTTTAAAATTCTATTACGACCTATTAAAAAGAAGTCCATACAGTTATAATTTGGAATAATTTTGAACAGCTAGACGGTGAAGCTTTGTTAGTTTTATGTAAAGAAGTGCCTGAACAGCTATGCTTGCTGATTTGATATAGTTGATGGAATCAGGCGTTACTTTGGAAGTCCATGCCTTACGCTTAAAAAGAGGATTGTTTTGCCTTAAATTTCCACTAAAACACTAAATCGTTTAGTCATTACTGTTAGTTTTGTCGTAATTTTAAGGACGGGCGCTGTTTCGATGACAGCTCATGTTTTTAACCAAGTTATCAATGTATGCGAGCAATTCTATGTAATGGTTAGTTTTAAAATTACTCAATTGGATCGAATAGGCTTGATATTGTGTCAGTACATTCATACTATTTTATTTAGATATTGCATACACGAGACAGATGGTCGGTCCACTGAAGGCTCCTGGCCTTCACTTACATTATGCTTTTTACCTTATCTTATTATAATCACAATAAAGCTATATCACATATGGGTAATAGTGTCCACTAACAGAAAATAAATTATATTTTAATGGTACATTAAAATATTTTAGTATGGTGAATTGGTAAAATTGAGCAAATTGATGAGGTTTTATGGAATCCATGAATTAAGCAGATATGTCCTTGAAAAAGAATTTATGATAGCATTATTTTTGCATTTAGATAGTTATAAAAATAAACAAAGTTAAAACATATAAGTAACAAGGAAAACACAATTGAGTCTAAACCTGGTGAAAACGTAACCTAAAGATCTAAAGGATGCCAATACACTATAAAGTACTACAAGGAAGTGTACTAGGACCTCTTCTTTTTAGAATTTATAATGATTTCCCACGTGTTACCAATCATCATATTATGACCTTTTTATTTTCTTATGATAAAGATCAGAGTATTCAAATCGATATTAATAATAATTCGGCATTCCTAATCAAATGGTAGATATCAAATAATTTGTCAGTAAATTTGTCAAACACCGATAATACTGGAATCGATAATGACACCCAGGTATTTCACACTACTAGCAGTCTTAAGGGGTTGTAGTCGCATGTTGCCGATGGTGAAATGCAGGTGTGCACAATGATATTGGTGTCATCAGCTAGCGGAGAAGTGGCACGAGAAATGAAAAAGGGAATATTTCAAGGAAGGTGTTTGCTACCACTATGAAGGACAATGGAGACTTGTCTTAATAGGGTGACTGTATAGGGTGAAGACCACTTTACGACAATAAATGAAAACATCTGCAATACTAGTTCACATTAAGTATGTTATTACGAAAAAATATTGTTCTCTGACTTAACTATTGGGCAAATTTTATTTTATTTTTTGTGTATGTACTAGTATCATAATTAATAAGACATGTATATTTTATTTTACTGTCGTATTGTGGTCTCCACCCTGATTTTGCGTTTAACCGTCGAGACTTTATATGAATTTTGGACCAAAAGCTACAAGAGACTCTTCTTATTGAGTGAGAATAGCTCTATGCTTGTTGATTTTACAAAAATCTTCTTTTATTAGTTTTAGTCAACCGAGATGGTGAAAATAAAATTTTAAAGTATTTCTTTATTCTGTGCTAGAGGTAAGTTTATAGAGTGATTTTGGCCATTATTGACGGAACGAATAACAAACTATCTACAGGCCTGCTCGCTACCAAATATGTATGGAAGTGATTGTCTTTGGACCATAATTGCTCTTGAGGGTTTTTGAACTTTATGAAGCATTATTAAATCTTAGTATAGAAGGCCTGTTAATATTATGACAGTGGGCAACAAATTGCCTTCCGTTCATAGATTACCTCCGTGAAAGTAGAACCCCGTTTCTACTTTCACGGAGATTTGGTCCTGAGGTCCCCAGATATACAACTTAACAGGCAATGAACAAAACACTTTTTCGTATTGTTTGAATAATTTTATTTTTGTGTTTAACAGCCCTCTAAGCATGATTCACGGTGATAAGATGATTTATCCTGGTAATTTTTTAGATATTTCTTATCTAAAAAATAAAAAACCCGAAGCATAAAACGTTACAACTGCTTAGTAGAAAAAAATTAAAAAATGCTTAAGATTAATTTTAACCATCGCTTAAGATTGAGCATAAAAGTTGCGGTGAAATCTTTTTCATCCCACCATCTCGGAAAGAGTGATTTTGCTCTTCAATATCTGAGTGGAAAAGCCGTTTTTATTCACTAGAGGTTAAAGTAAATTTGAATTTAGAACATCGTGTGCACCAAGTTTGTGAATTAAAAAATCATCAAACCTATTTATCTACCTACTATAGCTACCTCTATGGCGCCGAATATATCATTCAACATTATTTTAATTAATTTGTTAAAAACTCAAACTCGGAACCTTCTTGGTGTTCCTTTTTTCAATTTGCTTTGTTGGTGGTTCTTTACGCGGCATTTTTTCATGTCATTGTTCAACCTTATATTAAAAACAAGAAACTTGAAAACAAGTGAAAAAACTAAAATGAGTGATTCTAGCGACGAGGAAGTTTGTTTGACGCCAACAGAATTGACTGAAACTGTTAATAATGCGCAAATGATCTTTCTCCCTCAACAATTACGAGAAGTATTTAAAACAGTACGTTATGTTCAACACGTGGCGACTAGCAAAAGGAGCCAAAACTTTCTCAACGTTTTGCTGGCATATTTTATAGAATTATCCGAGAACAAGAAAGCAAGCACTCGAAAAACAGTACACAAGTGACTAACACCAATATTACAGTACCCAACAAAAATATTACACTCAATTTAAATAACTGTAGCAACGTTACTTTAATTTTTTATTAATTATAACTAAGTATTATCTTGTTATAATTTAAAGATTATTAATACTTACCTATCATATTGTAGTAGTTAACGGTTTTATTTGCATTTAGTCATTTCCTCGCTGAGGTGGAATGAAAAGTTACGTGTTGCACTCGAGTGCAAAGATTTTTTCACCTCGTGCTCTTTTGATTCCCTCGCTAACACTCATGATTCTAATTTTGAATCACTCGCTGCGCTCGTGATTCAATTTTAGAATCCTTCGCTTGCTCGGTCATCAAAATTGAACACGCGGTTAAAAAACAACTTTGCACTCTTGTATAACAAATAACTATTGTTTCCCGTTACGAAAACTACAAATGCTTCGTATTTGTTCCTTGAGAACAAGAGGCTATATCAGTAAATAAATCAATAAATGTTTCAGCGAACACACCAAGTAATTAACTAGCCCCAAACTATGTTAAATAAATATTGACAGCCTTATAAAAAATAAAAAAGACTAGGCACAGTCTTTTTCTATACTTATTAGCAAAAAAACCCTTGTTCACAGTAATCAGGATCAAAACAATGCGTGAAAACAAGTCGTTGACTTATCATCAATTTGGCTTCGAGTTATTTATTATTTGGATCTTTAAAATATGAGGGATGAAATAATCATAACTTTGAATCATGTATGCGTTGAATTGTTGCAGCTCTCGATATTATTTTTCATCCTGAAAAAAAAATGATTATCAGTGAAATAGATCCAGCCTAGGAGAAGCCCGACTCGCTAGCCTCGCTTCTCTGGTTGCCTCGCAGTGGGTGTAAAAAGTTGAGTAGTATTAACCTCGGATAAAAAGGTGTTTTTTGACTTTAACTAGCTTGAACCCTACGCTGCACTTGAAATCTACCATAACCTCCCTCTGACGCTTAAGAGGTAAGGCTTGTAACTATTTTGCTACGTTCGGGTGTTAACCTTCAAAAACGTTAAAATCCTGCGCAGCAATCGGGGTCCAAGGTGACGCCTTCGCCTTAAAACACCACCTTGGTTAATAATCCTCTAAATTTAACATTCATCCCAGTAGATAAATAATTGTTCGTACGGGAATTGAGGACATGAAAACTGTTCTACGCGGACGAAAATGCGTGGTGTTTTGTTCGTTTAGTGAAACGTTTTATTTTTCAAAGCGTAAAGGGACTGTAGACCTGACTGTAGATTTAATTTATACCTACTCCATACCTACAGTTGTTTCATTTTTTCCTTTAAGGTCTAGTTTTTCAATAGTCAGATAAATAGTTATCGGACTGTTATAAGTAAGCTGACCGAATTTAAGATGGCATGACAATAAGATAGATAAAGCAGTAATATAGTTATATCCCTAGTGATATAATTATATACCGTAACATAGTTATACGAAAGCGATTCATTACTATCTCACTAGGAATATAGTTATAAAATGGTCCCAGTTTAGTGACATGCTTATATTACTAGATTAAGTTTAGTATTATAAATATATTACTTGATTGAGCTTAGTTAATAGAAATCTACCAGATATAATTTAAAAAAAAACATATTTTATTAGTTTTATCTTTATTAAAAAATCATCTATATGTATCCTGCAGTCAGTGACAATACTTTGTGACATTAACGCGTATTAAAGTAATTTTAATTGTAATCAAATTTATTAATCATATTTATTAAAATTTAAACATTAACAATGCGATTAAAACTAATTTAAAATTTAAAATTTTCTAAAGCAAATCAACAGTTTTGAGATATCTATGTTTCTTATCAACTAAGTTGAGATCTTGGTTTATTTAAAAGTATTTTTTATTTTTTGTTCAGACAAGGATCGGTTTCATGACATCTAGAATTACATGGCACTCAATGCTTCTTACAGGCACACCTTTTAGTAGAACACTGTATATTCGATTAATACACGAACATTTTAAATAACCTTGGCCTCCAATGCGCGACAATTTTTGGCATATTTCTCTCAGTGACAAGTTTTTATTTGGTATAGGATCATCCAATGTAATGTTTGAAAGCTGTAATTGCATTTCTGGGTAACCAATCTTTTGCGCCGCACACTCCAAAAGCTATTTCACTAAACTAAATCTAGTAATATAAGTATATCACTAAACTGGGACCGTTTTATAACTATATTCCTAGTGATATAGTAATGACTCGCTTTCGTATAACTATGTTACGGTATATAATTATATCACTAGGGATATAACTATATTACGGCTTTATCTATCTTACTGCGGCTTACTTTATCTATCTCCATCCTTAACGTTACCTTTTCCTATCAAATAAATCAGTTTTATTTCCTTTGGAGGTATGGAAAAACTGAATAAACTAGGCTCTTGGTTGCATGACTCGAACATAAGGGGTACCATACACATACCTTTTTTTCCTTTCCTTTCGAAGCATACAGCATAGATGAGCCCAAGCATTGCATAGCTAAGATGTTCAATAAACAAAAGACATGCTTCCTGGCTGGCTATGGAACAAGAAATATATAAACTATTATATTATTACAAGATTTAATGAATGAGCACACAAAGGACTCATTAAGTTGGGAAAACAATGTTGTATTGCAATGACTAACGCGTCACATAGCTACACTGTATGTATAATATGATTATGTCAGCTGACTTCCGGCAGTATCGGAGGGTTTCGAGTTACCTAGTTATTTTATTGGTTTTGATTTTAATAAGGTAGCTACCTACTTCGATTTAGTAACAAGATTTTTTTTGTGTGCAAATATATGATGACTCATGCAGGTGTACTTACTAACTCGTGTCCAGCGCTTTATATAAATTAAAAACTTACACGGTCCCTCGGAGCTTTCCTAAAACAAATATTCAGATGAAATCCCACTTCACACTGTAGGTACGGTAACAGTACCAGAAGTTTATGCTTAAAAGTTTTGGTCCGTGTTTTTCGGATTTGGTTCATAATAAATGCTTATTATTATTATGTTTTTTTTCTCGGGACAGACCGAAAGTATTGCTTCTTTCTGCCAGTCTCGGTAGAAAAATGAGACTCACGGGCCTAAGCCAAGTGGGCGTTGCCCTTACTATTATCTACATGTGGTGATGTGTGGTCATCCTCTAAAAAATTTCTGACGAAACGGCACGTGTTCAGTATGGCCGCCTTCTGCATAGTTATGTAGGTTATTATTATTATTATAAATGCCTTGTATAATATAATTTTCGACGGCGGTAGAGCTCGACAGAGATTAACATACGACGTGACCGTGACGTGACCAGCGAGGAGCACACGGTGAGGGCACCTCGTTGATCAACACGATCTGATCCTTAATCCTTCATCCTCTCATAGTTCGGTTTCGGTGAGGACACGGTAATCCAACATGACCGGAGCGGAGATTAGAGCTCTCCACGGGGATGTTATACAGGAAACTTCCCGAATACGTGCTTTTTCTGAGAAATCTATGGAAGAAAATCTCAGATACGATTTTGATTGACCAAGTGAGGTCGGCACTGTAATCTGTACATCGCCTAAACAAGCCTCAGCATTAAAAACATCCACTTAGGGAATTGTGAAGCCTGGACTTCTTAATCTTTTCTTATTTTTATTTTCTTATTATTTGTAAGAAACTGGGAATAGAGTAATGGAATCAAATGATCTAGGTATTTACTTACAGTAGCTGAAAGATAATAGTGATCATCGTAGTGATGTCCGTCCGTTATTTTTTTAAGAAAAATGTGTATAGTATCTACGGAAGTCCCTTGCAACGCACACGTCTAAAATAGGGCAGAAATAGGAAATCGAATATGGCCCGATTATCGGTTACAATCAGATGACCGTTTCCGATCGTGGGCGGGCAGCGTTTAAGGAAAATTCGATTGCCACAAGCGGGGTTTGAACCCGAAATCCTCTCTTATTCTCTTCATTGAGCTGTAGTTACTGTTACTCCATCGCAATCGGTTTGCTTAATGTTTGTGTTAACTTCACAATAAACGTTAAAGTACTTTAAAGAAATATATAATCAAAGCAGAGAAGAGGGGAGACGAGAGGAGATGTGTTTTAAATAACGAATCCGATTTCGTTATTTCCACATCTCCTCTTCGCTTAACTTTGGTGGAAATGTATCAAGCGGAGAGTGGAAGATGAGAAATGATGATGAAAAATTTCAAAGCTGCCCCATCCCCAGGGGTGACTTCTTGTTCTAAAATGCATCATAACATCTCATGTCATCAGCTTATAACTACCTCGTGTGTGCATAAGTTTTGAGACGAAATAAAAGTTGCATAACTTTTTTTATAATTAACATATATTTCTAAAATTTTCAGTAAACAATTAGTAGATAATAATAAACAAAAAATTATTATTATTATTAAAAATGACCACCCTTGTTTTTAATACAGGCCCTTAGACGATTTGGCCAGTCATCAATGACGGCATGAATCTTTTCCAGCGGGATTTGCTTTGCTTCTCGGACAAGAGCTCGCCTCAGTGACTCCAAGTTTGGGTGGGACTTTCGGCAGGCCCTGAGCTCTAGCTCAGCCCATAAAGCATAATCCAGCGGGTTGAGGTCGGGACTGGAAGAGGGCCATTCGTTCGCCGCGATGAAGGCCGGCACATTTTCCCTCAACCACGCTTGGGTGGTTTTTGCTTTATGGGATGGCGCTGAGTCCTGTTGGAAAACCCAATCCTTGTTGTGAAACAAAGTAAGGGACAGGGGTTTTACAACAGGCTCTAAGATGTCAGTTTGATAGTTCTTGGCTTTCACCTTGACGCCTTATTGACAGAAATGGAGCAGAGTAACACCTTCATACGAAACTCCCAACCATACCATCACACTAGCCGGATGATATGTAAGCGAGACATTCCGTGCTGAAGCTGGGACGTCCTTGCTACTTTTTGCATACATTTTATTGTTTTGTCGGTTGAACTTTTCTTCGACAGTAAAGATTTTCTCATCGGTGAAGAGTATTTTCCTCGCATCGTGTCTCTTAAGCAGTATTGGACAACGTTCGCGTCGCAATTTACGAAGGCGATCGTTTAAAAAATGAACTTTCCTACGGCTACACGCCTTCACCTTAAGATCATATTTCAGTACTGTTGATTGAAACGCGCTAAATATTAGTCTGCAGACGCAGAACTAGTTTTTTTCGTAGTTCGACATGGATTTCGGCGAAGTCGCTCTCGGATGATTTTGATGTTCGCAGGCGTCCTTACAGAGCGCGGCCGACCACTCCTTTGGCGATCTTGCAAAGAACTTGTCTCCTTGTATCGTTTAATAGTGTAATACCCGAAGTTACGGCTCACACCAAAAGTATTCACCTCACGGAAAATCTCCATTGGTTTTTTTCCCGCCTTAAATAGCGAAATCACGGTCGCATGCAATTCTTTTGTTCTCTCCATCACGAGAAAATTGAAAGAAATGAATTTCAAAATCAAAGGAATTAAAAGTTAACATTCGAAATTCAAAATTAGAAAAAGAAATACCTAAATAGCAGCCAGTAATTTTTTATTTCTTTTTTTTAGCACAAAGTTTGTCTCAAAACTTATGAACACACGAGGTATACGTCTCACTGCTGGTCACAGGCCTGACCTCAACAATAGCCATGTTCCAAAACGCGGGCTCTGTGCGGATTTCTCAATATAAAAATATATTGTGAATGTGAAATTCCAAAACACACTTAAAGTAAAAATCGAACTGGTACAGGCGGGATTCGAACCCACAGCTCTCGCAAGCCGGGCGAAATCTCTTATAATATTACAGTGTCTTTTTTGCGAAGACTTACTATGGGAGTCGTACCAAATACTACCCAAATATGCTACTTCGGATGGCTTTTGATAGTATAATACACAAAGATGACCTTTAACATGACATGTTACATGAAATACATTGTACCTATGTTTATTTATGGTGTCGATTTTTGTAACGACCAGAGTGGTGGTAGTGGCGGGGCGTCATTTGTGATTGGTGGTATTGGTGGTTTATCAGCGTTACCACGCGAACGGCAGCGAGGGTGCGGTGCAGTGTGTAAGCTGTCTTAACATTAAATTTAAGATAAAATAAAAATAAACTTACACAAGTTGTACATATTATCACGTTACCGTGGCTATTCACGTTTGGGCGTTCGCGGTAGGGGCGATATTCCGGCACCTCTTCTGAGCTATAATGGTGATGACGGTGCACTTTGCGTTCCTTTAATGGTTAAGAAATAATTGAGATTTAAGTAAGTAAAGATAAAGATATAAAAAACATAATTTTAGAATAGTTATTTGAATGCCGGATTGTTGCCATGTACTAGCGATGGGCCGAGTACTCGGTTATTACTCGGTACTCGGCGTACTCCATGGTTTTTTTATGCTCGTACTCGGCCGAACAACTCGGTGCAAGTGACGAGTTCTCGGTTAAGTAAACTTAATTAACAGGTTCTCTTTAATAAGTTTGCGTGTGACCAATTGGAGGAAATAAGGTACCTAAGAGACCACAAACTGTCAATGAAAAAGCCGCTAATCTGGCGTTTGTCATTTTGAAAAAAATCGACACTTTTCCTAAGGTCTTATTTTTTACCCATAGGGCATCGTTCAAGCTACCCGCAGTTTAAGGATCGTCATCAATCATAGGATATATCATAAAAACAAAGATATATTTTGTTGATTAGTAAAGTAATGATTTATTCATCCAAAACCGAGTAATAACTTGATACTCGGTTACTCGGTAAAACCACTACTCGGCCTGTCTCTACCATGTACCTTTTTGTTTTTGAGTTCCTGATATTTCGGCCCTGTTACAGGAGCAATGATCACAGGATAGGTACCTGGAGATCTTGCGGGAATGGTACTCAAAAAATGACGTTAATGATCATGTAATAAATATTCTAATGTTAATGATCATGTCAGTTTATAACAATATAATGTAGGAATTATGTTTCAATTTAGCGAAATTCTGGCAGAAAGATTAATCAAAAATAAACTAGGTTAACTGATTTCCTAGCCTACTTAATAAGCCATAACTGCACGCGAGCTTTGTGCAGATTGATGCAGGGGCTAAGTTTCATCGAGACGAAGCGATCCATCCAAAAAAATATAAAATTTAGCTTAACCAGGAAAGTTCTCACGTGACTTAGCAATAGCCACTGGTCCTGGCCACTATGTTTCTATTTAAATTCCAAATATTAGAACATGTCATGTAATGAGTCATTTTTAGTACATCTTTTGTTAGTTTAATCAAAGCAATCTACGAGTGACACTGGCAATGGTGTAAAATCTATCATAAAATATATCCGAACCGTGAATTTAAGTATTTCTTTTATTCCTGTCGCACCTCCGCGTAGCTCACAGAGACAATAAAATAATTTTCGGCCGATAATTGTACCTATAGACAACACGCGTCAATTGGTTCACAAGAAGCGAGCACTCTGCCGAGTGCACTTCTCGCCCATCCACTCGGGGCATGCGATCAAGGCCTGCGATTTTGCCTTTTTGACGCATTTTGAATTTATGGCTTTGATAGTCGGCAGTCGACACTTAAAAAGGTGGGAATGGTCACTTATCCAAGTTAACACGACTGTGGCGATGGTCGGCGCACTGTTGTAGGCATACCTTCATCCGTTAAATATGTTGTACGATTTTTGCGCCCATATATAGAATTTTAAAGAATAATTACATAATTAGGGTAAAATATTGTGTTTAATAGCATCAACCTAACATACGTAGATAAGGTTTTTTTAATATCTCAATAAGTACGTAATTCAACCAATTAAACCTTTGTTTGGTTGATTTTTAACAAACGTTTAGGAGCTACGTATTCGTAAAAGGTAACTTACTTGCTACTAACTAAGTTGTCAGATAGTTTTCTTATAGGGCTTTACTAAGAATCTACCTTTTTCGTAACGATCTTCTTACTACTTACGCTGATACGGCTCCATAGGATAGATGGCGCTGTTAGCCTAGTACCGGTCTAGTACCGGCCTAGTACCGCACATGAAACGCGGTACATAAGATGATTCTGATTACTATAGATAGACAAATCAAGATGATGTCTATCGGACCTCGGTCCCTGACCATAACACCCGGTCGGTAGGAAACGCTTCCCTTAGCTTAGTAACAATTTATTGCATTATAAACAATTTGGTTTTACAAAGGGTCGCAGTACTGCTGATGCTGGAGTCGCTCTGTTGAAACATATATTTGATGCCTATGATAGTAAGCATGATGCTGTGGGAATTTTTTGTGACCTCTCTAAAGCGTTTGATTGTGTTGACCATGAGACCCTGTTGAGAAAACTACGCCATTATGGTGTATCAACTGATGCATGTAACTTATTTAATTCATATCTCACTGAGAGAACACAAAAGGTTTCTATCAATGGAGCAGTCTCCTGGAGCACCTCTCACTATGGGTGTGCCCCAGGGTTCGATATTGGGACCGTTACTGTTTCTGATATATATTAATGACCTTCCATACTTTGTCAACGGTGCTTGTGAGATAGTGTTATTTGCTGATGATACTTCACTACTTTTTAAAACTCCAAGGGGTAAAGAATCGTTTGACGATGTAAATGGTACTCTCTCGCGAGTACTTCATTGGTTCACCGTTAACAATTTATTGCTTAACGCGACCAAAACTAAATGCATTAAGTTTACAATGCCCAATGTCCGACAAGTTCCAACAAAGGTTGTTGTTAAGGATGAACAACTAGTTACTTCAAATACTGCAACTTTTTTGGGAATTACTTTAGATGATAAGCTCCAGTGGGGTCCTCATATCATGACCTTATCAAAGAGACTAAGCTCCGCTGCATACGCTGTAAGAAAGATAAGTTTTCTGACTGATGTTGAAACGGCAAGACTAGTTTATTTTAGTTATTTTCACAGTATCATGTCATACGGCATCTTACTATGGGGCTCAGCTGCAGATATAGAGACAATTTTCGTATTGCAGAAACGAGCCGTGCGGGCGGGCTATTTATAAACTTAAATCAAATGAAACACTTAGAGAATTGTTTAAAGAAGTTAAAATACTTACAGTTTACTCGCAATACATTTACGAAAACCTAATTTACGTTCGAAAAAACTTACACTTATTTCCTAAAAATAGCGATTTGCATAACTTCAACACAAGACAAAAAAATAGGCTTGCCGTTCCACATTTTAGGCTTCATAAGGTTGGTCACTCATTTATGGGTAGATGTGTATCATTTTTTAATAAATTACTGAAAATTTAATTTCATTGCTTTTAGATAAATTTAAAACAGTTGTTAAAGATGTATTAATGTCGAAAGGATATTATAAAATTGATGATTATATAAATGACAAAGATATATGGAAATGTATAAATGCAAACAATTACAATTATTGTAAATCAATTTTGAAAAGAGGCAATGACAATAGTGACTGAGTTTCTTGCGCCGCTTCTTCTCAGCACTGGCCCAAATTGTCCCGAAGCGGTGGTAGGGTTAATTTATATGTTGGGACGTGTAAAAGTGCTAGTTCTTAGCCTACTTACAGAAATAAATGAATTTTATTGAATTTTTTATTTATTGAATTTTATTGAATTTTATAGCTTCCTAACTTTAAATCAGTTGCGCCAAACAACCGTGCAAAGTTTGTATTTTTGACGTGAGAATAACCTGTTGTGTTCTCGTATCAAACCCCTGCCCTGTTTTGTATTCATGCGGCAAAAATATTACCTACTCTCAAATAAATGCAACACAATGCGAAGTGGAAAATTTCAAGCCTTTCCAAGATATTCTATTTTATATATTTTAAACTGCCCCTATGTTATTCGCTTCAAGTAGAAATTTAACATCTGTACTTACCTCAGATAGAGAAACGCATAGTAAAACTAACCCCAGGTACCAAAATAGGTGCATTCTGAAAGATATTACAGCACAAAACTGAGAAAACCTGCTGTTTGTTTCAATATTTAAATTAAAGAGAACATCAGACGTGAAATTTCGTGATTTAGCAAACGTGCTAATTTCGGGATCCCTACGCAGGTTTGAAAGCCGTGATGCGAAGGACGCTGATGCGATTTTTTTTCCTTAAACTTCAAAGAATCTTACTTATCTAATGGAAATCACTAACAATACAATATATATAATTTCACTAAAAACAATAAATATGTCACTGAAAACAATAAAAATAGCAAGTTAAAAACAACTAGCGGCCGCCTGCGTCTTTGTCCGCGTTCAAGCTCGAACATTATGTTCGAGTTTTGATCCAGTTTACTAGCCGAGATCTTTAACGGTATCTTTATCATATTTTTAGGCCACTGCGACACAGGCTAGTGAAAAGAATGCTCACAAATCTATATCTATATCTATATATATAAAAGAAAGTGGTGTTAGTTACACTATTTATAACTCAAGAACGGATGACCCGATTGGCTGAAAATTGGTGGAAAGGTAGCTTAGAACCAGGAAACTGACATAGAATACTTTTTATACCGTTCGACCGCGATTCTGAAAACGGACGGTATTTCACGCGGACGAAGTCGCGGGGGGCCACTAGTATGTATATAAAAATAGTCGTAGAATGGCTATGAGTCCGTGTCTGTGAATGAATCGAAATAATAAGTCCGAAATAATTATAAATAAATAATAATAATAGGCTGTTTCGCTTGGCTGAAGCCCGCGTTACATGCCTTAAAAATTACCCATTGCTAACCACGATGGAGTAAATGAAAATATATAAAATAATAATAATAATACTACCTTGACTTGACCCACGAGGTGAACACCATGTGGGATGTGGATTTAACGATCATTCTCCCGATAGTTGTGTCTGTGAACGGTTTAATAGCGAAGAGCCACGACTAACACCTTAAGAGGCTCTCGCAGGATGGTTGGGTCAAGGGTCAGATGCAGAAGGTAGTACTTTTGGACACGGCGCGCATCGTCCGGAGGTTTCTCTCTCTGTAGCCTTAACTGTCGGTAGCTTGAGCCCTGCCCCGCTGCTGGCAGCTTGCCAGGGTTAGGTTTTTATAATATTTTTATGATTTGTATAATTTTATATTTTACTTTTATAATTATATTGTAAAAACCAACCTTATGATAAAGTTTAAATAAAGTGTAATAATAATTATTATTATTATAAATAATTAAATTATTATTTTTATGATTGTGTTTATGAAATGTATTTTTATGACATTATGATCCAAGAGATTTAAAAAAAATGATTTGATTTGATGATGAACGAGCATCATTTTGTCCTCAAGCGCGGCCGAAGGCCTACCTCAGCAGTAAACAGTTTTCATTCCGATGCCTAGCGCTAAATCACTTTACTTCTTGAAAGTCAATGTTTTTTCCTGGTAAACTACGAAATTAAATTTATTGCAAATTTTGAACTTACCATACCTGAGGAACCCGTAAATTTCAGTTAGAGCGACAGAAGGCGTGACGTCTTATAATAACACATTCGTGTTCAAGTTGATTACCTTTTCTGCGACAACATAGCCACTGATAGGGTAATTAATGCCTAACTAATTTTATTTACATATTTTTGTTTGTTTCGAAAATTTTTTTTCAATACAATTTTTTTAAAAGCATAAAATCATAACTTCAGAAAAGATAGGTTTTCGAAAGCACTCTTCTACCTCGTGTGTGCATAAGTTTTGAGACGAAATAAAAGTTGCATAACTTTTTTTATAGTTAACATATATTTCTAAAATTTTCAGTAAACAATTAGTAACTTTTCTTCGACAGTAAAGATTTTCTCATCGGTGAAGAGTATTTACCTCGCATCGTGTCTCTTAAGCAGTATTCGATCGTTTAAAAAATGCACTTTCCTACGGCTATACGCCTTCACCTTAAGATCATATTTCAGTATTCTGTTGACTGAAACGCGCGAAATATTAGTCTGCAGACGCAGAACTAGTTTTTTCTGAGTTCGACATGGATTTCGGCGAAGTCGCTCTCGGATGATTTTGATGTTCGCAGGCGTACTTACAGAGTGCGGCCGACCACTCCTTTGGCGATCTTGCAAAGAACTTGTATCCTTGTATCGTTTAATAGTGTAATACACGAAGTTACGGCTCACGCCAAAAGTTTTCACTTCACGGAAAATCTCCATTGGTTTTTTTCCCGCCTTAAATAGCGAAATCACGGTCGCACGCAATTCTTTTGTTCTCTCCATCACGAGAAAATTGAAAGAAATGAATTTAAAAATCAAAGGAATTAAAAGTTAACATTCGAAATTTAAAATTAGAAAAAGAAATAAAAAGCAGCCATTAATTTTTTATTTCTTTTTTTAGCACACAGTTTGTCTCAAAACTTATGAACACACGAGGTATAGATCCAGCCATTATATGAACTTGTTAAAGGAGCCATCACGTGATTTAGACAAACGGACGCCATCTTGCGCCATCTACATGGAGACGATAAAGGCGTTCGATTACGAAAATCATAAAATATTAATAGCAAATCTTAGTTAATACGACATACGGGTAAATGCATTATAGTTATTATCGTTCTATCTACAAGGCAGATATTAATATGCAGAACTTAATTTAATTTAGGTAATCTGTCTATCAAATAAAAAAGAATTATCATTCAAATCTCAAAAAAGAGAAATTAAATATGGAGTGGCAAAAGTAGTGTGCTGGGACCTTTGCTTTTCATAATTTACATTAACGATATACTTAGTTCGATCTAATAAAAATCCAATGATACTCTATATACTCTTGATAGATTATCATTGGAGAGAAATACTGTAAAAGGCTCAAAAGCGATTGTTAGGGCTGTATGTGGTCAACAGTGTATAGAATCTATAAGAACACATTTCAGAGATCTCAGATTATTGACACTCCCATGTATTTTTATTCTGGAACTATGCTTATATTTGTAAAATCTAATCCATACATGTTCGTTAAAAAAGGTCAGGTACCAAATCTACGCCCTAGGAATACAGAAATCTGTACCAACATCTGTAAAACTGTACCTACTAATGCGAGTATTATAGAAATCGATCGAAGGGTCTACAATAATCTTCCAGAACATATAAAATTTAAATTTACCTATTCTCTTTCATCTGAGGAATCCGTTTTATTCTAAGGTTTTATTCCACAAAGTTCCAAAAAGAATTGGGCTTGGCCAAGCCTTGAACAAGAAAACCAAGTCGAAATCCATGAAAAAAAAGAAATAGTGAGGTACAGTGAATTTTCTTGAATAAAAAAAAACTGATCGATTACTTTTTTAATTTTACGATTGCAAGATTTATTTATTTATCTCTTAGAAGCGAGAAATCTGTATTAGTTCTCAGTTGGAGTGTCTGTAATAAATGCGCAAGAACTTATAAATTGTTACATAAATATTCGACTTCATCACCTCTGTTTTCTGTTTCTCTGTTTTTTTATTTACCCAATTCTGTAGTATATTTGTTTTTTAGTAACAAGAAATACTTTATCTATAAAGTTTACTTTTAATTAAAAGATAATGTTTGATGTCGTTAGTCGGCTCCAGTATTTATATTTTCTTGGGTCGGCTCGCTCGGCACTTCACTGGACTTCACTAGCACGTAGAACGCTGCCATTCTTTCCTGTCAAATTTTTCTTATCGAACAAAAATTAACGCTGTAAAAACGCATCTGTAGAAAATTTAGTGGTAAAATATAAAACCGAAATACGCCGACTTCGAAAAATAATGTATAACTGTTATAATTTAGTGTTTTTCGGTTTACCAGGACGCTACGAATTGCAACTAAAAATATGTCCAAAAGCATGGACTTGAAACTTGTTATAAAACACCTTGCAAATGGCTCTTTAGGTGGAAATCTGTGTAGAGTGTGTCTAAAGCCTCTGGGTGATGATTTCGAAAACGTATTCACGCGAATATGTAAGGAAAACAAAGATTACTGCATCGCAGATGTCCTCAAAGAGCTTTGTGATATTGAGGTTAGTATCAAAACACTCTGATTTGTATCTCGCCTTAGTCATTTATTGAATAATTGAAGTCGTAAAGGGAATTCTTTACGAATAGTACGTAGGTACTTTTCTATTAAAAAAACATAGGTATCATGCAAACCTCCTCTCCTAAGATTAGAAACATTGTTTAAAAATTAATGATGTTTCACCTAATAAAAGTTTTATTAGTAAATAAAGGATATAAAGAGGCAAATATGAAATGAAAGCGCAATAAGTAAAATGCTACAAAATGGTGTGTTTATATTTAGTAACATACTTTTTCTGATTTTAGATTTCAGATGCAGAGCACCATAGCGTTTGCTCAGAATGTTTTATTGCAGCTTCCAATGCTTACAAATTTTATGTAAACACAAAATGCAACAATGAACTACTTCACTACTATATAGATGAATTAGAAAATTACCTAAATACAGTCAACATGACAGAGGGTCTACCTGGAGAATCCATTTGTATCTCTTTACCAATTGTGTCAACAGATGTGGCAAGTTTTGATTATTGTTTCCAGAAGCCAAAAAATATAGACAGCAGTGTTGTCAAAATTGAGAACGAAATGAATATACTCCAGAATTACAAGTTGCAACCTGTTCCTGTTGAGTATAAAAGACCTGCCAAGAAAAGTAAAGATTCCAACAATGATGCGGAGATTGTTATTATTAAAGATGAAAGTGGTACATCAACATATTACAAATTGCAACCAAATGGTGCTCTGGAGCAAGTAGACTATGATGCTGCATTCCCTCAAACAAAAACTCCTATGCCTCCTAAACCTATAAATTATTTAGGCAAGAAAAGAAGAAAAAAACGGGAACCCATGACTGCTAAAAAGTGTTCTCGATGTCCAGTACAGTACAGATTTATAGCAAAACTACAGGAGCATTCATTAAGAGAGCATGGTGTGGAAATATATCCTTGCAAGGTAAACATTTTGCATTTTTCGTTCATGTTTTGTTATTTGCTAACAATTACTTGCTTTACCATAATGAGTACCATCTCTAGGTAGGATGAGAGACACTAGGGGATGAGGAACCTTTGATACAATAGACATTTTACTATTTAAATTTATTATCCCAATATAACTTTAACCTCGTAAGACCATACGATAATTGCAAGCAAGTTGAAGATTTGACCGAAGGTCCTCTGAAAAGGACTAACTTTTTATACTAAGTAACGCCGAACACTTCAAGTCCATATTTGAATATGATAGAGTAATCCTATGAGTGTCATACTCACTGGGGCATTATGTTAGAGTATATGGATTTGATATATGGATAAAAGTAATTTTTTTTTTAGTTCTTTTAAAAGGACTTTCGGTCTTATTGATTATAAAAAGTAAATATTTCTTTTTTAAATTTTATCAACGCAAATATGAATTTCAGGATATACTATGCAAGTTTTTTTGAAGCTTAATTATGCCTATAATATGTATAGCATTAAAATATTAGAAAAATTATTAACATGAATGGAATTATTTCATATTTTATAGTTAGTCCCTTTAAAAGTACTTTCGGCTTTAATAATTTAACATGGTATCAAATTGCAATATTAGTTTAAAATAAAAAAGGTTAATAAAACAAAAAAAAAATTAAATTGTCCAAAGTATTTATTTATTGTAATAATCAGTCTCAAAATCAAACGTAATTAAATGCACTAATTGACTAAAAAATTGTCGGCTACATTTATCTTTTTTTTTTTAATGATTTACTAATTGAGCGTAAAGAACAATTTAAAGCGCTTAAGAATTACTCATAATATTGCAAAAAAGTTTGAATTAATATCGCACACACAAGCCGAACGGTCCCTTGTAAGGGACTAATAACTTTTGATACGATTTACGTTTAAATTCGATACGAAATAAGCAAAATAACTATCCCAAATGTTGATCAATATTTAAAGGTATACGACCAGATCTTGATTATAGCACAAAAACTCAAAAAAGTCATATAAATTTATTAAAATACTCACCACGTCCATGTGAGCGCACCATCTTCACGAACAAAATGTCAGATTTGACAAGCAGCAAAATTTTTTTTTTTATGAAACACCCTATACACAAAACTTAATTTTATAAGGTTATAGACAATACTCTGTTCTTTTTCGGAACGCGCGAAATTTTAAAATTACGAAGCGTCAAATAATTGATACTCTTAGAAGGACCGGCGGCGTTACTTCGTAGTTGACTTTTAAAATTCGCCGGTCTTACTGACTAGAAACATATAGTTCTTTTAAAAGGACCGGCGGTCTTACGAGGTTAAGATTGGCATGCCATTGGATAATGGTTGATGAATCAGATGTATCAGCAATTATTGCTGATTAATAACTATGACAATCTTCAGTGTACATACCTTAACCAAATGCAAATAACAATTTCTATTTTTATGTTTTGTATGCTTTTGTGACTGCCATAAACTGCCATTTACGCACCTCCATACGCTGCCATCTAGACTAGATCAATGTTTTTCCTCCAATGTCATTAGTCCTGCAGGCTGATCGCGAACAATATTGTTAAATTGACTTTTATTGTTGCCAGGTATGTCAAGCCCTGACAGAGGACGAAGAATATCACAAATTCCACATTAAAACCCATACTAACTTGTATACATGTGATATATGTTCTGTAACATTTAAAAAGCGGGATGCTATGATAAATCATATGAAAAATCATGAATCAACTATGTATTCATCAAATTCTGACTATGTATGTGGGGATTGTGGACTTATTTTTCAAAATGAAGATGCACTTATAAATCATAATAACATAGAACATTATAAGAAGTTCGCATGTTTCTATTGCGGTCGTGTTTATAAAGCAAAGGAGAGCTTTCAGAAACATATAGAGAAGCATGAGATGATCAAAAAAGCGTATGAGGAACAGTAAGTAGATAATGTTGACTACACACACCAACTACAGTAAAAGTAGTGTAGAAACACACACACAACACACGCACACACACAACACACACACACACACACACACACACACACACACGCACGCACACACATATGCGTTTTTGTGATTGTAGCTGTAAGATTTTTGTTTTGTTGTTTAGTATTTGTTGTTTAGTTTATTATTAAGATTTATATTGCTAAGGAAGAGTGACTCCCTCTGGCACAGGTGATATGCACTTAAAAGATCGAGTCTACATCTAATATTGTTGTTATATTCTTTGCAACAAATAAAATATTTTTCATTTCATTTTTCATTTTCAATGTATGAAGACCTTAACTTTGGGTTCATAGTGTCATGATGCTAGTCACAATCACATTTGAACTGAAAAACTGTTCCTGTATTAATAATACTCTACTAGTTCATTCCTTTTTTAACACGCTTTTATTAGATCGGGGTGTATGTATGTATGAATGTATGTAACGGAATTTTTGAGCTCAATTTTCACCAACTTCCAGAAATAGGATTAATTTGAAACTTTGCACACGTATTAAGTACCGATGACAATGCAATAATTTGATAAGAGTTTTCCATTATCCTTATTAACTAAAAAAATAAAAATAAATAATAGTTTAAAAAACTTAAAAAAAACACGCTTTTATTGCTAACTAAAAAAGAGAAAATAATTTCTGAGTACACGTAATTTATATTACAGTAGAGTAAAAAAGCGTAGGGTGCTTGGTATAGTAGTATGTGAAAATCATCCTATTATTGGCAACTATAAAAAGAGAAGTATGAAAACGTCATAAAGTGCACCCCACGCTTTTTACTCTACTGTAATATACATTCCGTGTGCTCAGAAATTATTTTCTCTTTTTTAGTTAGCAATAAAAGCGTGTTTTTTTTTTAAACTGTTATTCTTGCCAAAAATAACTACATTTATGACATCATATTTTCAATTCACACAATAATGTGTCTCAAGCTTCTTATCGTGAGGAACCAACCGCGATGTATGACGCGATTTCTAGCTACCAAATCCCCCCAGCTCTTTTTCTTATGGGCGGACAATAAATTATCCGCCTCCCCCCCCCCCCCCGCGATCTAGCCGTCCCGTTACTAGCAGCGTTCATGTTACAAAAAACCTAATAAACTTTCCAGTTAAAAACCCGTAAAGACCACCGTGATTAAAGTTTCTTTGGGGCCATCCATAAATTACGTCTCACGTTAAGGGATAGGGAGAGGGTCGACGTAGTGTGACAAGACGAGAAGGGGGGAGGGGGTTTCAAAAATAATGAAATTTGTGTGACGTAATTTATAGTTGGCCCTTTTTGAATAAAAAAACCGCTTTGAAATCGGTTTATCTGTCCAGGAGCTATGATGCCACAAACACACAAACAGACATAGGGGGTTTTAAAACTTATAACACGCCTCTTTTTGTCACGGCTTTAAAAAACCCACTTCTATTGAGCAATAGACGACCGTTTGGTGCAGTGGTCTACACGTCGGACTTCTAAAACCAAGGGTCGCGGGTTCGATCCCCGCACAGTACAAACATATGTGTGCATGAACATGTGTGTTTGTACTGGTCTGGGTATTTTCTATGTATAATATGTATTTATTTACAAAAAAAGTATTTAAGTATGTTTATCCGTTGTCTAGTACCCATACCACAAGCCTCGTAGCTTAATTTGGGACTAGAGAATTGGTGTGATTGTTGTGAAATATTTATTTATTATTAAAAAAATAAGCAGAATCGTTATGGGGTCCCTGTTGTCACATTTCAGGAGCAAGCATCAAGCGAAGCGCACGTTCACTGACGCTGAAGCCAAAGAACTAATAGCGGACAGCACTCCCGTGGAGCCGGTGCGCTCGCACACGTGCGAGCTGTGCGGCCGCGGCTTCCTGGGGGCGCGCGCGCTGCTGTGGCACCGGCGCCTGCACACCAACGAGAGACCCTTCAAATGTGACGTGAGTAGTCAAATCATTTATTGCATGTCACATTAACTACATCAAGTTGGTATAAAAGTTTAAATGAAATTGGTACATGTGACGCTCTGCACAAGGCATAGCAACATTAACTAGTGCCATAATAGTTACTACATAAGTAACTATTATCGCACTAGTTTAAATACATAAAATATTTTTTGACATAATATCTACATACTTATATTTTATAATTAGGTGTATTTCAAATTAAACATCTACCTAAATCATAATCATCATATTATCGTCAAATATCA
The DNA here is from genome assembly GCA_963921415.1 of Pyrausta despicata. Lineage (NCBI taxonomy): Eukaryota > Metazoa > Arthropoda > Insecta > Lepidoptera > Crambidae > Pyrausta > Pyrausta despicata. The sequence goes on along the minus strand of OY992870.1, from coordinate 8,595,157 downwards.
ATAAGATCATACATAGTACTCACCATCAGTTTTTATTTTCACCTACTACTGTCATCATTTTTATCTTAACTGAAGCGGTGGCTAGTCACACCTTTTGACAGGTTTTGGGTTGGTTGACATATTTAGGTTTTTATGACGAACACTTTGGTGTAATGATCAAAAAGTTGACTATTGTCTATTGTATGTACAAACATTTATGCGCATGAACAAGTCTGATTGTACTGGTCTGGGTGTTATATATGTATTTATTTTAAGGTAATTTGTAATACCACTGTTGATTCTGATATCAATGTATGTGATGTTGTTGCATATTATCTTGCAGACGTGCGGGCGCGCGTTCGTGTCCGTGAACCGGCGCAACCAGCACGCGCTGTGCGCGCACTCGCCGCCCGCGCGGCGCTGCCCGCTGTGCCCCGCGCGCTTCCACCTGCGCTCCATGGTCAACACGCATCTCAAGAAGGTATATTTATATATTTTGAGACGACCGCTTGGTGCAGTGGTCCACATGTCGGACTTCTAAAACAAGGGTCGCGGGTTCGATCCCCGCACAGTACAAGCATAAGTGTGCATGAACATGTGTGTTTGTACTGGTCTGGGTGTTTTCTATGTGTAATATGTATTTATTTACAAAAAAAAAGTATTTAAATATGTTTATCCGTTGTCTAGTACCCATAACACAAGCCTCGTAGCTTAATTTGGGACTAGAGAATTGGTGTGATTGTTGTGAAATATTTATTTATTTATTAATATTTATTTTTTTAAGGAACAGCAACAAAATAGAAATCAAGACTTATTCTCGGCTACACTGATATAGAATATCACATTTAATTTGCATTCCGATTAGAGCTGAACACAACATTTTCATTTGGCAGTTTAATACAAAAAAAAATAATTAATAATATACGGTATATGTACAGAGATCTATAAATTACTTTTACATGCTTTTATATAACTTAAATGAGATTCAGAAAAAAGATCTACCTCCCTACTAATAGTATTATACAATCTGCACATTCGGTATATTGGATTGTTAAATCTTACTATAGTTCAACATACTGGAAGATCAAAAACTTGCTATCTTCTCCTACTACCACTTGTCTTAAATGAAAGATGGCCTTACAAATACTCTGTGTCCCATTTAGAACACCGATTAATAACGATTTTGTAAAGCGTCGATAAGCTAGCTATATCCCTTCTGGATTGAAGGGTGCGCCATTTGAAGTTTGAGACGTCCTGCTGTAGCGACCTCTACCGTTCGCCATCACAAGCGCATACCTAACGGCAAGCACGACGGCGAGCGCTCATACGGCTCCATAGACTAGATGGCGCAGTTAGTCTACTACCGCACATGAATCGCGGTATTTGAGATTTGGATCCAGAATAATACGAGTATATAGATGAAGTCAATCGGACCTTGTTCCCCGACCATAACACCCGGTCGGTAGGAAGCGCTTCCCTTTAGCTTTCTAAATCTAAATCCGTTGCGCAAAACATCCTATAATCGAAAAAGTTAGTTCGCAACCCTCCTGCTTGCAAGACTGTTAACGTAGATTTTTATTGAAAGAATAATTTACCCCCAGATAATTGCTACCATTTACCGTTCTTTCGATACACTTCTTGCTATAGGCAAGCGTCCACGGGCCGGCATCGCATGCATCGGACGCATCGCATGTAATGGATTTTAGTTTGCCTTGTATGAAAACTTATACAACAGCGTCCACTGATCCGAACCGTACAGACCGCTCATCGGCATTGCCTGAATGAGATGCGTACCGATGACGTCATTCGGAATACCGATCTACAAGAAGCCGAAGGAATGTGGCATCGGCAATCCGTGATACTCGTGTGCGCAATCCGATCGCAATGAATACTTATGTCACGACGTACGATGCGTGCGTACGATACTGAACTGTGGACGCTCGCCTTAAAACTTTTTTTAAATAATTTTGGGAATAATTGACAAACTCATTGTAGTTGACAAATTGATTCAGAATATTTATTGAATATTTTTGCGGATAGTAAAGGATACAAGTTTTCTTGAAAATATCATGTTACTTATTTTATGTAGGTTTCGGAAGTTAACGATAGCTTAGGATAATATTTTTATATATAAAAATCAACTGTGAGGCGGGGTTCAAACCCGCGTCCATGGGAGTCTAGCCAGTGATAGCGCTCGGCCACCCAGACATTAGAAAGAACTGTTGAAACTTGCTACTGCTTTCCAAATGCGCAGGCCGCGTTCACTTCATCAGTTCGGAATTGCATCCTAAACCCTTGACACAAATATTATTGCAAATGTATCACTGACAGTAAAGATGAAGCTTGCTATACTAATAGATTTATGATTTTTCGTGATAAGCATACACGTTGCAAATTAAAGATAATATTTTTGCTGTAGAAAAAATCTACTTTCTCTACTGCTTATCACGAGAAATATTAAAACTATTTGAACGTTTACTGACTAGATTACTGTACGAGCTAGCATCGTACATGGAAATTGTCTAACATCGGAGCGGCGTCAGCGAGCCACATACAGCGGCTGGCCACAATTATTTTAGTTATTATAAACTGTCACCTTTCACAAAGTCCTTCGAAATACTCGTAGAAATATTGTTTATTTGCGTTTGTACAGGGTGTACAGAAGATGACACAGTAGTTAATGAGCGCCTATCCAGCCATTGTCAATAGCATGCAAATAGTTCAGTGTTTATTATTATTGTCTACAATCATTGTTAAAATATGATAATTTTTAATATTATTATTATTAGCAGATTAATTATAATTATACATTACGATAGACTCTTTTATATGTCATTGGTTTTTAATCTATGCGATTTAAAAATTCATGAACTGAATAGAATCCACGCATTAATAACCATTCATGTAATGTTTTCTTAAATTGATTAAACGACTGATCTTTTATAAACTGAGGTATCTTATTAAAAATGTCACCCAGGTGCACCTGCAGCCGCACAAGCGGCGCGCGCGCACCGTGGCGCCGGGGCCCGCGGGCGCCGCGCCGGTGCCCGTGCAGGAGCTCAGCGTGGCGCTGCAGAGGCAGGTGCTAGAGCTGCAGGGGGCGCGACATCCTTATGTGAGTAACTTTAACGTGTGTGGCGACCTCTACCATTCGCCATCACAAGTGCATGCTTAATGGCAAGCACAACAGCGAGAGCTGATACGGTTCCATAGGCTAGATGGCGCTGTTAGCCTAGTACCGGCCAAATGATACTGGCCTAGTACCGCACATGAACCGCGTTACATAAGATGATTCTGATTAGTATAGATAGACAAATCAAGATGATGTCTATCGGACCTTGGTCCCCGACCATAACACCCGGACGGTAGGAAGCGCTTCCCTTTAGCTTCCTAACTCGAAATCAGTTGCGCCAAACGTGCAACACACCGTGCCACCTACATGAGGCCCCGTAGACTGCACCTGTGCAAAATCCGAGTGTGGCTCCAGCGAATACTGCTCGTACTTAAAGGCCTTGCAATTACATACATAAGCAAGTTACCATGATAATATATGGCATCTACACGAGGCCAGGCGCACCGTGGCTCTGTCTGTGCTCGTCTAAGAACTGAGTGTGGCGCTGCAGAGACAGGTCCTGGAGCTGCAGGGGGCACGACATCCTTATGTAACTTTAACGTGCAACAGACAGTGCCACCTATATGAGGCCCCGTCGACTGTGCCTGTGCGAAATCCGAGTGTAGCTCCAGCGAATACTGCTTCTCTCGACCGGAGAGAGGCCGGATCAGGCGTAGGACCAACGTCTTAACGTGCGCACCGAGGCACGGGGGTGTTGTAACACCGCCAACTTCCCTACTCCGAGCTGTCTGTGAGAAATTCGTGACAGAAAATCTCAGAAACAATTTTGGCTCGACCTGGGATTCGAACCCAGGACCTCTCGGATGTAAGGCAGAAACTTTGCCACTACACCAACGAGGCAGTCACATAAGCAAGTTACCATGATAATATATGCCATCTACACGAGGCCAGGTGCACCGTGGCCCTGTGCTCGTCCAAGAACAGAGATTGGCACTGCAGAGACAAGTGCTGGTCCCCATGCCATGGCTCCGTAGCTCTCCAGCGAAAAGTGCTGGAAGACTCGCCATCCATTAACCATGATAAAGAAGTTTAAATAACTAGCTGTGCCCTGCGGTTTCACCCGCACAGAACCAGTTTTCTACGTATCCCACAGGAACCGTGAAGTTATACGAAATAAAAAGTACCCTATGTGTTCTTCCAGGTTATAATCTATGTTGCAAATTTCAGCTAAATCAGGCAGGCCCTGGCAGAAAAAGACAGACTAAAGAAGTATTTTTATTACTTTTTTACTTTAATTCTTGGCTTTATTTCTTTCAGGTGAGCAGTGCCGATGTTCCGCATCATCCACCATGGAATTCTGAAGACAATTCCGACATATAAACTTTACTTTGCTAAAAACTTAGAAAATGAAGAAGAAGAAGAAATATTTATTATAATATTATAATGGATCAATTGCGATCAAAGAATCTTATTAAAATAATTTATTTAGTAAAAATATAATTGAATGAAATTATACCTATTTGGGGTAATCTGTTTTATTATTATTTTTTCAACCTTTACATACTATGAAAAATGTACTTGTTTCCAAAACAGCCAGCCTAACATATTTTAGTATAATCAAGAATAATGTGAGAAAATGAAAGAATTTCAAATGTTTTGTATATACATTTATTTCGTTTTTTTTTTCGAATTTTAATATTTTTTCAGATAAATATCTTCATATATAATAATCAATTGGCTATCGATATATACAACTTACAATCGAGAAGGTCCTTATAAACAACTACATTGAGTCTTATATCTAGGTGGAATCATTTCGTTATCATCTAAGTAAAAGTGCGGGCATCTACCACACAGATGGGTGTTCAGAACAGAAATACTCGAAGCAAAGGATACCCTGTTATAAAAATAAAGTAGAAGAAACTTGCATATTTTCAATAAAAATACTATGCAAATTGTAGTAAACAGAAGTATTACTTGACAACTAGAAATAGGTATTTTAAAAATATAAGTGATCAAAATGATAGAACAAAATAGCTAATAAAAAAATTATTGCAAGTGAAATTTAATGTCAAACTTTCTTTTAGCTAATGCTTTGTTCATCATGACGGTTTAAGTAAGGCAATAAGAATTCAACATCCTCATGTTGGCCTTTTTCATGGTTGAAAAAGGTTTCTACATCTAGGTAACTAATCTGAACAGTAATAGCAATTTACGAAATGTTATATATTTTTTTACAATACGTTACTTTGTCTTGATTGGCTGGCATAGTGGTCAAGTGATCACATTGAAAACATGATTACTTGTGAAATTAGAAGATACAGAAGTGTTGCAGATGTATTTACATATTTACAAAATTGTCAAGTAATACAATTGAAGGAACCAAAAAAGTAAATGATTGGATGTCATATAAATTACACCTTTCACAACAGTCAATGTAAAATTGGATGAATAATGTTTGAAGTAAACGACCTATGATACCCTACAGTGTAGTTTATAATATCAATAAAGTATCTAAGTACAAACATCGCACTTGTGAGAGATGTATTTATAAGTGATTCTAAAATAACAACGGATTTCTTCCACTTTGTACTATCTGATCGTTTGCAAGGAGAGTTACCATTTAAAGTCAGATAAGAAATAATGGTTTTTCTTCAAGTCGGTGCTTGGTTTTCTATCACTATAACTAAATTTGTTCGATTTTGAATTAAATTAGGTATACAGGCAGGTAGGCTTTTTTTTACTGTGACCTTTGTAATTGTAACTTGAAAAAAAAAGTATTCCAGTAAATTTAAGAGCGGCAAGAAACCTTGTTCAATTAAATTGGTGAATTTGGTGCCCAAATAAATCTATTCTATAGTATGACTGTGAAGTAACCACAATAAACAATTTATCATCCAATGTTAAACAAATAGTGATTATTTATTTTCGTTTGTTCCTCAAACTGGTAAGTATATTTGAGATCCAAAATCATCATTTAAGTTGACACATGGCAATTCCTGACTCTTGTACAACCTTGTGTATTTAACTAGTACCCTTGCAAACGCCAGCGTCCCTGAAAACTTACGTGCCGCCGCTGCCGCAACATCTGCAAACAAACAGACCAACAAACTAAAAGAGTAACGAATCCCCGCTGTTATCGATATATTAAATAAAAATATAATTTTTTTATGAATTTTTCACATCAAAATGCATCCACTATTCTAGTGTAATCAAAACTTACATAGTCACGATGCCGAAACGTTGTCATCACGAGACATCTAAAGAGAATACGAGTTTAAATAAAAAATTTCATATAAAAACTGCACTTCATCAGCTTCAGACATTTTTTTTATCAGATAAGATTTTTTGTCTTCACTGATGGGTCAAAATGCTTGTCTTGTCAAAGGTATCTTCAGGGCTACAAAATTTTACGCCCTGGCATAATAATAGCGGCGTGTACTAATGTTGATAACATTAAATAATACGGTGTTTTGTTATACACATTTGTACATGCTGCATTTGTAAATTCTTCTTAATTATCATGAGCTTACAGGATGCCATATGTCTGTCGTCAGTTATTTATCCATTTTGGCGGGTCTTATCTTTTACTTGCAATATTACACCATAGTGGCAACATGCTCACAAAACCATGTAGAACAAGCTGCTTACTTACCAATCAAACAATATGCAGTTGCTACGAAAGTGCCATCACTGAATACTGTTCTGTAATCAAATCCATGATTGCTTGGTAGTAAATCTTTCAGTTTTAGCCAACGACAATTCCTCATTTTTTTATCAATGTTTTGTATTGACTTGTCATGTCAAGAGAATTTATAATGAATGAGTGCCTTCTTTAGTTTCTGAAGCAGTCTCATCTTGTATGGATGCATGGTTTCTCATTTTTATTAGCTCTCTAAATCTTTACATCATTTACAAGTTGGCAACTACTTGTCAGTTTCTGCTTGTTGACATTTGTAGCATCATTGCTGGGGCAAGTTATTGATTGCACTGTTACCTGTTTGGCTTAACAGCGCATGTCTCTCTCTGATCAAAGCACCTGGACAATTTTATCCAAAATGTAATCTTTATAATAATTCATGTCTTCATTTTGACAACCAATCAGATTGGATGATAATTTTGCACATAATGAAACCAATCATATGCCAGTAAGGTTTGTTAACAACCGTAATCTCCAAATTAGACTTAGCATGGTTGATTACTGAATATCTCCGAGATATGATTGACAAAACTCACCGTCTCCCGTTGATCAGTTACCCAAAAAACTTTGCACATAAACCTAGTCACTTTCACAGGTCATCACTTGTCACTTATCACGGCTAGAATGTTCAGGGTCGCTTGGCGGCGTTGCCGTATATGAACCGGCGCCGCCACTGCTCGTAATGCTACGTGCAGGCGATGGACGCGGACGTGGAGGGCTCCTTGTCGGCGTCGGGCAGCGGCGCCGCGGTGCCGTTCTGGATGTTCACCTCGTACATGTTCGATGAGTTCGAGTCTTCGTTGTATGATAGGATGCTGACCTCGTCCGTCTGGAAGTAGATCAAGATGTGAGTATCGTAAATGAAAGACGCATAGAACATAATTCACTCTGATGCCTGACTGCCAAGGAGAAAATATGATTGAAAACATTTTTTTTTTTTATTTATATTTCATACATACATCTATCTTTACAGAAAAAATCCAAAGCGATAGGTGCAGGCCAGAATAAATAAATCAATTAAAATGATTTGATGAACATGATTTGATAAGAGTGTAAAATATTTGCATGCTATTTCTTATAGCTGGAAAAACTGAGCCGTAATGATTTATAACCTACAAATCTACAAAAATGGACCCTTTTCCAAAAGCAAATAAATATTAATTTCATTTCATGTTGGTACACTGTTCCCTGATCTGCATCTGAATAATAATAATAAATTGTTTCAACAAACACACCAATCACCTAGCCCCAAACTAAGCGTAAGCTTGTGCTATGGTGGCTAGAATAACGGATAGAAATACTTAAATCCATTTTAAATACTTAAAACTCATGACTCAAGTACAAATGCTCGTGCTCATCACACAAACATTTGCCCCTAGCAGGATTCGAACCCGCGACAGCCGGTTTTGTAGTCTGGACCTCTGTACTGAATGAAATGTTTGCAGCAAAAGTTCTGTTAAGTTTTGAAAATGTATTTAAGATCAAAAAAGTGTTGTTATTTTCGCTTCTTACATACCAAGTTGCCATCTCACTACAGTCAGACAAGTTCGTGCGCAACCCTTCTGTGGGGGCGATAAACATCTACTACACCCACATTTTACAGGAAGGTGACTGCGCGTTTCGCGTGACTTTCAACGATTCGTAGCCGCCATGACATTATCAATGTGCATGAAGCGGTTTCGTGCAGTTTGTAACCCCGTCTGTCGGATGGAGGGTCACGCACGAACTCGTCAGCTTACGCAGCACGGTACCGGTACACTCACGCTGCTCTCGGACAGGCGCTTCGTCTTCTTGGGCGCGGCGGGCTTCGGCGGCTCGGGCAGGCGCCGCTTCGCCCCCGAGGTCGTGCGCTCGCGCTTTATTAGGGACCCCGATAGGTACTGCGGGAGTTGCTTGCGACGGACGTGGCGCGCCTGGAATGAGATTATAGGGACATTGAGATAAAATAAATAAATATTTCACAACAATCACACCAATTCTCTAGTCCCAAATTAAGCTACGAGGCTTGTGTTATGGGTACTAGACAACGGATAAACATACTTATATACTTTTTTTGTAAATAAATACATATTATACATAGAAAACACCCAGACCAGTACAAACACACATATTCATGCACACTTATGCTTGTACTGTGCGGGAATCGAACCCGCGACCCTTGGTTTTAGAAGTCCGACCTGTGCACCACTGCACCAAGCGGTCGTCAAATAGATAGATAGTTGTTTTAAGTGAATTCTGTTGAATTCTGGAATTTTTAAATAATTACTTTTGCAGTATAAAACATCTGTACGGTTTCGTACTCTTTGCTGATAGAATGATAGTAGAACGGAATGAAAGTCCTTGATAGTGATTAACTGATAGTTGTATTGATAGAAGATCTCTTACGACTAAAATGATAGAATGATATGAGAGCGCGCGATGCGGATGATAGCTATACACGAACTGATGGAATTATGAACGAGTATGAAAAATGGCAATGTGAAGCGGATTATGAAATAATGCGCTTCCGGGGAAATGCTGACGCGACGATTGTACGTGCTAGCTCGTACATCCTGCCGGGCCAGAAAGATAAGAGATGAAGAGCGAGATGATAGGTGAAAATGATATGAGTTACAAGGTGATAAAACATTTTTTTGTTAAACTATTACAAGGTGATTAAACAATATATACTTAATAACTATAGAGAACTAAATTCTCGTTGGAAAATAGGGGACGTGGCCCTATCGAGAACACGCGCACTTGATACGTTAGCTTTGGCACTTTTTATTTCACTCAACTCATAAACACACTGATTGTCATTGATTGCACTACACTGATTCGGAACACTTTCACTGATACACTGAACCGCGGAATGCGGGGCGTCCTGGACGCCAGCTCGGGGAGCGGGCTGCGGCGCGGGCGCACGCCGCGCTCGCTCCCGCAGGCGGCGCGCGACGACCACGGCCAGGGCGACCACCCCGCAGGCTGCTAGCAAGTATATGACCACGTAGTGGTGTACGTCATGATATGACATTCGATCTGCTAGGGCTCCTTCTGAAGAGCTATCTTTCATAGCTTTAATCTGGTGATTGATTTCGTCTATCTCTCTTTGATGGCTGATGGTTACAGTTTCCATGGCAGATATAGGTATTGATAGATTTATAATGTTGTTGATAGGAGGAATGTTGACTTTAATAACATCGGCCTTTTTCGTGATAACATTTGATAATTGTTTGTGCGGGTAAACAGTAAAAGTGGGGCCCTTGAGCACGCACTCATTGCTTATAGTAATAATTCCAGCCGTATTTAATCGCTCAGCTGTAACGTGATCTTCACATATGACTCGTAGAGTGCATTGTCCGCAACAGAAAAATAGGTAAGTATTCATATTACGTAACTCGGACCATGTATTTTTGCATGCGGTTGTTATTGTTTCACACTGATTTGATATGGGATTCTTTTCACAAAGACTCTCATCGGATTGCATTTGATATACAGGTTGTTTAACCCGACAAAGGAAGGTGTCTACGTCATATGTATCGCACATCTGTAGGTCTCTGTCTCGCATAGGAACGTATGAATCCTTTTGTATATTCACGGCTACAAATTCTGATACAGGTAGAATGTTGATCATATTATTGCCAACTTTCTGTGGAATCGGTATCAACTTATAAACATCGAAATTATCTCTGCTTACTAGGGGAATGTTTATTTCAAAAATGACGAAGTTCTTCAATGCTCTCGCCTTTGCAGTTAGTAAATGATATATCCTTGACAAATCGGATTGAATGTTGGACAGCGGCAGTGTTAAATCTTTGGCTAGTAACCCAGTAATGATATTTAATTCGTTTCTCAACTGATCAGGAGTTAACAGATGAAAGTTGAATTTCCCTTGATAGATGTTAGTTATTGAGTCTACCAATGTTTCTTGAATTCCCTTAAGGTTCATTAAAACGCTGTTGGCGATAACTGATGACAATGTAAAGTCATTGGCGTTTATTACTTGTTGGAGATCACTTTTCTGTTTGAAGATTTCTTGTTCTATTTTATTCAAATGTTGATTAAATATTTTGTGCTGCTTATTTATTGAAGTCTCAACTCTTTTGATCAGGTTAAATTCGGCCTCAACTACTGATGTTTGATTTTTCCATAATAAGGCTAAATGTTTTTGATTATCTCTCACTGTTTGAATATCTTTTTCGTATTGTTCAGCGAAGTTTTCATCAAGTACTCCGAACAAAGCGTTAGCGATAGAGCCGACGCCATTGATAAGGCCTCGCCGAGCACGCGCACGCCGTGAGAGCTGCTGACCGAGCAAAATGCCATTGTAGTGTTCTAACTCGGCGAATCCGTGATGTAATTGAAGAAGGATGACGTCGCACTGGGATATCCCTTTGCTGTTTTGTTTACTACATGATTCATCAAGGTGAGTTATATATTTTCGCAGTAATTCTGTGCCTTGCCAATACGGAGCCATGTCGTAATATATGATTAATTTCCACTGATCACGCGCAAGTCGCATGTTTGAAATTTTGTCAAAATAAAGGCCTTGACTGTTGTTTAAACTGGATACTTGATGGGAACAATATGCAGGTGAGATGATCAGTACCATCCACAAGAATACCGAATAAATGAAATTAATTTTGTTTGTTTTAAAGGTCTTTTTGCGATCCTTGTTTTTATTTATTGTTGCTGACACAATACTTTCTTTTTTGGGATCTTCATCCGGCGTCTGTTGATTTTGCTCGACGGGTAGAAGTGAAATTTTGCACACGGGTCTCTTCATGAAGCCATTCTTGGTCTTGATGGTGACTACACGTACATATCCGTCTTGACCGGGATGTACTGCAGTTATTCTTCCTAATGCCCATTTGCCAGATGGTAAGTTAGCGTCATTGATAATCACTATGTCATCTATCTTCAGGTTTTCTTTGGGTTGGCGCCACTTGCTCCGGGCGGATAAATGACTCAGGTATTCATCTTGCCACCTTTTCCATACATCATTGAATATTTTTTGAGTTAATTGCCATCGTGTTCTGAGATCTCTTTCAGTTTCTACAACGGTTAAAGTCGGGCCACTAGCCAAAAAGTGTGACGGCGTTAAATAATCCAAATCTTCACAATCTTCTGATAGAGCGCATAATGGTCTGGAGTTGAGACAGGCTTCTAACTGAGCTAAGAGAGTGGAGTATTCCTCGTAGGTCAGTTTTTGTTCTCCTATTACTCTTTTTAAATGGTATTTAAGGCTTTTCACGGCACTTTCCCAAAGCCCACCTGCACTTGGCCAGGCAGGTGCATTGAAGTGCCACTGAATATCCATATCTGTGATAGCTGCGTAGAATGTTTCATCTAAAGTTGTTTTCAAGTCTATGTATTCTTGATTAAGCACTCTGTTCGCGCCCACAAAGTTTGTTCCGTTGTCACTATAGATGTGACGGGGCGCTCCACGTCTCGCTGCGAATCTGCGTAAAGCTGCTAAAAATGTTGATGATGATAGGTCTGATACTAATTCGAGATGCACAGCCTTTGTTGCCATGCACACAAAAACGGTGATATAGCCTTTTGTTGTCTTGATACCGCGGCCTTTGCTAGATTTAACGTCCACGAATCCTGTTAGGTCAACGCCGGTGTGATAGAATGGCCGGGATGGAGTAATGCGAGCGGCGGGTAAGTCACCCATTATTTGCCCGAGTAGAACAGGCGCATGTCGCCGACACGTGACGCATTTTCGAAGTTGTTTTTTAACCGCTCGGTTTCCTCCAACTATCCAGTATTTTTGTCGAATAAATGCTGAGGTGAGACGAGCACCGCCGTGAAAAACAAGCTTGTGAGATTGATCAATGATGAGTTCAGCTAAACGACCGCTGTTAGGGATGATGATTGGGTGTTTCATCTCCGGATCCATGGGACCGTTCTTCAGTCTTCCTCCGACTCGATTTAAAAAATATTTAAAAAAAAAAAAACATATTTGATAATGATAGTTTTCGATTTCTGTAATTCTGATAGAGATAGGTAGCTTTGTTTTTGAGATTTTTCTTTTGATATAAATTTTATTATCCATGCTAGGATTCTGACAACTTTGTTAAATGAACTGTGTTTTGATAGCAATTGATAAATAATATCTTCGTTTAAGTCCTTCTCGGTGACAACATTCACTTGTTTTGTTGGTTTTAGTTCTAAATCTGTAGAATAGTTAGGTCGTTCTTCTTTTTCCTTGTAGTCTTGCAGCCATGATGGTCCTTTCCACCACAAAGGATGATCTACCAATTGACTGGTAGTTAGGCCACGACTAGCGCAGTCTGCAGGATTTTCTTCCGATTTCACATAATGCCAGCACTCTGCAGGCATGACTTCAATTATCTGTTTCACTCTGTTAGAAACAAAGGTCTTCCACCTGTTTGGGTCTCCATTTAGCCATCCTAGGCATATCATAGAGTCACACCAACCATACTGTTTGATATTGTAATCGGTCAAACATTCCTTGACTTTCAACATTAATTTTGATAGTAATAGTGCTCCGTTTAATTCTAATTTTGGAAGTGATATTGATGATTTAACAGGAACTAATCTTGATTTGCCGACGAGTATTGAAATGTCCATATTTTCGCTCCTCTTTATTCTGCAATATATGACGCACGCGTAAGCTTTTGCCGACGCGTCACAAAACCCGTGCAATTCAATACTGTCGCCTTCTTTTGTTTTTATCCATCGGTTAATTATAATTTGATTTATATTTTTCATATCGTCCTTGACCTTTGACCATTCTTTTTGAATATTTTCTGATATAGGGTCATCCCACGTAGATTCTGATAGCCAAACGTTTTGGAAAATGATTTTTAATTTGGTTGATAGTGGTGCTAGCAAGTCCAAGGGGTCGAATAATTTAGATATTGATGATAGCAATGATCTTTTCGTGTCGTCTTTTGATGATGAATCATGTTTGATACCAAATGATAGTGTATCTTTTTGTGGGTCCCAACTAAGTCCAAGTGTTTTCGTGTGTTCTGTTCTGTTAAAATTAAAGTTTTCTTGATTGCTCGGGGTCGCATCGTTAAGTTCAGGAACGTTTGACTTCCACTTTCTGAGATTGAAACCACCGGCCTTTAATAATTTGATAAGGTCACTGCTTAATAGTTTTGCTGAATCGATACTATGCTGGCCGTGAACTAGATCGTCCATATAAAATGATTGTTCTAAAACGTCCGCCGCGGAGCTGTTGATGAAATTTGATCTTTCGTCAGATGCCAGCTGTTTCAGGGTCATCATTGCCAGGAAGGGAGCCGCCTTAGTCCCGTAAGTTACTGTTGCTAATTGATATTCTTTGATAGGTTCATTGATAGAATTACGCCAAATGATTTTTTGACATTTTTGATCTTCTGAATTGATCCATATCTGTCGGAACATTTTCTCAATGTCCGCAGTAAATGCGAATTGATATTGCCTCCACTTAATGATTAAGGACTGCAGATCTTGTTGCAAATTAGGCCCACTCGCCATGACGTCATTCAAGCTGCACCCCGATGTTGTTTTGGCGGATGCGTTGAAGACGACTCTGAATTTGGTACTCGAGGATTCTGCACGTTCAACACCGTGATGGGTAAGATAACACTCTGGCGCGGAGTGGTTAATAGCTGGTTTCATATGACCTAATGATAGATATTCTTCCATAAATGATTTATAGTCTCTCTCCATTGCTTCATTCCTCCCAAATTTTCTTTCTAATGATCTAAATTGAGCGATAGCTTTAGTTTTTGAACTCCCTAGATTCTCTTCAAAGTTGTTTTTTAAAGGTAGTCGAACTTCATAACGACCATCCTCCCGTCGAGTAGTTGTGTCTTTGTAAAATTTTATGCATTGTTGTTCTTCATTTGATAGGGTTGGCTCATCGACGATGTCTTCTATTTCCCAAAATCTTTGAATTTCTTCTAAGTTAGTCAAAACTACGTTACAGCACAAGGTTTTGACGTTCCCGCTTAAAATCCAGCCTAAACGAGTATTCTGCGCTACAGGTGTATTCTGATCTGATTTGCAAATTCCTTCTAAAATGATCAATGAATAAATGTCTGCACCGAACAGCAGGTCTACAGGGTTGCTAAGATGAAAATCAGGATCGGCTAGTGATATATTTTCTAAGTATGACCAGGTCGGTTTGACAAAGGAATTGTTTGGCAAATTTTTGATAAGGTTTTGCATAATAAGAACATCCGTTTCAAATTCAAATTCACTCTTCAATGATGCACACTTTAAGTGCATAGTCCCCTTGCAGTTGCTTTCTTTTATACCTACTCCAGAAATGGTGCCATGACATCTACGCCGTGGCAGCCCTAACAGTTGCGCGGCGTTCTCTGTGATGAGGGATGTTTGAGATCCCTGGTCTAATAAAGCTCTAAGTTTGATATAAGTTCCGTCAACTTTTTGAACCTTTACTAATGCAGTAGGTAAAATAATTTCTGATAAGTTAGGTTGCACTGTCACGTGTGAGTTATTGCGCGTGCCCTGAGCGGGCTCGGGTTTCGGAGCGGCTCGGGCGTTTGTGTGCAAATTAGCGGAAGTTTGCTCGGGTTTCTCGAAGCAATTGTGCAATAAAGTGTTGTGTGGTTGATTACATTCGCGACATCTTCTATCCGAAATGCATGCTTTTCCATTATGGCAATAAAGACAGTTTTGGCATAACTTGTGTTTGGCAATAGTGGCACGTTTCATTGATGGCGACATTTCAATAAATTGATGACAGTGAAAAACTCCGTGATCGTCACTTTGGCAAATGGGGCACTTGAAGAATTTGGTGGCATAAACATTTTTGTTAAGTAAGGGTTGCGAAATTGCTCGTCCGGTCGCTTGAAATGGTTGCTTTGGAATAACTTTAAATAAGTTATTTTGAAATTGATTTCTAGGATTTGATAGATTTGATAGATGGTTTTGATAGCTTTGATTGTAGTTACGAGGTCGTGGACTCGACTTGTTGTCGTTGAACTTATTCATGTTGAAATGCTGTTCTTGCTTACGACGTGATGATTCTATAGTCGTAAATTTTGTTTCTAAAAATAATAGGAAATCTTTTAAAGTAGGTACTTCTTTCGGATCCTTCAAAGATGCGACGTATTCTTTGTGTGAATCGGAATCAAGTTTTTGGCACATGAGATAAATAATGAGTGGATCCCACGAGTCGACATTTATGCCTAAGTTTTTGATAGCGTTTAGGCTCTCAAGCACAGCGTCGTGTATCCTTTTGATATGGTTGTATGTAGAGTGGTGTGCTGTTGGTATGTTTAACATGACTTCGAAAAGGGAATTTAAAATCAGTTTCTTATTGTCAAATCTGTGGGTAAGTATTTCCCAGCAGATAGAATAGTTGTCAGATGCGATTGGCAAGTGTTGTATAAGTCTTTCGGCCTCACCCTTGACCTTGGACTTTAAGAACTGCATTTTTTGTGCGTTTGAAAGTGATGGGTTACTATGGATCGTTTCTGTAAATAAGTCCTTGAAAGAGTTCCACTGGTGGAAGCTCCCGTAAAAGGTAGGTATTTCTATCTGTGGGGTTGACTTTTCGCGGTGAGAGATTGACCACATCTTTTGATTGATGGACTTAATAGCGTTGTTATATGCTCGCTCATACTTAAAGAAAGTTTTTTCATAGTTGGAGTCCCTGCCTCCCAGTGCACTATCTAGCTCCCAGTGGAGAGAGTCGATAGCTGACCAACGATTATTGATGACTCGCAGTAAATGATCAAACTCCCATTTCTCTGATATATCATCTAGTACAATATTAGTGATAGTATGCTCAAAGGCCTTGAAGTTGCTAGTTTGCCTTCTAAGCATCTCATCAGTTTTACTGAGTGAACCTTGATGAGACTGGTTCAGGGAAAATGAACTCGTAGATGGTTGGCCCAGCTGCGGGCCAGGCGATACGCCAAGGGGAGTTGCTGGTCTAATCAAGGGATTCTCTTTAGTTTCTATTTTTGCTGGTTCGTAATTTTGTATAGTAGTTCTGATATTGGAGAACCTTTCTTTGATAATTTCGTATTGATTCGATGTAAAGTAATTATGAGATTTATCACCGAAACCACATAGTTGCATATGATTTGTTTGATATTCCTGCCAGTAGCCGTCTAAAGTAGTCAATCGACGTTTGATATAATCCGCCGTTTTCCGGTCGGCGCTATCTTTTTTGAAATTGCTGTATACTTGTTCGATAGCAGCTGATGTTTGTTCTTGATTGAGTAATAGATTCTCGAAGGTAGCCATGTTGATGAAATAGAAAGATGTGAGAGAAAGTAAATTGGAATGATCTTACTTGAACTCTCCGGTAATTGATAGAGGAAGCCGCCAATGCTGCTGCGTACAACCGTTTTTGATAGCTTGATATAGTTGATAAACCACTGCAATCCTTGATAGTTTATGATAGTTTGATAGTTCACTTCACTTGTAAAACAGAGTCACGTTTTTAAGTTCACGTAGTCACTGAATCACACGCGAAGCAAAAAAAAAAAAAAAAAAAAAAGAGATAAAGATGTACGGTTTCGTACTCTTTGCTGATAGAATGATAGTAGAACGGAATGAAAGTCCTTGATAGTGATTAACTGATAGTTGTATTGATAGAAGATCTCTTACGACTAAAATGATAGAATGATATGAGAGCGCGCGATGCGGATGATAGCTATACACGAACTGATGGAATTATGAACGAGTATGAAAAATGGCAATGTGAAGCGGATTATGAAATAATGCGCTTCCGGGGAAATGCTGACGCGACGATTGTACGTGCTAGCTCGTACAACATCAACTGTAAGGTACTGTAAGATTTACTTTTTGAGCCCCCAAAGGACATCGAGTGAGGAGAGTCCTGGCGCTCTGTATAACATGCCCCCAAGCCTAGTTCAGACTTCAGTTCCCTCACAAATCACAATCAAATCAATTTCATCCATAAAATCTTAATGAACTGATGATTGTGATAGAAGAAATGATTATTTTATTATTATTATTATTAACTGTGGAGAGACGGGGATCAAACCCGCGTCCACGGGAATCTAGCCCGTATGCCTATACCACTCGGCCACCCAGACATTGGCAAAGCCTGTTGAAATTCGCTAGTAATTTCCTAACGCGCAGGCCGCGTTCATTTGTAGTTGTGAGGATATCTGCTTATTTATAACTAGTGGACCCGGGCTGGTAATGCACGACCTCACGAGGAGATGCCGTACGTGAGATCCACAGTCACGCTCATCTCCCGAACACGAGCCCGGTGAGCTCTATATGTGTTGCACTAGACGCTAACCTCGATGGTCATCCCCTGGCGCAGCATGGAGCTGTTCTCGACCTGGTAGTGCACGGCCTTGGTAAACGACGAGATGTCGTACGTGAGGTCCACCGTCACGCTCGTCTCTCGAACACCAGCCCTGAGAGCTAGCTCTATACGTGTTGCACTAGACACTAACCTCGATGGTCATCCCCTGGCGCAGCATGGAGCTGTTCTCGGCCTGGTAGTGCACGGCCTTGGTGAACGACGAGATGTCGTACGTGAGGTCCACCGTCACGCTTGTCTTCTCGAACACGAGTCCGATGAACCACATCGAACAGAAGTTTGGTACTTTCTCGCCCTGGTCAAAAAGTTTAGGAATAAATAAATAAATTAAAACATTTATTTACATAATCAAATACAACCTTAAGAAAAACAAGATGATGTAGTTTTCTATTAGGCATTACAGAATGCCTGTATCAGGAGGCCACGCTCTTCCATAACGGTAGAAATTACTTAACTAATCTTAATGTAGGTACTATTTGAAGCGACTTAATCTAATTCAAAACAAATTATATAAAAAGTTTATATGAATGTGTGTATGTATTTATGTGTGTTTGTGTGTGTTTTTTAAATATAAAAACAGATAATTTTAAATGGCAAAAAGCTAACAGGTGAAAGAGAGCATCTCAGCTTGCGACTGCGAATTAACTTTCGTTCGGATTTAAGTGAACCGCCAGCTTGTTCGCTCGCACAGGACGTAAGAGACAGGGATGGGCAACATCCGTAACTACGGCTTAGAGAACTAGCCGTTCACTTGCTAGAGACTGTCACCGACAGTTATATAAACACGTAAGTCGTGTCTTGGCACGCGTTAGCATCGAAACTGCATCGCCACAGTTAAATGGCCAGCCAAAAGCAGGGTAAGTGTGTAAAGTGGGCCACCTTTATACACTTACCCTGCTTTTGCATATGCCTTTTCATGCTGCATCGCAACCACAGAAAAAGGAAATACCTATAAACAGCATTGTTGTTGATTTTGCACGAGAACCGGTGAAACCAAACGCACAAATGTACGTTATGTTCAAACTAAGAACCCTCGAATTATGATTGGTCAATCGTACCGGTCATAAAAGTGCTTATAGCATAAAACCCAGTTAATGCAAACTTAACCATATTACTAGTTGATATAAGGACTTTTCATTTTTGTCTTGTGCTGTTTATAGTTCTATACTTTGCTGTCACGCTCCAAACGCACACACGCTCATCAAGTGCGTCTTCGAGAGCGCAGTTAATTATACTCGCGCCGTGCTCACTTACGCCTTCTATTCCTACGCAGTAAGTAGTTTCCTTGTTCTGTCAGTGTTTAAGGGGTCTGATGATATAATGTAAACTGAATTCATTTTTTTACTGCACAAAATGAATACAAATATACAATAACACATTTCTACACAATAAATTGCATGTGATGTTTCTTTAGAACACTTACACTGTCATCAGTGTTGATTTCGGGCGCAGGATCCGTCGTTACGAGTGAACCTGTAAAAAAACGCATTACGTAAAACAAATTTTGTCGACCTATATTTTGAACTTATTAAGAATAGCTAGCATGAGACAGATATCCATCAGTGCCTGTATCACAAAGAGATAACGTAGTTTTCTATTCTTGAATAAATGATTAAAAAACAGCCTCACGGTTTTTTATATTGTGAAATTAAAACGACACTAATTTTGTATATTATTCGGTACAAACTACAATATATTTTAGCGGGACAGGTAGCGACAGGTTAAGCTTTTAGCATTTGTCTGTTGTTTATAGGTATCGTTCGATATCGTTTACTAAGGTTAACTAGTTAATTAAAAAGTCTGACACGGACAGTTATAGGCAAAATATCTGCATAAAACATTGAATATCATAATATTGAATTCCCGATGTAGTCATACTATGAAATGGATCTACAAGTTGAGTTGGAATGAAATGGTATTTAAATGGTAGATCCATTTAAATACCATTTCATTCCTTTATGTGGGTGGGGACTTGACTGAATGCTTTGCCAGGTTGTGTCTAAATTTAAAAAAAAAAGCAAAAAAAAAACTCTTCCTTTAAGAAATGCTGCTACGACTATGATCCTGTTTAGTTAAACCCTAAAGATATACTAGAAAATGCAGTACTTTATAAATTTTTTTTACTCCAGCCACTCCTACTTTTTTAAGTACCATATATATGTTTAAGGGTTTAGATGATGATGATGATGACCTACCTGGCGGCAGCGCCATGGGCTGGCCGTTGTTGGCGTGCAGCGGCACGCTGTTGTAGCACTCGGGGTTCACGTGCGCGATAGTGATGTGCTGGTTGCGCTCCAGTGTCGCTGCGAATGTACACAAAACACGTTGTAATCTACATGTATTTATTTATTTATTTATTAACACGCTTTTATTAGCTCAGGCTGTACGTATGTATGTATGAATGTATGTATTTAACGTAATCATTGAGCTCAATTTTCACCTACTTTCATAAATCGGATTAATTTGAAACTTAGCACACATATCAATTACCGATGACAACGTAATAATTTGCATTATCCTTAAATGAAAAAATAAAAATAAATAATAGTTTAAAAAACAAAAAAAACACGCTTTTATTGCTTACTAAAAAGAGAAAATAATTTATTTTGAGTACAAAAAATTTATATTACAGTAGAGTAAAACAGTGTTTTTTAGTTTTTTAAACTATTATTTTTAATTATTTGGAAGAATTACAGATTCAATACACTATGAGTAAGAAACAGTAAATTTTAGATCAATGCTAATAACAAATCTCCACATATTCGTAGTCAGATAACTAACATGAGATTTTATTTGAGGCAATTAAATAATTCATAATTTATTTATTCATAGATGATAAGATCATTATAGACCTCGCCTTATTAGGCGTTAACACACACAAATCACTAAAGTTTGAGAATCTCAAAATGTGATTTAATCAGTAATCGCTTTATAGAGAAAACGCCAGTGAAAAATATGTCAATTACAGTGGATAATTCAGAAAAGTTTCTACCAACAAATACGGATCACAAATCCAGTCTGCCTATAAATAAAAATTGTGTAATCTAATACCAACGTATTAGATTACACAATTACACAATCTAATACCAACGTATTAGATTACACAATTTTTATTTCGCGAGATAATAATAAAATAAATGAGCTCAGTTGTTGTAAGTTCCTAGACAATATAAATTCAGAGAAAGAGGAAGTATAAGGGAGTTAAATAATTTTGATCATGATGTTGAAAGAATAATTTTATCATAAAAGAAAAAGTATTTTCATCGAAATTAAACGTGTGTACAAAATTTGGAAGTGGGTAAAATTTAGCTTGTAAGATTTGATTACAGACAAACAGACACGAGACAGATGAATAAAAGCTTTTAAAAAAACCGGTCAAGTGCGAGTCGGACTCGCGCACCGAGGGTTCCGTACAAACCTGTAGGTATACTATAACTCTTATATGGTAACTTTGAAATTTTCAAAATTGTCAAAAATATTTTTCAAATATTTTTTTTTATAGTATAATGAAACTGAAAATTAACGGTTTTCGTAATTTTTCCTATATCTGTACTATAAGACGTGACTGCGTACTAAATTTCAAGATTCTAAGTTTACGGGAAGTACTTACGAGTACCGTGTATGCTAGTTTCGAAAATTTGCGGAAATTTGCGGCCTACATGGCTGTATCTTTTGATTGCGTTGGCTTAGAAGGTTGATTTTTCTACAGCTTCTAGGGACAGTAGACCTAAGTATCATATAGAAATTTCAGTTTGATACCTCCACGCGTTCCTGAGAAAAACGGTCTTGACAGACGGACGGACGGACGGACAACAAAGTGATCTTAGTTAGTTAGTTTTGCAGGGCTTTTTCCGCACTTAGCCTCACGATTGGGCCATTGTGCGTGTTTGCCTCTATTCCAACCAGCCCAAGTCCTCCCAGAAGGCTAGCAGCCTGCCTAGGCCACTAAAGATTTCTGGGAATGATGTTGGGTTTTTTAGAATGTCTGCTCGCTGTTTTTCCACACTTGTGCACTCCATGAGTACATGCTGTGGCGTTTCCTCTTCCTCGAGGCATCCTCTGCATCGAGGGCTGTTTGTTACACCTATGTTAAATAGGTGCTTGTTTAGGGGACAATGGCCTGTTATTATCCCTATAACTCTGCGTAGATTGTCGCGCTTTAGTTTGGCGAGGTTGCGGGCAAGCTTTTTAGATGGCATCTGAACTGCATTTTTAGTTTGCCTGCAGCCTTCACTGTTTGTCCATTCTAGCAGATGGTTTTTTGCGGTGTCTTCTCGCAGCCATGTTTTTATTTGGGCCTGCGGTATAGGTAGTAGCGGTTCTGGGCCAAACACTGTTGTCGCGGATCCCTTTTTCGCGAGTTCATCGGCTGCGTCGTTGCCGAGAGAGTTACTGTGTCCCTTGATCCACTGCAAGGTTATCTTATTTTTCCTTGCAATGTGTTGGAGTGCGTTGTGGCATTCCAATATGAGGGCAGAGGTTATGGTGTTGTTTTGTAGAGCTTGAAGCACGGATGCACTGTCCGAGACAATTTTGATGCTGAGGTCTCCGACGTCTCTGGCTGCAACCGCCTGTGCTGCTCTGATAATTCCGATACATTCTGCTTGGAAAATTGTGTTTAGTTTGTCCAGGGTGGTTGATATGTTGATGTTTAAGTCGTACGAGAATACTCCGGCTCCAGTTCCTAGTGAGGTTTTGGAGCCGTCTGTGTATATCCTAACTTCTCTGACGCCAGAGTTGTCTTTCCGTTCTTCGGTAAGTTGGATAATGTATTCTCGATCAAAGATGTAGTGGCATGGTATCCTGTCCATGGGTGCATCTAGAAGGGGTCTTTCCTTCATGATGTCCTCCATGATTTTGGAGTGCGTTGTCATAGTGTTTTGTTTCCATAGCCCATTTGCTCTTAGTCTTAAGGCAGCTGCCTTTGCTTCTTCCTGTATGACCAGATGAAGAGGTCTGAGGTTCAATAGGAACTCTAGGGCGGCTGATGGAGTGGTTCTCATACATCCTGTAGCTGCCACGCTCGCTAGGCGCTGCAAGCTTTGTAGTTTGGATTTGATAGTGGACAGTTGCGTTCTGGGCCACCACACAACTGATCCGTAGGTTAAGGAGGGTCTGATAACTGACGTGTATAGCCAAAGTGTGATTTTTGGATTAAGACCCCATTTTCTGCCAAGGAGTCTTTTACACTGATAGAATGCTATACAGGCCTTTTTAATTTTGTTGTCAATGTGAATTCCCCAGTTCAACTTGCTATCGAGAGTGATGCCCAGATATTTTACTTGAGTTGATAGGGTTAATTCGGTGTTAAATAATTTTGGTAGTTTTAGATTTGGTAGCTTCCTTTTGTTAGTGAAAAGGATGAGCTCTGTTTTTTTGGGGTTGACTGACAGCTGGTGTTCCTCACACCATTTTTCTACAATCTGAAGAGCAGCACGCATTACATCACAGAGGATGTTCTCTGCGTTCCCATTTATCAGAATTGCTAGGTCGTCTGCATAACCAATGGTAGTGTAGCCTCTTTCGTTCAATGCCCTCAAGAGGCTGTCTACTACTATGTTCCATAGGAGTGGTGACAGAATGCCCCCTTGGGGGCACCCCCTGACCACCCTTGCACGGGTGATCGTTTTTACCGCAATTTGGACCGCCCTTTTACTGACCAGCTCATTTATCCAATCCGTTATGACTGGTTCTACTTTCAGTTTTTGTAGGGCGTGGTTGATGCTGTTGTGCATTGTTTTGTCAAATGCCCCTTCTATGTCAATAAAAGCGGCAAGTGTTGATGCTTTGTTGTTAATGGCCGATTCTATTTTATGCACTACCATGTGTAGTGCTGACTCTGTTGATCTGCCTTTCCTGTAGGCGTGTTGCTGTGGGTGAAGAGATCTGGTCTTTAACACATCGTCTCTTAGGTGTCTATCTACTAGTTTTTCTAGTGTTTTCAGGAGAAATGAGGTTAGGCTGATAGGCCTGAAGGATTTGGCTAGGGTGTAGTCTTCTTTGCCTGGTTTAGGCAGGAAGACTATTTTTGCTTCCCTCCATTGCTTCGGTACGTATTTGAAAGCTATGCAGGCTCTATAAATTTGTAATAGGTGATGAGTGATTTGGTTCGAGTGCCATTGTAGAAGCGCTGGGAATATGCCGTCCAGTCCAGCGGATTTAAATGGTTGGAAGCTTCTCAGGGCCCAGCCAATTTTATCCGTGGTTACGATTCTACTTGCAGTTTCCCATTCTTGGATAGTTGGTGCTTTTTTGTGTTCATCTTGCCATTCGGAGTCTGATACAATCTGACTTCCGGGAAAGTGGGTCTCTAGGAGTAGTTTGCAGGTTTCGTGGTCTGTATTTGTGTAAGTGCCGTTTTCTCTTTTGAGAGAGCCCAGGAGATTAGTGTCCCCTTTGGACAGTATTTTCTTGACTCTCGCGGCTTGGTTTGTTGAGTTTATGCTGCTACAGAATTTGTGCCAGGCTTCCGTCCTCCTGAATCTGATACGTTTTTTGTAGTGTTTCTGTGCTGTTTTGTATTTGTCCCAGGCTTCAGTGGTCCTGGTATTTTTTGCCTGATTGAACAGTGTCCTGAGTGTCTTCCTGAGCCGTTCAAGCTCTGGCCCCCACCATCGATTTTTATCCGAGTCGATAGGTATGACGGCGGGACAGGCTTCTTCATAACTGCTCGTTAAGGCAGCGGTCAGGAACTGTACATTGGTTTCTATGTTGTCTGTGCTGAGTGTCACGTCAGAGGGTTCGAAGTCGTTTAGTTTTTTGGTTAGTGTGCTTGTGTATTTTGTTGTATCTGTCTTACGGGGGTTACGATATGGGGTGGGGTTTGGTGGTTTTATGTTTATTTGGAAGCAGATGCGTCTGTGGTCTGCGAGGGACGGTGATCAAAGTGATCTTATAAGGGTTCCGTTTTTTTCTTTTGAGGTACGGAACCCTAAGAAGAAGTTTATGTTGTAATAATAATAAGCCTTTTTATCCTGAACTCTCCTTCTCTTATTCTTAGATTGATGTTCTGAGCTCAGTGTGCCTTTTGGTAAAGGCCTCCTCTGACATTTTCCACTGTAGTCTATCTCTCGCTCTTCTTCGATTTGATAAGTAAGTTTTAGTTCGTCTTCCCATCTCTTATTTCGTCTACCTCCTGTTCCTCTTCCCGTCCCTAGGAAACCGGTCTGTTACGATTTTACTCTAATAGCGAAGCTCGTCAGTCGTCGTCAGAGAAGCTGATGGTAATGAAGTGCGACTCACTGATGAGGTGGCGTATCTTGCTCTCGATGAGCCCGCACCACTGCAGCTGGTCGTCGGTGCTGGCGGCGGCCGCGAGCAGCACTATGAAGTGCTTGTAGCGCGAGAAGAAGTTCGGCGCTTCGAACAGACGCTCCCAGCCGCATTTGCCTAGCATTATCTCGTCGGTTATCGCCAGACCTGTGAAGAAGTTTTGGTTTGAAGACAACTTGGAAACGGGGAAGTCAATAGGCATGATGACACCTATCTTAAATATTTTCACGATCATGGCGTTTAAAAAACATTGCCCCTATGAATTAAATACAACCAGTATATTTCTAAAAAGCTGTAAAAAACAATTTTAATTTACATAAAATTAAATTAATAATCAGACAATTAACTTCGATTTCTGATACTAAATTATGACGTCATTATAGTATTCCCATACAAAATCTATGGAGGGAAATAGTTTTGACAGATGATAAAAAAGTATGACAACGATTGGTGGTGTCATCTATCCTAATAGAGTAAGTGAAGAACTAAAGACTTTGTCAAACAACGAGCGTCAAGTGGCATGGCTTGATGTAATGCTTGCAATGAAAACGTATGTAAGTTGGCACGCAAAGCCGCATCATGCTCGCTGTTCGAAAAACCTAAATAGCAGCAATAGAATTTAAGAGCTTAATTTGTTATAAATACAATTTCATTTGTGATATTTATTGTTTGATTAATGAAATCAAAATGCTTTAGCTTCAGTGGAATTTCTTATTTTATCTTAATTCTTAAATTGATAACAATTTTAAAATTATACAATTTTTACGGATTATTTACATTTTCATTATAACCTGACGTTTCGGTCCCCATTTCAGCGCTTGTTGTCACAAGTACACTAAGGTGTTAGTGGCCATTACATATTTTTGATATTTTTTTAAAATTTACATCACTCCAAATTTACGTTCCTATTTACACAATAAGAGCTAACAGTATCCTGAGGTTGCAGGACCTCAGGATGCAGGGTCTAGTTTGAGTCATAAGAATAGATACACTACGTAGAAGTGAAACTCTCGCACCAAACGCACTCAAGGTCATATCTGTCAAACGAGGAACTAAAGAAACAAGTCAGTCGGGGCTGGTTCAGTGGGGTGAGCACGAACATTTTCGTAACGTATTCGTGTCTTCCAAACGTCAAAACTGACAGTTTCCCCATACAAATTGTCAAGTTAACGATAGGCAAACGCTACGAATACGCTACGATAGTTGTTTGTACCACCCCACAGGCCACTTGAACGTCTGCAGTTGTTAGCGTTGCTACGCAACCTCATTCTAAATAACTCTTCTTTTTAGAAACGAACATAATATGTCAAAGTTTAGCTATCTGTAACGCAGGCGACATTTTCTAGTTTTTTAAAATTTCTTCATGACTAAAGGTAAGTGATATTTAGTTATTTTAATACCTATCTACTTTTTATTTTCGTTGATTTACATACATCCTAGTATTTAATGATTTTTTAAGCTGGATAAGCTCTCAGATGACAGCTAGCAGGTGACAGCTTTATCACAAAGTCCAGGAGTGTGCGGGGGGTAACGGGCTGACGGGAAGTAGGTATTTATAACGCAGCTTTTGGGCCCCGACACAGGAGTTTCACTTCTACGTAGCTATTCCATATTTTTATGCCCGAGTCTTGGCTAAAGCAGGCTAGGTACCTTGGACAAAAAGGTTGACTCACCAAGGCGAAACTCCTCCATGATGACGGTGCGCGTGGAGGCGGACACGTTGAAGGTGGAGTTCTGCTGCGGGTACGCCGGCGTGATGATCGGCATCAGGTGGAACCGGTCCGACACGTTCACCTGCACAACAAACAGCAAGCTCATAAGCTAAGCGTCCGCAGGTCGATAGCGTACGCATCGGACGTATCGCATCAAACGGATTAATTTTTCACTGCTTTTACTGTATCGGATTGCCGATGGTTTCATTCGGATTTTCAAGGATTGGCTTTCCGTATGCGGTCATCGGTACGCATCGCATGTAGGCATTGCCGATGAGCGATCCGTACGGTGCGGATCAGTGGACGCTGTTGTATGAGTTTTCATACAAGGCAAACTAAAATCTGTTAAGTGCGAAGCGTCCGATGCGTGCGATGCCGGCCTGTGGACGTTTGCCTATAATGAAAATGAAAGGATTATACTAAAAGGTAAAAACTTGTCTGATGATCAAACTTATAACACCCCCTTTTCGTCGGGGGTTAGAAAACCGGCCAAGTAATTGGAATGATGACACCTATCTTAAATATTTTCAGGATGGCGTTTAAAAAACACAGCCCCTATGAAGTCAATAAAACCAATATATTTCCAAAAAGCTGTGAAACCAATTTTTAAACGCACAAAACGCAATAAATATTCGGTTAATTGACTCCGATTTCTGATACATGACCGTGACGTCACGATCATGTATTCCCATACAAAACTATGGAAGCAGACCGTTATGACTGATAAATAAAAAGTATGTCAACGATTGGTGGTGTAATCTGGCCAATAGTCGGAGTCGCGCACAAATTTAATACGTTCGTTTGAGAAAATCTACTTAAAAATAGCAAAGATCAAATTTTAACCATCCGACGCCCACTACTGAGCATACTCAGTTCGACAGGCTTCCCACAAGGATCTCCACCACAATCCAGCAGCTTCCCTTGACCTTCACTAGATAGTCAGTCCACGTCCCCGGGACGAATCTGAATAGCTTCCCAAAATGAAATCCTCGAACGGCTGTTTCAACAGTGCTTCTTTTATTTTACTTTTATTTAGGAGAGCCTTGCTCTGGACGCAAAAGACGAAGCCCAACGAGGCACAGGCTGAGTCTACGATAGAATATGCTCGTTCACTGTAGCTTTGTTCTTGGGTTGTAACTGCAGGACAACACTGATGGTGGTAATGAGTTCAACTCTTTTGCGGTGCGCATCAGGAATGTAGATGAGAAGCCGAGGTTGACGGCGTCCGGCTGCTTCAGCAGCACCGGCTGCGGCCACTTCCACTGGCTAAACACCAGGAAGAGTTTGTGCACGAGGGTAGCTACAGTCAGCACTCACCCTTGGGTCCCACACGGGGAAGCCGAGGTTGACGGCGTCTGGCTGCTTCAGCAGCACCGGCTGCGGCCACTTCCACTGGCTGAACACCAGGAAGAACTTGTGCACGAGCGTCGCCGGCAGCGCGTTCGGGTAGAGCTGGCACGTGCGGGCGACCAGCATCGCCCACGACACCCCGCCCAGGTAGCCCAGCGTGTTGGAGTAGATACCGTGGCCTAAGGAAAAACGACTGGATAAGATAACTCTTTATTGCACACCAAAAAAATGCAAGGTGTCCCAAAAAAGGGTGTTTAGCCGAAGCCTAGAGGTAGGGGACCCTAAGGGGTACCGGAATTACCCCCACGTATGTTCCGCGATATTTAGTATTTTTCCAATATTGTTGGCCGGCTTTAAAAAAATATATCTTTTTTTCGGCTGGGTTTTTCTGGACATTTTTTTGCAATACAATGACTCTTAGTTGTAGTTTTATGAGTTAAATAATCTCTTTCCTTACATTGCAACAAGATACAAAAAAGCATCGATATCGGAAAAATTAGGACGATCGGAACAAAATGGAATCTATAACTGCAATTTTTTGTTATTAAAAAGACATTTCATAACTTTTATCAGGACTTATGTAAGGTTCTACCTTTTCGTCCATTATGTGATAAAACTCTGTTAAGTGCAAATTCTGTCATACAGATCATGAGCCTAAGACCATAGCACATCACATCATTCACTTAGATAGCTACCCCTCTATTACAAAGCAAATAGGCAGTATTTATAAATCTCTTCTTTAAATAATAATACCAAACCAAATTGAAACGTATGCTTTCTTTAAGTTATGTAAATTGCGCTGTCATTTACTTTTCAAAGTGAATGACAGCAATTTAAGAGATAATCACACTAATAGTTATTTTTTCGTAGAGGAACTTATGTCAAAACTCGTCGGTGACGCGGCACCCTTTGAGCGTGCGCGCGCATTTCTCCTCCTTGTCTATGCTCAAGTCTACTTGTCTACGCAAACATAGCATTAAGGTGAGTACGCACGCTTGGCCCACAGCTTGATGGCTCGCAGCGTGAGCCGGAAGTTGTTGAAGTCGGGCACGAGCCGCAATATCTCATCGGTGACGCGGCACCCGTTGAGAGAACGCACGCATTTCCGCTCCTTGTCTATGCTTCTGTCTACTTGTCTATGCAAACATAGCATTAAGGTGAGTACTCACGCTTGGCCCACAGCTTGATGGCTCGCAGCGTGAGCCGGAAGTTGTTGATGTCGGGCACGAGACGCAATATCTCGTCGGTGACGCGGCACCCGTTGAGCGAGCGCACGCATTTCTGGTCCAAGTTCTTCAGTAGCATGTCGTCGCGGAGGTCGAAAGAGTCTGCGGGAAAGAAGTTAGATTTAACAGTATCATAAATACGTAAGAGCGATGTGTCCGATGCGTACGATACGCACGATATCGATACCGTAACAACACTTCATATTACAACCCAGTAGTTAGGATGTGTCGCCTCTACAATGATATATCCCAGGAATTTCCAGATGGTGATATTCTGAAAGCGATTGGTTTTATGCGCTGTACGTAGGAAACCAATTACTTTAGAAGTCCCTACTTGCTTTTGTTCTGGTTTAAGGTATAAAATTTGTAATTTGTCTATCGTAATTATTTAGCATAATTTGTAACTCATTGTATTGTACTTTATAAACATATGTTTTGGATTACAGTTTATTACTTAATCATTTAATTTTTAAGAAACTTTTATCTCCACAATTGTAAACAGTTTTGTGTTAATAAATAAAATAAAAATACCAAACTGTGGACCACATGATAAACGTTGAAATGCCTCACCAGGTATTTCCTTCAGAGCGAGCCGCGCGAACAGCAAATCGATCTCTATTCCGTCGAAGTTCATCTTAATGACCGGCACGAACGCGTCCTCCACCGCTCGCAAGTCTTTCACCTGTGGGGAAACATTCGTTTAGAAATAAAGACGCAAGCACTTGTTTGTGGTGAACACTGCGACATCATTATTACGTTCGCTGCAGCTCGTGTTGATGGCTTTCATGCCATTATGCGCAAAAGAATCGGGTCCTTGATGCGCAGGGTGCGTGGGAGTGCCAATACCATCCTGAACACCATTGCATCAAGGGAGGATAGTCCCATATTAAGGCAATGGGTGGCAGAGCATTTGTCTCCCACCAAATTTAATTATGTATAAATTTCTCTAAAAAATAATACTAACGTAGTTTAAAGTAATCTGTCACTAACACTTTATGGATTTATGGTCCGAAATAAAAGATTTTTAATTATCTTGTGATACAGGCGATTTTGGACAGCAGGACGTGTAAACAGCACGCCGCACCGACAACGACTAAGAGCAAACCAAGGCAGTTGGACGCAGTTTGGCAGGCCCACGGGCGACTAGGACATACCCTATCTCCCTCTGTTTGGGTTAATCTAAGGCATAGCTCTGTTGAATCTAGAAACTTTCAGATTCTTTGGAGAGTGACATTAGCTATCTCAACTGCACTCACTCAACCTTCCGTTCTTATTTTCGAATTTGATCAGCTCCTTCGGTCGCGTGGTCAAGCTTGTAAGCATGACAGGCTACATTCGATACAGGTATCACGACAGTTCGATCTCAAGACAATTTACCCCGTCAGTTCGACCCCATAACAGCTCAATTCTATGACAACTCGACCCTAGGCACTTCATAATAACGTCTGAATACTAATTATTTTGTTTATTTATTTGGGTTTGATCTTGACACAGGACTAAGCGTGTACAAGTGCCTCTTGTGGGTCTATTAATAGAAATAAATTAATTTTATTGTTACCTGCGGTTGCTGCTTCAACAGATCGTAGAATGACGCAAAGTAATCGGTCCTGTCAATGTGGCGAGGCGCCACGCACAGCGCGTCAATATCGGCCCCACGATGGTGTACCTGTGAAAGAATTACTGTAGTTAAGCACAGAATGGCAGGAAGATAGCTATAAGTCGCGCTATATAAAAATTACGCTAACGGTCACCTTCGCACTAGACGATATACGAATGTAAAGGTGGGGCACACTAACTTTACGACATCGCTTCGAATTTAAGCTAAGGCAAACCGCTAGCGCGCTTGCTACGTGTCGTCCTCAAGGTACTAGCTGACTGCCTTCGAACCGGCCGCGGGCTACGTTACGTTGTTGTTTTGCTAGCGGCTCGGAGGCGGCGCGTAGTAAGCACGCAAACGGCTTACCGTAAGCACGCCGTTAGCACGCTGTAGGCACGCTGTAAGGATGCGAGCTGCGAGTTGAGTTGAAAACAGAATTACATTTGTTCCTTGAAAACCTTACGCTGGGGACCTTTCTCATCATCATATCAACCTTTCGACGCCCACTGCTGAGCACTGACCAATCATTTCCACCGCAATCGGTCCTGCGCTTCTTGCGACCTTCACTAGGTCGTTGGTCAACCTTATAAGAGGGCCTGCCCACGGAGCGGGTCTGACACGCCGTGGCCATTCGAGAACCTTTCCCTTTCTAGCTGAAACAAAAGACCGACTCACCCCCAGCCGGTACGAGCCGAACGTGTATATGTTCCCGCCGACGGTCTCGGCGACGCTCGGCGGCATGTTCTTGCGCAGCGACTCGTCGCGGATCCACTGGCGCACAAGCCGGTGCAGCGCGCCCAGCACCTCCATGCGGTGGTGCATCTCGTCTTCCGACTCGAACACTCCGAACGGCACGAGGCATTCTTTGAGCTCGTTTGTCTTTTCAATGTCGATTGGTTTAGGACCTGTGAACGATTTAAGCAAGTACTTTGAATTGTAATAAACGTATATGATTTGACACATAAAAATAAAATTTTACAGAAAGTGTGGCAAAAAAGGTCCCTGGGCAGTACGAGTATATTATCGAGGTATTTTTAGGACAGAGCAGTGCTCTTTTTAGGACGCCGGAAGTCCCACACGCCACCCTGCCCCCCGGCAGTGGTGACAGTGCGTAAAGCATTTTCTACCGCGTCAAAAAAAGAAAACTATATTAACGCTCAGTCAGTTCCAGTCAAGAGTGGAACTCACGACCTGCGTCAGTGTTTCCCTGCAATTACAACCTAGGAATCTTCAAAGCCAGAGGCATCTTCTAGGTGAGCTCGCTCCATCGTGGACTCAGTCTTTGCCTCGCTGGGCTTAGTCTTGGGTCAAAATTAAAAAAAAAAGTTCCTCCGTTACTAAATCATTGTCCTAGGTGAGTGACGCGACACGATGCGATGTAATTCGACGAGACGCGGAGGATCATAATCTATATGTTTTGTGGTACTTACCTGCCATAGAGATGGCGGAAGTCATGCCCAGCGTCTTCAAGTTCTGCTGGTTCTGGTGCTCGTTTGCCTTCCCGGCCGGGTGGCCGGTGTTGGAGTGCGAGTACTGCGACGCAGGCCACATGGCGCCGGTTCGTGCCTACTCGGGCCTCGGTCGGTTGGTCACGATTGTGCGAAGGTCGAGCGGGTGGTGTTCCAGTCAGACCTGGGGAAAGAATTCAATATTCAATATTTTTTTGCTTCCATAATGTATGAAGAAGGTCTTCCAAGGCACAGCAGATAATTTAGGAGAGAGGAGGATTTTTATTTTGCACATCATATCATCATCATATCAGCCTGTTACAGTCCACTGCTGGACATAGGCCTCCCCCAAGGATCGCCACAGCGCACGATCTCCCGCCCTTTGCATCCATCCCTTTATTTTGCACAACAAAACTTTATACAAAAAGTGGACTTATAATAATAATAATAAATGTTTTTTCATTTCTAAGGTTACATAAACAAGATAGGGATTGGAAACTCCTTTTAAGCATACAATGCTTGTGCCAGGAGATTCCGCCCTTGCATAACTATAGCTATCAATATCAAAATTAAATAGCGTTGTAAATGCTAAATAAACACTTAACTATAAAGATTACAATGTTTTTATAAAAGAAAATAAAAATTTAAATGAAGTACTTAATTATTGTCCACAAATCATAAACAATTAGCATAGAAACGTGTGTGTGTGCATGTCTCTCTGTGTTTGTGTGTGTGTGTGTGTGTGTGTGTGTGTGTGTGTGAATGTATGTCTACGCTTGTGTGTGTGCCTGTGTGTTTGGGTGTGTGTGTGTGTGTGTATGTTATTCTGTCTGTATTTGAGTGCTTGCGAGTGTGTTAGGTATTTGCTATTAAAACAATTGTTGTAACAACTGTTCTGTCTTTTCGTAATTTAATGTTTTTAGCCACTGATCCAATAATATCTTATTTTTTTTTATATAACTGGGCGAAACGTTTGTCATATTGGGAATCAGCACATTTTGTTCTATTTAAAGGGACTTCAGCCACATTACAATTACGCCTTTTAGCCACTTTACCTACGTCAAAAGTAAGACTTTTGTGCTTTTTCAAAACAATTTGTTTGATATAAAGCTTTCTCACTGATAGCAATTTGCAAGTCCGGTATAAGAACTTCGTTGAAAATCTTCTGCGTTTAAATAGCATGACTTTTAAAAGCGCTCGCTGTGCTCTCTCCAAATTTTTAAACTTAGTTTTAGTTCTTAGTTTAGTTTTAAAGATTTTTTGACGACCCTTTTTAACGGATAATCTAGATGGAACTACATGTCTCAACGTTCTAAAGATCCAGATCAATTTCCTCATCCTGCAAGTCACTTCTTCGAGATGTTGGTACCAGGATAATCTTTGATCTAACAGGATTCCCAGATATTTCGTCTGTAATACCCTATCAATTTTGGTGCAATTGCAGTTTATGTTGTGTGCATAATCACAGACATGTATTTTTAGGTTTAAGTCTCCAACTGGTTGGGTACGTTTATCTATGCTAAAACATATGTAATTGGTTTTAGAGGTGTTCAACGTTAGTAAATTTCCCCTTAACCAATTCGCCACTTGCGCCATTCCTGTCTCAGCAATGGTCCTAACGGAGGCCCATGACTTCCCAAAAAAGACTACAGCTGTATCGTCAGCATAGGAGAAAACTCTTGCATTATTTATTTTCATACTACATAAATCATTGATGTAGATGAGGAATAACGTGGGCCCTAAAACACTACCTTGAGGCACTCCGCATGTAATCTCCTCGTACACTTATAAATTGTCCCAATTTAACACTTTGTGTCCTATCAGATAGGTAGTCTCTGAAGAGCATTAGAGGAATTCCTCTTATTCCTATGCTTTCCAGCTTCTTCAGAAGGATTGGGACAGAGAAGGTGTCAAAAGCCTTTTTAAGATCCAAGAATGCGCATAAACACTTGTTACTCTTATCAAGCTTTTCAGTTATCGTTGGGCTTAGTCTAGGGGCAAGAGCAAACCTATCGCAAATAAAAAAAAAAATCAATGACGTAAGACCAATAACAGCATCTGCGGTTGATTTTCCTTGTCTTTTCTTTTTTTTTCTTTCTATCCGAATTGCGAAGGGGATAGCAGATTGTATTTTTCTAGATATTTCAACAAGCTAGAATTAAGGGCGGGGGCAACGCCAAACAACTTAATATAACCATTTTGCTTGCTTCATGCTTTTGCTTCTTGTTTGACGTTTCCCCCATTCCCAGCATCTGTCCGATGCTGGGTCTGGCGAATGGTTTAGGGAGGAGCGCAGGTCGCTAAGATCCCCTAAACAAGGCCAGTGGACTATCCTTCTCGAGGTTGCCGCCTGTTATTGGCCAATTACCCTAAGTAATTGGCATAACCGAAACCTCTGGCCGACCCCCCATTATTTCCCCCCCTATAACCCATCCTTCTCCTAGTCCAATCCCGCATAGCCGAACCTGTGGCGGCGCCTATCCACACTCCAGGCTCACACAGCCTTGGGGCACTAAATACCCCCAAAAATGTTGTACCACACTCACCATGGGTAGGTAGTGTGCGTCCTCCACCGACACCACCAGAGTGTCAGAGTGGACGGTAGTAGCCCACCACAAGCGCCCTTCCAAAGGAGCCGCTAAACCCACCCCAAACAATCATGGACCGGCAGGACACTCGGAACGCAGTCGCCCCACGGCGCGCGAGATGAGGGAGTCCCAACAGCCCGAGACACCAAACACAATAAACCAAAGGTTGCCAAGCCGACCAGAACGCAGTCGCCCCACGGGGCGCGCGAGAAGGGAAGCTCGACAACCTGCAACAACAGCAGTGACACCGACCGCAGCAGCGGAAACGCAGCGCGAACCTGTGCCATCTACCTCCGCGGGGGTGACCTCCGCAGGAGTGGCTCGGCACAGAACGGAGTCACCGCCATCACAACAAGGACCACCGAATCAGCCGAAGAGGAGACGGAAACCGAGAGGCGGCCGAGGTCGACGTATCGAGGCGGTGGCTTCCACTGCTCCCGCAGGGGAGCAAACTGGGGCCGGGAATGGCCCGGACGAGCGTGCTTCCTCGAAGCGAGCTCGGCCGGACGAAACCCGGACTCCCAGGGGAGAAGCCAAGCGCCCGAGAACCGACACGAGGCAGAGGCGGACGGTGAGCTACGCAGACGCGAGCCAGTCGCATCTGAGAGTAGCGGTTATCACCGTCCCCCCACGCGACCTCTCGCAGGAGCAGGCAGACCAGCTTAGGGAGACTATCGATGATAGAATCCTGCAAGCGGTACTGTCCCCGCCGTCTCCGAGCGCGCAAGCTCCATCTTTCCGGGGGCGCCCCTTCCTCATGGATGGGGTGCTCGCGATGTGGTGTGAGAACGCGAACGCTCTAACTTGGCTCGAGAGGGAAGTCCAGAACATCGCGTCACCCATACCCGGAACCACTCTGGCTGTCATCAGACAGTCAGACTTAAAAAAGAGGCTCAGAGCAGGCCTCCTAATACACACCCGCATCACCGACTCCGCAATACTGCAGAAAGTCCTTTGTGCCCAGAACCCCTGGTACAAAGTCGACTCCTGGCAGTGTTACGACATATCAGTGACCGACCAAACTGGCGAGGCTGGCTCCAAGGAAAAGGTGGTTCACCTTGTCCTGGGAATCCCCGAAGACCAGAAACAAACCATCCTGGATCGAGACCGCCGGGTAGCCCACATGACGGGAAGTGGGTACATTCGCTTCTTCCCTTCAGTAGAGGCGACCACGGCCGAAACTGATCAAGCGACGCAAAACGACACGACGGCAACTCCAGGGCCTTCCACCTCCGCTCCCCAACCGGGTCCGAGCAGGATGGAGGCGAGCTCGCCGCTGACAAGCGCGGGGGTTACTAGCGACGAAGATGGCGTGCTACGTAGCCCCAGCCCTTAGCTCCCTCACCGTCATCCAAACCAACCTCCAGCACAAACAAATTGCGGCGGTCACTTTACGCAGAGTGCTGGAGGAAGACAACCAAACCGTCGCACTGATCCAGGAACCCTGGATCAGAAACAACAAAATACTCGGGCTGAACAACATCAGTGGTAAGTCACTACTATACACACCAGCAGAAAAACCAAGAACGTGTATTGTCATACCCAAAACCATGAATGCCACCTTAATTAACCCTTTCTGTTCTAGAGACCTTACAGCCGTTAAAATAAACCCTACAGGGGACCAAACAACCCTAGTGCTTGCTTCGGTGTATATGCCAGGCGAAGGCGAAATTCCCGCAAAGGAACTAGTCGAGCTGGTACAACACTGCGAAGCCAGCAACTGGGACATCATCATTGCAGCAGACTGCAACGCACATCATACTCTGTGGGGAAGTAAGGATACAAACAAAAGGGGTGAGCAACTAACCGAATACCTATTCCAAACCAATCTGAACATTATAAACAGAGGCACAGAGCCCACCTTTGTAACGTCCAGATGCCAAACCACTATCGACATCACTCTGGCAACACACTTGGCGGCAGATCTCATCGAAAGATGGCAAGTATCCAACGAGCCGTCCTTCGCAGACCACAGACGCATCTGCTTCCAAATAAACATAAAACCACCAAACCCCACCCCATATCGTAACCCCCGTAAAACAGATACAACAAAATACACAAGCACACTAATCAAAAAACTAAATGACTTCGAACCCTCTGACGTGACACTCAGCACAGACAACATAGAAACCAATGTACAGTTCCTGACCGCTGCCTTAACGAGCAGTTATGAAGAAGCCTGTCCCGCCGTCATACCTATCGACTCGGATAAAAATCGATGGTGGGGGCCAGAGCTTGAACGGCTCAGGAAGGCACTCAGGACACTTTTCAATCAGGCAAAAAATACCAGGACCACTGAAGCCTGGGACAAATACAAAACAGCACAGAAACACTACAAGAAACGTATCAGATTCAGGAGGACGGAAGCCTGGCACAAATTCTGTAGCAGCATAAACTCAACAAACCAAGCCGCGAGAGTCAAGAAAATACTGTCCAAAGGGGATACTAATCTTCTGGGCTCTCTCAAAAGAGAAAACGGCACTTACACAAATACAGACCACGAAACCTGCAAACTACTCCTAGAGACCCACTTTCCCGGAAGTCAGATTGCATCAGACTCCGAATGGCAAGATGAACACAAAAAAGCACCAACTATCCAAGAATGGGAAACTGCAAGTAGAATCGTAACCACGGATAAAATTGGCTGGGCCCTGAGAAGCTTCCAACCATTTAAATCCGCTGGACTGGACGGCATATTCCCAGCGCTTCTACAATGGCATTCGAACCAAATCACTCATCACCTACTACAAATTTATAGAGCCTGCATAGCTTTCAAATACGTACCGAAGCAATGGAGGGAAGCAAAAATAGTCTTCCTGCCTAAACCAGGCAAAGAAGACTACACCCTAGCCAAATCCTTCAGGCCTATCAGCCTAACCTCATTTCTCCTGAAAACACTAGAAAAACTAGTTGACAGACACCTAAGAGACGATGTGTTAAAAACCAGATCTCTTCACCCACAGCAACATGCCTATAGGAAAGGCAGATCAACAGAGTCAGCGCTACACATGGTAGTGCATAAAATAGAATCGGCCGTTAACAACAAAGCATCAACACTTGCCGCTTTTATTGACATAGAAGGGGCATTTGATAAAACAATGCACAACAGCATCAACCATGCCCTACAAAAACTGAAAGTAGAACCAGTCATAACGGAATGGATAAATGAGCTGGTCAGTAAAAGGGCGGTCCAAATTGCGTTAAAAACGATCACCCGTGCAAGGGTGGTCAGGGGGTGCCCCCAAGGGGGCATTCTGTCACCACTCCTATGGAACATAGTAGTAGACAGCCTCTTGAGGACACTGAACGAAAGAGGCTATACTACCATTGGTTATGCAGACGACCTAGCAATTCTGATAAATGGGAACGCAGAGAACATCCTCTGTGATGTAATGCGTGCTGCTTTTCAGATTGTAGAAAAATGGTGTGAGGAACACCAGCTGTCAGTCAACCCCAAAAAAACAGAGCTCATCCTTTTCACTAACAAAAGGAAGCTACCAAATCTAAGACTACCAAAATTATTTAACACCGAATTAACCCTATCAACTCAAGTAAAATATCTGGGCATCACTCTCGATAGCAAGTTGAACTGGGGAATTCACATTGACAACAAAATCAAGAAGGCCTGTATAGCATTCTATCAGTGTAAAAGACTCCTTGGCAGAAAATGGGGTCTTAATCCAAAAATCACACTTTGGCTATACACATCAGTTATCAGACCCTCCTTAACCTACGGATCAGTTGTGTGGTGGCCCAGAACGCAACTGTCCACTATCAAATCCAAACTACAAAGCTTGCAGCGCCTAGCGAGCGTAGCAGCTACAGGATGTATGAGAACCACCCCATCAGCCGCCCTAGAGTTCCTACTGAACCTTAGACCTCTTCATCTGGTCATACAGGAAGAAGCTAAGGCAGCTGCCTTAAGACTAAGAGCAAATGGGCTATGGAAACAAAACACTATGACAACGCACTCCAAAATCATGGAGGACATCACGAAGGAAAGACCCCTTCTAGATGCACCCATGGACAGGATACCATGCCACTACATCTTTGATCGAGAATACATTATCCAACTTACCGAAGAACGGAAAGACAACTCTGGCGTCAAAGAAGTTAGGATATACACAGACGGCTCCAAAACCTCACAAGGAACTGGAGCCGGAGTATTCTCATACGACTTAAACATCAACATATCAACCACCCTGGACAAACTAAACACAATATTCCAAGCAGAATGTATCGGAATTATCAGAGCAGCACAGGCGGTTGCAGCCAGAGACGTCGGAGACCTCAACATCAAAATTGTCTCGGACAGTGCATCCGTACTTCAAGCTCTACAAAACAACACCATAACCTCTGCCCTCATATTGGAATGCCACAACGCACTCCAACACATTGCAAGGAAAAATAAGATAACCTTGCAGTGGATCAAGGGACACAGCAACTCTCTCGGCAACGACGCAGCCGATGAACTCGCGAAAAAGGGATCCGCGACAACAGTGTTTGGCCCAGAACCGCTACTACCTATACCGCAGGCCCAAATAAAAATATGGCTGCGAGAAGACACCGCAAAAAACCATCTGCTAGAATGGACGAACAGTGAAGGCTGCGGGCAAACTAAAAATGCAATTCAGATGCCATCTAAAAAGCTTGCCCGCAACCTCGCCAAACTAACGCGCGACAATCTACGCAGAGTTATAGGGATAATAACAGGCCATTGTCTCCTAAACAAGCACCTATTCAACATAGGTGTAACAAACAGCCCTCGTTGCAGAGGATGCCTCGAGGAAGAGGAAACGCCACAGCATGTACTCATGGAGTGCACAAGCGTGGAAAAACAGCGAGCAGACATTCTAAAAAACCCAACATCATTCCCGGAAATCTTTAGTGGCCTAGGCAGGCTGCTAGCCTTCTGGGAAGACTTGGGCTGGTTGGAATAAAGGCAAACACGCACAATGGCCCAATCGTGAGGCTAAGTGCGGAAAAAGCCCTGCAAAACTAACTAACTAACTAACTAAGCTAGAATTAAGGAGCTTCTCCAGTATTTTGGATATGGCAGGGAGAACAGATATAGGCCTATAGTTATTAACATCGTCTCTGTCCCTTGTGTACAGGAGTAATAATAGATTTCTTAAGCTGTGTGGGAAAAATTCCCCTATCAAAACAAATATTGGTGAGATGGCAAATGATGACAAATGACTTTATTATGAAGAGTCTATATAACATCGTGAATATTATTAATACCTGAAAAACTGATTTATTTCCAAAAATCTATAGAAACCAATTTTTAATCACACAAAATTCAATGAATATTCAGTCAATTGATCCAATTTCTGATACTACAACACAAAGGGTTGCCAAATTTATTTTGTGTACTGCACACTTTGACAAAAAATTATTGAAATTATTGTGAAATAATAATATTATTTGCTGCGAAACAATATTATCTTTATTTTGCAACGTGAATGCTTATCCCAAAAAGTAAAAAACTCAGCCCAAACACAATACCAAATTTTTTTTTCTGATTGTCTTACTGTCCCTCTTTAGACCTGCATCTCGCACAAGGGGGCGTTATCGCCCACTTTGGGAAACACTGCTCTAACATCACATCACATTAGAGTATTCTGCCTGGTCAGAGGCCCTGGGGTGGCTTAATAAAATCTGACAGAATTTAAAAATAAAAAAACATCATGATGACAAAAAAAACTGGTAGAAACAAAACAATCATGATTTTTATCAACCTTGGTATTCAGTATGAATCATTGCCTATCAGTGTGTATTACTTTTAAGAGTGTACTCTTACAAGTACAGTGGCCAGTTGTACCCATTTTTGTTGCAAAATCGCCTATATCACGGGCACATAAGATACCGCAGTGATTACCGTGACGTGCCCGCCACCATACATAGTTTCATAACAGTGAAGTTCTATTCACTTTGATTCAAACTTGCTGTTAGAATTTATTATTACATATGCATAAGTGTTATCTTAAAAAAAATCTTTTAATATAAAATTGAATTGTTGTTTGTTAGTATCGGTAGAAGTCAAGAGCGGCTGTATCGATTTTGCAAATTTTAAATGTGAGAAAATAATAAAAAAAACATGCTAAATAGTCCTCCTGGCCGATTTCGTCCACGGCGGCCAATCTCAACGGAGATCAGCCTACTACGCAGGAGATATTATAGTGCACAAGTGTGAGCGTAATACACAGGTGCACTCACTGTTCCATCACGCTCCAAGTTCGGTGAATCGATAATCCGACATGACCGGAGAGAGATCAGGCATAATATTCTGAATTCTGAATCTGAGGCTGAATATTCAGTCAATTTTGGCTCGACCTGGGATTCGAACCCAGGACCTCTCAAATGTAAGGCAGAAACTTTGCCACTATACCAACGAGGCAGTCAAAAAATGCTAAACCAGCGGACAGGACGACATCTGCCGGGTCCGCTAAGCTGTTGTTGAATTGCTCTTTGTTTATTTTGCTAAAACTTGAGAACTGCTGAACCAATTTAAATAATTTAAGTCTTAAAATATTTGTGGAAGTCCAGGGAAGGTTAAAAGATAAGAAAATTGTGAAACAGCTATAGGCAGAACAATATCTGCGGGGTCCTCTAGTAATTTCATGTAATGTATTGCTTTAGTACTTGGAAATTATCATTCTGCCATTCAAAACAATGAGAGATGATTTTTTCTCATAGCTGCAAATGTGGGTTCATTTGAAAACATAATACTTTTGCATGGGAGGTAGGTTTAAGGGTTTAGTATCCAGAAATTGAATAAGGTGCAAGTCAAAATAGGCTGGTTAACCAAATGCTTTCAACATTGTTATCAAATAATGCATCACAGCATACTATTATTTTAAGTAACATCAATGAAATTGACACAGAACTCCACCCAAAGCTCTAATCTTGATGAAGAAATGGCTGGTGATTATAGAAGTGTTTAAATTTTTAAGTAGGTTAATCTTACAATTTGGTGTGTCGAACATACAAACGCTAAAGCATTGGCAACGTAGTAAGCCGTAACAAAAAAAATCATGGTTCATTCAACCTACATTTTTTATTACCACAAGCATTTTAGACTTCGCACCGACAAATTTGAATTTACATCACGTTAATTACCTTGGAATGTTATCATAGCCACCGAAAACATCAAAACATCGTGCAAATAGCTTAACCAATGAGTCCATAGCTAAATCTTTTGTTAGACAAAATGACGATTGTAAGGTCACAACTTATGTAAATATGTGACTTGCATATCACTGAACCTACGAAATCAAGCCCAAATATGTTATGATGCACATGAAGACAGGACAGGAACCAACTTACACGAAAACATACGCAATAATCTGTTCAAACTAAGAAAAGCTCACGTTGCTTTTTGTGTCAGGAGTTATGACTACGTTTGAACTTCAATGAACGTTTACGAGACAAACTATAACTAGTTACTTACCAATAAAATCAATCGTGTTTTACACATCACTATACTTATAATTAAATAACTAATTCAACTCATATTAAAAGAAAGAAATAAACATTAATTTGCAAACAAGCACCCAACAATCACCAACAACAAGGTGGCCATTTTAAAAACAAAATGGCGGCGATAAATTCTTGCCATTTTCAAAAATAGGTTACTACCATGCCTGAGTTGCCTACCACTCACAGCAAAAAAACGACCAATTTTAGGTCCACTTTACAAATGTCACTTATATCGACTGTATTTTGTGAATTTTTGTCTCCAAATACGTTGACATGGTCGGCTTTTTTGACTGTACGTGCATGCTGGGACCATTTGCAAGGCATGAATCTCAACTTTTTGACTTGGCTAAAGACCTTATTTAATTTAAAGCACACTTTTACAAATTATATGCTCAGTGCTTGCATAATTACTTGCAAAACTTTTTTACATTTTACATGAAATCAATAGTTCACTTCATCATCAGTCACTCATCATCAGTCATCACCAACTCTGTCTTATTATTCTGTGGTCACCACTAATCGACAGTTATGGATGCGTTCATTAATTCTATAATTTTGCGCATGTCAAATAGCAATTTTTTCAGTGACGTATCCTCGACGTATCTTTTGGTTGAACTTGTTCCCATATCGCTGTCTCGTTTTAATTTGTACGAAACGAAAGAGACTGGTATAGTGCCGGTTGATGTTTTCGTGTCAGCCTTGTGCCCATTTACGAGGAGTAGGTAAAATCCGCCATCTTGAGAGTGAATTCAAGAATGTGAGGACTTTTTAGCGGAGTCAAGTGAATATCTTTATTAATTGTATTATTAAACGGTTTAATATTTCGTCTTCGTATGATTTATAATAGTTTAGTAAAGCCGGCCGCGTTGTATAAATCGTGTTACGCCGCGATTTTGGGCTGAAACGCCGAATTCCTGCATAGTGTTTATGTGACAGGGGAGAAGACACCGTAAGCTTTCTAATAGTTTTTTGCGTGTCTGTAATAAAGTCTATTTCCGTTTTCCATCTCTACGATCGTTAGCATACCGTGAAAGTGTTAGAAGTTCTTCCATATCGTTTGGGCGGTCACTTTAGTTTTACGCGATGTATTTTTCTGGTGGTAAATGCGGTTAGATGGGCGTTGTTGGTAAATCTGTGTTGTGTCTCCGTGTTGAGGATCGGGGCCGGTCGGGCGAGAGTATCCCGCGGCGGCCGCGGAGGATGCGAGTGGTGTCGGCAGGATAGGTGTTTGTAAAGTGTATGTAAGTGAACTGTGACGATGTCGACAACGATGAGGCCGACCCTGCAGACGGTCCCGGAGTCCTTGCCGGCGGACCATGTGACGAGCCCTACGCCTGCGGCCCCCACGACCACCACAGCGACGGCGCCCACAAGGGAGAGGCCACTGTTTTCGGTAAGTGTTCATTTGCTAGCAAAGATTCCCCTATGTTTACTCTGGCTGGTTTTCAAATGGTTACTTTAACTTAGTCACGTCAAGAGAATTAGCAATTCAGTCTGGAATCTCTCTGAATCAGCTAGCTTTTATTTTTTAAAGTTAGTCAACATAAACTAAAATCAACAAGCATCTAAGATAAATCTTGTAGAATTTTAAGATATGATTGCAGTTCTTCCTCAATATGAGATAAATAATTGAGCAACCAGTCTAGATCTGAAACTAGAAAGTGTGGTCAGTGTACCATGTCAGACTCTAAGTCAGTTTGGCAAATATACACTCTGCTTCATATTTTCATGGCAATTTGGTATAAATTTTAAATATTTTTTTGATTATGTAGGAGATTCTATTTAATTAAAAAAAACATTCAAATAATTTTACTACAAACTGTGCACTGGGACACCACAGAGTTAACATGGGCTTTACTATACAAA
Organism: Pyrausta despicata; assembly: GCA_963921415.1. Lineage (NCBI taxonomy): Eukaryota > Metazoa > Arthropoda > Insecta > Lepidoptera > Crambidae > Pyrausta > Pyrausta despicata. Next base: position 8,550,583 of record OY992870.1, on the reverse strand, counting down.
TAAATAACATAGATGGCATTAAGGATTTTAAGTAATTGAGTGCATGAATTACTTGTTTTGATAAATTTAAGTCCGTCAAACTTCTTGTTGACTAGTTTGCAAAATAACAAATGAAAAGTCTAATAGAGCAGTTAACACCACAACCTTAAGTTATGAAAGAAATATGGATAACAATTATGTTTAGGGGTGTATATGCCCAATATGCCCATATTGAGTAGGTAGGTTATTGAAAAACAGATGTGTGATTTAAAAATAAAGCATACACATTTACAACCTGTGAATATTATATCATTGTATTTTATTGTTCTCTAAAATATTGGTTTTATTGGTTGCTAAAAGAGAAGGGTCTTTTGTATTATCATTATGTTTGTTTTTAGTCATAAAGCCTAAATATTGTGTTTCCTTACTATCATGATGTGAACTTTACACATTAAAGTTTACTAGTCTTAAGATTTTTAGTCAATTTATAAGTAAATGTAGGGGAATCTGTGTATTTTTCTGCTTTATGCCTACTCGCTATAATGTCTTTGTCATCAAAAATTGGTGTGTTTTATATTTTGTCTGCTATGTTTGACTGGTGAGGTCACCATGATTTTACATTTAAATAGGATGTCATGATATGACTATGTGTAATTTTGTGTAATCATCTGTTTCATTTAATAGTTTAAATTAAAAAAAAATTGGACATTTAAAAAAGTCATTTCCTAACAGCTGAAAATAAGAATTACTTACATTTCTTACTGCATTTTACTAGTGTCAGTAGGTAAATTTATGCTATGTATGTATGGTAGCTATGCTTGTGTTTACAGTGAAATGGAGGCTATCTCATGCATAAACTATGCTGGGTTGCCACTTCTATTGGAATAATAAGGTCACCCTTATTCCATAGCAACTTGTTTTTCATTTGGGCTCATAAAAATACTGCAGCTCATTCATTCTTGAAAAGACTTTGTTGATTATAATTTATAATGCAACTTTTATTTCATCTTGCAATTAATTATTAAAACATGTAACATGAGTTCCAACACCTATTATATGATAATACCATTTATTATGGCACATTTATTTCTAAATGTTATTATTTTCTTTCAAAAATTAAAAAAAAAACATATTTCGCATATTTCATGGGTTACTTTTCAAAGCTAGTTTCGTCATCAAATCATGCTGAGTATTTAAAGTTATGTTGTATAGGAGATATGACTTATCTATCAGCAAGACTTATCAATAGTGCAAGCCTCTGCACTGTGCATATTATGCACTGTGCTCTGTTCTTTTTTGAATCACGCAATCCAAATGATCATCTAAATTAAATGTATATTATGGACTATTGTTATCTCTTATTTCGCTTACAAGTCAAATTACGTAAAACACCAGATTACAAGTAAAAGTGCTATGCACTCTTCGAGGTCGTCGTTATGTCACGGGATGCAGGATCTAATTTTACTTTGCGCGGGAAACCGCGTGGGCTCTCTCACTGAAATATATTTACGGATATTTAAGTTTATCGTTGAATTATACGCATTGTGTTGTATATCGGTCATTCGAAATCTAAGATAATTAGATGAAATATCAGCTTTGCTCTGGTATTATTTATTGACGTGACAACGTCTTATAAATTGGTTTGCCGGGTGACACTTCAAGAAACTGCGTTACGCTGCTCCGCTCACGTTCCGCGCGAGAGAGAGAGAGAGAGAGAGAGAGATAGGCATACACACCGGTTCATGTTATACGAATGAATATTCACATTAAAATTATTTTACCACTCAAAGTCGTTGTCACGTAAAACTTTCGCGCGTATACCGACTTTACAGGCAACCAATTTTTTTGTAAGAAATCACATGGTGGTCGATTTTATGATGATGGTGAATTTTATCAAGAGTCTGTAGGAAATAAAAAATACAACCAATGATATGATTTGAATCATCATTAAATATCGCATGGAATCAACTGACATAACAGCAACAAATTAAGCAATTGTAATTAATTCTTAAGTCAATGGTCATAATTATTCCTCAATTAAATTAATATAAGGGCCTTGATTATTAAAAAAAAGGTATCATACAAGCATCACAATGCCCTTGACTTGATAAAGTTGCGCGTGGGCCGACTATGGCTAGACAGCTAATGGAAACCGCGTCTAGCCACGTCTTTATTGAAATCTAATCGCCAAGTATTTGCATTTCCAACTCTGCACAGTACTAAGCAGGAGGGACTCAATAGATGGACTTTTAAGAGGCAAGCTCTTGACTAATAAGATTTGTAATTTCAAATCGGTTTTCAAAATCCAGTTTCAACTTATCTCCTCGACTCATCTTTAGAGCTTGCAAGTCTAAATATCGATCAGTTTCCTAAATATTCCAGGTCAATCTGTATAATATTGCCACCCTTTGATAATTTATTTTTAGCCTTGCGGGGACGTAAACGGAAGCCAAAGTGGCCGAGTATGATGTTTGGCACAGTATTATCCACCTTGATAAAATCCAAGTAGAGTAGACAGTCTTATCAAACTCGAGAAACAATAGCTTACTACTTGTGACTGCAAGCGCGTGTTGTGCCACACAGGTGCGTTATCTGTGCCTCTTCACTATCAACAACAACAACTAGAAGCGTGAACTACCTGTTTGGTGCTACCACCATCAACTTTTTGATTCCAAGCTGCTTTTTGATTGTCAACAAACTTACAACTAGGGCAACGAGCCGGGCATCATAATGGGAAAATACAAGTGCATACAAGTACTCCTGTCGCCATTTTATCCGTTCATCACTCCTGTAATAGCTAACTCCCGCGGAAACGTGATAGCCATCGGTCGGCAGAGTTAATGCACGACACGCGAAAGGCGATTACAAAATTGTTCATAACGTACGACGCGATAAGTAAACTTAAGCTACAAATACAAACTTGATGCTAATTGGAACAAGGGTTGGAGTTTATTAATGCTTTGTAGGCGTAATTAATGAGACAAAATAATATGGACTAGGTAACCTAATTGATGAAAGTTTGTAGAAAATATTTTACTCAAAAGTGTGACTTTATGTCGTAATCAACATAAAGTTAAAAAGTTAGAGTAAAAAAGCTTTTCAGAAGTAAGATATCATAAAAATTTCAGACATAATTTCCTAATAAATAAGGATGTTAATATGATGTATTATAGAAATACCAACATCGTTTAATTTTCATGTTCAATATTTCGGGACGTTTTTAAATTCCGATTCCGTATGAAATTATACATTTCTAAGAAATTCCCAAATTTTATACTTACACAAGTTATTTATTTTATTTAAAACTTTACTACACCATGTCTCAAGTGGCGGTTAAACTAGTAACGGATTTCAGTTCAATATAAATAATACGGGTTACCTTAAAATCAGTCCATCCAGTTCTGCGTGTGTCCATATAAGGCTAGTCGTGAGAGTTGCCAATATTGCATCGGGCTTGCAGCAAAAAATACTTTCTAAAGCATTTACAACTGCAAATTGCAACTGGGTAGTTAATTAAACAGTTAACTTAAGTAATTGATTTGAGATTTTTATCGATTTTTAAACGGTATAGTCATTATTTGACGACACAAGATAGAGCATAATCATTTTTCGACCTTTCAACGTACAAATATGTAAATAACGAAATTATTAGATATATGGCTTCGACTTAAGTGTATGTAGACGATTTCCTTTCGTCTTAAGCACGGTCTAGTCAATTTATCACAAAGCGAGGCGTGCTCTGTCAAAAATCGCGCGGAGTCAGCGCCTCCCAAGCGATGGGATAACTCAATGTTGCCAGAACGTCGTTATTGAACCTCCTCTTACATATACCGGGTGAAATGGAAATGGCAGGAATAAGCGAAAAATCCGCATTTGTTAGACCGTTTCGATTACACTGATGTAAAAGCTCAAATCGGAGAAATTTTAATAAACGCTTCGGAAGCAGTAAAATTGAACACTCTTTTTCTTGGTAACGATTTAGTAAATCTTAAGTGTATTATAAAACCAATTTCGTAGAGATCTTGATGAATGACCGATTAATTTAATATGTTTGTTGATTTCGGGGAATATTGTCTAAGACTGATTGTAATTGGTTCTAAATCAAAGAAATGAACCCCGCTGTAAATAATCGTCATGAATAAGATTCATCAACTGTTGTTGTATTTGATTGGTGAATATTGAAGAATAGTAAACTGAACTGAAACATTAAATGCCAAAGTGATACAAATTCGACATTAAATCTTCCTATCCCCTTTCGCATTTCAAATGCCTTGAACTTTACGCCAGCAGAACAGAACATCGCGAAGGCTGTTCTTAAAACAATACGTCACTTCGACGATGCTTTCTTTACAACTTTGTCACAAAGGAAACGACTATCATACAGTAGGATCACTTAGCTAGAAGATTGTCGCTTAGCTTCAACTGCATTTACTGTTTTACTGCCTTTATTACACACCTCACATCAAGAAGATTACAAACTTGTACAATTTTGGCGGTCTCATTGCTTGAAACAATTTCTTTCAAACAACTTTAAAGGTATATAACAAGGTATTAGAATTATTCTTTTTAAAGCGATAATCAAACTTTTTGTGCAAATGATAATTAATAATAAATAAATATTTCTCAACAATCACACCAATTCTCTAGTCCCAAAGTAAGCTACGATAACGGATATATATACTTAAATACTTTTTTTTGTAAATAAATACATATTATACGTAGAAAACACCCAGACCAGTACAAACACACATGTTCATGCACACTTATGCTTGTACTGTGCGGGAATCGAACCCGCGACCCTTGGTTTAGAAGTCTGACATGCGGACCAAGCAGTCGTCATTAAAACCACTAATTTTACTTGACCGCGATAGGATGTTAATTCAAAAGAAAATATTTTCGAGAGATGATCTCTCGAAAGATCTTAATAAACAGAACAGAGTCTACTAATATAAGCTTGCGGAGTGGTTTAGGTAGAAAATAACTGGTGACGTTCACGTAAACAGCATTATGCAAATTTTAATTCTATTTTAGAATAAGGGCAGTTTTCAAGGGGTGTCGTCGTGCGATATTGTAAGTATGTGTTTAAAAAGTGGTAACCATTTTGGTACAATAACATTATCATTTACTAAAAAACAGACACACAGTTTGCAATATAAATCAAGGATGATTATAACGAACAAATTATAACGTAAATAAGTATAAAAAAGTTAGTCTAAAACTAAAAAACGACTTTTGTTATGTGTATGCGAATGCATGTATTTTATTACTACAAAACAAAAAGGTACTCTTTTACAATATAGAGAACCATGACGAGATTTTATTCAGTACACTTGTGTGACCTAACAAGATTATGTTCAAGTTCTATATTTGCTAGCACTGACATTCAGTGCTGAATTCTAACACAGTAGTGGCTGAAACGCTGATCTAGATTGTAAAATCATGTAAGAAACTTATGTGTGGTTGTTGTTGCACAGTGAATAGTGACTGGTCATGGTAGTATTTTGCTGCTTTAAGGTAATTTTTCAGTTAATTTTACCGGGTTTTATTTATTTATTATCAATATGGGTTCGCTCTTGACATCATTCTCCCTCTAGGAGGTAAAGAAGATGTCGACGATGAAGCGAGCTTACCCAGAAGGTGCCTATTTACTTTCGCTTTGAATGAGCTCAAGTTACAAGAAAGAGGGAACACCGTCGGTTAGCTACCTACCGAGCTAGTGCCGTAGTAACCTAGTAACGTTCCGTGGGCAGGCCTCCTAGGCCCCCTACAAGGTGGACCGACGATCTGGTATGCACGATCGGAAAGTCACTGGATACTGGCAGCGCAGAAACGATCGCGGTGGAGATCCTTGGGGGAGGCTTATGCTCAGCAGTGGGATGATATGATTATGATGCAGGTAACTGCTAATGTTATTTATCTCTATATCGGTTCAGACGACCGCTTGGTGCAGTGGTCCACATGTCGGACTTCTAAAACCAAGGGTCGCGGCTTCGATCCCCGCACATTACAAGCATAAGTGTGCATAAACATGTGTGCTTGTACTGGTCTGGGTGTTTTCTATGTATAATATGTATTTATTTACAAAAAAAAAAAACACGGGTTGCACTCCGGGAGTGCCGGCAGAAGTGAAAACTTGATTATTAACGTTGTGCATTTTTGATTTATTTGAACCGTCTTACGGTTTTTCGATCAGCATCACGTGACCTGACGCGAGTTTTACAGTTTCTACCCATGCCACAAAAGTGCTCAACGCCGCTAAAGAAGTTTTCACTTCAAAAAAGTATTTAAGTATGTTTATCCGTTGTCTAGTACCCATAACACAAGCCTCGTAGCTTAATTTGGGACTAGAGAATTGGTGTGATTGTTGTAAAATAAAAATAATCTCTATATATATAAAATTCTCGTGTCACAATGTTTGTTCCCATACTCCTCCGAAACGGCTTGACCGATTCTAATGAAATTTTGTGAGCATATTAACTAGGTCTGAGAATCGGCTAACATCTATTTTTCATACCCCTTAGTGATAAGGGTTGTCCACCCTTAACATTTATATGGCAAAACAACGTTTGCCGGGTCAGCTAGTATATATATAAAATCCTCGTGTCACAATGTTTGTTCCTGTACTCCTCCGTAACGACTTTACTGATTCTTATGAAATTTTGTGAGCATAGGTCTGAGAATCGGCCAACATTTTTCATATCCCATGGTGATAAGGGTTTGTCCACAATAATCTATATGGCAAAACCACGTTTGCCGGGTAACATTGTATAAAACATGCGTAAATGGCATTTTCGTTGTTCACGCATGCCAAAGCTTTGTCTTGTATTTGAATGTTGTTAGCACCTTTGCAAATTATTCGTTTTTTTTAATATCATCGTGACTTAAAGGCGTAAATGAAGCAGTTTCCAGTCTATTCGTGACTTTGGTATTGAGTATTGAATGAACTTACACAATTTGGCCTGATATCGTTTACATAATTACAAGGTTTCATTTTGTGCCTTGAATTGCCGAATAGAGCTTCATAAAAGGCTTATATTAAAATACCTGTTTTTTTTATGTTTCTGTGTGATTAATTTTTCACAACAATGCAAACAAATCTTAGTTTGGGAAATCTATCAAAAATAACAGGAAGAATTGTTTTAATCCTGAAATGTCTAAGAATTTACAAGAAGAATATATCAGACACTTGTGGACGTCTTAAGTTTATATTTATGATTCCCTTGTGTTAAGACATGTTTCTAATACACCAAACAAATAAAGCGAGACACGATACCGCAATTTGTTCAGTGACTTTAAATCAAGTTTATATTGATCTGTCAGTAGTCGTTTCCCTGAGGCATTGGATATACCGAGCAAACATTGGAAAGTTCATGTTTCTCTTTCCCGCTTTTAATATAATATGAATTGCGTATAAAGAAAATCAATTCATTATTTTTCAGCACTCACATATAAAAGGCACTTGTTTCCGAGTTGTCCATTGTGTCCTGATGTCTTTTGTTCTTTTGGACTTTAGGGTCTTAAAATTAAGGACACATGATCCGATATATTTTAATCCTGATTTAAGAATGTTTTTTATTCAATTTCAAATTCAAACTATTTTATTTACAAGAATATTGTAACTGAAAGGTCTTGAATCTAATTGTATCACATACTCTCATCATGTCATAGGTGATAGAAATCATAACAATCAATCCATTAAGTCGAACGGATTGCGATGACATTTTTTGCAGCTTGAACAGCTGGTCTATCGGCTGGTGCTTAAATGTGTCACACTCGTAAATTAATATTTATGAGAGTTTTTAATTGACCTCATTTGAGGCTAATGATTTGTTCCGCACACAATACTCGCGCGAGTCGACTCCATTCTACTAATTAGTTCGTTTGTATGTTGCCTCATAATACGAGTGTAATGCGACGCGTCAATATCTAAATGTTTAAGGTTCTTAAAAAAAATACTCTGTAACGTCGAATTTCAAAATTGTTTTTTACTTTTATAATCGGTCCTATTTTTGGCAAAATGTCAATAGGATTAGTGCAGCTGGACATAATCCATCAAACAAAATTATGTACACCTCTTTAATTTCGGTGATGGAAGTTGTCGCGGAGAACCGCGAACTTCCAATAATCGGTAAGTAGAAATTTGAATCTGTATATGGCAACACTGCTTTTGCTTTGCTTTTTAACGGTCACGAAACTGAAAGATAATAATGTAGTGACAGATGTGGGTATGTCTGGACGAAGTTCGAGACACGAGTCACGACGGCGGAGATTAAGAAGTACTTTGGCGGGAGCAGATAGAAATTGGTAAGAAATGGAGGTGCGCCTCCATCAGGAGCATAAAGGAGACAAGGTTAGTGAATTCTTGAAATATCACTGTTTAATAAGTACCATACTGACTGAGTGTGTAATGGCGGAGCGGGAAAGCGTAGCTTTCGACAACCGCGTCGGGCTTCATTCCGAATTATGTTCAAGTAGTAATGAAATGATGATAATGAGATATGAAGCAAGAAGTGCACCCTGTATGGATGTGTGTACCGGCGCGAGCTTCGTGGATTGAAGGCTAGTGCATGCGTGCACGCCAGATCGCACGGATAAGGCCGGTGCAGCAGGCCATGCAGGTTCCCGCGATCTTCAATCGTGGAAGCGCCGGCGTCGGATACAGACGGAGTCGTAGACGGCGTCGGTGTAGATGTGGTGGCAAGGGCGAGGCTGAAGGGGTTGGAAAAGGAGGCCTCCGAGGGCTACGGCCTGCGGGCTGTAGTCCACGCACTTCAGTTGAGACGAGATCACCCGGTACCGCGCATGGTGTCTCGGAAGCGATGGGTTGCGACCAGCATCGCTCGTGTAGGATATAAACAGAAATGTAAGAGAACTTCCTTGTCTCCTGCCAGAACACACGAAGGAAGTAATGCTATGATAATCATGTATATACGACCTGATAGTTGAACCTAGGCATGAATATAGTAATATCTTTATGTCGGGCGCGACATAAAAATGGTGGAGGTGCAGGGATTTGACAAAAAAGATGAGATACGTGACGGTCGTTGACCTTATCGTATGGATATGGAAGAATCAATAGAGGTAATTTTTTACCAAAGCAGCAATATTATCTACGAATGGTAATTTTCACTAAAAAAAAAAAAAAACTTTTTTCAATTTTTTGTACTTTTACAGATTTTAATAAATAATATCAAAGGAGACTGTGTTTTATTTCATTTGATTTCAATAAACAGTGTAAAAGTTTATATCTTTTTTTATTATCCCTATCCGTTTTACTAACCCCGAAAAATAATTCCATGGAATTATGACTTTAAGCATGTCATGTTTTATTTATATACGTTTTCTTTAATATTTGACGGATTTTTAATTACGAATTGATATTTTGACGCGTTTTTTATGCGTACGTGAAGACTCCGATCGTGTGTGGCCCGCTTTAGGTCCACCGTCGTTCGTCCACCGTACCGGAAGTGGCCTTGACATAGATTACGCTTCTATAGTCTATTTTTACATCAGCCATTTTCTTGTTTTGCGTATGCGTTCGAGTTCGATGCACTCTGCGTGTGCGTCTTATTGCAAAAAAAAGTGATAATTAGTGCATATTAAGCAGTTTTTTGTGTGTAAAACGTTCTGTCGGTGCTGTTTTGGAAATTGGACAGGAATAATCCCTTGCATATTGTCGAAGACCCTTTGGTGAGTGATAAATTGTTTCGTCAAAACCACGCCATACTATGCAGGAGCGACGCTATCTCTTTACAAAAATTACGTGTTTATGTGCTCGTCCATCGTACCTTACAGGTCGACATCAATTACGGGAAGACCTGTCCAAACCTCGCAGCAACCTCAGCAGCAACAAACAACAATTTGGAAAGACAATTTTACTCCGAACTCTGAATTTACAATTTCATTGGACTTCACAAGAAGGCCATCAAATCGCAGGGTTTCGCAGCCTGACCATTCCGAAGAATAAGTACTCCTTGCTCATTGTTGAGAACCTTTGGGTAAGTGATTAAATGTTGTTAAAACAAAAGGAAATAATAAGTTTCGCAGACTTATAGACCCTACTATTATATGAGCAATGAAAATGTGTTCGTTTATAGACTACCACGACACAGGCACAGCCTAGTGTGGAAGTCACAGCTGAAATCTATGCTGTGATTGTTTACTTGATAATAAAGATTACTTAGGTACTTACTTAGTATATAATAAAAGTGTCTATTTTTATCCACCTCTATGATAATGACTGAAAGTAAATAAATGATTACTGATAGTGCTTTACGATACAAAAAAATATATAAGGAAGGGTTTTGACAGAAGTATAAAATATAAATACTCCGTTTCAGTCAACATCAAAATGGAGGAAATGCTTCGGAAGCGGTTGCAGTTGCGACACCCGAAGCTGCTGGAGTGTCTCCAGGCAGCGGACGAGATGGTTCAAAGGGGTAGAGCGACGGAAGAAGATATCATAAAGTTAAGACTATCCATAAAAAATAGCATAGACTCCTTCCAAAAGGATATGTTTTTCCTATTTGAAAAATATCCAACTGTGTCACTACCTGAAGCCACAACGTATATGGAGGATCAACTTAAGGCTGAAGACACATTAACATCGTTGGAGACATGTCTTGAAGTAAGCCGATCAAATCCTGGACGTGCTCAAGCTCAAAGTACAAAGCTTCCCAAACTAGAACTCCCAAAATATAAAGGAGATGTCCTTAAATGGACAGAATTTTGGGATAGATTTGAAGCCAACGTTGACAATCGCAGCTTGAGTGATGCAGAAAAGATGTCCTACCTCATTAGTTACCTGGAGGGACCAGCACTGGAAACTGTACAAGGGCTTGACACTACTAACCTAAACTATAGGATTGCGGTTGACTTACTGCAGAAGAGGTACGGGTCAAAGACTACAGTGGTGGATGCACATTTCAACGCCCTGAATAAATTGGAAAAAGCATCTAACAATGCCCTAGATTGTCGCAGGACTCTTAATATGATTGAGAGGCATCTTAGAGTCTTGAATACATTAGGAGAAAACACAGATGGGAACCACCTCAGAGTGCTGATAACAGGAAAATTCCCTGAAAATGTAAATTATCAGGTGCGCCTTCTAGTTTCCGAAGATTCAAGTGTCTCAGATATAAGAAAAGCACTAGACAAAGTTGTGTCTGCTATGGAACGTGCTGATGTTTCAGTACAGAAGGCAGAAGTTCCTTCAACATCAACACAGGCACTCTATATCAGTGAAAATAGACAAGAAAGGAAAAGAAAACGAGAAACATCATCTCAAGATAGCAAAAGGTCTAAGAAATCTAAACCCTCCTGCATATTCTGTAAAGGATATCATTTTAGTGAAAAATGCAGCACCTACAAAACTATAGAAGAAAGGAAGAAGCGACTTGGCAGAAAATGTTTTATGTGTTTGAAGGAAGGGCACAGGAGCGTAGCCTGTAGAGGAAGAACATGTTTTTACTGTCGTCATCGTCACAATTGTGCCTTATGCCCTAAAAAATTTGAGACTGGGACATCGGAAAAATATTACAAGGAAAACTACAGTAAAACCTCCAAGAAAGATGACAAGAGTAAAGAAAACACTAGTATGACCACAAACAAGGGTGAAGATGCAACCATGTTTGTTTCTGAGAAGCAAATAATTGGTCTTTCGGTTAATACCAAGTTTTATTTACAGACAGCAACAGCGACAGTTCAGGCAAACCAGACAATAACTAGATGTCGACTCTTACTTGACTCGGGGAGCCAAAGAAGCTATATTACAACAAGACTGGCTAAATCCCTAAACATTGTTCCGGATGGAGAGGATGAACTGACAATTTTCACTTTTGGCTCGGATACTCCTAAACAGACTGTGAGCCCATCTGCAGAAATACATATTTTGACTAAAAGGGGCTCCGAGAAAATGATGAGAGTGAACATTGTCCCACATATAACAGACAGAGCGCCTGTCATAAGGTCTCCCCTTTTGGACAATGTGGATGTGGCAGCAGATGATGACACCTTGGGACAAAGGATTGACTTATTAATAGGTAATGATTATTACTTCTCATTTATAAAAGGAGAACAAATAAAGCTGCAAGAAAATCTGTTTCTAGTAAATACCGAGTTCGGTTGGCTTCTGACAGGAAACCAGAGGGAAGAGAAAGAAAATCACAACTCTCTTTCAGTAATAACCTACTGCCAATGCCATGAACCTAGCTGTACTTACTTTACTGAACCAGATCTGCCTTTAAGGAATATCGATATGAAGTTTCTGTGGGCCCTAGAAAGTATCGGAATCACTGACTCTCCTAAAGTAACTAAGGAAGAAGAAGTTGTCAAACTTTTCAACGAGACTGTTAAATATGAAGACGGAAGGTACCAAGTCAGGTGGCCCTGGATCAACTATCCACCTGAACTACCAAATAACTTTGGTCTTGCTTATGGGCGATTGAAGAGTTTACTGAGAAGATCGGATACATCAGTGATAACAGAATATGAAGAAATCCTTAAGCAACAAATGGAAGCTGGCATAATAGAAGTGGTTGACAAGGAAACAGCCAGCGATGGTCCTATACACTACTTGCCCCATCACATTGTAAAACAAAAGGGGAAAAGAGGAAGGATTGTATATGATGCCTCAGCAAAAGTGAAAGAAACCAAAAGCTTAAATGAATGCCTGTATAGTGGACCATCCATGCTCGAAGACCTGACATCATTACTCCTGAATTTTAGAACAGGGAAAATTGGCATCATCGCTGACGTCGAAAAAGCCTTCCTCCAAATTGGCCTACAAAGAACTGACAGAGATGTCACAAGATTTTTGTGGGTTAAAGATCCTTACAAAGAACCTACTGAGGATAACCTACTTTACTTGAGATTCTGCCGCGTACCCTTTGGAATAATTTCAAGTCCCTTCTTGCTTACCGCTACAATCAGGTACCACCTATCACGAAACCAAGATCCACTAATGAAGGACATCGCAAATAAATGTTATGTGGATAATTTAGTAACAACAGCAAATTCTACGGAAGAAGCTGTCCAGTTATACCACAAGACCCACAACATATTCAAGGAATTGGGTATGAATATTCGTGACTGGACTTCGAATTCTAAAGAATTTTTAAAACAAATTCCTAGTGTTACAAAAGCTAAACAACAGGACTTACAGAAGGTACTTGGCATGGAATGGAATCTCGAGAATGATACATTGCGACTGAAAATAAGTGATATCATCTTTGAAAGGAAAGATTCGGAGACAAAGAGAGACGTCTTACGTACTGTGGCACGGCTGTATGATCCGTGCGGCTTAGCCGCACCACTTATTTTACCAGCTAAACTCTTATTCCAAAACCTTTGTATGGAAAAATTAAAATGGGACTCGCCACTACCAAAGGACTTAAAGGACTCATGGAACAAGATTATTGAGGATTTGAAGTCTACTAAGGAAATAGAAGTTCCAAGATATGTTGGTGACCTCAATCACAACGAAGGCAGTCACTACGAACTTCACTGTTTTACTGACGCCTCAAAAAACGCCTATGCAGCAGTTGTTTACCTCAGAGTTTCAAGTAAGAATGGTGTACGCGTTTCTTTCCTGATGGCTAAGTCGAGAATAACTCCAGTAGAAGATAAGAAAGACCTAAAAATACCCCGACTGGAACTTCTGGGCTTCCTCATTGGAAGTAGACTGATAAAATATATCAAAGACTGCCTAGACCTACAGATTGAAAAGATGTTTATATGGACAGACAGTCTCATCGTACTGAATTGGATGCAAACTAACAAACTATTACCGCCGTTTGTTTCACGACGTGTTAATGAAATCAAACAGAACAAAGATATGCAATTTTACTACATTAACACTGATTTAAATCCAGCAGATCTAGCAACGAGACCAGAACTTTGGCACCAGAAGTGTAATCTTTGGTTCCAAGGTCCTGACTTTCTCTCACAGGATAGAAGTTTATGGCCAAATACTAGACATCTGCCTAAGATGTCCACTACTCTTTCTGTTGGGGAGGGCCTGGAGTTCATAGATGGTCCTGAAATGACTAGTAAAGGATACGAAGTCTTCCCTGAAGATCTGACTGACAATTTCGAATCTTCACCTCCTGCAGAAGAAATTCACAATAAAAATGAAGAGTTGGATAAGATTAAAACAATTCAGGCTGAATACTTTCCAGATGAAGTTGCAGGTAAAGAGACTCATTTAACTAGAAATTTAAATCTATTTTTGGACATTGACGGTGTACTAAGAAGCAAAGGTAGAGTAACGTACACGGATTGGACATATGAAATGAAACATCCAATTCTCATACCTAAAGAATGCGAATTTACAACACGACTTATCCAAAAGATCCATGAGGAAAACTACCATGTCGGTGCCTCACACACTTTAAGTATCCTGAGGAAGAAATATTGGATACCTCAAGGAAGAGCCATAGTACAGAAGATTTTGAAAAAATGTCCTCAATGTGTGAAACATGGCGGTGGCCCCTACAAACTCCCACCTACACCAGCTCTACCTAAGGAAAGAGTAAACTTCAGTGCACCATTTACATATACTGGTCTAGATTATTTTGGACCACTATATGTAGACACAGAGCGCGGAAAAGAAAAGAGATGGGTGTGTTTGTACACTTGTCTAGCAGTAAGAGCGATTCATCTAGAAGTAGTTAAGAATGTAACTGCTGAAGAGTGCTTACTTGCTTTAAGAAGATTTTGTTCTACAAGAGGTACACCTGCTCTGATTGTCTCTGATAATGCCCTACAGTTTAAATTGACTGCTGAAGTTCTGACCGATAAATATTGTAAAGAAAAAGGGTTAAAATGGAAATTCATACCACAACTGGCACCATGGCATGGCGGCTTTTATGAACGGATGGTTGCACTCGTGAAACATTGCTTAAAACGTACATTGGACAAACACCTGTTAAACGAATCACAGCTGACAACTGTGGTGAAAGAAGGTGAAGCCGTTGTGAATACGAGACCCCTGACTCGTGTGGGGACTGAACTTGAACATGTGCTAAGACCATCTGATTTCTTGAATTTAGGAAGATGTATGGAAATTACTCCTAGCGATCAACAAATAGCAAGCGGAAGTGCGATAAAGGTTGACCTACTCAAGAGCTGGAAAAGAGGACAAAAAATAATAAACGAGTTTAAAACGATGTTCCAAGACCAATATCTTCTCAACCTTCGTGAACGATATAAACACTCTACAAAGCAGCCTAGAGTGAAGTCTGATCGCGTACCGCAACTTGGGGACATTGTGCAGATCAAAGAAGAAAATAAAAATCGACAGAACTGGAAAGTTGGGACGATAACAGAATTAATTCAAGGACATGATGGTGAAGTCAGAATAGCAAAAGTACAAGTTGGTAACACTGAATTCACCCGCTCAATTGGTCACCTGTATCCATTGGAAGACGAAGTAGTTGAAATAAATTCAGTTCAGAAGTCCAACCCCATCGAAACTTTAGAAACAGAATCCGTTACAATGGAACCCAGTTCAGCAGAACATATGGACGTATGCGAACGAGTCGCATCTGAAGAAGCTGTCAGAATCGAGGACACACCCTCGCTCGAAAGAAGTCGAGACCAAGACCTGGTGTTTCCGGATGACGAACCAATGGAAGAGGTGGCTCGTCAGGAAGGAAACACTCCCGACATTGAAGTTCGAGACCTGGCCTTCCCACCTGACGAGCCAAAGGAAGAGATGGCTAGTCAGGGAGGAAACATTCCCGAAATTGAAGCATACGTGCCGAGTAACCGAGAAGAAGACGAATCTGGGCGGAAACGCAACGCAGCCATTCGGGCAAGAGAGAAAATTGCTGAATGGACGCGTCTTCTCATGGTGTTACTCAATTAATCTTCGCCGTCGGGAGTGTCGCGGAGAACCGCGAACTTCCAATAATCGGTAAGTAGAAATTTGAATCTGTATATGGCAACACTGCTTTTGCTTTGCTTTTTAACGGTCACGAAACTGAAAGATAATAATGTAGTGACAGATGTGGGTATGTCTGGACGAAGTTCGAGACACGAGTCACGACGGCGGAGATTAAGAAGTACTTTGGCGGGAGCAGATAGAAATTGGTAAGAAATGGAGGTGCGCCTCCATCAGGAGCATAAAGGAGACAAGGTTAGTGAATTCTTGAAATATCACTGTTTAATAAGTACCATACTGACTGAGTGTGTAATGGCGGAGCGGGAAAGCGTAGCTTTCGACAACCGCGTCGGGCTTCATTCCGAATTATGTTCAAGTAGTAATGAAATGATGATAATGAGATATGAAGCAAGAAGTGCACCCTGTATGGATGTGTGTACCGGCGCGAGCTTCGTGGATTGAAGGCTAGTGCATGCGTGCACGCCAGATCGCACGGATAAGGCCGGTGCAGCAGGCCATGCAGGTTCCCGCGATCTTCAATCGTGGAAGCGCCGGCGTCGGATACAGACGGAGTCGTAGACGGCGTCGGTGTAGATGTGGTGGCAAGGGCGAGGCTGAAGGGGTTGGAAAAGGAGGCCTCCGAGGGCTACGGCCTGCGGGCTGTAGTCCACGCACTTCAGTTGAGACGAGATCACCCGGTACCGCGCATGGTGTCTCGGAAGCGATGGGTTGCGACCAGCATCGCTCGTGTAGGATATAAACAGAAATGTAAGAGAACTTCCTTGTCTCCTGCCAGAACACACGAAGGAAGTAATGCTATGATAATCATGTATATACGACCTGATAGTTGAACCTAGGCATGAATATAGTAATATCTTTATGTCGGGCGCGACAGAAGTATTTTCCCACCAGACTGTACAACAAAGCCATTTGCATGAAATTAAAAACATTTAATTGCTTGGGCTTTTTAGTTAATAACTAGTTCAAAACTGTTTTAATGTTTCTAAACTGTCTGTACTCTACATTGTTTTGAAAAACAATTATGATTATTATGTACAGAGACCTTAGTTACTGTTTAATGAAATAACACGCTTCTAGGGGAATTGATTTGATATCGTCGAATACCATGTCCATCAAGAAATAATATACGCAAAACTTTTTGTCATATATACCTACTTACTTTCAAATATTTTCTTTTTTGTCAGTGAAACAATCTTTATTGGCAACAATATTGGCAACAAATTCGATGTTCTTAAATATAACTCTCAGATGTACCACACATCTGGAAAAAATTATCAAACAATATAAAAGTCAGAAATATCGAAGAATCATGAAAATGTAATGGTATCGTCATATTATTAATGTTACGGCTTCGCTTTTAGGACACAATGACCGCACAAATATAGTGTGGACAATAGACATTCAATGAAGATTGATATTAAATTGTAATAAACATTTTTATTGGCAATTTCATGCCGAAGATTAGAGCCTTGTGAAAATAGTAAGATTGAACCAGCAGGACTAGTAAGTATCATTAAAATTATTGAATGAAACTGCTTATTTTCTCAATCATAACTTCCTTTAATTACAACGCTATTACATCAAAGGAAGTTGCAAAGCTACTAAAATTATGAACCATGTTTTTGGCCAATCTAGGAAATGGTAAAACTGTTTTTATTCGTCGGTCGATATCTTGGCTATATTTTATCTTGCGTGATGTGACGATATGGCTAGGCTTTATCTACTTGGCTCGGGTCTTCATTTGAATTATTTAGATGAGGATTCTCCTATGCCAAACATTTGTAACCTGAATATATTACGCCACAAACTCATATAGCTCCCGTTACGTTCAGCAAATACAGGGTCCAATAGACATGCCTGAAAGAAATTAAGTCGTACAGAATGGGTCCAACTGACCCCCAGAGTGCAATATTTACAAGGTTGTTTATCCCATATCGCCCGGCCTATGCCAAATTTCGTGTGTATCTTGTGCCATAGCCAAAATAATACGGTTAACATTTCTGTAGTCGATTGTTAAAAAAAAAATTAGTTGTACGCGTAAGAACTAACGTAGACAAGTACTTTAACGGTAGGAAATCAACGGTCTATTGATTAACTTACTTTTCTCCATCAATATTAACATATCCCGTTTTTGGATTGTTGCGGCTAAAACGTTTTACGTAAAAAAATGTAAGTTTATGCTTGGCTTCAAATGCGGCTGACTTCAGAGCAAACTTATTTTCCTTTACTTTCAATAAGCGAGATCAGCAAACGGGCTCTTTAGCGTGGGTATAAGAAGATTGCTTAATATATTAAGAAAGAAGTACCCCTGATATTATTCCTCATTTCGGGTAAAGCTCCGCTAGCCCAATAGCGGAGGAAGTACGATGAAAAATATTAATCTAAATGCTTTCAGATTTTTTATGAGTTTTTTGAATGCTAGATCACATAAAGTGTGAGCACGGTAATTGGCAGCCGATTTTAAACTATATTTCACGAAATCACAGCTTATGTTCTGCCGTTGTCATTGGGAAAACTAAATAAATAAAAAACTCACACAATTATATAAATTTTTCTACTTTCAAGATTAAGGACAGCGCCCGCTGGAACTTACTAACCTACCTTTGAAACTTTATGAGAAAGAAAATATTAAATGTAATGAGCAAAAGTTAAAGGAAACGTAAAATGGCGTAAAGTTTGCAACTGCTTGACGCGATGTCTCTTTCGAGTTTATCGTAGCGAAATGTACCGTAAAATGAGAAGAATCGTTTACTGTCACGTTGTGTGTTTTGCAGACATATGAGAATTTGAGAGCGTTAAAATTGAAACCTTTCACATGTCTGTTGTACTGTGATGATTACTCGCTACTGCCATTAAAATGCAGGTCGTTGCAGCTACCTTAAATATGCGAAGAGCTGGATATCGTCGTAGACTGTATTTTTATTTCGATAGTGTTTGAGAATTCCGACTTAGCAAACTGTAATACAATTGTCTTTCTAATTATTTCTCGAACCATAAGGTGCATTAATTTGAAAGAAAGAAAACATGTTTCACATTCAGTATCACATACTTTGCAAAATAGAAAAACACATACACAAGATACTGAAAAGGTGGGCCACTCAGCATGTGTCGTAGCATCTCAAGAATGCCACGACGCTGGTCTTCCGTGGACACCCAGATAGAGAGAGCACTACTTCGCACAACAATTGCTTAACAATTTGAAGTCAGTACTTAGGTATTCACAACAATGTGCGATCCTGAACACAATTATCTCCTTGAAACTCTATCTGTAAACTCCCTACTGAAATGGGCGACAAATCTTAATGTAGTTACTTGGGATTATTTTCGATTCGGGTAAAAGGTTAACGACCTGATTTCGTGTAGATTCGATGTTTTGACACGAAACAAACACCCTGTGTGGTGTTATATGGTTTATTTACGCTTATTTTACACGATAGCGTAGTAAATAATTGAAATTGAAATTCTTGTTGATGGAGCTCTGGAGTCTAATAAAATGTTATGATGATGGTTTTGGCTCTGTGAAATTGTAAGAAGGCTTTTGTTTGTTTGGCAAAATGGCAGATGAGTTACACATACGGAAATGGAGACACTATCCACATTCTTACGCTTAAAGGCATTGTAGCGACAAAAGACTTCATTGTCGATATTATTTGTAGTATAATATTCATAATGTTATACGAATAAACACGTTTATGTTATAGGTGCGTCTAATCAACAAGTTATCGTAGTATTAGAAATGTAACCGGTACGGTGACTCATACGCTGTTCAGAGCCCCTACTCTCAAAGAAGTCTTATTTCTATGATTGCTATTCCCACTCACAACATACTGCGTGATATTATTATATTAAAAGGAAGATAAATTTCTTACACAGTAGGACCGACGTCTCGCTAGGCCAGTTTTTGTACCAATTTTCCAGGGTTCGACTCCCGAATAGATGTGTGCCACTAACAGTTGCGTGAAAGCTGATCAATAAATTCTAAGTTTCACACTAATCTGATCAGTTTTGTGCAGTTCTCAAACAAATATGTGAGTGATATTTGTATCACCTTTTAAAATCTGGGTATACTCGTATATCTCACCATTTCTAAATCCCTAACAAATACTAAGTATCGATCGAGCGAAAACAAGTAAAAAACCATTTACAAAAGCAATCATCGACAATTACGCCTAATTTTACGGCAATACTACAACGAGCCACCAATAGCCCATTACTTAGATTGAGGAGCGTCTAATACCCCATAAGTACATAGGAGCGTCTCTATACTACACTCGATAACCGGCACACGGTGAGTCACGCAAACCAGGGTCAAGTTCGCAGTCTCACGTTCGACGCTCGTGCGTAAGATAACGAAGCGTTTCGATTCTATAATGCCGTACGCCTACCACACATAAAGGAACAGACTTCAGTAGCCATATACTTTTTATAGCGTAACGTTTTAAGGTGTCAATTTTCTGACCCACAATAAACGCACAGTGTCAAAAGCATAAATTGTTTTTTACTTAGGAACATCTTAAGAAAAACGAAATCACTTAGAAACAAATTATTGTATAGGTAGATACATAGAAAACACAGAAGGATACAGAATTAACACACATTCCTTCGTTTGAAAAATGGCTAAGAGTTTAAAGGTAAAAGACTGTCTGTTTTTATTTATTTATTTATTTGGAATATGTTTGCTCTTGACCAAAGACTAAGCCCAACGAGGCAAGGGATAAGTCTACGATGTAGCGAGCTCGCCTAGAAGATGTGATCTTTCTTGTGTGTGCATTTCTTTTTGGAGTAAGTACATACTTGTACTTCTTTCTTTGTTTCACTGCAACACGGTATATTTACATACACGCACAACAAACATTATACACTGTTGAATTAAAGTCGTTCGTATACGCAATCGTGAGTAAAACGTAAGCAAATGTGCATTGTGAGATTATTGCCTTCGGTGACGAGACGAGAAACATCAGTAATACCTTCGGATGCGTTTAATTCATTCTTTGACATAAAGGACCTTCAGAAACGCATTAGGATTTAGCAAAAGATATAAAGAAGGATCCTAAAGATATTTCGTGTTTTATTTCACGAGGACATGATGGTTAGTACCTACCATGTTGTCTTAAGCAATGACAATAAGGCATTATTGAGGGAGTTACTAGGAAACAACTCGAGTCTGATTCCCTATAAGCCAAATGGGTAACTCAAGGCCACTCATATGCATCCTTTCCTAAAACTTAAACGTTATGTTGTCCAAATCAGGAATATCCGTTCCCGACACCTCTTCACAAATCGCCACTTGGCTCGCTTCTTAAAGAGTGCCTCTCGTAAAATAGCAATATAATTCTGATAGGTGTCATATTGACGCCACCGCTAAAAGGCACTTAACTCTTTGGTGATTATTGAAATGCTTTTACGGGATCATCCTGGACAGTTATATCAATCTCAATAAGCAATAATTTATGGACATCAATGGCTTTTGCTATTGAAGAAGGTTTCGCTGAAAAGAACGCTCAAATAGGATTTACGAAATTAAAATGTATTGGACGCTTATCACCTATTTAAAAAAATTAAATGCAGTTCGTTTGCGACGACGTGTGTTATCCGAATCCATTGATCCAATTTGTAATTCGAAACCCAACATGCCACGCCAATTTGGATCTGATCTGTTTACGAGAAGCATTCGACCGGGTTGAAATTCATATCAGTTTGTCGGAATCTGGAATATTGATAAAAATTTGGTATGTATGTTTTTTTATTTTCTTGTAATGTATTGGGATCGTTTTTTTTTTATTAAAACGGTCAAGTCAAGCAGATTAGAAGTAATTTGCATTTCGGCGCTCGTTGAGTTTTCTTAGGTTTCACAAATCTGTCGTCGTAAATTTGTCTTTTTCATTACTGTCAATTCAATTAAGAAAATTGATGATCTTTATTCAGGTTAAAGCTACAATATATAAAAAAAAACAAATTATTGTCGCTGTAAACTTACACTTAAATTAATAAATAGTACAATTATTCATGACATAATTGGTTTAATAGAACCCTTCCTGTGGTGAAAAAAACTGACTGACAAAGTAGAGTCGTGAAACTATATCTTAAGTGCGTTCGCTCCCTTCGCCTACAAAACAATTTGAAGTATCGTTTCAAATTATTTCCGAATCTAAAATGCAAACAATATCTTAGCAAAGGAACGTGTGACCGCAAAACTCGGTTACATAAACGCACCGGCCGCGCAGAAACTTTGCGTAAGAATTATGATTGTCATGGACTAGAAACGCTTACTGTTACAGGAATTACTATATTTTAATGTGAATGCTTATAAAAGTATGTGTACGTGTTTACGCAAGGTATGCTTTTTATTGAGTTTACCGATCTTGCAAAACGGTACTAAACGTCTTAATTACCATAACTTCATAATACTTATGATGAAAATTTCAAATTAATTGATTATAATACATACGCGAATGTTTTTTTCAAAAAAAGGTATTTTACTTACAATTTTTTCAATAGTCAGATAAAAAGCTATCGGACTGTTAAAAATAAATTGACAGAATTTAATATGACATCTGGTTTGACCTTCTGCACAATCAAGTTATACATTTCAAATTGGCCATGGAATTTTATCGGACTGTTAGTGCTATCTTTCTATTGAACAATCGGACCTTAGTTATAATATTAACGAAAATAGGAATTTAAAGGGAGAGCGGATTTGTCGTCTCTGCAATTAATCTTCGGATTAGTCACCGAGCTTCGTATGACCGAAATTTGCGGAAATCCTTGCATTGCACTTCTGCAATACTTCGCTTTAAAATTTAAATTGGAAAAGAAGCTGAACGAATTTAAGATGACATCCGGTTTGACCTTCTGCACAATCGAGTTCATTACAGAAGAGAGAGACATTTCAAATTGGCCATGGAATTTTATGTGTTAGACTGTTAGAGCTAACTGTCTGAACAATCGGTTCTTAGTAATAATATTAACGAAAATCTGACTTTAAACGGACAGTGGAAAGTGCTTAGATTAGTGCTCGGATTAGACACCGAGACTAGTATGACTGAAATTTGTAAACCTTGCACTTCTTCAATCCTTCGGTTTGAAAGTCTAATTGACTCTGGGTCTAAGTAGTCGGATGATATGCAAAAGAAAGCAACGAAATGCAATAGTAATAGCTAAGCTAAGCACTATTGATACTAAGAACTACGAGCGCAATCTTAAACCTACTACTTGTGGGACCTATATTAATAAGAAAATCTTAAGGGTTTTTTTTAAATTAAAAATATATAATCTGTCCCGTAATATAAATTGTAAATATTTGACTTTTATTTTATTTCTGTGATTTGATCATCATCCCAGATTGAAGCGATGATAATTGAAGAAGTTTCGTTTTTAATTATTTGTAAACATGATAGTTATTTTAGAAATTGTATTCGTTTCCTGGCTTTTGCTCTGTGTCCTAATCTTCTTTTATTAAATTTGCATTTGCAGGGAACAGTTAATAATTATAACTTTGTTTGTAGTTGCCTCAATATGACCTTATATTAATATCAGATTACGCATAATAAATGTGGAGATTTGTTATTATGGCATTGAAATTCACTATGTTACTTGCTAATAGTGTTTATTTTAAATATAAATCTTCCAAATAATAAACAAATTATGTGTTTTAAACGACACGCTTTACTAAAATAGAGGACTTGTTTATGAATAAGTGCTTAAGATTTCTTAGATTGCATTTCTGCAGCGCAATTTGCACTCGATGAAATTTAATTGTTGACACCGTTGACTGCTGGCTTACCATATGAGTAATTAATATTTGTGTTCGCTCAAATTAATCTTTTGTATTTTGTTTGGTTGGTAATAAAATTGATATTTATATTGGGGAAAATAATTGTTTTCTAATGAGTCGAGAACATTTTCATTGCTATATACATACGGGTTCCGAATGAACAAATGCACATAATGTAAGTTACTTTTTGATTAAAAGTCCCGTTTCCCAATTAAAGTCTACTTACCTGGTGACGTCAGAAGAATTCTTATTTATCACGAGCTGTCCCGGAAAACGTTGTTTTGCCATATAAATGTTAAGGTTGGACAATCCTTATTACTAAGGGGTATGAAAAATAGATTTTGGCCGATTCTCAGACCTACTCAATATGCTCACCATGAGAATCGGTCAAGCCGTTTCGGATGAGTACGGGAAAGAACATTGTGTCACGAGAATTTTATGTATGAGATTTTGCTATTGTTGCATTTCAATACGGTTTCTATAATATGAAACTTGGCAGTCGTTGTCAGACGGCTCCTTTCACACCTCTTGCGCAATCACATGTTTATTGTTTACGGCCATATCGTATCACTGTTTGTCGCGACTCACCGGGGCTGTGATAAAAATCATTTTACGAGAGATCGCGGCGTTTTCGGGCCGCCTGCCAATACCGAGCTCGGTAGAAGCAGATGCAGTGATCTCACTTTCAAAGTTGTGTTTTTTTGTTCTTAACGAAAGTACCAATATTTGTCAAGTTTCTTTTTTTAGCATTGACAATAAATACATTTTATTTACAATATGAAATGTAAACACAATTAAAGAAAAAACGGACTGCCACAGGCGGGACTCGAACGCCTACCTCTCGCAAGCCGGGCGATTGCTCTACCATATTTTTTTCAATTTGCTGCCTTTTTTGCTGCTCATCATTGTCATATAACAGATAAATTAACATACATTAAAACCGATTAATTTGGACTTGGCAATGCTTTAGTCGACGGATTTGAACTTAGCCTTTATCAATAATCTTAGTTCAGTAAGAAGTAAGAACTCACATTAGCTTTTAAGGTTTTTGTCATTTACTAAACATACTATGAACTACAAGTTGCTTGGAATAAAATTTTTATTGTTATATGTTTTTTTTAAAAGGATCTGTCAAAAGCCCTTTCAAGGATACCGATTCTTTATGCTTGTTCCTAGGTAGTCAGTATTAAATTTCTTTCTGCACGAGTTGAAGTGATGAAGCTTTCTGAATCCGCTTTCATTGTGTTGCAAGTTCATCATTCGCACTGATAGATCCTTGAGCGGTGTGCTCGGAGCACCAATGTCATGATCTCCCGTCGGAAACATCAGCACCTCTGTTTTGAAGATTGTCGTTAACGACACAAGTCACTAATCACTATTTGACGTGAGTTTAACTCGTGGAGTTTGAATATTTGTAAATGCTTTTACTTTACATCATGAAGTTACTCGGCATGACTTGATTAAAGTGTAAGCCCTGGAGACGCAGAACTGTAGTCAAATTTGCCTACAAATAAGATACTATTTGAGATTTGTTCATCCGTAAAAATGTGCAAGTTATATTTCACCAAGTGGTGTCGCTATTCCTTTTTACGTCCACATCTCCTAGCAGAATTATGATGTTGTTTAGAAAACCCGCGGCCAAGTTAATTAGGTTCCAGGAAAAACGGTCTCAGCCAACTTAGTCCTAAGTAAACTAGAAAGTGACGACCAGATTGAGCTATTCAGAACCTAACAAACTATCTAGTGATGCTAAACATTATCTCTTTTATCGATAAATATTTAACTGAAATGTACTCTTTTATAAGATGACGTATGATACATTTTGTACCAGGCTGCAGGCGGCTTTAATGCTTGCGGTTTTAAATGTTTTTTTTTAAGTATAACTGTATGTAGTGTCTACTGGTGCAGGTGTTGTCGAAAGCCATTTTCCCCATGCACGCATGTTAATAGAATCAATTTATTTCAGAAAATAAACCTAAAAGGGGCACATTTCATTAATTACTTATTAAGATATGTCTGACTAGGTATCGTGGGACAAATCGTAAAAAGTAATTCGTTTAAAAAATTAACAATGCTAAAGGTTCGTCAATCACATTCAGATCGGTTGAGTCGGCGTTGTTTGTTTTCATTTATCGACGTTTTTGCTGAAAAGCATCTCTAATCAGTACTAAGTCTTAATAAGTAAAAATAACATAACTGAATGAGTCTAAGTTAATTCAGCAGTTTCAGTAACAGTCGCCTACGCTCCGGTTATTACCGGAAGAGTTTGTGCCCGTTTTAATACTTCTGTTGCTTGCTCTATTTCACTTTATATAATTCAGTTGAGAGTTTCTTGCATCATAATTTTGGCATTTTCAGTCTTTTTATTACATTTCTACTTTACGTATCGATAATTAGAACTTCGATATTTTCAGTAACCTCAAGATGTAGAGTTAACTTGTCAATACTTAATAGCGTCGATGTAAAAACTAACTTTCCAGTTAAAAACCCCCGAATGAGACAGAAAAAAACGCTGGTGAGCTCAACGGCTAGACGGATTTTGATTATCTTGAAAAACCACCGTGATTAAATTATATATTAAATATTCTTTAGAATAAGTAAAAAACGCTTTGAAATAGGTCCATCCATTCGGGAGCATCCATTTGAAATAGGTCCGGTCCATACATGCGACTCACAAACACACAAAAACACTAACACATATTACCCACACAAACAGACATTGGGGTCAAACTTATAACACTCCTCTTTTTCGTTGGGGGCATAAAAATACATCTATTTTTTCTTAAGACCTGAAATAGCAAAGTTTTTCCATTAGAATAGAATAGAATAATTTATTTGCTTGAGAATAGGGTACACTGAAGTTATTACAAATTTTCAAAAGTTCGGCCTACTCAGCCATTAATAATAGCATGCAAATATTCATTTGGCATTTAAAGAGAAACAGAAGTTTACAGTTTTCAGTAATTAAGTTAAGTTAAGTACAAGTGTACAGTAATGTCCTAGCCTCTAACATTAGGTCATTTAGCTTCTGAAGATGTCGCCGGCGGCAAACAGTCGACAGTGCTCAGTGACTCCAATAGTCTGATTCCGAATTTAGATCTTAGGTCTTACTCCGTTTCTATTTTAGGCTCTATGCATCCTCCTTTGACATACATGATAGAGTGAGAGGGCAGTCATGGACAGATACGAATAGTCTTTTAGAGTAAACACTGTGACATGCAGTTGTTTACGGCTGTTTATTTTCGTCGTCTCTACTAAAACGAGATGTTACCATAACAGCTCGAACTCCATGCTTGCTTACGGTGAGAGGATTATTATGTCTGCGTAACTTATTTATTATAGCTTGAGTTTTTTTTAGGATTGGACATATTTAAATTCAAAAGTTATTATTTGGCAAGCCTTTGAAATACGTCATTTGAAAAGTATCATAAATGGTGAAACAAATGTTAAATGTAGGTTAAATTAAAAGTATGCGTGATCAATTTCACCTTTAATATAAGTGAATTTAAATCGTCATTCACTTCACGACTTAGGTAATGATTCCATACGATAAAAATCGATTAGAATCATTTATTTTTTGTTTCACAAAAATTCTTTCCGATTCGCGCAAGGCGCCGAAGAACACTCGCCAGCGCATCAGAGTTATAAACTTAGGTTGCGAAATCGACCGTATCTCAACTGCCTAACATGCCACATTGTATCTTGATGTGAGACAGCAATTTTGTCGTTCAGCCCACATGACAATAGTCAGGTTAGTCACCTGTGCCTTGCGCGGGAGCACGTCCCGTCGCTTCCGCGGTGACGTCACCCGCTAGGGTTGTCAACTGCCGCACTCTGTCAGATAAAGAACAAAGAAAAAATCAGTCGTCCCTGTCACTCATACGCCAATAAAGACACAGACCGAGCGCGATGGCTAGAGCCATTAATATGGATAGCAGAATAGAACCTCTCATTGGCATTATGGCATCTTGGCATGACAAACAATACTCGATGAGTGATTTGAGGTTTTTATATTTTCAATACAAACGTTGACGTCACTGATTGACCTTTCATGCTATTATTACGAATAGTTAATAGTCCGTATAACCCTTTTAAATGCAGTGATATTGCTTTTGATAACTAAATTACAAAATACTTTATGCAAATCAGTGCATGCTTGTTAAGTTTCTTATCTGTAAATTAGTAATGTATGTAATTATTGTAGCAACATAAGGTATAACTATGGATGATATGAACAAAAGCCTCAGTTTAAACTCATACGAAAATACTGACACCGGTGTCACCAGTTAAGAAAATTCCAATAGCTGGCAACATTGGCTACCCTATTCCTCGGTCGTGCGTGGCACGTACGATTTTAACGCAAGAATTTATCTTACCAACCATTTGTCTTGTTAACTGTGATATGTGGATGATATTCTGATGTTTCCCATGTCCTAAATAGTTAGGATATTTTATTTCTGCTATTTCGGCAGCGGAAGATGGTTTTGGTATTTAAAGCTCTGAAATCAACGGGTTATGAGTGAAATTTCGTAATGCATTCTATGTAGATGTAGTTGTGCAACTTTTTCAATCTAAAATTTTTTCTTTCTTTCTATTAGTTTAGATTAGTGCATATCAATTCAAGTTTCTTTATTTGCAAGCGTTGACGACATGAAAAGCTTTTAAAGTTTTAAAAGCTTAATATTATTTCTGACAGGTTCTTGTCACTCGTTACTGACATGAGAATATCGAATATGTTTTAATAGCATATGAATGAAGAGTTGAATTAGGTGTGTGTTTTTAAACAAACGTTATTGGAATGTTCGCAGAATGAATCTGCCAGGGTGAACGATCTAGCCATTGATCGCACTCCATACTGTGTGTCGTAATCGCTATCATACGATCGCGCGTGCTATTCGCTGGACTGTGTAATTAGATAGGTCGGGCGTCGTGCGCGCACTTCTGCACTCTCGCGTTAGTCATCGGGACATTTAAGTCACTTTGTATGTTTGATGGTAACGAGAACAGGCCGCAGTAATAATAATAATGATAATAATAAATAATTTATTTCATTTATAACTTATTCCTAATTACATAGTTGATTGTGGTCTCCATTAGCAAGATCAAGTTATGCCTGTGTTTGGAGACCTCGCTCGCAGTACAATGTGGTGACACTTTTGGCTTCAGTTATGATACAAGATATGATGCTCCAGGCAGCTGGAAAATATTGAATCTTCGGTGGGACCAGAATCAGAAGGTTGTTGATGCTTTTGTTGGCTTCAAACAAATTGCAAGATGTGTTTCGCCTGTATCTACACTTCAGCTCTCTCTGTCTGGCAGTTGAATAAATAAATAAATATTTCACAACAATCACACCAATTCTCTAGTCCCAAATTAAGCTACGAGGCTTGTCTCATGGGTACTAGACAACGGATAAACATAATTAAATACCTACTTTTTGAAGTGAAAACTTCTTTAGCGGCGTTGAGCACTTTTGTGGCATGGGTAGAAACTGTGAAACTCGCGTCAGGTCACGTGATGCTGATCGAAAAACCGTAAGACGGTTCAAATAAATCAAAAATGCACAACGTTAATAATCAAGTTTTCACTTCTGCCGGCACTCCCGGAGTGCAACCCGTGTTTTTTTTTTAAGTTGAATACCACAGAAACTTCTGTTTAGCCAGATCAACAAGTTGCTATTACTTGAATGCGTAAGGATCATAAGATCTTAATTTAAAGCTGTGTAATTGATAGGTCGTAATAATGTACGTATATCGCTCTTGGCGAGAAAATTTAGGGAGAGTCTTATTCATAATTGTAACGTACCTAATGTTTTTTTCGTCTTTATATAGCTTTTTAATGTAGTTTTCTTTGACTGACTGTTGAATGCCACCGAAAATTCTGTTTAGCCAGATCAACAAGTTGCTCGTACTTCATTATAAAGTAAAGGTCTTAATTTATGGCTGTGTAATTAGATAGGTCGTAATAATGTACGTATATCGCTCTTTGTGAGAAAATTTAGGGAGAGTGTAGGTCTTACATAATTGTAACGTACCTAAAGTTTCTTTTTTTTTAATTTTAAATCTGGAACTCAATGAATCAGTCGTTTACGCCACTCCAAAACGTTGTTTGCTGCAATCAATTAACATCTCTAATCACTTGGGACGCAATCTACCTCTCAGATTGTTTGAACACGTCAAAACTCAAGCAAAGCAGTAATGGGTTGTTAGAAAGATTTACACGAACCGGTTGGAAATCGTGGGGGTAAATGTGATCAATTGCTTTAAAATTATATTTTTTTTAGTAAAGTTACTGCAGACATAAAATGCATTGCATCGGGAATATGTTAAACCTCTTCAAGAACAAGTCGCCACACTAAAATATCCGCCGCGTGACTGTAGCTCAATGGCTTAAAGAATAAATAAATAAATAAAATAAATAAATATTTCACAACAATCACACCAATTCTCTAGTCCCAAATTAAGCTACGAGGCTTGTGTTATGGGTACTAGACAACGGATAAACATACTTAAATACTTTTTTTTGTAAATAAATACATAATTATACATAGAAAACACCCAGACCAGTACTTACAAACACACATGATCATGCACACTAACGATTGTACTGTGCGGGGATCGAACCTGCGACTCTTCTCTTCAGTCTTCATGCGGTATCCGACTACGAGCAGAAAAAACTAGCTACGGGAGTTTCACGAAAAAGATTGGTATCTAGTATAGCTGAGAGGTATTTCACAGGAAAGGCAACAATCCTAGTTTAAAAGGTCGTGTCATACGAACGCACCCAATGCAAGTTTCGCGCGGCATTCGACATCGCGCGGGTCGTGTTGCGGTTTTGGTACGTGTCGTCGAAACTCGCTACGTAGAGTTATTTACCTGTACGTACTTTGATACGGGTTATCTGACAGTCACAGTACAACGCATTAACTATTTTCTATATTATCCAATGAACAAGTGAAACTGTTGTAGTTTTTGGGGGGAAAATAAACATGATTTTACTTGTTTATTGCCTACAATACCGACTAGTTTCGTAGTTTTAAACGCCGCATAGTTGTTACCAACTGATATTAACAAAGTTGTAGTAGCGATAGCCCCGTTGGGCGGAATAAAACGAGTTTAAAACGCCACTATCTGTGTACTCCTTAGACTCCATAGTCCAGTGCCAGTTTGCAATCGTAATATTTCATTCATCAATATCGCCTGTGTTCAAACTTATCCATTTGCGTGCAACCAGCTGAATTTTTAATACCCTGATACGAACCCTGCCGCCCCCTAGTGCTTTCCGCGCGAACAAGAGTTTCCGCTACTGCATAATAGATGGCGCCGCGAGTCGCGGGGCTCCTCAGTATTGATTCGCCGTATCTGTAGCGTACATACAAAATATTGATTCTACCGTAATACTGACGATGGCTAATACTTTCTTTTGTAAGTTTGTGCAAAATGAGTTTTCCTTTCTTGGATTCGGAGAAGCCTAGGCATTGTTATATATGACATACTTATGGGTCACGAAAGATGGATATATTGTTATGATCCGGAAACCAAAAGACAGTGTGCTCTGTGGGTATTTCCTTCCGAGGAGTTGCCAACAAAGCGAAGACATGTCAAAATGTTCGAAAAAAGATTGTGGCGTGGTTCTTTGGAAGGGTAGGTCATTACTAATTCAGAGTTGTACCCTAACAATCGTTTCAGACTTGTCTTGGAAAAAGTTCGATAGAAACTACTTCGAAGCAAGATCCTCTTTCATCACGACAATGCCTCGTCACACGCCGCCAGGCCAACGATCAAATATTTAGCGGCCTTAGACGTGGATTTACTGGGTCGCCTGCCCTGCAGCCCCGACCTCACACCCTGATATTTTTACTTATTCCCGAAAATTTATAAAAACTTAGAGGAAAACTTTTTATTGACGCCGAGGAAGCAGTGGCTGCGTTTCATAAGGCCGTCGAAGAGACCCATTAGGCCGAGTGGGCAAAGTGCTTTTCTCAGTGGTTCCATAGAATGGAGCGATGTATTGGTGTAAATGGACGCTATTTTTACAAGTTATAATGAAACTAATAACTTGCTAGATTGCTTAGTTTTTGATTTTCTAAGAACTTTCAGTATGACTTTTGTATGTAGTTAATTTTAATATAGCACATAATTAGGAGCA
This sequence comes from Pyrausta despicata, assembly GCA_963921415.1. Classification (NCBI taxonomy): domain Eukaryota; kingdom Metazoa; phylum Arthropoda; class Insecta; order Lepidoptera; family Crambidae; genus Pyrausta; species Pyrausta despicata. Next base: position 8,518,778 of record OY992870.1, on the reverse strand, counting down.
AAATTAAGAATTCATGACCTTAACTCACTCAGAAAATTATTTGGATTACTGCAGTTCACTATTGTAGGTTTTAAGTATTTCATTTTCTTCTCAATTCTGAGATGACCATGTGTTCATAGAGTTTTGTTGACGTGGCGGCCATCTTGACCGGTTTCCCGCCAATTGGATGATTGCGCGGGAGTGGCGGGCGCGATCGTGTCAAGGTGACATGCCATGATGATCCCGTATTGTTTTGCAATAACTTTTAAATTGACGGTCGATGCTTATGGAGCGTTAGGTTTTTTTATGGCAACAGTCTGTAGAATTCTTTTAAAATGCATATAATTGTGTATAAATCGTTTTGACTCTACTTGTATCGTTTCGTAGTTAACTATTGCACGCCACATGCGCATATTGTAGTCTCTTATCATCATTTACCTTACCACATTATTACATTATATTACATTTTTTTTACCTTATTAAAGCCTAAACTCAATAAAAAAAACATTAAACATAGCATGCTTTCTATATATCTGGTAATTTGGTATAAGCTGTAACTCGTGTTTGCATAAGCTTTATGATTTGCGGTTAATCTAATGAGGCTCATAAAACCTCGGTTTGAATATTCTAGCTACGCTAATGTTTGTAAAATATGAAAATTCTGTTTACTCACAAACTCGATGTCAGTCAAATTGAACCCGTAAAGAATATAAAAAATGGCGATTTCAAATTAAAAAGTTAATAAATGTATAATTCCAGTATCGTGTTCCAAAATTTATTTTATCTTCCTTTTATTCAAAGATATGATGTATAATCGACAGCACATCGGGCTTCTATTTTGGTGCAAAACAGTCGGACAATTACAACTGTATAAAATATCTTGGTGTTCACCTTGTCGTGATGTTGTCTGGACTGACAACAGCAGTCGTTAAAGTAATCACTGCGGCATTTTATTAGCTAGTAATAAGGGAAACAACGTAACAAAAATGGGTATTCTCATATTAACGACGACCACTTTGGGGTGATGGTCAAGAAGCTGACCTTAAACCAAGAGGTCGCGAGTTCGATCCCCGCACTGTGCAAACATTAGTATGCATGAACATCTGTCTGTTTGTACTGGTCTGTGTGTTATTTGTATTGTATATAATATGTATTTATTTAAGTTTATTTCTAATACCACTGTTGATTTTGATTTCTGTAAGTCACAAGTGCTTAAGCTACTTACCACGGAGTCAGATCAATGTATGTGATGTTGTACATTTTATTTAACATTCACTATAAATCAAAAGGTTGGTTATTTTCGTGCCCCATGCGTAGAGTATATTGCAATATCCGCAATATCCTGGAGTGTGAGATAATTTTCCGTTAGCCGGAGGTCGATACTGGCAGAGGATTAAGTGGAAAATGTTATGGGATTACGGATATTAAAGGTCGATGACTCGTAGCGATTGCATGTGGAGCATTGCACAAACTATGTATACGCTAGATAGCCTTCAGAAATTAACTTGCACATGCCAGAGCCTCATGATCACCGATTAAAAATGTAAATCATTTTATTAGGTCTATGTATTCGGGACAGGAGGTAGTTGACAAGTATACTTTCGTTATCGTTTACCTCGAAAGCGGTTTCTTTAAAATACAATTGCCATTGAAACTAGCCTTAGTTTAAAAAAAAAACTTAAAAAGGACCTAGTGCCTATTTGTTTTTTTTGCAGGTTAGTATTATCCGCGTTACTACGAGAAATTAGTGTAAGTTCTTTGAGCAATGCTTAATCTTACACCAAAGAATAATAACTTAGTCTTATTATCACACAAATTAACAGGGACAGGAGGTAGTTGACAAGTATACTTTCGTTATCGTTTACCTCGAAAGCGGTTTCAGTTGTTATCAATCAATCCAGTTATATTTGGTAACACAATTTCAAAATTTTGCTACGAAAGACAAAGAGAATCCAGACCACAATCTATCCAAGAACTGTTTGCTTTGTACTTATAAACCAATTTAGCGCGCTCAAGAGAACTCAAAGGCGCTTTGTTATAAGTGATATTTTAAAAGTGCATTTCCCATTGTTTTCCACGAAGCATAAAGGAAGTCGGAGGAGGTACTAACTACTACAAAGGCTAGGTCGTCGACTCATCGATTTGCGGAGTAGGAACTGACCCGTGCTATGCGCTTCCTGCAATGTTGCTCTACAAACGGCTGATGTAGTAAAAGGCATTAATAAAAAAAGTCATTGTTTTTTTAAACCAGACTTTTATATTTTCTAATGCTTACTTTATATTAGAAACTTTCATATTTACGCAACTTTCAAAACTTTGCTATTTCCGCACCTTTCGACGTATTTGCCACCAACAACAACTGATAAACAAATGATTTGGTAAATTAAGTTTTAAAAAACATAATTATTAAAATGTTTTTCATTTGTTTCAGCCGGTAAAATTAGGTAATCTTTTTACGTGTATTTTCACGAGATTTTCATTTTTCTTTTTGTATACTCGGTTCCTCTACTCGGCGCTAGATGGCGCTCCACGCCCGCTACGAACGAGACTAAAATACTTTCATGTTCCGCAAGTTAAAAATTCATTTTTGCTATAGCTTTAGTTTACTTGATAATCTAATTAAAGTAAACTTTAAGTAAGAATAAGTAAACGTTAAATCAGTAGTTTCAATACAGGGAAAGGTAAATATTAACACGAGTATTACCTGTTTGGATTGAATTAACGATCCAAATAAGTATTTAATTATTACGAGTAATAAGACATGAAATAAAGTAACTACGACAAGTAAAGTCCTCTGAGTCCGACGACCTCGTCGCCTGGACAAATTAATCACAGGCAGGAAGAGGTCCGTTCCCAGACTTATAACATTCCGGGATAGTAATCAGACGTTTGCTACACATGATTAGTTTTTATTAACTTACATGATTTATTTGCAGACGAAACTGACATGACCGACGGGGTCATGAAATATTGGTTTTGTTTGCTTTGGTAAGTCTTCCCGACCACCTAAACGTTTCTATGGTTGATTGGAATGACTGCTTACTTGACAGTTATCAGCAAACGCTATAAAATTTAAAATTATGCACTAAGACACACAAACGTTCATAGAGAATGAGTTGTAAACCTACTTAACATGTCGAGAATCTACTATGTCATGTACATAGGCGGCTATATTAAGATTATGTTTGAAACAAACAATTATAAATCTAAGATCATAAGAAACATATCAGTGTGTGTCAGTCATATCAGTGCTAGGTCTAGTTGCATCGCTATAAGGGAAATTTCCAACCACCTGAACGACAAACACGGTTATCAAACGCAAATACTGACACTGACTGACAGACAGATAAATTGGTGATACGCTGTGACGACCGCTTTTATCTACTTCGCTCGCATCTAGCCAATAAACGTTAGGTGTGAACGTGATGAACTACTAGTGTTATAACTATGGTATTGTTATTTTTATATCATATGCACATTAGCTGTAACAGATTGGGAATCCATAGCCGCCAATAGGGAACAGTGGAGGAGTTTGGGGATAACCATTGCCCAGCAGTGGGATGACATAGGTTTATATTTTTTTTTTTTAAATGCACATTGGCTGAACGGACTGTCCTTAGATTGGAAATATATTTTGACGAATTAAGACACCTTTTTCTGTATTTTTGTCAGAACTGGATCTGTTGTGATCATAATTAAAAGATAATGTTACCGTTTTTCAGTTTTCACGATCTTAAGTAATGTTTATTTAATGAAATCTTAAAAATCTTCTAGGTGAGCTCGCTCCATCGTAGACTCAGACTTTGCCTCGTTGGGCTTAGTCTTGGGTCAAGAGCAAACCTATCCCAAATAAATTAAAAAAAATACAACTGTCATTGTTATTTTTGCACGTTAGTATTATCCACGTTACTACGAGAAAGTAGTGTCAGTTCTTTGAGCAATGCTAAATAAAACTTACACCAAGCAATAATAACTTAGTTTTATTATCACAAAAATTCCCAAACTAATCTATGGTATTCCAGTCAGACACAATAAAAATTCAAATGTAAAATCAATGTTGAAACGCTAAATTACATTTTTTACATGGCTGGAAAGACTTAGGATTATGTAAATAGTTAATCTAGTACCTACGCATTCAAATTTCGGTTTCAAAAGGACAAGCCTTTATTATTTCAGCACGGTTTGTTGCTCTACTAGCAGTAAGAATTGTTAAGTAGTGTGGCGACCTCTACCATTCGCCATCTCAAGTGCATGCCTACCGGCAAGCACAACAGCGAGAGCTGATACGGTTCCATAGGCTAGATGGCGCTGTTAGCCTATTACCGGCCAAATGATACCGGCCTAGTACCGCACATGAACTATAAGAGTATATAAGATTTCGATCCAGAATAATATAGATAGACAAATCAAGATGATGTCTATCGGACCTTGGTCCCCGACCATAACACCCGGTCGGTAGGAAGCGCTTCTCTTTAGCTTCCTAACTCGAAATCTGTTGCGCCAAATTGGTGACCCCGACGTGATCAACACCCTGGAGCCGCCCGTCATCATCATCGTCGCCCTCTCCTTCCTCTCGCCAACAGCATCCCGCCAGCAGTCTCCAGCAAGCTAGCACCAGCCTCAAGAGGACCATCCGCAGACCCGCACTGGATCTTCCTGGTACCTCCGGCAGCCTCATCCAGATCACCCCGACTCACCGTGACCTCTGGACTCGTCCCCACACATCCTGGTCAGCAGCAACCGCCTCATCCCGACTCACCGTGGACAACAGGCGGGCCTCTTCCCGACTCACCGTGGAGTACAGGCCGCTTATCCCGACCTACGTGGACTTCCGCATGCTCATCCCGACTCACTGTGGACATCACGCATGCTCATCCCGACTCGCCGCGGACATCCTGTGTGCACATCCCGACTCACCGAGGACATCACGTTCACGCACACTCATCCCGGCTCATCGTGGTGGACCCGAGAACTCTGGCACTTGCAAGCTCAATACGCACAGACTGCTGGCTCATCCTGGCTCAACCAACCTCCGGTTATTCGGAGGGGAGTGGTGTGGCGACCTCTACCATTCGCCATCTCAAGTGCATGCCTAACGGCAAGCACAACAGCGAGAGCTGATACGGTTCCATAGGCTAGATGGCGCTGTTAGCCTATTACCGGCCAAATGATACCGGCCTAGTACCGCACATGAACCGCGGTATATAAGATTTCGATCCAGAATAATATAGATAGACAAATCAAGATGATGTCTATCGGACCTTGGTCCCCGACCATAACACCCGGTCGGTAGGAAGCGCGTAACATTTATATTCTGCTTTGTATAGCAAGAATCAGCTTTTAACTTCATGATTTTTACCATCATCATAATCTTAAATGTTACATTGTATTGATACCTATGTTTAAATCTATTAAAACATTTATTTTTATAATTTTTATCATCATCATAATCTTAAATGTTACTTGGTATTGATACAGATAGTTTGAAACCTATTTAACCATATAATTCGTTTTCGCTTAACAATAAAGTTCTCTCAATCTAAATTGTCTGTTTTCACAGTATCTCAGGTAGCCTTAACTTCAAATGTTGTTGTTATCACAATCAAAGTTACTATTGCTTGCTCTGTGATTATAAATTGATGAATAAGCTCACAGAAATCAAATTTCAAATCTTGGTATTGTAAGGCAAGTCTGTTGTATCAAATTAATTGAGTAAGCAAGTGTTTACGTTGTAAATGTGTTGTAATAATAAACTGCTACAGTTTTACGCACGGATAATCCTTAAGTTAACTATGGTTTTATCTGTTTATGAGTACTAAAACAAGAGTAGATTACTGTAATTCAGTTGTTTAGCTACTCGTTATTTCATTGATTATGTTTATTATTATTCACTAGCGGCCGCCCGCGACTTCGTCCGCGTGGATGTTAGTTTTTTGCGACCAGGCTTCATACAAATTCGCAACCCCTATTTTATCCCTTTGGGGGCAGAATTTATCATATGTAATATTATTTCTATCCTTCTTTACCTTCCAAGTAATGTTGAGTCAAATAAAAAAAAGTCCCATTAAAATCGGTTTAGTAGATTCTGAGATTCAATTTCCTGCCTGCCCCCTAAGTTCATCGGCGTGATTATTTATATCCCAGTTTACTCTCCAGGTGATACTGAGTCAAATAAAAAAAGTCCCGTCAAAATCGGTCCAGTAGATTCTGAGATTAGCCCGGACAAACAGACAGACAGACAGACAGACAGACAGACAGACAGACAGACAGACAAAAATTTTAAAAATTGTTGTTTTGGCTTCTATTACGGTAATTAAGACCCCCTGTAACAATTTTTCATAAAAATCTTCAATGTACAGAAATCGATCTTTTACAGTCTTATTATATGTATAGATTTGTCTTTTCAGGATATATCATGATAAAGACGGTTCCCGGTTTATTTTGAATGTAATTACCTAATTTGAATTCCTACGATTTTGAGTTATTTATATGTAACTGCTTTTTCACTGCTGGACCAGTGAGTTTCGACGTGTCGTTACTATTATTTTTTTTCAAACGACCAGCTCGTGTCACCATCAGCTTATATCGCTAACGAAAATCCTTTAATTTAGTTTCATTTTAAAGGAATCCTTCTCTTTGCCTCTGATGCTAGCCACGCAATAAAGACAATACGACACATAGTAGGCCATTTAATACACAACTTGTTTGTTGTACAACACCCAGCCCCTAACGCCAGGATTAACAAGCCAAGGTTAGAGGGTCCCGAGAATAGAACTGGTAAGGGCCTGATCTAACTAGTAGCCATGCTCCAGGCGTTATATCATATATATTGTAATATTAGGTTAGGGTTGAGTATAACCGTATTTCCATTTGGAAAGTGTAGCAGTTTTGAAGTTTGCAGCTCTACTTTAAAATAATAAGACAGCGTTTAACGCTTATTTAAATAATATCCAACTAACTTAAAAGGTGTGTTTCCTTTGGGTTATGTAATTTCTGGTGTCATTTACTTCGGATTGGCCGAATTATACTGAAACTAACGCTATACAAGGTGTAACAAAAAACCCCGTTATAACTGAAGGGTGTTGTTGTGCCCGGAAAACTGCACAACATTCCCAATGATACCTTGGTCAAAATCTCAAAAAAAATCGGACCTACCATACAAAATTGCCAATCAGCTGATCGATTTACTATGGGAGACCAAAAGATTTTTTGTGATTTCGACTTAGGTTTCTTAGCGAAAGTTGTTCAGGTTTACGGACACAACAACACCCTTCAGTTATAACGGGATTTTTTGTTACACCTTGTATAAAGCCTTTTTTGTATATAATAAATAACAAAAAAAAACACACAAATTATGCGTGTTTTTATTGTTATTTATTGAGGCAATAGATGAGTTTGTTAGTGATAACTAAACTTTTAGATAAATAACAAAATCTTTGTTTATTTTCAACCAAAAGGTAATCAATCTTAATTATTCGATTCCTTAAACAAGGCTCCAATTTGGTTTATTGGACGCTTGATGAATCCCGTTTCTAGGCTTTAATTTTGCGCTTTGATCTTAAAACTTTACAATTTAATAAAATCTTACAATATTATCTGTTTACAGAAGTCAATATAACTTTCATTTTCTTTTTTATCTGTATGTGCACCGCCTGTATGTTCCTGCTTGGACCTGTGGTTGACTGGTAGAGAATGCCTCCGGCATTAAGTCAGCAACTGTACACAAAATGTGCAGAAGTTTTTTAAATAAATAAAAAATATATATTGTAGGTTACATTTTTTTTTAATGATTTGTAACTTTCATAAGATCATTTAAATAACGACAAAAGATCGCTTGAGTGGACGAAGATAATGAACTTTATCTTTGGTCGTAGATGAGAAACGAAACTGTCGTCAAGAGAGCTTTCAAAAAGTTGCGACTTTTTAAATAGGAGATACTTGTTATTCCTATTAAGAACTCCTCTCGGTCTATTTTATAAAAAGGTCATTTCTTTGTCCATTTTCAGTTCAAATCTTCCGAGTTCAGAATTATGGTTAAATGCAAGCTTACTTTATCTTGAAAGTATTTTAATTCAACCGATTTTTTAATAGACGGATAACGCAAACTTGATTATGCAGGAGGTCAAGCCGAATGTCATCTTAAATTCGGTCTGCTTACATTTAACAGTCCGCTAACTATTTATCTGAATATTGAAAAATTATCCCTAAGAGCTAATTTTTCAATCGTCGGATGAATAGTTGTAGGACTGTTCAATTATAAATCGGGCGAATTTAAGATGACATTAGTTTTGACATTCTTCTTATGCAGTGATGACTTCAAATCAGTCATCTTGAAATTTTATGAGTGTTAGCGCTGACTAAACTGATTTTTCTTGCATTTTATTTTTCTCTCTGTATGTGCTCTGCGTGGACCTGTGGTTGACTGATAGAGAATGCCTCCGGCATTAAGTTCACAAGTTTGTGCAGAAGTTTCTAAATAAATAAACTGACTATTATAAAATCAGGGCTTAGAACCACATAAAGCGTAATTATTTTTATACACACATGTAAATATATTCATTTTTATCAGAATAACGGCATATTGAGAATACTTTGTTCGACTTATATTTATGTTAATTAAATTGCTATCGCTAAATAAATATTTTCGCCAATCACAGATAATCCCAGCACGTGTTTGCTAAAGCTTGAGCTACACCAACGCCTGTCAAGCTATGTGACTGACGTTTACTTTTATTTATCCAGTACCCTATTAATTAAACATCTCATTTCTCAGTTGACATGCCATGACACCAGATATGATATTGGGTATATACTGTCCATACGCATTTCATACTCACGGTGGATACCTTCGAACTCATGATGATTGGTTTACGTCACGTGGCACGCCCCAGAAGTCCTACTCGGTAACTTACCGTGCATATAATATACGTTCGAGAAAACTTACACAGTACACTTATTGCCTTAAAATAGCGATTTGCATAACTTCAACACAAGACAAAAAAATAGTCTTGCCGTTCCACATTTTAGGCTTCAGAAAGTTGGTCACTCATTTATGGGTAGATGTATATATCATCTTTCAATAAATTACCTGAAAACTTAATTTCATTGCCTTTAAATAAATTTAAAACAATTGTAAAAGATGTATTAATGTCGAAAGGATATTATAAAATTTATGATTATATTCATGACAAAGATATATGGAAATGTTTGAATTTAAACAATTTATTATTGTAAATCTAATAATTGAAAAGAGGAAATGACAATAGTGACTTAGTTTCTTGCGCCGCTTCTTCTCAGCACTGGCTCAAATTGTCCCGAAGCGGTGGTATGGGTAATTTATATGTTGGGACGTGTAAAAGTGTTACTTGTAAGTCAATACAAAAAAATAATTGATTTTATTGATTTTTTGATTTTATTGATCTTCGTTTTCGGCACTATCACAATTTACTATTCGGCACAATGCCGTGGCTCCCACTGTCAAGTTAGCATCTATGACATATGTAATAGACTTACTCCTTGACGTTTCGTTCGAATTTTCGGTTCTAGCCAGCACGTTCGCTCACACGATCAAGCTTAGAGTGACAGGGACGCCTGCATCCAAAACGGACAACAGCTATGAGAGTAGGGACGCAGAGTATCTCGGCTTGGTCCTCTTGATCCTCTAAACGCTGCGTTGTCAAGGCCTTGCGCCGGACACCTCCGTTTATTCACTGAGGCTCACGAAGCCGCCTCGTGACCAAGATTGAGGATGTATGGATTGCCGTGACGCGGTGCTAGAGGTGCACCTGCCACTTGAGATGAGATATGCTCTTTGATCATTGGACGCGGAACTGCGTCTGATCATTGCAGTTGTGTTATGACTTCTTTTTGAAGGCTGTTGCTTATTTGAGAGATATTTTTAATATTCGAGCTTTTTACCTGTTCAATTGAATAGTGTCAATATATTTTGATTGTTGGGCTGGAACTAAGTACATATTACCTGCTTAAATTCATATTCAAAAATTTAATTCAATTTATAAATTTCAGATTTTGTTATTAATCACGCCTTACTATCATTCCTTTTAGAGCTTTTAATAACTTAATACCTTTAGTCCAGTAATTGCTAAAATCAATAAAACTCATGCCAATTTTAGACTACTCCTTTCTTTATACGTTTTCCGTTAGCCGAAGGCAATGACCAATAAAAAGGCAGTTTGGACGAGGCATCGAACTCGAACCCACAACTAGGCTGGGGGTGGGCTAATTGAACCGCGTTCACTGACTGCCCATCCGCTCATCCCTGGGAGACACTATAATGATGTGGTCGTTGACATTGGCAGATAAATAAAAAATTGCTCTTGCTATCGACTAACACCAGATGACCTTGTTTATGCCAATCATTAGTAAATGAAGTATCTGTTCTAGGAAGACCTAGCACCTAGGGCAGCACATCTTGAATTTAAATAAGTAGGCTGTCACTCTACAATGAATCTTACGATTTTAAGATTTAACGGAATTTAGCAGAGAACTCTAAACATAAAGGTGTACCACTGATCATGTTGGCGACTAAAAGCCCATAAAGTATTATTATTCACAAATTAATTGAAGTTTGTAGTTTGGTCACTACGCGACGGTATACAATAATACTTTTTCTTACTTAGGCACAAAGCAAACCCTAACTCTTACCTTATGTTTAATTTTTAAACCAAGGTCATGATTACAAAAACATATATTTTATGTGCTTATTAAAAAAATGGATGGACCCCAAAAGAGTCACTAGAGTCATTGTCGTGAACTTACGCTAAAAGCCTTGTAAGGTACATTCACGTGACCATGGACTTGATAGCGATCTTATTGTTATTTTTCACGTGTTACCGTTTTCGTGTCTTTATTTGACACGTTATTTTTTCCGTTTCGAAAATAACATCATGTTATTGATTGAAAAACATCTGTATCGGAAATATCAGTAGGTATGCTTGGAGTAGTTTTCCGAATATGCTCCTAAGAACATCTGGCCTCTTTTCCCTTGTCATTTGAGAGATTGGACATGAAATGTGACATGTTATGTGGGTCTAAACTTGGTAACATTTTCGACATTTACTAAACCTTTTACATATCGTGTGGGTTCGATCATTTTATCCCGAACATATTTCAATAACTGTCCTTTATTGAGTAAAATAGCATCATCTTATATCGTGTATGAATGATATTTTGTGTAATTATACTTTTTAGCATGTCATAAATTGCGATAATTTGTCAAAACTTTTTCTATTAACAAATGAACCATTTCGCGTTTTTAATTGTCGGTTAAGCATAAACGCTTCGTGCACCGCTTAACTATCGGTTCGCATGACTCGAATGTCGTGTAGTAATCGTGTATTATAGTAATTTATTCGCCGAGAGACCCTTTGGTGCGCCCGCGCATTTCGCCAAGGATGTCAAATTTGAATAAACTCAATTTTCGGTACCTATTTAGACCGTTGAAAGATTCAGGTTCAAGATTGTGGTAATATGATTTACGTAGGCACTAAATAAACTTTTTATAATTAAACAAAGAACCATTTAAAGTAAGGACTTTAAATGGTTCTTTATTTAATAACACGATTTTTTTGTTCATATCTAAGTAGATTGAAGCCATACTAGGCTAGGAATTTCAAAGAAGATAGTTTGATTAGATTTCATATTGACATCGTGATTCTCAAAAATAAATTCCTTTTTCTTAAAATAAAATTATTGATAAGTGACAATCCTATCTTTGCTTGCGTGTATTTAAAACGTCTCCAATCGAGTGTGCCTGATTGCCTCCAACCAAATGATTGGAATTCGTGTAATGACAGCGGAAATGACGGATTTGCTTGCGGATAATAATAGTTATTATTTATTTTCCTGATACTGTAAATTGTGAAACTAAGTTACATCGTACTCTAAATTAATAAAACTATTTATGGTGTAGCTATACCGTAACTTGAAGATTTGAGCCTTTAATCATGAGTGCAAGAAGGGCTCAAAACTATGTAAATTCGAATTTGGCATTCAAAAGTTAATTTGTGTGTAAGTAAATGTTTTATTCCGAAATTTCACATATTTCCACCCTGCGATAAAAATTGGTGAAAGAGGTTTGAGAATCAATGTAATATCTGTCTAGACCGTACCGTGCCGTAACCGTTCATAAATTGATATCAATTTGTGGTGACGTTAGAAACCGATGCCAAAATTTCAACGCACAAAACAGAATACCGTAATTTCTCCTCACATTCAAATTAGGTTAGTTGCACACGAGAGCATAAAATCGTTTGTGTAGGTCGCAGGTGCTAAAGCTTGCTTCGCTTTTGATGTTGCGCTAAGTGATGTGTGTGAAACGTCGATGAAATTGCCGTATTTCTTTGCTTGTTATCTTCAAACTTATCTGCAACTAAGCAGAATCTTAACAGCTCTTACTTCAAGAATCACCTCGTATTTGCTCCTGTGACTGTTTACATTACAAAAAGCATGGCGTGGATATTAAAATGCATCTGATATAATAATAATAATCCCACCGGATTGCGGATTCGGATCGCGATTAGCCAAGAACGCATGAGATAGTATTTGGAAAAAATACTATCGAACATCAATTACCAAATACGCTATCGACAGAAGCTAAGAGAAAATGAAGCAAAATTAAAATATCATAGAATCAGTCCCTTAACCTGTCAATGCTTACAAGGACGACATTGGCACCGTAACAACGAAATATTTCTATTCTTTTACTTTCCGCGGCCCGACGATTTAAATCAGTAAACTGACTGTTTCGTTTGCGTTTTGATATCGACATCGGTACCAACCGTTACCCTCTTCGCCGGCGTGTTATGAGTTTGATACTGATTTTCACGCTCGGCTAGGTGTGAATCGATTCGCTTCGCCTCATTGTTCACATCTTGCGAATTTATGTTCATATCGATATTAAATTCGAATCGAGTTTCCTTGTACTCTCGCTTTCGATCACTCGGAAATTGTCAAGTGCGACAGCTACGTGAAACGTTTTATCTGTCAAAATACTAGTAGTTCAAAGGAAGTAAATACTGGAGACTTTCTCAGTATTTCGTATCATCATATTTATACAATTTTATATAATCTTTTAAAATTGTTCAATTAATATTGGGAAAAACAACCTTATCTGTAGTCAGGTAATAGATAATGTGTGGTACAAAGTGTCCCTGAATGGCCATAAAAGTAGTACTTCCCATTTTCTTATCTTCCAAATGCCTTCCTAAAGCTCATCGAGATATTTTACATAATATTTACTTCCCGCGTCCTTGTGTTATAAATAACTGAATAATCAAAGCGAATTTAGCACGAATACGCTTCGCGTGACATGTAATTACGCACTGGTTTAAAAATACATTTATTGATGTCCATTCAACTTTTGAGCAAACATTTTAAGGATTCACCGTAACAACTGTTTCCTTGGTCGTTGAACGATATCTAATCGTTTAATCTCTTGTTTGCTACCGTTCGATGTGTATTGCTCGTATTTAAAGGCATGTACAGGACCAAAACATTAGGGCGTGGCCAGGATTACGTATTTACGTGCACAACCGAATCACGCGAAGCGAGAGAGGAGACAGGGTATATAGCACGGCAGTCGCGATTCGTCTGACCGCGGCGACGCACGTCCGTCGTACATTGGAATTTCGAACACGTGGATACAGTTTTCGAATTCGATATTGTGCATGTGCCACAGTGTGTTCTAAGCGTTACTATCAGTGCAAGTGACTCCTCGATCAGTCTTGCAAAAGACTGCATTCAGAGGGTGCTATTATTTGTGCATACTCTTTGTACTAGTGTATGATTACGTGGGTTTGTATTGTTTTGTTTGTACTCACGTCGTACGGTCGGACCGGTTGTTGTAATGCGGCTTAGGGGGTAACTCGGGCACTCAAAATCTTACCCGTGGTCGAGTTTACCACTTTTAGATTTTGATGTAGGGAACTCGACCGAAGATTGAATGTTTGTTGCCGAGTTTACTTCTTAAATTATTTGTAATAGTCAATTCGGCCGTCAATTTGAAAACGACGACTTAGCTGTGAAATAAGTAAAATAAATCAAAGTTAACATACATGTACCTAACTTGTTTAATCATAAAAATATACAATAATTCAAAATATTTCTGTTAACATTATCTGGAAACAATAAAAATAATATACATTGTAAAAATAACGACGAATTGGATGTGAAATAAATCAAATTAAACATACCAATAACTTGTGTAATCATATAAAATCTACAATAATTATTACATTTCTGTTAATTTATCGTTCTAATAATATTACCTAATCTAGCATAGACACAATGCTAATTTGTCAATACAATGACCTAGTGTTATTTCATTGTCTATGTATTCAATCAGGGATGATTCTAACTTTTGACGTGAAAAAAAGTTAGAATCATCCCTGATTGAATACATAGACAATGAAATAACACTAGGTCATTGTATTGACAAATTAGCATTGTGTCTATGCTTTTTTTCACGTCAAAAGTTAGAATCATCCCTGATTGAATACATAGACAATGAAATAACACTAGGTCATTGTATTGACAAATTAGCATTGTGTCTATGCTAGATTAGGTAATATTATTAGAACGATAAATTAACAGAAATGTAATAATTATTGTAGATTTTATATGATTACACAAGTTATTGGTATGTTTAATTTGATTTATTTCACATCCAATTCGTCGTTATTTTTACAATGTATATTATTTTTATTGTTTCCAGATAATGTTAACAGAAATATTTTGAATTATTGTATATTTTTATGATTAAACAAGTTAGGTACATGTATGTTAAATTTGATTTATTTTACTTATTTCACAGCTAAGTCGTCGTTTTCAAATTGACGGCCGAATTGACTATTACAAATAATTTAAGAAGTAAACTCGGCAACAAACATTCAATCTTCGGTCGAGTTCCCTACATCAAAATCTAAAAGTGGTAAACTCGACCACGGGTAAGATTTTGAGTGCCCGAGTTACCCCCTAAGCCGTAATGCGTATGCTATGTGAATTATATTCATTATCAAACACCAACCTACAACACATAGAATATTCTTCATTTATAATTCATAAATCATTAGCATAGGATTGATTCATGATAGTTTTTATCGGATATCATTACACAAGTATTATTAATAGAAAAGTATGTAAATTATTAATAACATAATTAGTAGCTACGAATCCAATTGTTCTCTAAAAGTTAAGTAACGCTGGAAATTACGAAACGATTTCCTTGTTTTAGAAGTTCGTTAAAGAGTTGTAAATAAGTTCTGTATTCCGTTGCCTTATGTAACAAACTTCAACTTAAAATTTTCATCGTTATTAACTGAATTAAAATTAAAACTAATTTGAAACTTAACTTTTAAAAGGATTGCATTTCGATTTCGCCTTCCCAGATATTTCCAGCTAAAAAGGTTCTGTCTGTAGTTTTATCGCTTTTTTTCTTCGTTTTAAAAGGTGAATAAATAATAAGAAAAAATACATAAGTAAATTTTGTTTAATATCTTACCATTTCACGCAAACTATGTTTGATCCCAAGATAAGAGCATTAAGAGCTATTATCAGATGACAGTTGATGCTAAAATCAACGTTTAGCTTTATTTATTCATTTGTATATCGTAAAGTTTGTTTTATTTAATTCTAATGTAAAAGTTATCATATTAGTCTTACGTCGATCATAATTCGTAACATAAGTGCAGTTTTATGTTTTTTGTAATATGTTTTAAGGATAAAAATGCTAGAAGAGAATAAGTAGTAAGTTTGTCAGAGAGTAATATCTTTGGCCATGTCATGTCATCTACCATTAACTAATCAATCGAACAAGAAATTGATGAACTTTCTAAGAAATCTTAAGTTACTAAACATTGATTGCGATAGCTGCTAAAGTTAGACAACTTTTCGATCATAATCGAAATTGATCAATCTTGATAAAAGTTGGAAAGAAATGTCATAATTTATGGTACTCCAACCACACAAATCACTTTTTTTCGACCTATGTTTACACGAACAGATGCAAAATGAGAATGATTTTTTTTCATATATTTTATATTACTGTCTATGAAATGAACACAGCATAATAGGCTAGATGACACCACCAATCGTTGACATACTTTTTTTATCATCTGTCAAAAAACGATCTGCCTTCAAAGATTTTGTATGGGAATACTATTATTTGACGTCATAATATAGTATCAGAAATTTAAGTCAATTGACTGGATATTTATATAATTGTATGTAAATAAAAATTGGTTTCCATAGCATTTTAGAAATTAAATTGGTTTTACTAGCTTCATAGAGGTTATGTTTTTAAAACATCATGGTCTTGAAAATATTTACGATAGGTGTCATCATGCCGGTTTCAATCGTAGCTGGATGTACTGTCGTGTGGACATCAAGCGTGGTTTCCGTTGCGAACTTAAAATGCAGTTTCCTCAGTGCATTTGTTGCGTGGTTGGTGTGACATGAACGTGACAGTTGCATTGTCGATGTCGCTTCCATGTTGTGACGGTTTTGGGTCAATTTGACGGTGTTGAATTAACCATTTGTTCTTCATTCCTGTTTCATTAACTTTTCCAAAGCCGAATTCCGTTAACGCCAAGCTACCTTATGCAGTTGTATCGGCGATCTGGCGACTTAATACCGTACTGCAATCGAATCAAAATTTTAACTGAATTCACTTATCATTTTATGCATGTCATACCAGATTTGCCAAAATTGTACAATTCACTTAATATTTTGTAACGATTGTACTACTGAAATTAGGGTCCAAGTTTCTGATTTGAAGTTCTCCCTCCTGTCCTATTCATTTTTCTAATCGTGCATAATGTGAAATATCAGGGACCTGTTAAAAATGTTTTTGGAAGGTACAAATTCACGGCAACCCCACACTCCGTTGAATATTTTTTGAATAAACCATCGAACACACACATCATTTTTTCTTCTATGAATAAGCTCGCGTCATAATTCTCCATACCGTTCCGTCGGGCCCGTGTTGACTGTACGATGCGCACGCGCCGCATACGAATCAGCCTCCTCGTCCGTTTACGGGTAGGCTAAGGCGCTTATGGGATCTATGGTTATGCGTCCTGATTATCGAGGCACTATTTGGAAAGAGACTTTAGGTGTAACTCTGATAAGAAATAAGCTATGGTATGTAGACAATCTTTTGGGTTTTCATCCATCTAATCATAGAAGTTTCATGTTGAACCTTTTTTTTTTTTTTTTTTTTTTACGTCAGGAAATGTCAATTACGCACCGTACCCCTCCGTCGGGGACCGGAGGGGCGTGTGTGGGACTCCCCCGTCTTCGGGTATACCCACTAAAACCTGACGAAGCCCGCTGCGTGTGGCTGTGACAGCAGGGGCCGCGGTGTCTCAACAGTCCCGCGACCCTTGCCAGCAGCAACGTCCGCCCTCTAAGCAGGAGGGCGGATCTCCACGGAGTGGGGTCAGGAGATCTCATCCCACTCCAGACGGCACACTGGCGCCGTCTCTCAGGAGGGTCCGGGCGGTTAGGCCAAGACCC
This sequence comes from Pyrausta despicata, assembly GCA_963921415.1. Classification (NCBI taxonomy): domain Eukaryota; kingdom Metazoa; phylum Arthropoda; class Insecta; order Lepidoptera; family Crambidae; genus Pyrausta; species Pyrausta despicata. The sequence goes on along the minus strand of OY992870.1, from coordinate 8,501,264 downwards.
TCGTTTCGCCACGAGGACATCCCCTGCCTCCTCTGATAAGCCAGAGGGGTGCTGGGAGCCACAAGCACTTCGGTGAGCCGCCGCTCGATGCGAGACAGACGCGACTCACTAGTGTCTCTGCCGCCCGATACGGGAACAGACGCAGAGGCACTCTCCACAGAGCGTCTTGGCTTCACCTGTCGCTGGATTGCGACAGACTACTGAGCCCCCTCGCCACGGCAAGGCGTGCTCTATTCGAGGGGGTTCATGTTGAACCTAGGTCAACCTCACTGTACTCCCGTGTAGTGTGTGTCACGTCCTTACACCCGTTTTGTATATTATATCATAGTCCTCGTGGCCGATTTCGACCACGGCGGCCAATCTCAACAGAAATCAGCCAACTACGCAGGAGATTTTATTGTGCACAAGTATGAGCGCAATACACAGGTGCACTCACTGTTCCATCACTCTCGAAGTTCGGTGAGACGGCAATCCGACATGACCGGAGAGAGATAAGGCGCAGGACCAACGTCTTAACGTGCTTTCCGAGGCACGGGGGTGTAACACCGCCAACTTCCCATTTCTCAAAAACAGCTCGGAGCCGGGAAGTTGTATATAATAACTTGTAGTCAAACGCAAGCTGTCGGTTACATATTCAAGTTTTTGGTTGACCAGCATTATTTCCATATTTAACAAAAAATACTTACATGTAAAACAAACTCTCCCATGATGTGGTAATCATGGGATAGATAGACTTTTTGTTTGGATGACATGTTTACTATTTTAAAAATGTTTCATCGTCGAAATATTGGAGAAAGCAAGAAAATGATTTGTATTTCTATGAATTCAATTTTCTCTAGTCTAGGCTAAGCTAAGCTAGGTATGTATAGAAGGATTGAGTTTGTTTGAAACGATGTTCATCCAATCCATCAGACATTCGCAATCTTGTACAATACGAATGTTTCGACAGTTTTGATTAACAAATAAACATGATTTGCTTTGCATTTATATTACGCTGTCATTTACATGTCGGCCTGTCTGTTTGCATAGAAATGGCATTTGATTAGCCTTGAGTGAGATCAAATTAAAGTCAAGAGTAGGCTCGTGAATCCTATAAATACTAAGGGTTTTGATAACTTATGATTATCGATCATACGATTTGAAGGTATAATCTTTGAATCAATTACAATATGATCGTCATTAGAATCAGCCTTGACTGCCTGACTAACATGACCTTAAGCTTGCCCACTCGTAATCCGATCCAGAAAAAATCCCCCATTGTAGTTCGCTTAGCATCCAAGCAAAATGGTAAAACCAATATGAAAATGTATGCTCTGAGCTCTAAAATTCTGTATGCGCAGTATGCACTGAAAATAAAGTTTCTGGGACGTATGTATACGAGGTACATCGTTTATTGTCCGTACTTTATATAACAATACGGTCTCGCAATATTCGGAAAATAAAAGCTTTACAGAGCGTTTTATGCGAAACTCGATTCAGTATGCGCTGCTCTTTTACTTCTGAATGCATGTTGCCACTGTGTAGGTTGCACAAAAAAAAGTATTTACCCTCTGCGCTTTGATTTACATATTTTAAGACAGGTTATTTTTAATTTGATGATACTAGCTGACGATGAATGTATTTTAAGTACTTTTTAAAAGAGTCAATCGTTATTTTATACACTCGGCGATTTTGCTCTCGACGTCAAACTTAACTGCAGTGTGCAAAACTGTATAGCGTAAAAGTGATCTACGTTTGGGCATCCTTGCCCATAAAGAGACAGTAGGTAGGTCTTTGAGCCTGGAAAAAACCTGTAAGTTTCAGTACAACTATTGTCTGCTATCCTTCCTAATGTTTAGGTTGTTCATGTCGACTCACAGATGGCATCCCTTTTGAAACACGACTATCCTATATCATTAGACTATTTTCGACTTCTTTGATGGATTTAGACGTCATATCACATCTCCAGTACACGTATCTTCTTAGTGTAGCGTATTTTGTGAGCAATCTAGACCAATTTGACGGAGTTAGCCAAACGGGAGTGGCTGTGGGCGGGAGCGGACGGTGACGCCGCTCGTCGATCAAATTGGCGATTTCCTAATAAACCTCTCGAAGAGGTACGTAAAGTGTACACAAGTTACTGCCATAATATGACTTATTTGCAAATGTGACTAGAATTGTTCACTAGTGGTCACTTAATCCGACATTGCCTTGCGACGTTGCATTTTCATGCTAAAGAGCTACAGCGGCTCAGAAGTCAGAAATCTTGGTGACTAACCAGTGTCATTCAACAGTTTTAAATACCTAGTACTTAAGCTTCTCTCTATCTTGACCTCATCTTAAATTCCTTAATCTTAATTGAAAACCTCGTTTGTTAAGACAAAAATCTATAATGTGCTAGTTCTATAAATAAATTGTAAATGCAAATGGTCCCACCCACTATTAACTCTGCTATGTAAACACATCTGTTATTATTAACCTTCATTTGTTATTAAACATTACTTTATTTGGCTAGTGTTGTTCACTGCGACCTAGTAAATCCTCAAAATTGAAGATCGTATTAAGGCTTAAAATAAATTAAGTGAGAAAATCAATTTGAAGGTAAACTCGTTTATCGCAGAAAGCTATTTTATGTTTACAGTTTATTCAATCTCAGCCGATAAACCAGCAATATTATTTAGTACTGATAGGGCTTGGCATCTCGCACGAGTAGATATTATGCACAGATCTTATTCAATGCTAACAATAGGGCAATAAATACTATTAGGACATAGCATAACTACAAAATGATGCAACATGTCTGAGTAGACTCATGTACTTACATCTACTTAAACATTAGTTTAGGAATCAACCTATTACTACGCTAAGAACTTTAGTTTCATCCTATACAAGCTTCTGATTTTGCAAGCAATTTATGTAGTTGTACGTATTTCTTTAGAAAAAAAAAACTGATATATATGTGATGTGACACATACCTTGAAATCCATAATTATTTGTAGGAAAACTAGTGTTGCTAAATAGTTTCATTATAGAGTAGGTCACATAAGGAGGCACTTAATCACATATGACATAGCATCACTATATTAGAACAGACAGGTCGCATATCATTGCAAACGGCACGCAACAATCATGGAGAATATCTACCGAGTTCTTCTTATCTTATCTTATATGTCCACATAATTATTCTATGAATATGTATAGTATAGTGAACTCGTATATTTCCTACAATTAATCACTAAAAAGGATTTTGCTGGGACAATTTCAGGGCTGAGGAAACCTCATAAATAAAATATGAAACAGAAAAAGCTATTTCAGCGCAACATACAAGACACCTGCCTTCTAAATTGGTTTTGCTCAAGCTGTACTAGTATTGGAGTAAGCATATTGTGACGGAAATCACAGAGTATCTGACTCAATTTTCGTAGAGAAATGACACTAATTCTTAGCCGCATAATAGGATTTGGCCTTTAAGATTGTAAATAATCTCAAATACTGTTGTACATAGGAGACAAATACCCCTGACAGCTACTAAGATAAGTGCATTAATAAAGGACACTACCAATACAAGATAGGTCAATCATGCGATGGCATATTTGCCTTCAAATGCATCGGTCTCGATGAAGGCACTTCCTTCTTAGTATGTTCTACAAAACCTATTTATTTAATAATTAATTTAATAGAGTGCTTAAATACCATCACATCCATTTTTGCTTCCAAATACAATGAGATTTGCAGGACGTCCAACGGCTTCTATAGGCTTTTTCTCTAAAAAGTGATAAAACCACTACAATAAAGGTTCTTTTCATTTCCAAATTGTAGCTTTTAGTGGCCCTTAGGAATGGCAATGGTATTGTGTTTTTAAACGTCTCTAATTAATAAATGATGTAAATCAATTTGCTCTCCGCTTTAATTTATTCTCATTCAATACCACGCTTGAGACTTTGTCGCATAAAATTATTTGATTGACTTAATGGACTCTAATGTCCGTTTGTATGAGAGGAAGTTTCCATTTTTACGTATATTTTGATTGCATTGATTGCAAATTATGATTACACGCGATTCGATTGCCATGTTTTCCTTGGTGTTTGTAAACTATTTGTGAGAACCAGTAGCGTATTATCATATTCAATTACATATCTACCACTATTGATATCGTGTAGTTGTTTTCATTCTAAGGTCTGGCTAGTGTCTTTATGTGGGTTTAAAAAAGGAGGTATTTCACGTAAAATGTACGTTCAACATGCCCAGTGACCCAATTTAAAATTTACTTAGGCTGCTCAAAGGTGCGTTTTAATCGGTTACCTTTGATGGTCTGGTAAATAAGGGTTTTTAGTGTAAACTCTTACTGAGGGGGTTTAATTTAAACAAGTTATGCCAGACGCAACGCAATTAGAGTAAACTTTTTGGAGGACGTCACCTGTAGGCGCCTGGGACGATCAACGCATTTTGTTATGTATTAAATAATCTGATACTGATATCATACCCGTAAATGTTTGAGCTAAAAGATTAGCAAAACCAATAAACAAACAAACAAACGCAGCAACCTAGATAATACCTTTTAAAAAGGTCAAAGGATGAATATAATTCTTTATTGTATTGTCGTCGCACAGCGATTCTCTCTGCTCTTAATTTATTGATACTGCTATTATTTCTAACTGATGTCAATGTGTATGCTTGAAAAAGCATTGTAAGAAACATTAGAGGTAAAACATAACGACAATAAAAATGCTAGCATAGAGAGGCTGATATCTGAAAGCCTTCGCCAACAATACCTTCAGGACTCAGTTATATTAAATATGAAATGTCGCCGTCAAACCGCGCCATTAATATCTTAAGTACACATTTCAGAGCGAAAGCTTGACTGACATCGTGAGTTTCCAAGTGACTATTTCGCGTGAAAAGGAAATTACTATCACCTACCAGAGTCTCTGTAGTCAATAAATACGTGTCGATGTGTATTTTGATGAACAAGTTTTTTTTTAACTACAAACTTGTGACAGATGTTATCATTTATGTGACGCGTTTTGTAGTAGAGAATTTAGAATGGTCGGTGGTACACGTAGTCATTTATGATGTGTCTCATGTGGATTTTATTATTTTTGGTAACAAAATAAATAATATATTTTTTGTAATAGTTTTAATGAAAGCTTAAGCATAAGTCTCTGCCACATTTTGTTAAATACTTTAGGGTAGTTTCTGAAGTAGCTTTTTGTCTTTTAGGGTTTAAAAATAAATTTTATATTATCTTAATGGCAAAAACGGTTCATCTGAATGCCATTAATCGATAGCCAACCCTTATGAATGGATACACACGTCTTCAATTTTGAATCAACTTTACCCGTCTTTGAATTTGACACCGATAAAGCTTGTGACCTATCGTTTACCCTTTGAGTAGTTTGCCTATTATTACTGGGCTTTGAATATGTTACAAAATTCTATATGAGAGGTATAGAGTTGATAACCTATTTCGTCGTTTGTTAAAAACTTGACTTAACGTATAGAAAGGGAGTAGAATCAGTTAGTTTTATGCAAATAGATAATTTTATCGCAAAAGTGGCAGGGAGGGGCTGGATGCGATTGGCACGGAACCGCAACACTTGGCGTGCTCATGAAGAGGCCTATACCCGACTATGGGTGACCACAGGCTGAAGAAGAAGAAGAAATAGATAATATTGATTGAGGCCTGCAATTTTCGATATGCAATTGCAGGTTTTTGATCTGATATGATGAATGTTAATTGTGTAAATGAATCAAACAGTAAGTTAAGAGTGATTGATCAGTGATATCACGAAAAGTTTGTTACATAAAGCGTTACATAGTTAATATCGAAAAACCACATTGCGAAATGTTCATCGTGATAATACGATCTAAATCGAGTTTTCCTTTAAGTTTTTGCGCTCTTGTCTTTAGATAGCTTAGGTAATAGCTTTTTGTTGAACTGTCGACGTTATCAGACAGATCTAGCAAACCTTTTAACCATAATTAGTTAAGATAGGAGATTTTTTGAACATTCAATTTTTTTACTGAGAAGTTGGACAGCGTTTACTACTGAACTTACTATACTTACTAATTTTATTTTGATATTTAATGGAATAAATAAATTAAATCAGCGAAAAAAATGTTATGTTTTTATACATAGCAACATTTTTATGCAAGTTTTAATACATAATTGGCCAAATTGAGGAGTATCTTTTAGAAAATTGAGAAAATGTTTGCCATCCCTAGCTTATGTCAACCGACCTGCCTAAACTATGTCTATACGCAAAAGATTCTGATTATGCCAATAACTTTTTGTACATTTACAGCCCAAATATTATTTCCCTATGTTTATTGAAATTGAGTTCAAAATTGTATAGCAAGTTATGATCAGTCACTTTTTCCTGTGCGGTTACTATTACAAGATGAGCACATTGCGTCATTTTGATTACTGGTAAAACCGCACATGTCTTTGGCAACTTGAAGTGTATACCAGTATTATTTTTATTTCAAAGCGATTGCTGGTTTTTTTTTTGTTACTGCCAGGTTATACAAAATGTATATACATATCTCTGACAACATGTTTCAGAAGGTAATAATTAGTTATTTGTAAGGTTATGTTTGAGGTTAGGGTTTGTAAAACGTATAGTTTGCCGTAAAGTTGACGAAATTCGCTTGAACGGATTCATTGAAACATTACACACGCATAGAGTCAATAAAAGCGCTACAATTTACTAGTTTATCGGCAACAAAGCGTTGCTATTTCACAAATGACAAGCGAAAAACGCTATAAAACCGCTATTAACATGTCGGAAAAGCGGCCATATCAACGAACGGAATAAAGTGTTTCATCCGAACTAACGATTTTACTAAATGAATAGCTCCGATTTATGCACTGGGCTATCCGGAGGAAAGTCATTTGCAAAAATAATGGACAATAAATAATACTGCAGCGGATATTGCTGATACAATTTCATTTCAAATAAATCTAAATCACAATAATCCAACTTACTATAAGTAGTTTAGTAGTTTATCTATAGTCGCTGCACTAAGAAAATCTTTTGTCGCAGCGACTTAGCATAGTTGATATTTCGCTTAGCATATCGTAGCAAGGTTGAATTTACTAATTGAGTGGTTACGGAGAATTTTTTTTTTGCTTTTTAGCAGTAGATCTCGATGCAACTGGTCTAGCTTCGGTGAAAAATATAACCTCATTAGTAAATCTCCTTTTTTCATAGTATTCGTAAAGCCGAGCACATTAATTACGTGTATCGTAACTTTGATAACTGTGATCCAAGTTAAAATACCTCAGGTTTTTATTCTACCGTAAAGTATCCACAAATACGCACGGCTAACTGTACAAACAGAATGAATGCTTATTAAATGAACAGACATAAATCATTCATTGTTCTGTGGCCGATCTCGTTTGTCGCATTACATTCAGTTGCAAAAGTGTGGTAATAAGTAATAAATTTTGAGGTAAAACTGCAAATTGAGTACGTAACTGCATTGAATACGTAAAAACACGTATCTGTACCATGAAAACCTTTTCAGGATCTTTCTTAATAAATGAAGAAGAAAAAACTTAAATAAAACTTCAGAATTTCGAAACAAAAACGCAGCTTACGAACCGAAATAAAAATTAATCCAACGTTAGTTTATGTTGAAAGTTTGATCCATTTGCAAAGTTGCCTCCGAAAAGCCGTTCTACTTGTTACGAACATACTTTGTGAGATGCATTGTTAATTTGAAACATGCATTATTACTAGCAAAGTTCCAAAACTAATGTATGAGTAGCATGCGGCGTAGCGTAGCGAAATGAAATGTTTCGGCATATTTGTGCACTGAATTTGCAGACGAATCAATGATCAATATTTGTTGTGCGGTTCATAATTGAATTTGAGGGTTGAGTAACTGATTGGTTTATTCACTGATTTATTTTCTATTCCTATGTTTGTAACCTACAACCTGACATTCATGATTTCATGCACGCTTATTTTAACTTAGCCTGCATATTGAGAAGTATTTGAGCACCAATGTTTACTCCATTGATACAACCTGTACTTTAATTTGGACATATACTCATATTCTAACTATAGCTGTGTTGATTTTGTTTTATGCAATTATCTGGATGTAATTTACGTGCAATCAAGTGAGTATGCATTTGTTAACAAATCTTGGATTCTTACTCACCCGAAAAGGTGTCACATTGTAAATTAGCTTCATTAGCACTATTTCTAACACCATGACACATTGGTCTGTCAACGTGATTCATGTACGCAGGACATCACATCAAGGTTAACATTGCGGCATTTTGTGCGCTTGCAACAAGAGCGAATTTGCAACAAAAACAGGTAGCCTGATGTACACACGACAGCACGTCAAGGTAAACACTGCGCCATCTTATGCTCTTGTAATAAGAGCGAGTTCCCATCAAAAAATGATCGCCTGCACATGCTGTAGACTGTACATGTCCCACACACCCAGGCTTGCGAGTTATGTCGACGGCATACATTTGTGTTCCTGATGCATGTCACAAGTCTTTAGAATATCATGTTTGACGCGATGTATCAATTCGAGAGTATTGTTGACGTTAAGCATTTCTCTATAACTGTACCGCAGCTGTTATATATCGTGTAGAGCAGAGGTCGGCAGACTTACCAATCAGATGAGCCAAATATCCAGTTTGTAAATTTTTCCATACTTTCAAAGAGCCGCCGGACATGCCGGGAGGCTTGGTTACAGAATGCGAGCGCGCAAGTTGACGATTAATTCAGTTGATTCATATTGTTTAGTAGTTTTTTTTGTGCTAAAGCGATACAGTTAGGCAGTGAGTGAGTGAGTGTAAGAAGAGCCATATTAATCCTATGAAAGAGCCGCATGCGGCGAGCCGCGGTCTGCCGACCCCTGGTGTAGAGCAAAAGGGAATGACCCAGAGTTGTGTTACAATATTTGGGAGCATTATAGGAACCCTTTGTTGTTTACGGTTCTCCACGCGATAAATACAAAATTCCAAAAGTTAAAAATATTAATGACTTAAAGGTTTTAATAAATGTAGCCCTTTACATGGTGCATGGCTATTAAGTGACGCTACAAAAAAGCGACCTTCAGTGAAAATGTTATAGTAGTTTAAGGAAAGAGTTATGGTATATTACAATACAATATTGATAAATTAACAAGGGAAAATATGACGGTTAATTATATTTATTTTAATATGCCAACGTAACAACGAGTACGACTGACTTTCAGTACTTATACGAAGCAGTTATACATTACAGCTTAATGTTTGACTCCTCAAATAACATTGAGCATAGTTTAGGTACATAAGGAAAATACAATTGATTCCTGTATTACAATTAAGTTTACCAAAACAAAGGTTTGTTATCGAAACTCGATAACTCACTAATCAATCACAAGTAAACAGAACAAAGCGTAGCGGAAAATGAAAGGGAAAATATTGAACCTAAATGTCGAAGGGCAAGCAGGTGTTGTTATTTTTGACCATTCTAAGGCTTAGTCACGAAAAGAAACCGCATACCTTCAAAATGAGCATAATTTAGCACGAGACGAAATGTTTTAACTTTTTCTGGTGATACAATCTTGCTATCCCCGACGCTAGAATAGCGAATGTTGTCACATTCAAATCATTATACTGTTTTTCGGATATTTTTATGATAAGAAATGTAAGTATATTATTGACATTATCATCATCATTATGTCGAACTTCTAAAACCAAGGGTCGCAGGTTCATTCCCCGCACAGTACATGCATAAGTGTGCATGAACATGTGTATTTGTACTGGTCTGGGTGTTTTCTATGTATAATATGTATTTATTTACAAAAAAAGTATATAAGTATGTTTATCCGTTGTCTAGTACCCATAACACAAGCCTCGTAGCTTAATTTGGGACTAGATAATTGGTGTGATTGTTGTGAAATATTTATTTATTTAAAGGAAGGAAGTAAATCATTCTTCACCGATAATAATTTATTAGGCACTGGGCATTTCTGCTTATAAAATTATAATAACAATAAAAGTAAAGCAGATCGAAATTGACATATATTTCTACTACTTTATCTGATTATATTAATGCCATTGATAAGAGAATTATTAAACAGAAATTCATCTTATCTCCCAAAACATATGCAAAGTAGGCAAAATAAGATTTCGATTCATTTTCATTAACTTGTTGATATCGGTATTTAGATACGGCTATTTATGATAGCCTAAACAAATATTTAATACACCAAAACGGAACATAAGGTATTTTCTACGAAGGTCGTTACCTCCCCCGTGGTCCCTTATTCGGTCGTTCGAAGGTCCCAATAGGCTCGTTTTGGAAAACGCAGCGCAGGTAAAGATGAAATCTTGGTCGTTGCCAGGCCAATGAACCTGCGATATTGCTGAATGGTGTCGATAAAGTTATCGATGTTGTAGCTTATCGATATACAAAAAACCACTAGCTGACGCCCGCGACTATGTACGCCTTAGTATCAGATTTCCCGAGGGAGCATTTAATCGGGATATAAAAATATCCTATCACCAAGTCAGTTAATACTCTTTATACCCAATGTATCAAAATCCGTTCAGTAAATTCAGCGTGATTGACGGACAAACATCCAAACAAGAATACTATAGTGTGATGGAGTGATTGCTAGTTACAAAAACAATGTGAATGGATATAATCTTTTCAAAAACATGAATTCTATAAAAGTTTTAAGGCTGCATTATTTAAATCAAAAGAAGACTTCACAATGAGACTTTTCGATGTTATCAATGACTGTAGAGTAGATAATATATTCTCTTATCCAGATCAATTTAATACGGTAGTTGACACCACCAATCGTTGACGTACTTTTTATCAACTGTCAAAACGCTTTTCTTCATAGAGCTTGTATGGGAATAACACGCTTTGACGTCATCGCGTGCAATGCTGACTGAGTGACTAATTATCATTTGAATTCCAATTAAAAATCAAATAATACGAACTGCAGACAAATATTAGTGTAAAGGCATCTGAAATTATGAATTATTATAGAGAAAATCAGTTTTTTAATATTTCTTTCATAGTGGAAACAAGCCTATTAAACCATTTTTTCTGCTGTAAGTTGCTTTATTATTAGCAGCAGCTATACATATTTGGTTTTCTTCGACGTTGCTTATGTCTATGTTTATGATTTCGGAATATGAATCTTTGTCGATGATTTTCTCGAGCATGGCTCCTCTATTCCAAATGGCCAGTGGTATAATGAAAGCGAATGTTTGTGTTTTGTTTACATTGGGTGCCGGCATACGTAAACAGACTAAAGATATTGCGCTCACTTTCGTGATATAATCTAACGCAACCGCTATTGCTGAGATGTTAGTGTGTGCTCTTGAATCCATTAGTTTGTCGATGAAATGTATGCTAAGTGCATTCTAATTAAACTTCTTTAGAGGCTTATCGATTCTTTTAGATCTTCCTTAGGTCACCAGACATATTGTGTTTAGTTTTAGTCGTTTATTTTACTCTTAGAAGTTTCACACGTTTAACATTCAAACCGGCTTCGCGACCTTTGGTATTGAATCCGTTTTGCGAACTGAACAGATATGACGTCATTTTGTTTAAATTGTAAATTTAGACCTGACCTTAGTTAACAACAATGATGATTAAATATCCTATGGCACTAACCATTTAAGAGTAATCATAAGAACCGACGAGAGGTGGAGCAGGAAGGTTCTCGAATGGAGACCACGCTTAGGTAAACGTAGTGTCGGACGCCCCCCGGCTAGATGGACAGACGACTGAAGAAGGCAGCTGGTAGTGACTGGATGCAAAGAGCGGGATATCGTGCGCTGTGGCGCTCCTTGGGGGAGGCCTATGTCCAGCAGTGGACTGTTACAGGCTGATATGATGATGATGATGATGATTTGTAACCTTTACGCCTACTCCTTCTACTACTTTTGTCATTTTTAAATATTTAATATTATAAGTTCAAGTCTACGTATCTTGTTTTATCTAGCATGTATGATTTACTATAGAAAGCTGCATTCAACATTGTGTTGCGAAATCGGGTAGCTGCAGTATTAATAAACGTGACATTTAATTCATCTGGCAGGACTAAATATAAAATAGGTGTTGATACACACCGCACCAAAACTGCTATGAACTAGATTCCTATCGTATGTTATTGCTATTGGTATTCACTCTTTGTTTGCATTAGGATCAAGATCATTTACCATTGTTTATCTACGATTCTTGGGGACAGTAAAGACTATACTTTAGGTCTGGTTTAGGAAACATTAAAGACAAGCTCAGTCTCATTGTTTTTTTGTTGTTTTTATTTGGACAACACCTCTATTTATTTAAAAAAAAGGTATTAATGTATTTTTAGATAGAACCAGCTGCTTATTTCATATTATTAAAGATTAACGGGACCCGTTCGAGAGTATAAAAATATATTTAATAGCTAATATGTATATACAGAGTTGAAACATTACGTCCGTCCGTGGTTATATAAGGTCACCTCGAATTAAGCGCAAATATTTTAAGGGTAGCTTCTATGCATTAATTCAAATAAATAATCTTAATAAAAAAATGGTGTATATACGCTAGTTTTTTATTTGATTTTTCCTAACAAAATAAATGTAATTAATGTGTGATGGTCTTTACACTACCTATCTCTATCATTTCATTAATATCTATCAGTCTTACTCTTTCCCTTAAGCCACGCCTCTTCTACCACATTTCATTCGCAAAATTAATTTCTATCGGTCTTATTCTTCCCTCAAGTAATTCATAAAGTAGCAAAATGACAGCTGCTGCCACGCCTCCTCCAACTTTCATTCACAGCACACAAACAAGCTCATTTTGCGAGATGAGGCTGCTAGGAAGATACGTGTTACGTAGATACGTATTTCAGTGAATGTTTATCTAGGTACGTTAATTTTAGGTAATGAATCTATTATCAGGCAAAGTCTAAAACAACAAGGCGCTGTAAGCGCACAACCTAACACCTAACCTAACCTACGCCAAGACTGAACTGACTAACTTAGGTAAAAGAAAACCCTATCTACATGTGTTAAATAACTTAACGTAGCTATTTCAGTTAATACTTACCCACAAACTAACAGGAATTTCGGGAATAAATGACAACTCTGTTTCAATTTTAGTTTATTTTTATTAATAAAAATACACAACAAATTCACACTTTCTCAGGCTTTGGACTGACAAGTTAAAACATAAAATAACTATCACAAAACAGTTAATTAAATTATTATCTTAACAATAATGGCTGATAGATTTTGTGATAACTTGGCGTGTTTAAAAGTCTTAATTCATTGATATTTACAGTCTTACCAGTCCCTATTTACACACAAAACATTTATGTACATTAAGTGTTGTATTGTACATGAACTCCATGATGACGCACACATAGTCTGGCACGATCAAGGCAATGCCTCCGAACTGCACTGAGCACTTAAACCTCCCTGGACATCACGTCAAACGCACTCACAATCCTTGCACGTAATTCACTAACAGTTTGAATTGTATGGCCGTCGTTGCCATAAACTAGGTCTTTGGCCCTACCACACACATGGAAATCCAAAGGCGTCAGGTCAGGTGAACGTAGCGGCCAGCGAATAACGCTACCGCGCCCGATCCACCGACCTTGAAACGCCTCGTCCAGGTACGCCCGACCCGTAGGCATGACGTCGTCCTTGAGCCGCGCTGGGTAGCGCTGTCGGCCCGTGCCTTGACGTGGACAGAAGCTCCCACTCTCTCGATGACGCTGCACAGCCAAGCCAAGAATGGTGCGCTGGTTGATTGCGCGACCATACCGCTCAGCGTACAGCTGCTGCGCCCGCAACAAAACATCCCCTGCGTCATGATAGCATAAAGCCATATTGAGGTACTCCTGGTCGAAAACCGATACGGCATTTTAGCTACGCGCCGCGCGCACGCACATCTCAACGAAATGATTTTGCTTGGCCGACTAACTCACATCATAATAACATACATAACTCACTTACTATTGCGCGGCACTAGGGATGCCCGATCTGAATCGATTTGTTTGAAGATCGATTCAACGGGATGCTAAGATCGAATCGTATGCCTGGACATCGTATCGTATGAAAATAAACGTATCATTTTGTTTGAATTCGGAATAAACTTATCATTTTAGTTGAGTTGGAATCTGTAAATATTAAGTTTTAAAGCCCATAACCTCAAACACTACAACTTATTGTTATTGCAAAGGAATCATTTTCGTATTCACTTAATTTTCGTAGATTCCGAACGAAGAAGTAGTATAAAATTCGAATTAAGTAATGATTAAACACTGCGGAAGCGTGAATCGATTCACAGGGTTACGATCCATTTCGATTTAAAAGATCGATTCAAAGCAAAAGATCGGGCATCCCTACGCGGCACGCGCGCTCTTTGCAGTCCGCGCCCGCGCTGACCAATCCTGGCACCTGTAAGCCTTTGAGGACTTGCCGCGCTTTGTCGCGGCGCGGATCAAACGAAATGTAAACAATAGGTTTAGGCAAGGAGCCTAGAGCTACACTTATATGTCGCTTATGCCCATTTTTACCACCCAACTTTTTGTTTATTACTTTTCAAATGGTTTTTACTTTTGTCAAACGATACCTAAGGATATTGAATAATAAATCGATTAACTTAACGTAGTGATAAGTTTCCATTTCATTATTAAAAGTATTTTACTAGAAATTATTAATAATGAAATGCCATTTTGAGGACCGTCTACCTTAGTTGGCACTTCATAATGTAAATACGCATAACACCCAACAATTACATAAATAATTTGTTATGCCTATGCCCATTGAGGATGTTCTTTTGCATAATATCAGTATTATGTAAATTAATCAGTGAAACCTTAATTATTTGATGTACAATCCCTTAGACTAGGCGGCACGATCAACGATTTTTTGATTTAGGCTAGGCGGCACATCAAAGATTAGTTTTAGGCTAGGCGGCACATCAAAGTTTGTTTTGATTTTAAATAAAGGTGAGGTTATAGGAATGATTAAATTTGTTAGGTACAGTTGATTTGCGCCCTAATATTGTTTAAAAGAAGGAATTAAAAGGCGTTGTAAATAATATTGACTGGATTTCAGCTTCAGTTTAATCGAAATGATTAACATTCACCTATGTACGTACGTGCGTATGTGGTTTAGTATGGTAGGCACTGAAACTGGCAAACTGTGTTAGGTATGCCCTAACACAATTGTGTTATTTTAAACCAGGGTATAGGTAAGTACAAAATGAATTTAAATAAGGGCAAGATGTCCAAGACTTTATAGATATTTACACTACACAATTAGAAGGGAGGAAGAGATCCATAGTTATTGGAGATTTCAATATAGATTTAATAAAGAAAGAACTTTCTTTAAAGAAATATTTAAGAGCAGTAAAGGATTCAGGCTATCACATCTTAAATAAAACCACACACGATTTTGGAACCCGTAAAACACTGACCACGAATACCATTATAGACCACGTATGCACGGATATGGAAAATCACGAATTTAAATTATCTATTATTGATTCAGCCCTTTCCGACCACAAGCAACTTTTTGTTGAAATATCAAAATTGAATATAAAGACCAATAAAAGGGTTGAATATGAGGCACTTAATTATCAAGGACTTTATCAAGCAGCTAAAGAGATTACTGACTTACATGAGGAGAAAGACTACACACAGCTTGAGCAAACAATAAAACAATTAATATGTGAAAACAAAATAACTAAACACAAAATCTTGAATGCACCTCGTAATGAATGGATCAATAAACAGATCTTAGATGCAATAGATCAGCGAAATTTCATATGGAAGCAGTTGAGATCTGATGGTGGTATTGCTGATGTGGAAAGTTTTAAAGCAATGCAGAAGAATGTCAATGAAATTATCAAGACTACCAAGAAACAACATTACTATGACTTGTTTACAAAATGCTATGGTAATTCTAAGAAAATGTGGGAATTACTCAACTCTTTGGCCACAAATAAAGCTCAGAAAAATACTGTTTTACCTAAATTGTTATTAGATTCAGGCCCAGTAACTGAGGGTTATAAGGTATGCGATGTATTCAATCAATTCTTTGCATGTATAGGATGTAAGTTAGCCAACCAAATTCCAAAAAGCTACCATACAGATATTCACAATGTTCTGACATACAGTAATGATCATAAACATGACATTATTCTTACGCACTTTCGAGAATGTACTAATGATGAAGTATCTAAAATTGTGGATGCTCTTGACAATAATACAAGCACTGGAGTTGATGGTATTAGTACAAAAGCGATCAAATGCATCAAAGAAATAATCCTTTCAAATCTTACTAGTAGCATCAATAAGTGTTTTTCCGAAGGCATCTTTCCTGACTCACTCAAAATTGCCAAGGTAAGTCCAATTTTTAAATCAGGCTCTAAAATGGACCCTGGAAACTATAGGCCCATATCAGTGCTTCCAGTCCTTTCAAAAGTCTTTGAGCGTATCATATATAACCGTTTATTTGAATATCTTTCACAAAAAAAAATCTTGTGCGACAGTCAATATGGCTTCCGACCAAAATCAAGTACTCTTTCGGCCACCATCGACTTGGTGAGCAAAATTAAAGCAAGCATAGATAAAAAACAAATTTCTTTGGGTATTTTTATAGACCTAAAAAAGGCATTTGATACTATAAGTCATTCAAAATTGATACAAAAACTAAATAACTTGGGTATTGCGGGTCCAGCCTTGCAAGTGCTTCAGTCATATCTCAGAAATAGGTCTCAAATTACTAAAATTGGTCAATTCCAAAGTGGTCCTCAAGACGTTCAGTATGGAATTCCCCAAGGCTCAATCCTCGGGCCATTATTTTTTATTATCTACGTCAATAATATATCCAACATTGGCTTGGCAGGCCATTTGACTCTATTTGCAGATGATACGTGTCTTTTTTATTTTGGTCATTGTATTCATCAGATTATTGCAAGAGCTCAGAAAGATCTCGACACGCTAAATGAGTGGTATTTGAGTAATTTGTTGACTATAAACGTGGCAAAAACGTCCTACATAATATTTGCGGCAAAAAATAAGAACGTCCCTGAACACAATCCACTCGTAATAAATCATATTCCAATACATCGATCGCGCTGTGAAAAATACTTGGGTCTTTGGCTAGATGATAAACTTACTTGGAGGACTCATATTGAGCACGTGAAGAGCAAGCTACGACCGATTCTAAGAGCAATTCGAAGGATATCTTTTTGTATACCAGTGAAGGCGCGTGTTGTCTTATATAATGCCCTTGTCAAATCAAACTTGCAATATTTAATTGAAATATGGGGAACAGCTTCTAAAACCGTACTTAAAGATCTCCAAATCATACAGAATAAAATTGTTAAAGTTCTTTTTCATTTTAACTATCTCACAGAAACAAAAACACTTTACAGAAAGACCAAATTATTTAACGTACAACAATTATATCATTTCCAGACATGCATCTTGATTAAAAAAATTCTTTTAAAAACGATAAAAACTAACATCTCGTTTACACAAAGACAATTCAAACACAATCTAAGAAATAAAAATAAACTATGGGTACCGGTACCAAGAACAGTCAATTACGGAAAAAAGAGTATAACTTTTGAGGGTGTCAATTTGTATAACAAGCTGCCAGAAAATATTAAAAACTCCGAAAATATAAGAACGTTTAAAAATAAACTCAAAACACTTTTTTTAGATATGCAATAAATACTTACTTTATAAATACAATTCATTATAAGTTCCAGCAATTAGTAAAATCTAAAACAAAAATCACACTGACAAAAAAATCAATTCATAAAATAATAAAAATAAAAATAATAGTTTCGAAATTTACATTAGCCTAAATAAAATAAAATAAAATAAAATCAGAAAACTATTACACTAATAAAGAAAAATTTCCGGGTTACAGAATTAAATAATATCAAGAATAATTAACACTAATTCAATTAGAAACTAACTGAGTTTACGTTAAGTTCAAATATTTATACTCGATTCGACAGCAAATATGAAACACACGGAAAAAAAAATATTATCAGACGACTCAACGGAGTCTATGTTCGTCGGACGAATACGTTTTAGCCGCATAACCAGTTTTGCTGTCATTACTGCTTGTTACTTACCTATACGTAGCTACACGCGAATGGATGAATGTGTTTTTATTTCACCACCTGCATTTTTGCGGAATGTAATGTTGGCTTATCATAAATTACTTTGTTTGTTTCTTCCGTAAATTACTATTAGTTTGTACTTATTTATTATCTTTAAAACGTCTTGCGCTGCACCGATGTAATTAATATATTTAAAAGAATACTGTTGTTATCTCATTTTAAGTGAACTACATGTATCCTAGATATAAGTTCTTATGAGAATAAACTTCTTTAACCTCAAGATACCTACCTAAGATATAAGAGAACGATTTTCTTTGGTGCAGTGGAAATGCACCCTAAGTTTATTCGAAATGTAAGTTAAGAAGCTTTAGACGACCTCCGTGGCCGGGTGGCTAAAACGCCGTTTTCAAGGTCGTCATTTCTGAGGCCCCGGGTTCAATTTTCGGTCAGGCCAATATCGTGTTTTATTTTAATTAAGTGATTTTTCGAAATTAGATTTTCGTAATTAACTTAGGTCTGGGTGTTGTTGTACCGCCGTTGTTTCTGATTTCCATATCACAAGTACCTAAGTAGCTTTAGACGATCTCCGTGGCCGAGTGGTTAGACGCCGTTTTTAAGGTCGTCATTTCTGAGTCCCCGGGTTCAATTTTCGGTCAATTTTCGGTCAATATCGTGTTTTATTTTAATTAAGTGCTTTTTCGAAATTAGTTTTTCGTAATTAACTTAGGTCTGGGTGTTGTGGTACCGCCGTTGTTTCTGATTTCCTTAACACAAGTAAGTTTTAGATCTCCGAGCGATCTCCATGGGCGAGTGGTTAAGACGCTAGTTTTTAATTTTTCACCGTGTCCGAGGTCCTGAGATCCAGGCTTTGATTCCCGGTCGGGTCAATATCGGAACTAGTTTTTCGTTATTGACTTGAGTCTCTGAGTTACTGTTGTGGTACCGTCGGAGTTTCTGATTTCCATATCACAAGTGTTTATGTTACTTACTTCACTATTACTTTCACACATTGGGGGTCGGCACAAAAACTATCATAGCATAATCGTATGTTTTTACACAATCGAGTAGGTATTCCTTAGTATCGCATAACTTTTATGATGCATTGGTTTGAAATTGAAGATCAATTATTTTAAACGTCACTTCGATCGAATGCAATTATCAATCGGAATCAGATTTTTTCGGCTATATCACGCTGCGAAAGGTCTTGCAGCGACTGGACTGACTTTGTTGACCGCACTCATGCGGTCAGCTGCTTCCCGCCGGAGTACGCGCCCACGCGCCGCCTCCTCATTGTCCGGGTTTTCTGTCCCTCTCGCACGCAACGTAATCGTATTCAGCGCAGGCTCCGCGCACACTTTTTTTGCGTTTCAATAAAATCGTTTATCACAAAAACTAGCGTATTTACACCATTTTTTTATTAAGATTATTTTTTTAACTTAATGCATAGAATCTACCCTTAAAATATTTGCGCTTAATTCGAGGTGACCCTATATATGTATATTGCCCC
This sequence comes from Pyrausta despicata, assembly GCA_963921415.1. Classification (NCBI taxonomy): domain Eukaryota; kingdom Metazoa; phylum Arthropoda; class Insecta; order Lepidoptera; family Crambidae; genus Pyrausta; species Pyrausta despicata. Next base: position 8,481,653 of record OY992870.1, on the reverse strand, counting down.
CGACCCGCAAACTGTCCGCCCGTGTCAAACCGACGATTAGACACAATTCGGACTTCGCGTGAACCCGAATGGCACTAATTATAATTAGCGGGAACCAACTCTGCTTAACGCTTTTGTATTTTAATTTACACGTGGAACAAAAAGAGTACATACTTTGTTTTTTTTAAATTTAATTTGTGTCGGATTATTTTGCATGCATGTTTTTTTTAGTGTCTACGCAGCACTTTGCTTTGCTAAGTTGTAGGTTTTATTAAGTCATATTTAATTCCTTCCATTATTTATTAGTACAGTAATAAACGGTACTTATCTCTGGAAACCATACATGAGTGTAATTGTAAATAAAATGATTCTGTGTAGTATGAACCTAACGAAGCTCTAATGTGGCGACACAAATTACTCACATCTCGAACAGTTATAATCACGATGACCAGCAAACATAGAAGTTATTTTCCCGAACCGACTCGCTGGCTTTGATTACATTAAATATCGGAAGATATGTTTCGTCCTTACAATTACATAGTGTTTTTCAGGAAAGAGAAACTATAATTATTTGTAGAGTGAGCTATATTGTTTTAAGTTATGTCATTTAATTACAATGTTTAGGTTTAGGTTTCGAGCAAGCAATACGTAGCATCACTTAGTCTCTCTCTGCACTTATTTTGTTTTTGCTCACGTTTAAGCGCCAGGTGGTATCTTCCGTGTTAAGTTACTTTATTTTTAGCATTAACAATGCAAATTTCTGTACAATGTGAAATTAATAATAAATATTTCACAACAATCACACCAATTCCCATATTATCCATAGAAAACACCCAGACCAGTACAAACACACATGTTCATGCACACTTATGCTTGTACTGTGCGGGGATCGTACCCGCGACCCTTGATTTTAGAAGTCCGACCTGTGGACTACTTCACCAAGCGGTCGTCAAAGTAAACACATATTTCATTTTTCTTTGTGAGTTTTAATTTCACATTATCTTCCGTATTTTATTTTATCCAAAGCCAGCTAGTGCAAGATTGCAATATGCAGTTTGCACCGCCACTGGCGTACGGTGTTAGGTAAACCTAAATACCGTCTTGTATGCGTTGTGCAATCTAGTAATGTATACTTTGATACGATCTGTGTGATACGTTTTGCCTTACACGAATTCGACGAGATGGTTTGTCTGATTTCTTGTAAAGGTATAGAAGAGGTGATATCACCAGAATCTTTTTTTTAATGTTTTAGCACTGTATAGGCCACGAGAGAGCTCCATCAAAATATTGATTCATCAATCATTTGTTTATTTTCGTTACATAAACGGAAGATGATATACTGTGAAATATTTTGTCTTACATTAATTAACAAGACCCTAAAACATTTTATTACGATGAACCGAACCGAGAAGACAGTGAACAAAACGTCCCTGTGATTGATGACTCAAGAATGCGAATAGGTAATTAATTATATTCGAGAAAATAATTTTATGATAAAGTACATACCTATTTGCAAGCAACGGCAAATAAAAAACAAAATGACCGATTGGGGACAGATCTTTATTCTGTTTTGCACTTAATGCATAAGACATTGATTAAGATAAAAATTTAAATAAAACAGTGGTCTATTGGTAGATTACACAGAAAACACGGATGGTAACACTGTCATACTTCGCTCATTAATATAGCTGTTTGTTTAGGTGAAGACCAAGTCAAGTGTCTTCATATCTTTCTTCTCCTTTATTTATTTGTAGATGCAGGTGATATGTGTCTTTGTTGAAGTTTGAACCGAAACATTTAAGACAATTGTACATAAAACCTGTTGCAAACTGCTAAAATCACGATATGTTTGATATTGGCATGTTCACTGCGCCCCGATCATGCAGTGCTATTATGATTGCATTGCATATACAAATGCCACCATCGGTCTGTGTTGTTGGCCCAATGTATCCTATCTGGCATTTCGATAACACTTTTGTCACAGTGGCTGTACATGAGATCTTAAACAACAGCAATCGAATTCTGTGACTGTAACACACAAATGTGGGCATGTAATTACATTTTACAATTTTTGTCGCGAATCCGTCAAACCCATAATTTCTTGCGGTCGCAACTTCGACCAATACGATTTCGAATGTCGCTTCCCGTACGCGGGCATAGAACGTGACAGCAGACATTTAGACATCCTGTCCGTGGTGTAGACACTGCAATTATTTCTACACATTTCCTATGCATCTTTGAGTGCATCGCAAGCAGGAGTCGACGACCTATTGGCAAGCGCGTTGGGTAATACGTTATTGCGGCGACAGATCTATGACGTTGCTATCACCTGAGACTTAGCAATATACATATGAACAGTTGTCAGCGCATTAGACTATTTAGATTTGTTGCAAATGTATCTCTACTGCAACTACATAAGATAGTAGTGTTTTGTTGTTTATGTGCTGTCACATGTATAGACATGCAAGATGATCAACTATATTATTATTGAAACAACAATACGAGTACACCGCTGATAGTTGGTGTGATATTACCATATTGATCGTGTTCTCTATTTACTTTGGATTAAATACTATTACTATGCTTCAAATAGGACTATTCAAATTAAGAGTGAAAAGTGCACTTTCGGAGAGATTCGCAAAATGCGGTTGCTCCTGCATTCTGGATCAGGTGAGAATAAATAGAATTAAGATCTGCTTAATCTGACGTAGAAGCGTTTTGGCACTTGACATAGCAATGGAAATGGTGACAGAAATAACATTTTGCCTCCATCCATACATAAACAAAAACATACGAATTGAATTCCTGTGTTATCTGAGCGTCACAGACATACAGTAGCCAGACATCGGCTGTAAAACCCGACACATTTAACTGAGCATGTGCTAGAAATGCTCACCGTCAGATTACATTTACTCTCGACTAAACGCTAGAAAAAACACGGTACAGGAAATAATATGACCATCTTTCGCTGTAGCTAAAGTCCTGAAGGCATTATGAAACTTAATGGCAGATAATCTCCGTAGATCCGTATCGACCCGTTTCATTCCCCGAAGAGTACCCGAAATAAAATTATCTTAATTTTAAAATGTAGCGGACCTTTTTTCCCAACTTTCCTTTTGTTTTTGCGTTCCAAAATTCCCTTAAGGGATATCTACATAAAAAGAAAAAATATCTTTCTTTAAGCAAACTTCTTCCAAGAAATACCGTTGACAAATAACATTTCTCCATTATTTTAGATCTGTTGCCCTACGAGTACCGCACAGACCCGCGTTTGTTTGAGAACGATGATAGAGGAATCTAAAAATTGTTTGTTGCCAGCTCCTTAATTTTTTAAGTTTATGTACACGAAATTTGCAGTAAAACAAATAGCCGAACCATGTAATGTGTTGTTTTGGTCCTTCGAGCCGGATACGATAAACCATTACGGTAAAACTATAAACTGGATGTATTTATGTTCGCATTACCTCCCTGGGCGCGTATTTACTACTCGATTCCCGTTTACTTGGGTGTTCGTATGTTGGACTAGCTGTTAAATGTGGTTATGCGGTTGTATGGAATTGAATTCAAGCTATGCCCCTCACAAATTGTAATAGGATTAGGTACGGAGTGTTGTGGTAGCTCTCAATACTGATAGCACTTATAATTTTTATGGCGTTTGGATACATCACTCTTAACTTCGAATAAGTGGCTTATCTGAAAAATTCTATTTTATTACTCAATGACTGATTGTCAGTAAGAACTATATCTGTTTGATTCAAGCTCAGAATCCTTTGACTGATTGCATTTTGTCTCTTGTATGATTATGAAGTCTCTTATTGTGTGTGTTGTAAATATTAACTTTATAACAACCTTTGACACGTGCACTCGCATGCATCTTCACAATAATTTACCATGTTATTAGCATAAAACATTGTACCATGCAATAGCATTCTGAACTTATGATCTCGCAACCGAATGCGTATGCGCCGTGCATTCTAAAGGTCTTAACGTTTTTCGTGTAATGTATTAAACAATTGACTTGTACACACAAATAAGGTATATGGTAATGCAATTTCAAGATTGACTCGTAACTATGAGCAAGTGAGGTATGCTAGTGAAATATTGTTGAGAATTGTTGCTTTACTACTTGAACATTAGTATCGATGTTTTTACTTGTATTCTCATATTATATACTCTGTTTATATATCTGCTACTCCTGTTAAGGCAGGACCTAAAGTGCAATAGAGCCTTAAAATCAAATCCAGTGAAGACGACACCGTTTTCTTACAACAAGACAGTTCGAGATATGATAACCGTCGATATAATATGTATTGTACCAGTTTGCAAAATTTAATTTGAATTCATGTCTTATTAGTAAACAAGTGTATCAACAATAATATATGCTTAACTATTACCGCTGACGGCCACCAACTCATAAACACCCGACTCGCGTGCCATCAAAGGAAACTACCATAGCGATGATGTCATCATCGACTAACGAACTTCAATTAACTCTAACGTATTGTTTACTGACTATTATACTTCTTGGGTAGATAGGTACTTACTTACATGTCGCAAGCTCGGAAGTGTGGCAAATAGGAAAATTTGTTTACAGATGGAATAATATTATATAAATAACACATCACATGGGTACGTCTGTTGTCTAACAGCACAAAAGGTTACGCTAGGGCTTAGGTTCGCAATAAAAACTATTTTAATAGTTAACGAGGGTAACCTGATGTGCGGTCGACCGTTCATTGATCTGACTCCGTGGTAAGAAGCTTAAGCACTTGTGTTACAGAAATCAGAATCAACAGTGGTATCACAAATTAACTTTAATGAATATATACATATAACACCCAGACCAGTACAAACAGACATGTTCATGCACACAAATGTTTGTACAATACGGGGATCGACCCCGCGACCTCTTGGTCTAATAGTCAACTTCTTTACCATTACACCTAGGTGGTCGTCAAAGTTTTGGTGAGTAGGTAGAGTACAGAAAATGTCCAAGAAATTATCCAGTCATCAGAATTTGTGTAATTCAATCATTTTTATTTCATATTTCATTTCTGTCAATTATCCGTTAATTAAAGGCTTTACAATCTCGGTCTTTGTAATAGTTGCACTGTGGCGATTAGTTGTTTTGTGTATATATATCAGTAATACCATCAACCACGTTCGTTCATGATTGCCCTACGTAAACTAAATGTAACAATGCAAAAAGGCGAAATTGGATAAATTCCATTTGAATAATGTAAAGACATAATTCACGGCTGTATAAATTTACTCCAGCGGTGCTCAGACATAATGGCACGATTTTGTATACATCTTTCATTACTTTCTTGACAAATATGTGACGGCAATCCCACCCCCGTAAAGACGTAATGCTAAGTTGTTTTCCGTCGTTACTTATAATTTATGTGATATAGTAGGAAATTTTCTGGGAAGATCACGAAAATTCTTACGTGAACTACGGGATCATAAGCACCTTGAAGTGTCATTGTAGGTAGATTAACGTCCTTTGTTGGTACAAATAATTGGTATTCATCTTTCGATGTGTTCGTGTGATAAGAAGATTAAGCAGATTCTGCATTTGCAGTGCGATGTGCCAGATATGGTCTTATCCTTTTGCAAAATAAGGATTATTCTACGAGACGGTGTTGGCTCGAAGCCGACTTGCGGGCTTGGTGGCTCTTGAACTAAAAGAGATAAAAGATAAAGCGTAACAAATATTGCGTCATGGATATGCGTTTTCTACCAAAGACTGCATGATTTGTTATTAGGGTTTGTCTTCAGCTGTTCAAAAACGATCTGTTATAAATAATAAATAAGCGTCTCAAGGCCTCGACAAAATATCATTTATTGTCTTGACATTTTCTGAAGTCTATTTCTGTTTTCTATTAACGAAACATAAGCGTAATTCCTAATTCACTGATCGCCTGACTTGTTTAAATGCCTAGTCCTAACGCAATGTTAAACCTTTAAGGTTAAGTAGCTTTATAAATTTAGTAATATATAAAGCTGAATTCAGATAACAAGCAAATAATGAAGGTGCGTTAAATATATTAAAAAATTGATGTTACAGCACATAGCGTAATGTGTGTTTTGTACAACTGCATTGTTTTGTTGCGTTAGCTGTTGTAAGTCTCTTACGCAGTTTGACTATGTTGTGATTGCAACAGTTAACATTTGTAGGTATATTTTAATGCCCCAATTTAATAATTTCAAAACGGGAAGATGATCCAAACATAGTAGGTATCAATTTGGTCAATTGACGTTGAAAGAAAGTGTCCTCTCGATCTGAGGTTCTGCCCTGTTAGCTGATGTCCGAAGTTTCATTGCCATCTCTTTCATTCATATTGGCATCTGTGCAAGAGCGAACGGCATTGAAAAAGTCGTAAAGATTATGGAGTAGGGTTTCTGGATTGCACGCACATAGTAAATCGCAGTGCGAGAACGAAACCGGACGCATAAATTCAAATTTAGCGAGTGACCAAAGCGTCCGGTGTGTCCCCCACGGACAAATGTTCGCGAAATAATCGAACTTGTCTCGTGACTGCAAGTCTTTATTTAGTTTATAGAAATAAAGTAACTGCACTGGATTCAATATCCTGTATAGTATATATTTACTCAATGATGTAAATTTGAATACATAAGTCGAAATTCAGAGAATTAAGGATATTCAAATAAGGTCTTTTGATTTGTTTTAACGGATTTTAAAAAGGAGAATTTAGAGTTATAAGAAGTATAAAGTACAATAATTAAAAAAAAAGTTAAAAATGACTAATCTGTTATTGTTCAAGAAGTTGCAATTTAGAATCTACTTACGCAAGCGGAAGCCATCGAACATGTTATTTATCTCGCTAGCGGCAACGTCGTCTTATCAGACTAACGATTTTTAACTAAATATATAAACTGTAATGAATACATATTATAGCAAATAAATATAAACAAATAAGTAACTGTTGATGCGTTAGCAACAGTAGTTTTTATGTTCATGTGTTGATAGTGACATGAGCGGAGAACACACTGACGCTACAACAATGGCAAGCGTACGATTCCTCGGTATGAGATAAGTCGGGAATGCGCAATGCGTATGATGTTTTGGTATGTACCAGTCATAGTTATGTAAAGTACGTGGTTACTATTCATTGGCAACAAAGAACTATACAAAAGAACTATAAAATGACGTTTCATCCAAATTAGAGTTAGACTTTCGACTGATATTTATTAATGTACTTTTCTTAATTTCTTGCACGTTTTCTAGTGGTATCACGAAAATATCTGAGTTGTCTAACTTGAATAAAAATTATTACATCTGCTGAAATTTCAAGAGCAATCAGAAAATGTATCTAGTAAACCTCTTTCTGCTATCAATGAACGCTTATATTCTTAATAATATCTCTTTGAAAATTCAATTTTATTTTAAACTTAACTATTGAATGAACTTCGGTCGGGAACGGAAGATGGATATAGGTACCTCTGCTCTGAAAGATTTTTTTGTATTTTCGTCCATTGCTATCCTACTTGCTAAAGACAACAACTTGGTTGGCGTAGGCGACTAAACGAGATAAGTAGAGAGAACTTTCTAGTCCCAGAACAGAAATCGGCAAGTTCAGTATAATGAAGTATCTTACAATTTTCACAAATTAAAGTCGTGTTCGCGTTATCCATTCTCAAATTACCTAATTTGTATTGGGGACGAATGAACCTCGGTAATTCTATAAGCCGTTGCGTAAGCGGTCCGGCCTTAGCATAGTTAGATGTCTAGTATACTGGCATTCCTAAAGACTGTCGGACCAGCGCAGGTGTTCAGTTCAAGCTGTAAAGAAATAATGTTGAGGAAACAGTAATAAAAAAGGTGTTACTTGAATTCAATTATAGACACTTTACACGCTATCGGTTGTATAACAGCTGCAGTAAGATGCGGTCTGTAGCTTGCATTTCATCAAAACTCACATCCCATTATCAGGTCTTTTCAATCGAGGTTCAATTAAGGATTTTTGTATAAAATTCAGACTTGTCAAGCTATGTTTTTTTATTTTAGTGTTATCGATATTCCGAAGGGATATTGGTGCCTTAATTTTTTTTAAACATTTGAACTTGACGTGTATTTTAAAATATTGATTGAAAATTTAAATACAGACTCGACTGGAAGTAATCAGCCGTGAGCAGAAAGTAAAAGGGACGACACGGTCTGCGAGATAATCAGTTTTGATCAGATGATTAACTAGTTAATTGATTCGTTCCATGCTCTTAACCAAAATAGCTGAACGATTCTTTACAATTTTAATTTATGCCTTTTTGTCTTTATCATAGAGCTCCCTTTTGCCAGGCAGAACTGTTTGTTAATCATCGTGACTAATAAATTGGGTGCTAACACGATATAGGAAATTATACAAGATTTTTACTTTTTCTGTTTAGTTGGCAAAACTAATTGTTCTGAATTTCAACGGATAATAAAATTAATGTTCCATTGCGTTTGTTTGTAATTTGTGATTTACAAATGTTCAAGTTACGATCTATTATGAATCTGTGTAAGATGTTATAAAAGTGTGTACTAGAATTAAATTTCGTTCTGAGCAAATGTGTTCACTGCTAATTTTTGTAACTGTAACTGCGATGGACTTATTTCACTGCAGTAAAATAACTTCTTATTTACTCTAATTACATAACCAACGATGTGAATGTACGATAACCTGAATTTAGTAAAACCCACTAACACTTATCATCAGTGACGCAAAAATATTCGTTTACCTTTTGAAATAAGTTAACAGCGGTATTGACACATAAGTTACTAATAAGTCCCATATAGATAAGTGATGGCTAAAGGAAGTTACAAACGAGTTGGACCATTAAGGAAATGGCGTTGCTCTACTGCCCCGCAGAGGACGCTAGTCAACCGTGGTAATGGAGAAAAAATCGCCGACTCTATTCGAGATAATGGTCTATTGACTGTTGTCATAGATTAGAAAGATCAGCCGTGACATTAATTAATCCATAAAATTCCTTAAAAGCATTCTTACATCTTAATTGACGACCGCTTGGTGCAGTGGTCCACATGTCGGACTTCTACAACCAAGGGTCGCGGGTTCGATCCCCTCACAGTAAAAGCATAAGTGTGCATGAACATGTGTGTTTGTACTGGTCTGGGTGTTTTCTATGTATAATATGTATTTATTTACAAAAAAAGTATTTAAGTATGTTTATCCGTTGTCGAGTACCCATAACACAAGCCTCGTAGCTTAATTTGGGAATAGAGAATTGGTGTGATTGTTGTAAAATATTTATGTATTTATTTAATTATCAGCAGCAAGATGTCCACTGCTGAAAAGAACCTCCCCTAAGACTTTTAGGTTAGGCCGTTGCATTCTATCTCTAAACGTGTCAAAATGTTGTAACTCTTAGATTTTTGAATATTTTTGGGTGCTGGTTATCTGTTTTTGTTGATCGTTCTTAAAGTTTGTAGTCATTTAGATTTGGCGAGATTTTTTGCAAGATTTCTTGAAGGTTTTTATCAAACTGAGGAAGTCTTGATTCTACCTGTCACTTTAGGCGATTGTTACTACTTGATGTTGGTAATTAACGTAACCAGATGCTACTGTTATATTCTAGAAAATCGTTATCAGGTCTTTTAGACTTTTTTAACATTCAATCACAGTCGGATTTTGTCAGATTGGAATTACGGTGTACCTATATATTTATTATTCCTTCGTTCCAATAACCTTAGCCGGAATACATGCAGCCTGACAAATATTCACGACAAAGTAGGTACTCGGTATTCTTCAGCATTTCGGCTTTTAGATTTTGTTTGCCATAGTAAAAAAAAAATCTCGAAGATCCTAAGATTTGTTAAATAAACATAAAAAACAACTAACGCGGTGGTGGTGTACGTATGTTTAGATAAACTTTTGGTGCTAAATGCTGAAACAACGAATCGTGAAAAGCTAAAATCTAGCTTCGCGCTGCGAACCACAGCAACATAAATACATTTTGGGAAACGTACGCCTCCAAATTGCTTTTACCGCAGCACCCGTGTATTGGGGACTTTTTTAAGCTCCGGCCATCTAAATTTCTGTGTGTGAGGTATTTTTATTATTATTTTTATTTTAGGAAATCAATCAATGCAGGTCCATTTTGTCATTAAAATAATCTTACAAGCTATATTATAACAAAATTGGTTAGTTAATCAGTTAATTAATAAAATAATCTTACAAGCTATTTAGTAACAGAATTGGTCAGTTAATTTTATTTACCAAAATCTGACTTTTTTTCTTCTTCATCTTTTGAAGAAAACTTTTTGGCTAAAACCATCATCAGCACTTGTCCAGTGTCATGTGTTGTCTGTCAATGCGGTTTGTTAGGTTTTATAGTGACACAAACAAATGATTGCTGGTGCCTTGATGTACAGTTAATTATTCTCAAAGCCCTCTTTAGTGTAGTGTCCAGCAATAAAGCTAATGCAAGTTCACCATAAAATATTTTCTAAAGCAATCTACATAATTAAACGAGCCGGTCTAAAGAAGAAACTAAACATAGCTTCCCGGAAGCAGTCCGACACGATGGTTTATCTCAAACGGATGTTTTTCGGACTGAAGGAGATTCTGTTAACGCATTCATGTGTTAAGATTACCTATTCTGTTTGGGGGAAAACGATAAAATGAAAACCATGTATTTTTAAATTATCTTTAGTGACCAATATATTGACTGTGCTGTTTTTGATTAGCCATAAAAGCGATACGATACCTGTTTTTTTTAAAATCTCAAATGATTAAATTCCTATAGTTAATTCTAAACAAGTGAAATTGTGTAAGTACTATTATATCCATAAACAATACACAGCTGGAAGAAAATCGTTATATATAGGCAATTCTACCATTGAGATTGAAATATCGAGTAAAATAAGCTCGGAGTCGGAATGGCCGTCTAAATCTATGCCCTTGATGAAAATTACACAAACCCTTGAAGGTATTGCGTATTTATTCAGCCGTCGACCAAATTATAACGTCAACGTTAATCACGCTACGAAACCCCAAGGCTTGGGCCGTTTGTTTTGGTATTTAAGCTAGGAATTGAATTTGACTTGCTACAATTTGAACTCAAACATACGAGTAGTACAATTTTTGATGATCGTTTTGAAGGATAAGTTACTCAATAAATTGACATTACAATTCAATTAAAATAATACATGACACTATCGTTAAATTACACAAAATGTGTTGCTGCATTTTAGAAAATTGTTAAGATCTTTAATGTAATAAGCTCAATGATTTCAAATGGTGCTTGTGGCACAGTGGTGGCAGCGCTTTGGTAGTTATACCAAAGTTAAGCAACTAACGTGCGGTCATGTTTGGGATGGGTGACCATTTCGACCAAACAAGTTTCGCCTTTTTGCAAGCATCTTCGTGCTTTGGAAGGCACTTTCGGTTTTCGGTTCCGATATAAGTCGTTAAGCCTGGGCATAGTCCCTCGGACAGCTTAATATCATCTGACAGAAAGGTTGATTGGTTACTTTACAAACTACTCATCCACCAAACCGCACTGAGCCCGCCTGGGGAGGTATAGGTCGAACCATTTCATTGTTGAGGCGAGGCCTGTGCCCAGCCGTATATAATATGACGTAGGTATACAAGCTGATGAGATGATTTCAAATATCAGATAGATAAGAACAAATACAAACAAAATGCTCACAAATTTGTTCACGTTCACGTATCATGTCGATTGTGGCACGCTTGTGAAACAGAGCGTGAACGCGATCGAACCGTATTGTCCGTCGAGATGTCGCGATTCGCGGTGTTCGGACAAAAACCTCTCGTTATTGTCCGAACACCGCGAGTCGCGACACTGAGAATGAATAGATGAAGTTATGGGATCTGCTCCATCGATTACCTATGGTTTGTGGGTGGCACCTCGTGTAGTAAAATGTTTTGCAGAAGATTTTGTTTTATGATCAGCGTCTGATCTCTCTATGGTCATGTCGGATTGCCGTGACTTAGAAAAAAGAAAGAACAGAGAGTGCACCTGTTTATTGCACATACACTTGTGTACTATAAAATCTCCTACGCAGTTGGCTGATTCTGTTGAGATTAGCCGGTCGAATTCGGCTAGGAGCCCAACATCAGTTTTGTGATTGTAATCATTTACTCCATTCGTATTATCTCCAAACCATTTGTTCTAGAGGTCTAAAGCTAGGTATATTCTAAGTCTTTCGGTAGCATACCGCCCTTAACAATGTTGCTGGTAAGACCAATTTATTTGTAAAACTAAAAGTATAAGTATCTTAGAGCCCTGAAAAAGTTTTGCACAAAACTTAGTTAATCTACTTACTTGTAACCATTTTTGTGTATAAAAATCGTTGGTTTCACCAATAGGTACAGAATCCTTGACATAACTAGTGTCATAATTCAATTATGTTTGCAAATGGCCAAAATCAACCATCACAAAGCGCATTTGTTATGGAATTCGAGCTGATGACCATGAAGACTGACCTCTCCATCCGTTATCGTGTCAAAACTATCTATATGCATTATTTCAAATTTCGATTTTGCCTGCTTGATCCTTCAATTACGTGCTGTGCTCTTTCTTATTTATTTATTTTGTGTTTCCTCATTGAATTCTTTCCTATTTTATTTAAAGTAGGTTTACGTTTAAATCCTTAGTTACTTTACTTTTACATTAATTGTTGTTCATGTTACACTATTAGTTTTGCTTGGCATAATGATATGTATGGTCCGTCACTAGTTTGATTGCTGCAAGTTAATAGTTTAGCTAATCGCCGGGTTTAATGCTCCTACTCATTGTCCACACAATCGTCTCTTAATTTAGATTCTCCAATGACATGACTGTGCATACCATCAACCAATGGAATTCAAACCTTATCATCTACACTATTAGAATAATAGTCAGCTTCCTCAGAGCAAGGTAAGAGGAAGTATATACAGGCAGTTATAACTATGTACGGTTTGGCAGTATGCCAACTACTTAAGTTACCTATTTTGACAAATATGTGGATTTTTAATGTCTATCTTGAAATAGCAACGTTTGTGCTTGCGGCTTCAGTAGGGCTATATTTTAGTGCAATAACATTATAAAGACACTCTGTTTATTAACGGGGGTTAATAAAGGTTAATTTTGTCTCAGCAGACTATGAATATTTTAATATTGTTAGTTTGATTGTGAGAAGCTTTACAAAAAATCGCTACACAAGTAAATTGTAAGACACGTAATAAAAATATACTAAGTAAGTTGTTTGTCTGAAAGCATCTCATCATTATCAGTTTAACCCCAAATTACTTGATGTGTTGTTTTGTCATGATCATGAAAGTATCGCACTCAAAGGTCGAAGACTCATGCCTGCATAGTGCATGCTGAGGCAAATGTGCAGTAAGTATCGGCTAGGGTTGCGCTTGCCAAATACTACAGGCACCAGTGTGTGCAGGTTGTAATAATCAAGATTATTGCTTGCTGCCTGTTACGGAGTTTACAACATCTCGAATGCGTTTAGACGAAGCGGTAAATCTCAATTTTTTTGAAACTGGTAAGGATTAAAATTTTAAAAAATTGCTGAGCGATTGATATCTTTAAAACTGCATATTCCTTAATCTAAAAAGCATACTCAATTTTCATGAGAACAAGAAAAGGTGGCATAGCTCTCCCCCCTGGGTACTCCTAAGCTTCCACGTAACGATCATGCGACGTAGTCATTTGATTCTTAATATTAATAATCGAAATCCAGAATGGGTGGAGAAGGGTATATAAAAATATTTTTGAATATCACAGAGCGGTATCGAGAAGAGAATTCTTATAACAACTTTTATCTCCGACTTAAGCAGCATTTTTCCACAAAAGCTTAGTCCATGTTTCTGACGAGAAAAAAAGGTGGCATATCTCACTCCTCTGGGTCACCCCTACAGTTCCACGCGACGATCATGCGACGTAATCAGATGCAAATACGTTAAGGGCATCCGTTGCGGGCTTGCGGGTTGCAGGTGTGTGCGCATGCACCTAGATACACTTATGTGTGCCGCGACACATACGTACATATAACGATTACTGTCAATCAATGTACTCGACTGAAATTATTAGAAGTTCCGGGGAAGCCTACCTGCCGACGTCACCGCTCGCGCCGTATAACTTCGCTGACGCGTGTTTTTGTGTCATTTATTTTATTATAAAATATTTTTTGTTAGTGAAATAGATTATTTAGTTTATTATTTTATTTATTTACTTCATTCTGTAACTCAATTCTTAAAAATACTGTAGATAAAGGTTACATTTCATCGATTTAAGTGTAAGCTTCACCAAATACGTTGCCTTGTATGGGTTCTATTCTTCTTACAACCTCGTTATGTAAACCAATCCAATTAACGATGCCAGAAATGAGGCACGCTCTAACCTTTGTTTGTAGAATGAACGCTTTCACGGGCTTTGGTATAGATTGAAAATGAAGTGTGCTTACCTGATGCCTTTGATACTCTGCAATTCCTGGCAATGTTCACTCGGTATTTTCGCTTCAGTTACACGTAACATGCTTTTTTTAAACGGAACAATCATTATTTAGTACTCTGTATATTGTTTTGGAAATATTCGATGCAAAATACACGTCTCATTCGTGTACAATGAGTATAAAAACAGGTTAAAAACAGTCAAATCCACAAACGTTTCTACTTTATCTCTAAAATCGTCATAAGGTTGAATTTACACGGGTTGCTTTATTCACGTGTTGAATATCGTGTTCATCCTGCAAAATATCACAAGTATGCATTTCAAAGTAATGACAGACGCAAAAAAAAATACCAGACGGAAAACATTATTCGTTTGGAAAACCAACCGGGAATCCGCAATGTTCTCGTACTTTACATTTCGTTCTGTCTCTGTTTTCATTTGTAGCTTTGCCACAATGAAAACCGTGGAATTCTCTTCGAGTTTTATTTCTGACACTGACAAGGGCATGAAAATTGTTACCATGTTTAGATCTAAGTAATTTAGTGTCTTTCTGTTTGTGAACGAAGGATTTCTTGGTAGTAGCAATGTTCTTAATTTGTATTTGGCTTTCATGCACTACGTTTTCTGATTATAAACTTTCAGATATTAAAAATGACCGCTTTCACTGCTGCATTGTAATATTTTCTTTCCAAAGGAAAATTGCTTCTACAGTTTTTCTTATATTTTCTCATCTACTTTTTCTATCAGAAAAGTTTGAAAGTTCACCAGATATTAGTGTCTGCGATACAACTTTCGGTATTTTCATTCAGAAAATGATCCCCAGACATGTTCCTAGTCTAGCCGGTTGTATCATTAATACTAACGCGACAGACGCGGCCCCTCTGTCAGGACCCTGTTACGGGATTGTTGTTCTTTTCACCATCCCCTTCACCTCTTTTCAGCTCGGCAAATACGTGATCTTTGTCCGGGACATCCTTTTAATCTTTTCCATTCATCCAGAATCACTTGCGAGGGTGGACCCTGAGTCGCAATTGTGTAAGTTTTAAATTAGTATTTTTTTTTTGGAGAAGATAAGTGGAATGGTGGTAAACACACTGTGAGGATAAGTAATCGGTAAAAAGAAAACTTCCTGCTATCTTCCGATGTACTTAGTTTGCTGGCGAGTGAAATTGACAAATTTGTGTGTTTGGGACTTAATCGGTAATGGATTTGGTATAGTTACATTGTGTAATGTAAACAGCAGATAAGACGATTGCCTCGATCAGTATCCAATTAGGCTCGCATTGGCCTACTTGGTTTAAATTGGTCGACAGTTTATGGGCATGTCCTTTCCTCTTCAACACACCTGAACTGAATAGCATTGAAACGTTGCGGTGGCAAGTTTGGCAATCTCGTTGCCGATCTACCCCGAAACTTCCCGATTGTTGTTCGAGGGAGGAGCTGTCAGCCGTCCGTTGGCTAGAGGTAGGGGGACCTTGAAATAGTGAGACACAATAGAGTGGAAAGTTACGCCCTCCGTGCCTCGTTCAGTACGGTGCACGAGTATCTTACTCGTAGCTATATGCGAGAGAACTTATTAACCAATTGATATGGATATCGAATATCAAAAGCGAGTTCAAGATTGAAGTATGTGGAATACGAATATTGATAGTCATCTGTAAAGTTGTATCTTGATTGAAATTGTTTAGCGCTCCTTAATTATTTAACGGAATGTATTTCTAAACAAAACGAATTGTTTACTGTAAGTCATTGTGAAGATTCAAAGAGGTGCTTGGCTCAGCCGTTGCTTAGTAAATAATGACACCATGTACTGGAATTATGAGAATCGAGCTATGAAGCGGACCACGTGAGGGAACACAACACCATGAATACAAACAGAATTTCTACTGGAGTAGCTACCTACGGTACGGTCTACTCAGGCCATCTCATTCGCTCGCACGTGTAGACTAAAATATGTGACAGAAACGGCTTTATTTGAAAATGTATTATATTGTTTCATGGAGTAGGGCCCGCGTATTGTACGTTCAGTGAATAGACACCAATGTTTAGCGGACGGTGAGGACCGACACTCTGACGGCAGGAAGGGAAACACCCTCATAGATGTCGAGGTACGAGTATGAAGTATGACATAGTTGACGTGATTTTTGTGTGTCTTTCAATACTCATAACATCCTTCCAATCTATAAATACGAAAGTTTGTATGTATGGATGTTTGTTACTCTTTCACGTCAAAACTACTGAACCTATTTGGCTGAAATTTAGAATATGTAGATGGATAACCTGTACTAAAAAATAGGGTACTTTTATCCCGTAATGCTATACGGTTCCTGCGGGATACGTAGAAAACGGGTTATTGTATTAGGATGAAACCGCAGGGCAGAGCTAGTTATTTATAATTCATTTATTCACTTTAACAATAACCTTTTATAGCCTTTTATCCCATTATTCTCTTGCTGGGTTTGGGGGTTAACTGAATTTTTCCTCATTATTCATTTTCGTTGGTACGCTCCAGATGAGATTAGATGGACACGATCTGAGTCCATTTTTGGTGAAAGATATCGATTTAGAATTTAGAGGTACATTACTAGCTAAATTAGGTTTGGTCCAAGTTCCGATTTTGGTATACATATTAACTATTGATCTAAGAGCTATTAGCAGCTTAAATCCAAACTTATCCAACTCTTGGGGGAAATTTGTTGACACAAACTAATGGATGGTGTTAGGTAGAGGGAGACTTGCATAATCCATTACCACTGTACATCAACCATGGGATTATACTTACTTACAATACTTTATCATATCAAAAATTATCCAAAAAATAAATGAATAAAACAAGTTTTCCTAGTGGCTATTCTGCTCATAATTTAAAATTCACGATAACCTTGCGATTTTATACAAAGTTACAGTGAAGCAATAGATACGAAGAAAGTATATTAGGCTTCCTTATTGAACTTTTCTTATAATAACGGTTCAAGAAGATAAATAAGTCTCACACAAGACATTATAGCTAATATTATAATGCCAGTCCAGAGGCGGAACGAACACGATTTGAATAACAATGGTTTGTTTACGGAAAAGCTCGTTTCTAGAAGTTGTGGATTGTCATGAAAGAAAAATAATTTCATTTACTCCAATTTCTCTTTTGCAAACGTTATTAGATCTGCTTTAAGTTTTTACTATCAAGGAAATGAACCGCTTTTATTTCAAAAGATAGATTTCGGTATATCTCGTTGTAGTCGCCCATTGTTATTTTCTAGATAACTATACGTAAACGAATGGGGATTAATTCCCTAAGGTGTATATTTTGCCTCTCAAATGGACGAGTATTCTAACATTTATCCCATCCCAACGTTTGTAAATTGCTCGAAAATGTAATTCGACACGGCACGTGTGCTCCGCCGAAGCAAAAATTAGAACGTAGCACATGTTACATGTCGCATTAAACAGTGCACGAATGTAAGTTTAAGTGATTACTCGAAATGGGTTTGAACTTTTCAGTTTCAGGAGCTAGAGGTATAGTTGAGTTAGACGTGAACCTTATCTCTTTTGGGGCGAAACAGTGCAACTGCAAGTTGACAAATCGCAAGTAAAACTGTTATTTAGATGCGCAATGTTTCCGACGCAGTTAAGACCAGACAAATAAAATATAAATAGAGTACAATTAGGCGGATGGTTACCAGATGATGTAAAATATCATTTTTCCATAAATATATATATATATATACATATATATATATATATATATTTTATTTATTTAAATCATAACAATGATAAGGATAATATACTGTCTGTAATTAAAAAGCAATATTTCAGTAGCCGTCTCGAGATAAACAACGTATACATGTTTAGCTGTTTTAAACCCCCGACGAAAAAAGGGGTGTTATAAGTTTGACCCCTATGTCTGTGTGTGTGTGTGTAATGTGTTTTTATGTTTTCGAGTGTCTGTGGCATCGTAGCTCCCAAACGGAAGGACAGATTTCAGAGCGGTTTTTTTATTCGAAAGATAATTAAATCACGGTGGTACTTAGCTATGGCTCCTCAAAATCCGTCCAGTCGTTGAAGCCCACCAGCTGCTTTACTGGCTCATTCAGGGTTTTTCTTAACTGGAAAATCAGTTTTTGTTATATTATTTCTTATCGGGGCGAAAACAAGATTGAACGAAGCGTTTCGATGTATTGTTTTCGTTTTCCATTACGTCTATGTGTTGTGAGTTGTTTAATTCACCCTAAATGCTTCAGCTTCCTACGTTATTTGCGCCGTAAAATTTGCCAGTACCTATAGTCATTGTTTTTAATAAGCGATACTCGGAAAAACCAACATACGAGTATAAGGGAACTTGTCTTGTTTCCCACTGAAGAGTAGAATTTTCTTCTATTTACTGGGAGGCATTACATTGCCCTGACTTTTAGCTGTTATAAAAAGGTTTTTATCTTGCCTCTACCTATAATTTAGGTTTCAAATATCGTCGCCAAAGATAGAATTAAGTCTAGGAACCCGACCTCCTGTTTGGGCGTTATTATTACAAACCTTTGTTATTCATTAACTAACCCTTTGAGACATTTGAATTCTTTCTCCTTAATTATTTACTTTTTATTAATTAGTTGCGATGTACCATAAGCTATATTTGGAAGGGTCAGATTTTGGGTGTTCGATTTTTTAAAACAATTTGTTTAAGGTGCTAGTCGAAACTTACACGCTCGAATTGGTTTCACGACTATAAGTGTACATCAGTGTTATGGTGCATTTTCAACAGTTTTCACACCGTTGCGGAATGACCGCGGCTTTCGCGCGCTCTCTCCTCGCGCCGGTCATAGTTTAGATGCGCGCGCGCACGTGCTGTGTGTGTGACTCATGCACCCGTCGTACCCCGTATTTATAGATTGTACTTGCATTTATGAAATGTACACTGTATCGCAATGTGCAAAAAATTTAAAGGATTTTTTTCCGATGAGATTTGAGATACAATCGGTATAAAAGTATATCAACATGTGGACGAAAGACATTGTTTATCAGTTAGATTTTAATTTTTAAAATAGTCCAGCAAAGCTGACTTAAATTTTATTCAAAGCTCCTCTCTAGTAAGAAGCAGTACTAATAAAACACCACATAAATAAATAAAATGACAACAAAACAGCCACACAGTGATTTCTAGCCATTTGTGAATACGAGCCATTGCGTTTATTTGATACACACGTTTTGTGTGAGGCGACCCGACCGGTCGCAGTGCCCATCCGTGGCCCATATGCGCCGCGCCTCCTTTCACCGTTTACGTGATTTGACCATCGATATGCTAATCGCAAGTAATTATATATACGTAATCGTAATCGATGTTTGCTGATTGCGGCGTTTAGGGTCGTCGATGGTTTCGCCTTCGTTAACTGTCGTTTTTGTGGTGGATGCTAGCGACTAGCGTACATAGAATCAAAACTTAGACCTTCCGCTTCAACTTTTCGTTAGTATTTTCGAGTATAGCCGGCGCACGTTCGCTCGCATGGTCTTGCTTCTAATAGTGACAGGGATGGTTTCTTTAATTTTTTATTTATTTGGGATAGTTTGCTCTTAACCCAAGACTAAGCCCAACGAGGCAAAGACTTAGTCTACGGTCTAGGTGAGCTCACTTCATGTTCACTCTAGCTTTGAAGTTTCCCAGGTTGTAATTTCAGGGAAACACTGACGCAGGTAGTGAGTTCCACTCTTTTGCAGTGCGCATCAGGAATGTAGATGAGAAGCGCTTGGCTACATCCGAAGCTACGGAAAACGGCTTAGTTAGAGAAAAGGGGAGTTGACCACAGATCAATACGTTGCTTTGTTAATGAACGCATTCGAAAAGATTTGATTTCCTAGCTAGACCAAACTTTAATTGACAGAAACGTGTCTATGACGTTCGTTACGTGGACATTTGAGGCTAAGCATTCAAGATTCATCCTTTATTCATTTTCGAATAGGTAAATCAGTGCACATTATGGTTGCGACAAATATAACAATGCGAATACAGGGAGTAAACTCAATGTTACGTCATGAGCCTATTTAATCACATTCCTTATAACAAATGCGAATTGTTCACGATCAAGCTTTCTTCAGGGCCATAGCATAGTGGAAAATTCTAGTCTTTGTTAAAAATCGTTGTGAATATTTTCGTTGCTGACCTGATGTTACATGTCTTGCTCGTAGACATATGAAACTGGAGCAAAGTTTTAATGTACATTTTACACGCAATTCACGATTTCAGCCGACACCGCGATTAGCGGCCGTTTAAGATCAACACTTGTTAGCAAGGCTTTGTGAAATACTCCGTTTTTGGTACAATCTGGCTCAAAATTAACTGAATCAGAACCACCAACTACAATGCATCTTACGTTCATGCTAAGGAAATTATATGGTTTTGAGACTTTAAAGTAAACATGCATTTTGACGACCACTTTGGTGTATGGTCAAGAAGACGACTATTAACCAAGAGGACGCGGATTCGATCCCCGCACTGTACAAACATTTGTGAGCATGTCTGTTTGTACTGGTCTGGGTGTTATATGTATTTATTTAAGTTTATTTGCTATACCACTGTTGATTCTGATATCTGTAAAACAAGTGCTTAAGTTACTTAACAAAGAGTCAGATTAATGTATGTGATGTTGTTGTATATTTATTTTTTTATTTTGATATGTTTGATATCTGCTATTAGCACTTTTTCGTGGGTCTACCCGAAATTCTACCATTTAATTCCTTGCAATTATTTAAAGTGAATATTAACTTAACATTTAAATTATCGTCTTAAGTTGAGATGACCATCGCCTAGCATTACATATCTAAGTACGTTACGTTAAATCACAACACAATACGCTAAACAGGTTATGTTTTCGTTTGTAAGTGTACTTGAACTGGGTCAGTTACAGTAAAGGCATTATAATTAATAGTATCAGGCGTTACTTTGCGGAAATCCATAATTAGTATTAACATTGAAAAATTACTTAGCTTTAGATTTCCGCTCAGTTACGCCGGCATAAGTACCCAACTACACTACCTGTGACCACCGACTATGTTAGAGAACAAGCACATGCAAAAAGCACCGCCCGCCCTCCCACAAATCGCATGCAAAACAGATAATGCAATAATTAGTACCAACACCGACGTGCAAAAGAAAACCTCAACGCGTTTCGCCGCCTCACGCGGCATCTTCAGGAGGAGATGTTGTCGCCTCGGCTGCGCTCCGACGACTAACCTGTGAACGCTGGTGAGCAGGCCTTTTATACTTTTCCCCCACTATTGTTGTGACGTACTAGCGACCGATCCGGTCCTATTATTACTAATGATATTATTACTATTTTGACGGTTAGAAAAATTTGAAAAAATATTTAATAGTGGGGACGTTGTGTAACTGACCTGCTCATTCAGCAGTGTAAGCGAATTATCTTTATTATGTTTAATTATTTCTAATTGTTCCAAAACGGATAGTTTTAAACTTTTTTCGCATGTGTGTAAAATTGAAAATGTGTGATTATCAGGAATTCTATGTCCTGTGTCTAAAAGGTGTTTCGCGAAATGGGATTTTTCGGGATGGTTATTTCGATACGCGGATATATGTTCTTTATAACGTGTGTTGAAACTACGGCCGGTCTGCCCTACATATGTGGAGTTACATTCATTACAATTAAGTTTATAAACACCAGATTTCTGGTGTTTATCAAGCTTATCCTTACCATTACATAACATTCGTAATGAGTTATTTGTGTTAAAAGCTGCGTGCATATCGTGATTTTTTAGTAACTTAGAAATTCGTTCCGACACCGGTCCTAAATAAATCAAACTAGAATTATACCTGTTATCCTTTTTATCAGGAACAGCGTATAATAAACTAGTTATGATTTTGTTAATTTTATTTTTTATTAAACTATCAATAATGCATCTCTTGTATCCGTTTGAAGTGGCGATGTGGTAAAGAATATTTAATTCTTTTTTGTAATTAATTTCACTTAATGGTATTGTAAGAAGGCGATGTACATATGAGTTGAACGCGGCCATTTTATGTTGCCACGGATGACAAGAAGATGCATGAATGACAGTGTCAGTGTGGGTTGGTTTACGATATATTTGGAATTTATTCAATATACAATACCATTAAGTGAAATTAATTACAAAAAAGAATTAAATATTCTTTACCACATCGCCACTTCAAACGGATACAAGAGATGCATTATTGATAGTTTAATAAAAAATAAAATTAACAAAATCATAACTAGTTTATTATACGCTGTTCCTGATAAAAAGGATAACAGGTATAATTCTAGTTTGATTTATTTAGGACCGGTGTCGGAACGAATTTCTAAGTTACTAAAAAATCACGATATGCACGCAGCTTTTAACACAAATAACTCATTACGAATGTTATGTAATGGTAAGGATAAGCTTGATAAACACCAGAAATCTGGTGTTTATAAACTTAATTGTAATGAATGTAACTCCACATATGTAGGGCAGACCGGCCGTAGTTTCAACACACGTTATAAAGAACATATATCCGCGTATCGAAATAACCATCCCGAAAAATCCCATTTCGCGAAACACCTTTTAGACACAGGACATAGAATTCCTGATAATCACACATTTTCAATTTTACACACATGCGAAAAAAGTTTAAAACTATCCGTTTTGGAACAATTAGAAATAATTAAACATAATAAAGATAATTCGCTTACACTGCTGAATGAGCAGGTCAGTTACACAACGTCCCCACTATTAAATATTTTTTCAAATTTTTCTAACCGTCAAAATAGTAATAATATCATTAGTAATAATAGGACCGGATCGGTCGCTAGTACGTCACAACAATAGTGGGGGAAAAGTATAAAAGGCCTGCTCACCAGCGTTCACAGGTTAGTCGTCGGAGCGCAGCCGAGGCCACAGAGCAAGTAATCACTACGTTTTAAGAGACGGCACATCCCTACATAGGGTTGAGCTCACGCACACATAAATCTTTACCAAGTTGAACACTACCAACTATGAAATTCTTAACCAGTACTGCCAACTTTACTACAGTAATCAAAATATGACAGTTCTAGTCATGTGGTAAATATCGATTATCGAATATCGATAAATTACTGCTGTGCTTTATCGATGAAATGCCACGGTTTCGTACTCCTACGCAGAATTTTTATTTTCGTATACAAAAGTTTGTTACACAGAGTAATGTTTCAATCATGGACATCAAATTAAATACGTTTAACTAAAAGTCCATGTTAATACATCAATCTGTGTAACATATTAAATAAAAACACAAGATATAATTTACTGGTCTTTATTTTGTTGTTGAGCTCTTTTAACTTTATCTGCAACTTCAATTTCGACCTTTGAAAAGTCACTATTTAAAATTTTACATGATTTTCTTATAAACAATTTGCTCAAAAAAGTCAATAAATAATCATGTACAGATTTAGAATGAGCATCACATTTAAGCCATTCCATATTACAGTGAATACTGAATTGCAATGTACAATATTGGGCAATGTGTTGTCGGTGTAGCTCTGGCAAAACTGTTGTTTCATAAATTTTTTGTGCTTCACTCACCAGAATACAAAGTTGTTTCTTTGGATAAGTAAGAGAAATCTTATCCTGCCACCACTCTTTTAAGGATATAAATTTGTACAACGGTTCATCTAGGTTTGGACTTTCTTCTTTCAAGAAATATTTACAACTATCACAATTAAATTTACTAAGTACTTTTGCAGCTAAGTATCCACTGACATATACAATCGGTTGTTCTTCAAAGTTAAAAAAACAACTTTCCACATGCTCAATTTCAGGTTCTTCAGGCAATGACAGCACAGGATAACAAATATCTGCCTCATCAGTATCAGAATTCTGATTTTGTCGCGTTGTTTTATTTGGTAATTGAGACTCTGAATTCTTTCTCAATTCTTGATGAGATATGAACAGTTTGTTATAATCAATTTCACAATTTGAGCCACGACTGTGTGGCCCTGATAATCCACATATTACACTGGATTTTAAAGCAGCGCTAAAGTGACTGCATGTTGGATTTCTATTTGTTGCACTGTGCTGTCTAATATTCCCAAACAAATTTTCCAAGGAATCTTGGTTTAGTTGACGTAAATTTAAATATTGTTAATTATACTCTTTGTTTAACAAATTCCAAATATCTTTTAATGATTTTAATGAAATTTCTAAACCTTTAATGCAACGCACATTTTTCAAACGCATTTGGGAGTCTGACTTAAGGAATTTAAGTGTGTGAATGTATTTTAAATAATAATTCCAAGATTCCTCGTGTTTTGTTTTTCTCGACACATTTTCCCGGATCCCTTTTTTTACATCTTTTGGTGATGCTGGTCCATTGGTGCAATCGAAGAGCTTATCCATTTCTTCAACAACCAGAGCAGTATCGTTGATTTCTTCTGAACGCGAGTCGCTCCACGCCATCATCTTCAGAACCGCAGCCATCGTGTTGCTCAATGCGTGAGCTGCAAATTTAACACGCATCTTAGTTTTGTATGTAGGGTTCACAACCGTTGCAGTAATTTTCTTGAAATTCAAAAAATTCCTGTTTCTCTCTTCCGCTTCCTGCAAATAACACCATTTTGCCTTCTTTCCTTTGTATTCCATTACGCCAGCTTGGAAAAAGTTATTTCTTATTGATTTAAAAAGATGTGGAATATCAAACATTATGAACACTTTTTGTTTATCAACAAAAAAATAGTTTGCTTCAGTAGTGAGGCCATCAAATTTTTTTAACAAATTCATAGCACCAATGTTTGTGGGACCTTGGTCACAAACTGTTGACACAACATTGAATCCGGCTTCACGTATGGCTCTCACAATATTTTTTACTAATACTGCTAACTTTTCACTTTCTATTGTTCCTTCAACAAAATAATGCGCCACAAGCTGTTTAAATTTCTGTCTTAGGCCTTGTATCATAAAAACTAAAGCATGTCCTGCAATTTTGTTATTTCTGCCCATGCTTTCACCAGTACCGAGATCAACATAGCCTTCAACCTGATCCATAGATTCATTGTAAATCAATCGTTTTTTAATCAAACAATAGAACGCAGTTTTTATCGATATCATTCATTTCTTGAGCTCGTTGACTTAATATCTGTAAAATCTTAGAATGAATGCCAGGTTCCATAGGAATTTCTTTCAAAATCCTTTGTAGTGTCCGTGTGCTAGGCAGTGGTATCTTTTTTTGCAAGTAACGGTAAGCTTTAGGGGAACGCTTGAAGATAGACAAAGCGTAGGTTTTGTTTTGAAGATCCCATCGCCGTCCATGAGATGCTTTTTTGTAATTTTTTACAGCATTTTCTACAATTGATTTAAGGATATCTGAGTCTAATTTATCGAGGTTCAATAAGGATTTCGCCATCATTTTCACTGTTGTTTTTGATTCTTGTAGACGTTTCAATATTCTCCTTTCTCGTTTGGTAAAAGTCTCAGCACCTGAAAAAAAAAACAGAAATATATATTTAATGAAAACATAATAATACAACACACTTTATCATAGAAATCTTCTTAATTTCGAAACTAAGTTGTTGAGTAGTTATTTTTTTGTTTCGTCATAAGTGTGTTAGTATAAACCTACTTTATACTATTGCCATTTATTAGATACTAGCGGCCCGCCCCGGCTTCGCACGAGTAGATTTAGGAGTATATATTTTCACACTCTTGTCAGCCTTTTCATGCTCAGAACACTTGATCAAGTCTGCTTTTGACAAAAAAAACAAAGTCATCCGTTGGGAGCTATGCTGCCGCAATAACCCACAGATACACACATATACACATAGATCCACAAGTCAAACTTATAACCCACCATTGTGGCAGGGTTTTAATACGAAAAAAGGGCTGAAGGGATGACATATCACATATGAAAGTTTGTATGGACATTACGTCATTTTTAAAGCTAAAAGCTTGAAACTAATTTTTTAGGCTTTAGATTAGATATTAATAAATATGACATTCAAAGTTTGTAAAAAAAATACCTTAAAAAAGGTAAAAATAGGAGATAAAAGTTTTAGTGCTGGGTCAAGAGACTCCAAATTTGGCGCATAGGTTACTTATGAGATGTGGAGGTGCATTAAGAAAATATTTTTTTCTCACCACCTAAAGGAGTGAAACGGAGGTCCAAAGTTTGTATGAAATTCCGATTTATTTAAAGCTAGAATTGAAATAGAACTAACATCGTCTTTCTTAGATCATAAATTCATAAAAGTCAATAAAAATTAATTTATTAAATTATACATACCAGTTTTGTGACTTTTTCTTGTTGTTTCATAGCCTTGAACCATTATTTCCTTATCTTCTGTATTCGAGGTTTTTTCTGTAATGTAACATAAATACTATTTTTAATTTTAAGGCTGTCTTTAGAAAAAAAGGGTTAAGTATTATCACCCTGTAACTGAATAGTTGTGGTCAAACATGAACAAATTAAATAGATTGATGAATCTTTCTACTTTTTATGCATCAAGATAGTTTGCGAGTTAGAGTGAGAAGACAAAAGAGTTAATAATACATTTTCACATACCAGTGTTACAGCTTTTTTTTGGTGATTCAGTGACGTCACAGTCCATCTGAGATGTTTCATCTGAAATTATATGAATTAAATCGTTAATATTTAAAAATAAATCATTTATGATAGCTTAAATGTATTTTTTGTCCCGCAGAACAAACTCCTCCAACAATAATATAATTGTTTGGAGAACTGGTATTGTTGCGGTATTTTCTGTTATTTTCATTTCATCAACAAAATTTGTAGGTGATATAAATTTCTTACCTATTTTTCTACTGAATGTTAGATGTAAAGGAGTTTTAGATGTTGTTGGTATTGGTATAAAGTTATCAATACCATATGGTTTACTGGCAGATGTAGGCACTGGTTCACCTGAAAATTTAAATTGTTCTTGGTAAACTACACAACTATTACTTGACCAAGAGCCAATGACTCGCAGACTCAAATCTTAATAAAGACTGAAAGTTTTAGCATACTTTTATCCCAAATTTTGTCCAATGAACCGTTTAAACACTTTGGCTAATATATAACTGTAAGTTGTGATGGTTTCGGAAGTATAAACAATATTAAAATCCAACATGGTTAAAGTATAAAGCTCAATTTGATATTTACACAAGTTTCTTTTAATTTTTTATATAATTTTTAATTTACAAACAAATTATGAACATAACTTAGTCCTACATGATGACAGAAATACCAAAGTGTAAAATTATCATAATATCATTTACCTTTAAAAATGTGTGCCTGATCATGTTTTCCAGTGCTTGTTTCAACTGACATTGTATTTATTTCGTCAGAACTATCATTAGGTTTATCTGAAAATAATACATTCAAAACATAATTTTTTTCTTGATTTACATAGTCTTGATTTATCGACAAACACAAATTTTTGCAAAATCTAAAATCTAAACTCTGATTAGTATTGTTTGGTCATAAAACTTATCCCAAAATATTACATCGCAAATAAAAAAAATATTTTTCAAAAAATCTGACTTCAAAAATAAGGGCACTCAGCTGATGTATAGCTGTTGCTGCTATAACGACAAATACTAAAACACGGAATAAAATAAATATTTAAGGGGGCTCCCATACAAAAAACATGTTTTTTTGCCGTTTTTATAGATAATGGTCGAAAAAAACGAATAACACTTGGCCGGTTTTTCTAAAAAAAATTCTTGTTTCACATCTGAAGGCAGCCCGGATGCTTTTAAAGACCCCCTTAAAGAGGATGGGGAGGGGGGGGGGGGCATATGACTGCCCAACCATATGATTGCTAAGTGCATGCAGAGGTGTTATAAAAAAAACCTAGGATATAGTATCACTTCTAAAGGTAGCTCCATACTAAATTCCTTTAAAATTGTTGTGTTAAAATCTAAAAATTTTTTGCTGATTTTTGGCGTTTTGTAAACCACCTCCTACCCTTTCTTGTCCAAATTAATTATCAACAGTTCAAAAGTGCTAATGTTCACTTAAGCCGCACCACCCAAAATTATAATATGAGATAATATTTTATATAAAGTGCAGCAGCCTATGCCTATAGTACATACATCTATAATTTTAAAAATAGCAATTTTTACTCACTTGTACTTTTTTTAGCAGTATTTTTATCATAATAAGATTTCACATGCAAAGGAAACTCAACTAAAAGGTCATCAGACAAAGGCGGTCTAGTGAGACCTTCTGTTGGCACCGCAGTTCCAACCAGCCGGTTTCCTTTTGCATTAAAGCATTCACGGGCAAAGTGGGCACCGCAGGCATATTTCAGCTGGTGCAACTTCTCAATTGGCACGTTAACTAAATCTTCATTGCCCGATGCTTTGACCCATATTCGGCATCTGAAATACATTTAATTCATTTTACATAACTAACAGATACTGAACTTTATATTATGGGACTAATTCCAAACCAGTTCTCAATATAAATAATTTACGATGCACTAAGCAATTCTGCAAAATTATTTCATGTGGAACTTAATAGTTTTCGAGAAAAAAAGAGAGGATGGGGGGTCACATTATACCCCCCCATCCTCTCTAAGGGGGTCTATTAAGGCATTTGGACTGCCTTCAGATGTGAAACAAGTCAATTTTTGAAGAAGAAATAAGGGGCGGGTTGGTCTCCGCAACCCCGCACCTCGAAGGGAGTTCCCCCTACCCCCCTCTCACTCCCCCCAAACTCCAAAACCTTTTATAATATAGTATCGATTCTAAAGTCTTTCCAAGGTTTGATTCTCAATTACATTAATTTTTTTGAAGCTATTGTTCGAATTATTTAAATAGTTTCTACAGATGGATAAATAGTCAGACTAAAAATCACATCGAGGAACTGGTTTTAGCTGGTGGGGGTATGATGAAGATTAGACTTACCGATCAGGGTCCAGAGGGAATTTTGCAAGAAACATGCCTGATTTGGGGAGCTTTCGTTCACCGCAAATCTCACATTTTCTGCAGCTACGACTTTCCATGTTACTGAATATTTCGGCTTATCACAAGAGAAAATAAGCGAAATTAATGTTCACACTAAGTTGGAGAAACTCTTGTTTCAATCACGAACACAGTGGATCACAATAACAGGAAAATCACTGGTAATGAATTATAAATGATCAATTTTCTTAATCTAAAAGCTCAGAAAGCAAATTTCGTAGTTTGTTTCACGTTTATTTGAATAACTGTGCAGCTATCACAAATTTACAAACAAACGTCAGAAATACAAAAGTCAGCCATTTTCCAATGCTGGCAACAGACAGAATGTTGCGACTTGTAGGTTGGTAATGATCCGCTCATCAAACTCGGAGTAGTTGTTCATTAGACTATGGACTTTATTTTTATGCGCAGTAAAGTTGAATTTTCATTAAATTGCCAATTTGAAAATTTCTTGAAACGGGACTGTCGAGCCACTGGCCGAGGCGACAACATCTCCTCCTGAAGATGCCGCGTGAGGCGGCGAAACGCGTTGAGGTTTTCTTTTGCACGTCGGTGTTGGTACTAATTATTGCATTATCTGTTTTGCATGCGATTTGTGGGAGGGCGGGCGGTGCTTTTTGCATGTGCTTGTTCTCTAACATAGTCGGTGGTCACAGGTAGTGTAGTTGGGTACTTATGCCGGCGTAACTAAGCGGAAATCTAAAGCTAAGTAATTTTTCAATGTTAATACTAGTAAAGGCATTGTTCTTATGTGATTGGTCAATGGCACAATTGGAATGTGGACTATTTATTAGTAACTACATTGTATTCTTGTTATTAAATAATAACGGGTTTGTTACGTTTTACTTTGCGTGCGTTGGACGAAAATAAGTTTCGGATGTTTGATGTTGAGGAACGGGCGCCAATTAAATTAAAACAACAAAGTCATACGTTTTAAATTTATTTAGCATTTAGCGACCACCCGCCCGCGAGTTCGTCCGCGCAAACGTGTTTGTACCAAGGTAGCATTTAATTGCGATAAAGAGTATCCTATCACCTAAGTCAGCTCATACTCTGACTGTATACCAAATTTCATCAAAATCCGTTCAGGAGTTTAAGCGTGATTGACGGACAATCATCCAAACAAATATACTTTCACATTCATCATATTAGTATGATGGTAGTTGTTGGTTGCAAATTTTACTGCAATAAAACATTAACAACTGCAAGAATATTATAAGACAAATTGAGTAAACTAACACAATAAATAAACCATCTGTATTCACATGAATGGCATCATTAAGCACATAATAAGCGATGTATACTTTTGATAATGTGTTGATATTAAATGAAAACCGACAGTACAGCTACAACGCCTTAAATACCGCATATGTAAATAAACGAATAACGAACGACTGCATATCAAGGTGAACACTAGAGCATTTTACGCGCTTACCATAGGCGCGTAAAAAATTTCAAAACTGAATTGCATGTGACTGGAAAATGCTTCCATCTCGTATACAAAGCGAAATATCTCCGAACTACAGGAATCTACCAAGATCTCGAATTATTCTGTCAACGCAAAGCGCCCCCAGAACTTTATCCTTTGTCCGACGAAATCATGTAACTCGCGAAACGAAGAATTTGCCTAAATTCCCTTTGTGTCCGTATCGTTATAACAACCTTCATTTGTAAAGGCTTTTATGCTATTTTTATACCGGCACGAAAATAATATTTCGTCACTTACGCTGCTGAAGTCGTAACATGCGTAAGGAAAGTCCCTTTAGTAGCAATAATGAAGAAGGATTGAGATTAAAAGGAATCAAAAAAGTTAATATTGGCTTATTTATTACTAGCGGCCTACCCTCGACTTTGTCCGCGTAAACGTTGGATTTTTCCTCCTTCCTGTTGTATCCAAAGGGATCATTTAATCGGGATAAAAAGTATCACAAAACCCTTAAACAGTTACAGCGTGATTGACGGACAAACATCTACACAAAGAAACTTTCAAATTTATAATATTAGTGTGATTTAGAGACTTGTTAATGCCATTCGCGTTGGTAATTTCAAAATCACGTGCTGCATGAAATCTTTGTTTCCAATTGTTATAATGGAAATATATAAAATAATATAATGTAATATCTTAGTACGTTATTTAATATTTATATAGGGATTCACCACCTTTGATTGTTCCTAGATTACGAACTCACGTGTTTCTCACGCATCATATAAATTAAATCTGTATGCAAATATCAAGATCACGTTTTATGATAAATATCTATTTTTCCCCCCCAAAATACTGCTATCCAAATGTTGAAACAATAACAAGAAATAAAAAGAAAATTACTGTAGAGTAAATCACAAAACTAATCCCCAAAGTTTATTTTAATTTCCCCTCGTTAACGAATTTCTAATTTGCAACAGCTGTTAACAAAATAAACTCGAGATTTGTCGTTTATTAGAAAGTGGACGAAAAATTAAGAAGTGACGTCACGTTTTGGCTTTGCGTTTACTTTTTTTTTTACTTAATGTTAATACCGAGCGAGTCATTTTCATAATAATGTTCTTATTGCACTGGTACAGTAATCCCGATTGTTCTAATTACTACATCAACTGTAGGTGACTTCACATTGACCTTTCGGATTACACGTCTCGCCCTCGCGCGTCCGTCCTTATCATCATACCTCCGGCTCTCAAGTCATTCGCCAAACAAGCCATGCTTCATTCACGCAGACAGCCGCTCAGTATCTCGCGAGACGCCGCGAGGGCCGCACGTCCCTACGCTCCTTCACCACCACTATACAATTTAGTTAATTGCCTATCGATGTCAGCTATATCACCTCCATCAACAACCGGCCCGACCACCTCATTACGTGACATACCAAACAGTGAACCGACGTTTACCGATTCCGCGTACACAACAATGCGTACAACCTAAAGGATTGCAGTGCTACAATGGCGGTGATTTAACTCTTTTGTTTATCACACTCGGAACGGATCGTGGAAGTGCGCGCGAGTACCGTCGTGATGTACGAAGTGTCGTGCGTGGCCGGCAACAAAGTGGACGCCGCTTACGCAGTCAAAAGTCTCTCTAACGTGATACCGCCAGGCATGGGGCACACGGTGTCGGTGCAGCGGCACCACGCCCACTCCCAGTCGTACAAACACAAGCAGGAGCTACCGCCGCCGGTTAGCAAGCCTGACGCCATCAAATCTCATGTCATGAGGCTCCTAAAAAGATCTAAAAGCCACACACCAGCTACCAGAGCTGAGGAGAACGTTCCGGATCCGAGGAACTTCGAACGGCGCACAGTGTTCGCTAGACCAGTAACGGATGAGCAGAGGCGGCGGAGGAACACCATTGAGAGGCGACGCAGTGCCGACAAAAGAGTGATGGTGACCATCGTGGATGGTCTCCCCGTCGTGGTGACCGGACAGAACCAAATGCCGGAACCGCCTCAGCATCCACCGCCAGTCACACATCATCGGCATTCCCACAGAGATAAGGTAAGACTCATATTTAACATAACGAAATTGAAAGTGTTACAAAATCGCTACTTTAAAAGCGCCAGTATTTATGCGATTCATAAACGCGCACGTTCGTATTCGTACCTTTCCGGTTAATTAAAAACAGGTTCGAACAGGCAATGATATGAAACGGGTTATTTTATTTTTAAATACCTTAGGAATCGTGACGTTCTTACGGTTCGTTCGTATATGTTATTATTGCGGAGGAAAAAACATGGTTGAATATAAATGTCATAGTTGCATTGTTTACCAATAAAGTCCTCGATGTTTGTGTGTGTACCGTATGCATACACATAAGTACACTTCTAGTTTAACGGTAAACTCAAATAATGAATGCTTTACAAGAATGTTAATCAGTCAAAATGTTTTTAAATGTTGTTGGGTACCGCCGTTGACATGAATAAAAACTTCAAAATACTACACTTAAACAAACAATAGTGCAACGAAATGACTAAACCATTTTTTCTAATGACTCAACTAACTGCGTCAAAACCGAGATAAAAACACAGTTTTGTAATAGTTGATGATTTCATTTTGCAGCTTAGATCTCCCACTGTTGGCTTACCCAGCGATTTATGGAATAGTGTGTGAAATGCTTGAACTCTAATAGTATTAAGTTGAGAAAAATTTGGTCGAAGACTTGTGTTTGTTTATATTTAGTTTCCTGTTACATAATTGCTAAATGCTTATTTTTCTTAACTGGAATGTTTGAACTTGACACACGGCCGGCTGATCATATAAATGAATTGACCGTTAAGGATAATAGTCCTAGCGACATGCGACAGTGAATAACAACCTGTCCACTTAACCAGTGGTGTGTGTTATGAGTTATTCCGTACGTAGAAATATTCTGTGCTTTTTTGTCTCTACCAGAGGCTAAATTCTCGTGCAAACGACAAAAGTGCGATCGATAACCACTCGAACGTTACGTGTGATGCTGACCAGCTGAAATTCGTATACGAAATATCATGTAGCTGTCATGAGATGCACCTGACAACAGTAATTTGAAGTTATTATTATACGCCTCGGTCTAGCTGGTTACATGCTAATTATCGAGCGGAAGAAAAGTACGAATGCATGAAAATAGTATCCCTGATCTTGAGAGTGAAATCAGCCTTCAACGACTCTAATGATATTATTGTCATTTAGTAAGTATTGATAACTGGTAATAATGTGTTCTAGAAATATTTTGAGATCATAATCTTGTCTACACGTGCTTCCGTTAGCGCGATATTTATAGATTCATATTCAGTCAAAAATATTTGTTGTTTAAGCTATAATGTGCCGAAATGTATTTAAAAAAAAAGTCCAAAAGGTCGAATTGGCTTTTTTATTACGCGACATTTTCCCAGTGTCACATAACCATTCATAACCGTTTTACAATGCGTTTTATGTGTCATCATAAAGCAAGGGGCAGCTGGAATGGCGTTTACCATTTTTCCTCAAACGATAAAGAGGAGAGGCATTTTATAGGCTCTTCGTAGAGAACCCCTCTACTCGTCCGAAAGTAATGATGAGGTGGTAGTATACAATTTGTGCAATTATTTAAGGTATCATATGTACAAAGCCCAACGTTTTATCAAAGCACATTTATCAAAAATATCGTTTGAGCATGTGAATATTCCGTGGGTGGTTTTTGTTTATCGTAAAACGAAAGTTTTGTGACCGAACGGATTTAATGTGCGAAACATCCGTTATTCCGAGGATGTTATGTCACTACTTAACAATGTTTATCTATTAATAAGGAAGGATGCAGAAGGGTAATAAATTATGTAGAGATTACTCAGATATCAATCAAGTCAGTAATTCGACAAAACCAGACATTGCATTGCATAACCTGATTGCATTTCATCGATTGTTTTATTGCGCTAAGAATCCAGTTAGTTAGATAAAAGGAGGGATATTTTATTACAAACGAAGATTGTGCACCTTTTACAACGGTGGGCGCAGTCTCTCCCTGCGGAAGTCCTGCAAGATTTATGTCGGACCATAAATATCGGCTCTCTTTAGATTTGTAACACGAACTGCTCCTGCGCTGTTTGCGGAAGAGTTATCATTCATTTAAATCTACGATCGACAAGAGATATCATAAAATTGACACCTTTATTGTATTAAATGATTTGATATGAAATTACAATAATTTATGTGTTCAGTTTCGATGATAAATTCGTAAAACAAAGAGATCTTAAAATAGTCTAAAGCAGTGTCCTTCAACAGGATTGAAAACAGTAAAAGCTGTTTCATGTCCTGTAAACTAGTGGTAATTGAATAAGAGTAGTATTCCAGTCGCGAGATTCCGAGCACGTCTCCTCTACTCTAAGACCAACTACAATAACTCTAGAAAACCCGAAGAAATATCCGCTTATCAAATGAAGGAACTCCCATCTCTGAATGGCAAACGGACGTTTTATAAGTGGAAATATGAACATTTTGGCTCGAAAACAGAATTTTTGTGCAATGCTCTTAAAACGATGCCGAATCGTAAGTGACTTTCCTGGTTTTGCTTTTAGTCGCATTTACTTTGTTAGGTTGATAAAAAAGAAAATTAAGCTCTACAATCAGACAGGCTTAAATTATCATCGAAAAAAAAAACTTACGACAGTCTGCTAGGTGTATCGTACAGACGAGTAAGAATTTCATGTCACGTTCAGTCTTTTTAACCGACCTCAGGAGGTTTTTTTGAACAGATGATATTATTTTGTTAATAAAAAAGATATTCAAATGTTTTTATTCACGTTATCATAAAATATGATTTGTTTGATTGATTGGATCGATAATCATTAAAAAGATGCATGAACCATTTCCGCTTAGCCAAAAGAGATATTTTGAGTTTTGTTGTGCAATGAAGCTTCAATGAATAAATAAATATAATCAAATTAAAGGCTCGTTCAACGTTTTATTCGTAATCGTAAAGCACCTGTACGCACTGTGGATAGTTCTCAGTACTTTTACTGAACGTAAGCTAAATATAAAACGCGGAACACGTGCGCTCGATTAGAAGAAATTCATAGTTGTAGTGATGTGAATGCCTTGCTCTTTCGATGCTATATACTGGCTGGTTCCAATATCAGGCGCGCAATTATTATTAATTTTTGTTGATGTCGTCGTCAGCCTATATACGTCCCACTGCTCGGCACAGGCCTCAGGTATGGAGGGGGGGTGTGTGTAAGGTAAGTGACCAACCTTGCTGTCAGATGTTATTAAGCCACCCGAGGGCCTCCGACCAGGCTTAACGACTAATATCTATTGATATTAACCGGGACCAACAGCTTAACGTGCCTTCCGAAGCACGGAGATGCTTGTAAATAGGCGTCACTTTTATGGTCAGAATGATCACCCATCCCAAACATGACCGCGCCGTAGGTTGCTTTACTTTTGGTATCACTACCAAAGCGCTGCAACCACTGCGCCACGAGCACCACCTCCACCACCTTAATTTTTGTTATTATTAATTAATTGGTAATTAATGTTAATGCATACGTACCACAGATAAGATGGTTAAATATTACGACAATCTTACAGTTTCTGTCTTGTTATGCGCTTTAAAGGCTGAAAACATCACGCTAAATTCGCTGATTGATCATGATATTACACACTATGTTGCAGTTGTAATTTCAAGTAATATTTTAAATATATATATATATATCTTCACGATGATGGCAACCATCACTATCTCGCCGTGTTTATAAGCGGGTAGATTGTGTAACATCGCACACATTTCGGACGAAAATAACGTCTTACTAGCGCCCAATACTACCTGTTGACTGCTGTTAAGTGTAACACGCTTCATCTTTACGTTGTTTGTAAACAAATGATTTAATTTAAGAGGTGAGGATTATGTTTAAATTTCCAATTTACTGTGTGATGGTCGAAGCAACTGAAATTGTTTGTTGAAGCTGAAAGTGTCATCGTACACACGCATACCTACCAAAACTTAGATCGAAATAGTAAAAATGCGGAGATAAAATGTAATAAAAGACCACGCACGTACTTTCATTACATCCAACGACAGGCAGCATCTCAATGTGATCAACACGTACTAAAATACTAACATTTACATACAATCGTACGTAAAAGTGTTATTTTCGCACGCCAACTGATCTCCACAGCTTATCTGATAGTGTTATCAGCGGTAAACTTGAAATTCAGCATAATAATACAGCGAGAGTGGTTTGGTGACGCAATTTCCTGATAAGAGATGAGAGTTACCCAAAAATGGTTTGAATAAGTGCCTTTTCCTTATTATGGAAGGTTACAGGTGACGCCGAAATTATAAATGCCTAAAACAATTTGACAATTCAACCAGTTGTAATACATAATGCCTGTAAGCAATAGGATGAATAAGATGTAAAATATATTATGATAAAACCGACATGTGCGTACTGCGTATTGAAAATTTCGCTAGTCTGTCTTAACAAAATGTTTTTATATTCATACCTATATAAAACTTTTGTGTTATAATAATTTTAATTGAATCCGAATATGCTTTCACTGATGCAGTTGTATTGCTGATTGTAGCAAAACTAATTACACGGTCCTTCAATCAAAATAACAAATGAGTGTGCTATTAAACCTCCAAATGATATACCTACTTATTAAAGAAATCACTTTTCAATCTTATGTTGTGATATGCGACGTGCAAAATGTTTTTATTTCATCTATTCGTGCGGCCGTTTTCTCCCGATGTCTTTGCTCGAATTCATCTATTTTTACGATCGGACAAACGATTAGAAAGTCGGCCGAGGAAAGATACAGCCTTTGTTGCCAGTATATAGGCTTTAGTGGTTTGCCAAATTGAAATATTCAATTGCACTATTATTAAATCGAGCATGTGATTGATTACTTTTGTAAGTGATGTTGTTAAGTAAACTTGTAAGATCGCTTTCCGATACCTACCTCCATATATTCTAATATTACTTGACGATTCTGTATTTTTTTTTAAATATAAAAAGTAAAAAGCAATTTTACTGAAATAATATTGTCCATGAAACTGAAAAGCTCCAAATGATACGAATACGGTAGACTGTTAACGCCACCTAGCGGCGAGTAGACAAACTAACCGTGGTGTTTACCTTCTCCATGAGGTTCATGATAGGTATCGAAGGTTTTAAAAAATTCTATACTACGCGATAATTTACCGTTTATGTATTCTCTTTGGGTTTGAAATTGATTATAATTTTTCAGACTTGCGATGTCGTCACTTCTTGAACTTAAAACTTGTCTTAAGTGAGTTCAAGTTCGTCCCACCGACACTAGATGTCGCTCGGAGTTTGTCACGAACTACATACGATCAAAGGATGTCCTCATTATTTTGGCTGTATGAAGCTCGTTGTTTGAATTATTTATTGGTTCAGTAATTATTCAAGTTAATGTCCCAAAAGAGGTATTAAACAATCCCATGATAGTTATTTTTTCGGCTGCTTATAAGCTAACAAGTTGTCATCTTAATTAAAATCCTACAGTTAATTATTGGAGTTAAAATTAAGTCTACTGAATTCGTTATTAAAATTATTTTTAGAATTTCACGTGTTAAATTTACTGTTTTTTTTAAAATTCTATGTTACACCGTATTTACTTTGCCTTTTTGAGTGTAGGATGATTTTAATTAGACCCATTAACGTAACACCGCATCACTTACAAGACGTAAACGAATTGTTCTGTGTGCAACCAAGTCGCTTCCTCTTTCATCAATTATGTCTACTTTGTAGGTTTAATTAAAAACTTTTCAGGCTCGCCCCTCGCCACAGACTAAACAGAGTGCTGTTCAAATTTATGGAGCCGGCAAATTAGTTTGTGGCGGTATATCACCGTTTAAGCAGCATCATAAAATTATTGGTTTAAAGGTACCTAATTGGCAAGTACTTTTGTTGGTCGACAAATGGTTTCGCAATTTCATGAAATGTGCACAGTAGGTTTTTGCAAGATGATGTTATTAAAGTGATACGTCCTTCACTCTTAGCACTTAATATAATTTATGTACTGAGGACGTATCAAGACGTAATAAGATGGCAATCTTATTTGCCTGAAATAGAGCTGATTTTGCAACGCATATGTACATAGTATAAATACAGTTGAAGCCATCACACAAACCGTAATTGCTCAATTTGTGACGTGCTAAACACCATTATGAGCAAAGATTAAAGTTATGGATGAACTTTAATCTTTATTACTATGTACGTAAGGACTTTAGAGGCCGTAAGCACATTTTCACAGAAGGTTTCAGACGGTGGACAAAGAAGTACAAAATGTTATGAATTCGATTCGTTATATCTTACGACGTGTAGCGTCAAGCATCTTTTTACGAATGTGCTTTTGTGAAGTTGAAAAGCTTGTCAAAAATACGGCTGCGCTGCGCTACCTATTAAATGCATAACTCCATTATATTTTTTTGTAGATTATAATTTCTTGTTGCTCGACGCAATTGTTCAAAATGTCAGTTAAAAATTTAGCAATGTGACCTACTGAATGGAAGTAACTTATGACAAGTGAGTTTTTGCAGGTCCCATATTCCTCCCACATGCCTCATAGAGTAATGATCTTTTGGTATCACCATGTTCTACAAGCGACCTTTATTTCATTATAGAAGATTCAAATTGCAATGTTGTTTCGCCTTTTTTTGTACGCGTTTTATCTAGTATTATACAAGACGATATTGGAGTGATTCCATTCGATTTATGGCCTTCCTTGTAAGGGCAGGCAAAAAATACTTGTAACACACTATTGGCGATTGTTCAACACGGATCTATTAGTTCCATCATTATGTTACATGTTTGCTGAAGTACAAGCGGATTTATAAATTATCACTAGTGTTTTTAAACCAACTTTGCAGCAACTATCTGTCATCGTTGGGTTTAATAACGTTAGGCGCCTTTCTACCTCTTGAAAGAATAAAAAAAAAATAACATAACATAAAAAATAACATAATAACATATAAAAAAAACAAATATTAAAGCAATTTAGAGCGTTTATCAACGGCCTAAACACTGCGGCATCTTATGCACTAGGGATAAGAGCGATTTTACAACAAAAATAGGTAACTAAATATGCTGTTCTCTGGAACTTATTATACTCTATGTTCATACATGACCACGGAGTAACTGAAGATCTTTCGGGTGTGTTATTATTTTTATTTTATTTATGGTGGCGCCAATCGACCACCACGGTGGCGAGGGCCAGTTCAAGAGTTGAGGGTTGGAATCAATAATAGTTTAAAAATGTTTCGATATAAATAAAGTGGACTGTATGTGCGGGAGGCGCGCATGAAAGTGTCCAGCTGGCCTAACAAATGAACAAATGCAAGCACCTAGGTTAAAGAGGACGAAGAAAATTGAAGAGCACGTGGAAGTGGAAGGAACATGCACACTCACCAAGAGTTCTCGTTCTTTGGCCTCGTCCTTCAGCTGCAGCTGCTCACATAAGGCATCACTATACACAATTCACGTCGCAAGAGTTCAAGTTTATTAATTAAAGTTTATTATATCACAAATAAATTATGGCGCGCTCGTCTACGCGCAGGTGACGCGTCAGGAAGAGAGACGTAAAACGTATAGCCCGAAAATGTCTTTGCGCATCAATACTTCACATTACGAGTGCATCCGATGCGTAAACAAAGACGGCCATACAAAAAATGTGCATGTTAGAAAAGGATGGGAGATAAGAAAGGATAACTAAATGCTTGCAAGTAAACAAACCACCTACATTTTAGGTTTATAAAAATAACTAGTTACGAAATCCACCAATTTATTTCACAAAACATATGCAGAGTATGTAAATATAAAAAACAAAAGCAATGTTAGGTTTCCTGAAATTATAAAAGCATAAGACGCACAGCGATTTCAGTGATGTATGGTTAATTACACAGGTACATATAGCAATATTTAAATCGACTTACTTATTAAGACCTCAGTAACTAGCACAATCTCATCACATATCCTCATCCCACATGATGTTGGTCTGGTATAGCTAACAGTATCAGCCGACCTGGGTATTACAGATAACAGTCCTAATGCCACCCCCGTAATTAGCTATTACTCTAACCAGGTTGCTTCCTCGCCACTTATGTAGAATGGAATGAACAATTTTGATAATTGGCCTGTTAGAAATTACAGACCCTATGTAATTGAGAAGACTAATTGCTGGACATAGTGTGTAAAGCAAAAAAAACATGTTTATGTAGTAGTTATATAAAGTTAAACTGGTAGTGCAAGTGTATATATACCAGCCAGCCATATATGTATTCGTAAATAAATAACACATTAGAAAGTTTGTTTATTAAACTAAATCTATCGAAAATGTCTAGTTTTGATTGTACGTCAAAAGTTGGGAGTCAATGTCTGTCTTTCCCAACTGCCAATTCTTTAAAAATTAAAACCTTGAACGAATCATGTAGTCCAGAAGTCGACACTGCACCATAGAGTTGATGTTTCACAGACAAGTTTTCACCGCGAGCAGTCAACCCGCGCAAAGTGCAAGTCATTACACGCTCCGCGGCCTCGGTGACTCACGCGCAACCGTTGTGGTGCTCGTCTCCAATGCGTGCACGGCGACTTGCACTTACAGGAGATGTCACTTACTATATTTAAGGATCCTGACACTAAGATCCGAAGCTAGGTTGGGTTAATGGGTAACATTTGTGGTACAAATGTTAAATTAGTACCTTATTTATTTATTTGACATACGCACGTCGTAGTAACCATTGGATTAAAAGCAGCATAGAGCGTCGATACGACATAAAACAAGCAAGATCTTTGTGCCTTGTGTTCATGCAAGTGCGCACCATGCTTATTAAATGCAACATAATATTATAAGGTAATGAAATTCTCATTCAGGTTAAAGTCCATCATCAAGTGTTTCTTTTCGTCGGTCCCTCATGACTGAGGGTCGTGACGTGACCACCGTAAGTCGCACGACTCTGAAGGTCTCTCCATGTTGGCTGATCTTCTGCCATGTGAACAGAACCTTGAATATTTAGGCTGCTACGTAGCGTCGGTCCAGCGGGATGTGGTATCAAGGCTTTTTAGGCATAATAATTAAATGAGACCTCTGTCCAACACGACTGCCGTTTTTATTAACGAAACCGTTGCTCTAGTGACAATGGAAACGCACAATGTAATGGTCAAACAGCGTGCCAAATAGCACAATGATTTCCCGCATCACTCTCTAAATAACGATGATACTGTGACCGATGGAACTGGTGGTCTTTGTAAAAATCGTCAAAATCATATTTATACAGTTCTTTCCTGATTAAATTAGCACTGAATGATATATTATATATACACGCTAAATTTTGAATAATTTTTTCTTTCAATTGCAGCATCATCAACAAATAATTGTATGATTAATGGTGTTTTAACAGCTGCCTCTATAACCTCTCATGTTGTAGGTAATATTAGCAATAAAAAACGTTGTTTGCGGAACTAGTGTTAGATTACTTTTACTTAATTCAAACTGATGAAACTGACAATCGAATTCGTCTGATGCCGTTCATTAATTTCGATACCAGTCTATTAGTGTCTAACACAATTACTAGGTCATTGATTTATATTAAACGAACATTGCCGTCGTCCGATCCTTACTCACAGTCTATCATATAGTTTTCCAATTGGATTGTTGTCACTGAAAACTAATTCAGATTGGACTGCTTCACATCGATGACAATCTTTTTCATATTTATCTTTGCGAGCTTATCATTGACGATGATCACCCGATGCTATCCATGAGCAATTGGATGACTTTCTTAAGGTACAAGTTGGAAGCGGGCTTCATGATTTTGCAGCAGACGACATGGTATTTCATACAAACACATAGAAACCAGAAGTGTCACGACGACCTGTCATTTGCTGTAACTTCATGAATCTTGCTTGCAACTTATTTATTGAATTTTACCGGTGGATGCACTATGCTGTGATTTTAATCAATCTTCACTTTACTATAATTGCCATCTATATAATGTAAATACTAGGTGTAGTATGCAAATAAAAATGAAAAAATGAACTTCAAATTGATCTTCGATCTGAAATGCTCTCAGCTACGTAAAATTTAAAATTTGCCAAATGGGGCCGAAAGGAAGGGTAGGAAGCGACGCGGGATGAGGTCGGCGACAGGTGCGCGGACGCACGCACCTAACATTTTGTTTTCGTTTTGAAACCTCCCTCGATTAGCTTTTGTTTACCCACCACCGTGAACAACGCCCGGGTTGATTGCAAATATTTTAATAACTAGATTTTGATCGGTAACTTTCGTTTATACCTCTATCTTTTCGCCGTTGGATGATTTGATATCTAGATTAGATGTTATCATAACTTCGGTATTTTCAATATTAGCTCTCATATCATCACGTTATCTTTGCCTTGCTTTGTTTTTACACGGAAAGCCTTGCATGGTCGCACATTATTTGAATTCTGTTACAAACAGTTTATTGGCTTAGTGTACATTGTCAAGTGCCCAGTTTTTGAGGTGTGCTTATCTCTACGTCACGTGCGGACTTTTCTTTCTTTCACACCCTCCCCCCGCCAAGCCTGATAACCGTGAAGGCGGCAGGCGGCGGCGCCCGCGCAGCGCCGCCGTAGTCTCCTCTCGCGAGTCGCACGGGGCGGCCGTTTCGCTGGCCAACTTAAAAACACCATTCAAATATTCTCAGTGATGTGATATTCACCTGGATCGTGTATGTGATCAAGTGCACAGGATTACAGTTCAACTTGTGTGGATGGGATAACTCCCCAAATGCGCGGATCGCGTCTATACCGTTGTGTCGCGCCTCGATGATTCGGTTAATAACTCGTGGATCTACTGTAGTGACTGTGTAATAGTTGCTAAGATTTAGCACCGTGGAAAGTTCACTTACCTTGGACGGGTAAAATTCAAACGTATACCACAAAATGTTTTCTATGATCTCTTATGTTTTCTCGTGCAGGTTCTAGGTTTCGATTTCGCTACCAAACAGGTTGACGTTTTATTACCTTTTTGTGTGATCTAGCGCTCGAGACAACTCGCTCGGAGGTTGGACTCTACATGGACTCATTTCACTCCAAATTGGATTTTCTAATCTGTTCGTTAGGCGAGTTTATTGATAGCCTATTGATTAATGAACGTAAGCACGTCTTTCCTTTTGTGGCTGAACGTAATTAGCCGTGTTGACATAACCTTGAGCTGACATAACCTTGAGCTGACATGTTGCATACATTACTATGCCAGATTTCAAACTACTTTTGAACGAAATTAATTATATGAATTATGTTAGTAAAACTCATTGTTATGCTTGGTAGATTTGATTTGGAAGGTTTCAAGTGAAACGAAACAACTAGACCTTGGTTTCCGCAGTTGCAACAGTCTATTCAACTGGCGGTAAT
Source organism: Pyrausta despicata (assembly GCA_963921415.1). Lineage (NCBI taxonomy): Eukaryota > Metazoa > Arthropoda > Insecta > Lepidoptera > Crambidae > Pyrausta > Pyrausta despicata. The sequence goes on along the minus strand of OY992870.1, from coordinate 8,437,455 downwards.
AAAAATGACTCAAGTGATAAACTAAAAGTTAAATTCGATAAAGGAAAAGTAATTTATCCACTGAATGACGCAATGTAACTCGCGCATGAGAAGTAAAAGCATTTAGACGGCTTAAGAGGTAATTATGTCTAGAATATGAGATAGTCGTGACCTACAGAGTGGTTAAACGTCAACACAGACTCAGTCACTAAGCGATACAAACTAGTTTTGTACAAATTGAGTACATTCCGAAATTTATACGGAACTCTACCGTAAGCATAAACGTAAAATCTACCGAATTGCACTTTCATAAGACAGACAGTTAAGGTGTTGTAGATAGTAGGGTTAAAATACGCTCAAAGTTTGAGACTTACTCTTATGACCTCCCAATGTTTTTTTATACTGTCAAGGTCTGCCTGAATCAGGTTTGGATTAATGCTGTACGATTTTGTACAGTTCTTGCATTATACTTTTAACCTAAGTAGTTCACATTTTGATTTATTAGTGTATAAGTTATTGATGTTTATTGTTACTCATAGAACGATAAACTTGTGTCTTGAACATTTTTTTATTGATTTGCTAAAATGAATGCAAATGCAATATAAACTATGAAATGGAACCATTGAAAGCACTGACTACTTTAATTCACAAACGACACAATAACGAACTAAGTTGTCGTTGTAAACGCTATTAGCATTTCTATAGCGTAAATTAAAGCGCAAATTTGTTGCGCAAAGTCGCAACACATGGAAAGATGACTCAACTCTTATAACATACCAAGATGAAGAAGAAGTTTAATCTTGATGATAAGAAAGCGTTTTTCTTTTTATGTAGCTTAAGCTTTTTACTTAGCAGAAAGCTTTTCACAGCAACATGCAAAAAACTTTCTCGTTGGACTCGGTAGATACAATTTATGAAATATCTCTGACTTTATCTACACTTCTTTCTTTCTTTCTTTCTATCTTTAATATAGATATTATGTCTCAGAAGTTATACAGTTGTAACGTATAGCCTTAAAACTTTATAAACTATCTGTCGTAACGGAAAAAATGTGGGAGTCAAATATGTGCTGAGATTGACATTGAATGAGATGTTTAAGGCAAGATATTGTTTCCATTTTGCCGAATGTACTTTTTACCGTTAACAACAGACGAAAAAAGATTTTGCCAGCTTAGTTGTGATCATGATTACATGTGCTTAAAATTACAACCATGTTTCTTGTCACTAAACTTTTAATTTTTGTGTGACGTGTGATGAAGGGTCGTTACGTACAGCTGTTTTGACTTGTGTCATTGTTGAATAATCTGGTTCTTAATGCTTCTTGAAGTTAATGAGAATGGTGTTTTACGTTGATGTCATTATGAATTTGTTTGAGGGCAGTTTTTTGACTGGTGATATGATATATCTGTTGAATATTGGCCAGATAAATGTGTACTTGTTCCATTTATCGTATCGGCAAGAAGTTATCGCTATCTGAGGACAATGATAGATAACGAACGGACATATCGACTGGTGATGTCATGAGGTATTGTTGTGTCTATTTTGGAATCAATTTATAATTTATTTATGTAAAACATTTCAATAACTGGTAATAATATAAAACTTGTCGCTATCTCTTTTGATGTAGGAGACTAGATTTACACTTTTTTAATTTTACTTCATCACTAGATCAGTAATAGGTTCCTCGAACATAATATTTTAAAAATTGTGCTATATTTGTATTAGTTTAGTGTAACAGCTTTTGAGTTCAACTGAATTTATTCGAGCATGTTTACAGTTGATTTCAATGTTTTTATCGTCGTAAGATCACCTGCTAGGGCTACCACCATTAAGCCCCAAGTAATGAGTTTTATGTACATTGAGACAATTACACACGTAACATCAAGTTTTTGTATAAACAATGCGCTATAAGAGATAAAACAATGGACGCTTGTTGTATAATGTGATTTTTTGTGTAACATTTGACATGACGAATAACATGGCTGGATTATTCCTACGTGTCTGATTCATTTCAGTGATATAGATTAGGTTATTTCTGGGAATTATAAATTGACGTAGTCATAATAAGAAAATGCATTTTATAGGCAAGCACTGTTTGACATGGCATTGTCTATAAATGAACTTGGATTAATACCTCTGGTCTGTTCACACAAACCTATGCTAATAATGCGCCAGGTAACATTATCTCAAATCTTTCTTCTTTCTCTTTCTTTTAACTAGACATAATGAAATTAATTAAGAAATGTCAATCATTACCACAGCTGTAAGTCTTAAGGAAGGTTGCGGCAACCTTAACACAGTTAACTTCAGATAGACCGGTTATTGGGCGTGGTTAAACAATAACTAGATGACTTTAATTAATTTATTGATAAACACGAGTTTTTGGAATTAATGTACAGACGATAGCTTCCCATTATTGGCACCCCCGCAAGTTTGTTCCTTAATGTATCGCATGTGTACCATTTGTATTATTGAGTTTCTTATTTTATAACAAACTATTCAAAATCATAATGACGTATGATAGGGTAATAAAGAAACTTTGTATGATTATAGTATCTTCGTGACAATCGTCAATCGTGACGATCGCCAGAACTGTCTCAGACTTTCCTTTAAGAATATATAGTCGAATTTGCTTTCAATTTGCAAAAAGCAATTATTGCCTATGAAATTTTCGATCTATTAGCCATTCCTTATTCAAACAAGAGTACAAACAAAGGCGTCTAGTTTCGTACTGGTCGTTCTTGTGCCAGTTTGTCGGCAAACAGACAAACAGAATCACACCTTTATTGTACATCATAGTCTCATGTGTGCAGACGCATGTGGTTGTTGGTTAATGGGAATCGAAGTGCGGTAAAAAGTTCGTCATAGAGTTACAAGAAGTACTACGGGCACAAAAGGACTTTACGGAATTTACTGCATAATATTCGCAATGCAATTTTGTAGAACTTGGTCTTAAAACAAATTACCCCGGTAAACGAGGAATAGTTTGTTTATAGTTGACGTGGAATAAAAAACTGTGACAGAGTAAATCCTTTGAAGTTGCAACACCTTAATCATGCGCATGTAGCGAGTAGCCTCGCTTGTATTGTGTTCAATTAAATGCATAATCATTTGTTGCCGTTGCATACATTGAATATCTGCTCAGCGTAGCATTGAACAACATAATTTTGTCTGTTCAAAAAACACTATCAAGGTCGCCATCTTGCAGGCAAGGTTCGGGGCAAATTACTTTTTTGTTGTAATACAATTTTATGTTCTACTTCTTGTCGTAAACAGACTCATTGTTTTGCTACAAGAAATATAGACACACCGATGTGTACATACTATATTTTTTCTAAGATATTATAATATTTTTCTACTCGTATTAATGCCAGAGTTTTCAAATGTACTTCTTAAAATGAGCTTATACCAAACAATGAATGTCATAAAAGTGCACAATATTACATGGTATACATATTTTTTAGTACATATGCCCTGTCTGTAAGCGTTGTAATTTATTTTAAACACGATTTAGGTGTAGCTTCTTGTCAGTAATGTCTGTTACTGCATCGTCCATTCATATGCAAATAAGTACTTATACAATAGTCTCTTTCCATAAGTTATGTATGATTTTGTTTGTATACTGTGGTAGATAAAGGGCAATGTGCCGCCCTGGGGAGATTATGAAACAACTAGCGAATTCGGCAGACGTCGCCCTGCCCGCTTAGTTAAACACCATCCTCTTGAATCACTCTCTTTCAAAAGAAACTGCATCGAAATCATACATACATATACATATTAGGTATAGCCTATTTTTTATCACTAAGTCAAGAATTCAAACAAACATTGCGGCTTACTTTTACGTTTTAAGTGCAAAACTATTTGAAAACACATGGTTCTTGTTTTGATATTGTGAAGCAGTTTATGGTGATGGTGTTCTAACGACTTCCTATGGATTTCATTATCGTACGTCCCGTAAATCTTATTGTTCGTGGAGGTTATGTATATTTTGGACTTAGTGTTAAAAAATAGACTATAGTTATTTGTTTAGACTTAATATCAGTTTTGTGATGTTGTGCACGGAATGGCAGCCTGTGCGACCTTGATTTGTGTTACAATAAGGAGATTAATTGTCTTACTCAAGGCGGTTACATTGTTCAGTATCTCCTTGTAATGCCGATGGATGTTGGCATGTCAGATCTCTTAGTGTCAACAAATTGAATAATAGGAGTAGGTATAATTTTATGTATTCTGTACTAAGAAAATTAATTAATTTAGCTAAAAGTCATCAATTATACTTTCTTTCGGCCAGTCATCAGTTCATCAATATTCTATCTGCCTTTGACTGAAATAGTAACTTTCAGTAAAATATAATAAAAATAAATGAACATCAATGACGCGGGGATACAAATACTCGTGAACCCGCGACCGCTGCGTGTTAAAGTCCGGTACGCGAACCACTAAACCACAGATTTAAATTTCTTGTAATTTGTAATAGCTTTCATTTTAAAACTGACCGTTATCTTTTGTTTCGGTCAAAGGTAGATAGAATATTGATATCGGTTGTTGTTAGAAGTTTGTTCATATACCACATTTTGAAAAAAGAAATTTAACTGTGCATAAAACCGGTAAATCCATGACTGGAGACGATTACAAAAACGTTTTCACAATCGCGAAGCTTATCAGCTGTTATCACTATCTTATCGAGACGGATAAGCGGCAACACACCGGGCTTGGTTGTCTTGTGCTAATTATAAGTATAGTTTGGTAGGTATACGAGTATGTAATAGTGATGATGACACTTTTTACTTCTTTCCAATGATTTAAATAAATATCAATGTCAGTATTCTCATTACATGTCTGTATCTTTGTAGTGTAGGTACCTATTATTTCTCATATTTTTTTGGTCCCATCATCATTTAAAATACTGGTAATTTGCTATTGAAATGAAATGGGTCAAAAATTATCTAACTATGATTAACTATTTAGTCTTCTTCTGCCCGAGTAGTTGTCCGTGTTCAAGACAGTTGTTGTCACTCTTATGTCGAAAAGAGGAGAATCATCTATTATAATACACAGATGAGAGACCTCGGTACTGTATTCATATAATGTATTCTAGTCTTAGATTAGAACTGATTCTATATTCCGTAACGGCTGTTCCGTATTTTCGGATCTTCTCGCTTCTAAGAGCACCAAGGATGGCTACGTTCGATACAAATGCTTAGATATTACAGCCTCAGTACTGTATAGTATTGTAGTCTCAGAGTAGGACTGGCGTAAGACGACTTGACAGCTCGGTTACCAGAGCAGACACGTCTGCCCGGATAACGGTCGGTGAACGGTGAACAGGCATGTAGCACAAACGCAGATTAATTGTTGCCCAAAACGCGATTGAAGTGCCGACAATGTTTCTGCTAGTGCGAAAGAGAAGGGTCAGAGTAAAGCAGCAGATATCAAAGTCCATTGCGTTGGTAATAATAAATTAATATTTTATTCGGATCAACGTGTCATGCTCAGTTCTAAAATGCAAGAGGTATCGTAACTTTTTAAAAGTATCATAAAGTAAATATAGACTATTATTGAGCTGTAGGTTAAGCTTTAGGTAAATTTTCGAAGCTTTTCGACATGATAGACACATTTATGTCATGGCATTTTAGCCATATTTCTTTGTAGGAGACTCAAATTGGTGCTCCTACCTCCCTTTTCAAATGAATTTGCGTAAGTTCTTTCTAGCATGAACCACGCTTCAACGATTCCTATGGTTATACAATCTTATTAATTGCATGTCCCCCAACACCGCCCTACACAAAGGTCGAGTAAAACCTACGCTCGGCCTACCACCGTTGCAGAGGCCCTATTCCGTAATCCGAAGTTTGCATTTTCGAGAGTCCCATCCCTATCTCACATGCTAGCTTGACCGTACGAGTGAACGAAATGGCTAGAGCCGAAGGTATAGTGTGGGCCTACCACCGGTACAGACACCCACTTGGTTATTGGGATATTGGGGGTACTGGCACAGTCATGCTAATTTGTGCTGATGTTAGTAGTATACATCCTATTGAGATAGTTCGTAGTGACAATTGTTTTGTTCTGCCATGTTTAAAGACTTTATGCAAAATTTCTGCGTCCAAGGAATTTGGTAGGTAGTCGAAAGATTCTCTAGCTAAGGTTATGATAATCAGTACTTGTACTGTGTTGAATATTTTGGATTGTCAATTCCTTATGTATGTTGGCTGAGGTCTAAAAAGGTACTTAATAAGTAGCCTTCACGTAATGTTTACTCTCAAAATTGGACAGGTGGTTGGTGTGCCATTTATTTTGAATTCGACTGTACCTCATTATTTTATTTAACGCAATGCATTGCTTCTATCGCTGTTACTTCGTATAAATAACAACGGCCTCGGATTTGTCAAGGTGAAGAAAAGTCTACGGTACTTTGAACTGTTTAATATTTGTTACCATCTGCAATACCATTTTATTTGTTTATCTCTAATACTTTTAACAACTTTGTATTTGACTCGGCTGTTTATGGGTAGAGTTAATCAAAACCTGTCTAGCTCAATGCTACTTTCTAGATTAGAAATGAAGACTGATTTTTACTTTTTATATTGAATGTTTTCTAAACGAGTAAAAGTGGTTTTGTACGTTGATTAGTTACTTCAACTGTTCGTTATATGACTTTTTTACAAACATGCCAAATAAATAAGTTACATCACCTGCCATATTAAAGTATATCCGTAACTAAATACCTGTTGCTATTCATTACTTTCATGACTAACAAGGCATGTATACATTTTGCAACAATCGTCTTCTTAGAACTTCGTTTACCTTTTCTGCAATGCGACTATTAAGTTTCTATATTTTTAGAATTAACAATGCAAGTTTATTCACAATGCAAGTTTATTCAAATTAAAACACACTTAAAAGAAAACTGACTGCCACAGGCGGGACTCGAACCAACACCTGATATTATTATAGTTTTAATTTCACATTGCAATGCGACTGTCATTTGTGCTACACAAAATTTCAAACTGGACTACGGTTCCGACATTTGATTTCCCACCCTACTACTCCGGCTTTAGAGTGTTATGGTGTTATGTGCAAACAGTAACTCCCACACCCAATCCCACGCATGAATCTGGATAGGCTTTTAGGTACGTTACCTACTTCCGATGTTTTATTCATAGATCCCACTTTAACGGTATAAATCGCGAATAAGTCAGGTAAATCGTCGAACGAACAATTCTTCCTTGAATTCGGATGTAGTTCGAAACTTAAAGGTCACTTTAGTAGCTATTTATTTGCATAATTGCTAGAAACCGCAACGATCTTACATTGAATGTTCTCTCCGTGTATGTAATTGGTATAAGTTACTGTAAAAGGCGAAACTGAATTGGAATTCGAATTGGTCGTTAGAAACGAGTGATGCCGTTTTAAAGCAATAACAAGTGATGTCCCTAGATTGTAATGCAACCAAAGCTAGGACATAACATAGCAAGTTTAAGTTTGTCTAGAAAATTGTTTAATTGTTGTTAATCGGAAAAGTGGTACAATACATAAATCAAAATCACTTCCAAGCCTGAGGCTTTTCGTAGGCATTTGATGTTCTCTATGATAAGTACAGTTTCAAGTTTATACGGCTTTTCCTTCAGAAAATATCTCGCGGAATCGCCTTAATCGCGAGCAATTATACTAATAGCAGACACTCTTGGAAACGAGGGGAGAATTATCATAATGACCAGAGAAACTGTTCATTTTACAGGCATTCTTTACTGCTGGAGTTCCTTGAGATGAAACAAATAATAAAAGACTTAAGTTTGAATAGATGTGGTTGATTACTAAATCGATCGATGGAAATGTGTCTTTGAAAAAACTACTTGTAATTTTTAACGCTCGAATTCCGTGCTCAGTAATTTACTTTTCATCTACTTTACATTACTAATCTTGCTTTCAATGTTATTGTATTTACTACTACTACACTTCTTAATAACTAACTATCTACTGAACTATCCTTTTAATTTACATCAGAATCTGATTGATTGTCATTTATTTAGGTAGCTGCTAGCAAGCTGTTGATTGTCAGTAAAATAACGATGGCAGTTTATTTCGAATTGTCAATTTAGTTCCGCCACATACATCTAAACTTCTGTCCCATCCATTACTTCATCTTGCCCAACGGGTGTATATAAACTATCTACCAGTTCCAATGTCGTCGTACTTTCACCTCTCCGACGTCTTCGTCCCACATTAGTTACATCATAATGATGGGTTCCATTGAACTGATGTTTTGTTTCGTTTTCTCTACTTTCTTTGTGTTTTCAACGCACACGTGGTTTATTTTGATGTTTTCAATCGTAAAGATGGTACGGTTTGTTATGAGTTTTCTATCAATATCGAAATGCGTCGTCACGTATATTTTCTATACCTCGTTGTGTCATTCACTCCTCCTCCACCGAAGCATTTGTGTAAACTTGCTCAAACAGAAAAGAGATAGCTACTCAAAAGGTTTTTCAATTTCTACCCTTGTATCATGATTGTTCGGTCTATGCACATCACAGGGGGTGATTTTCGCCGAATCACGAAGAAAATCGTTTGGAAAGTGGCGAAATCACGATTACTCGGTCAGTCTGCGGAGCATTTGATTAAATCGTTACGGGTCGAATCTGCTTTAGACGGTTTTGGTTGTTATTACATTTATGAAACTTCGCGACAAATAATCTTTTCGTATATAAAATTGCTGATGCATTTTGCTGTACGTTCTTACTTGACTTCATATATAGAAAGTGCCACATAATTCACTCAACATCAATGACATTACGATTGTAATCCACAGAGTTCACAGAGGCTAGGAAATAGTGAAACTTTTTAAACTATTTTAACGATTCAAATAATTATGAGTCACTTTGTACCCAACACAATGCGATTAGACACCGGGTCAAACGCTCAGCAGACAATGTAGGTTAAATACGCATAATGAGGGGATGTTAGCTGTATGAAATTTCCTGTCACTTTTATGCTGAAGCGGAATGTGTTTGGTGCGATAATTACTTAACCTGCAAATTGCTCCGGCAATCGGGATTTCACGATCTTTAATTATGTAATAAATATGTCATTTCTAAACTGCAGTTATAATCTTTATCAGATTTGGATTTAATATCGAATTTTCCATTATCAGTGCAATTTATAGACGCTACTTTTTATTTTTCCCATTCCCAGACTTTTTTGTTATTTTTATACGATGTTTATTTTTTTTATACCTCACTGAAGCAATGGAGACCGCAGTATCATCAAAATGCAATAACCACGTTTAATCTAATCAACGAAATTCGCGTAACAACCGAACGATTTTGTGAGGCCTTTATTCATAGGAAGACGGACAGAGACGGCAATACGGAATACAGGTTTAGAGCGAGACAGGCGTTCTCTCGGTTCGATGCTCGTGAGTCACGGTCGGGCAGCGCGCGCGCAGTTTTAGTATTGTCAAATTATCGATAGTTTTTATCGATATAAGTCGTTTTTTCACGAAAACACATCGCTCTACCTTTACTGCCCATAGGCCCATTGATATAGTCGATAGTATTGCTGCTAGTAAATAACTATCGAAAATAGAGATTTACTACCAATGCTCTTGATGACAGCACAATCGATGCTCCTAAACTTCTTAAAAGTATTCTTACTGATATTCATGTCGAAATTCTTGATATACTTACACCTGACAGAATTTAGGTTTATATAATCGACAGTCCACTATTGAACAACAACACTAGCTTGCAGCGTCTGTCGCGCTCCATGTCACGAGTGATCGGCGGGTCGTTAATTGGGTGAATTGTTTGGCCTTTATCCAAGTGCAAACGGAAACAATTGAGTGGCGCGAGAACTACCAAATTTTTTAGGGGGCAGAAGAAGTCTCATTTATAATTTTAACTTAATTACTTTAACTGTAGGGAGGTTTTTTTTGTGTCGCTATCATCATCATTCTTCAGATCATAGCACGTTTTTTTTATCACAACAGACAGATTCAGAACTTGTACAACATACGTACATTTTGGGAAACCCCAAAGACATTCAAAACACCAAACGGGCAAATTCTAATCTTTATTGCATTGTTACACAGCCGGGAATTTGGGACAGTTCTAAATGATAAATTGTTGCAAACTTTCATTACTTATTGCTGGCAAGAGCTAGAGTTTACATAAAGTTTAAATATGGTTTTGAGTTGTTAGTCAAACTGTTTTGATCGTTAGCGTCTTCTTGTAACTTGCGGCATTGTGACGAAGCAATCACGTTGCCGGGGTCGCCTGTGAATCACAGGCGTGAATGAGTCCATCACAGGCTGTGATGGACTCATTGCCTTTTCTCCAAGCGTCGGAATTGCCAACATGGCAATATTGGTCAGGTGTGCATTACTTTGCCTTAATATCTCGTCCAACATTTGGCACGTTCTGACCAAGGCCTTTGCCTTATTTTGTCGTTTAACCTTTAGTCTAGCTAGTACTTCAACAGCGGTCTGCTACGCATCAGCGATTCCCCCTAGTTACAGGTGTATATTCGCGCAATAAACTTGAATAACAATTTAAACACCAACTTGTAGTATTTTTAAATACTTATGGGTTTACCCAAGACATGTATGAGTGATGATGACAGCAAACAGCAAATAAAGCCATTTATGGGATGTAGGCTTAATCATTATTCATAAAAAAAAAAATATCTATGACCACCAAAGGCATTCATGATTAGAGAGTTACAAGCGAAATATTGGCTCAAACATTGAACCAAACACGATCGAAATCATCGTGATAAAGAATAGGCCTCGGGATGAGTCATTTTGCGGTAACTGCCTCTGTTACGTTTACAAACCGGTATGTCTGCGCTCGAAAATCTTTTTGCTCCTGTGAATCTTTGGTTAGGGCATGCTATGTAATATGTGAAATCGCGAGCCGTATCCGGTGATAGTCTTAAAAGCTTTTAAGTGTACGATCTTTGAGTAATATTTGTTTTTATGAATCTCGGAGTATCGTAACTTTATCTCAGTTGAACAAACTCTTTATTATATTTTACCCACACCTTTTTTAATACAGGGTTTCATGTACTCAGACACTTTTAATGAGCATTCATGCACTGCCAAAGGTCCCCAGTTCATTAGGGATAAGGGAAGGATTTTTCTATCAATCAATTCGAGTACGTTTCGAGTTCAGCTGCAGCATCGATTCTGCTTCTATCGAAAAAATCGAGATGCGATTAGGGTCATGCTTTTTTTTCTATTCCGAAATTATATACCTAGTTCGGTTCTTCTTTATTGGCAAATTCTATTGATTGGATTGGGATTTTATTTGATTTGATTAAACATTGAGATCATCTCAAGCCTCAAACTTCTACAACTATGTCACTTGTTTACGGAAGGATATTAATAAATAAATAAATAATAAATTGTTTCAACGAACACACCAATTACCTAGCCCCAAACTAAGCTTTAGCTTGTGCTATGGTGGTGGCTAGAATAACGGATAGAAATAATTAAATACATTTATATATACTTATGACTCAGGTACAAATGCTCGTGCTCATCACACAAACATTTGCCCCTAGCAGGATTCGAACCCGCGACAGCCGGTTTTGTAGTCTGGGCCTCAGACCACTAGACCAAAGCTGTCGTCATTGTTGCAGTGTAGTTCTCAATTTTTTACCTTTAGATTTTTTGATGCTTGCGCTCAATCTCATTACAATGAAATTTATAAAGCTATCATCACGACAGTTTGATCGTTGTGGCGACGCAGCCACGCAGTCCACAGTTCGTTAAACCGGTTACTGCAAAAACTAACCGAAGCAGTTCCCTTTTTGGAGTTTTTAAACGCTTTTTAAACTACATCGGAATCGCGTGGGCCAAACGACTCTACTTTTTGTCCTCATAGCTTTAATAGGTACCAGTACTACATAGTTTTTAACTTAATATATTAGAGTCTGTTAAATAATCTTGTATATTTCTTGTAAAGCAATGCTGGTGAGCTTAAATGGTAGAAAAGACATCTATTTTACAAATAGTTTTAGTTTTGATATATTGTTATGAGATTGCATTATGAGATGTAATTTAGCAATACGAGTGTGTTAAGTGTAGTGGTTACTGTTATATTTATCTGTATCTATACAGATGTTTATCTGTGTATGCCTTGTATCTTATTACCTATAAGCGTTGCCGATATAGTGCAGTTGAATTAAATTAAACAATTATCATTACCACTAGAAACCTGTACAATTCCATTGATACTCGTATTCTTGTAACTTTTATGCAAATCAAGTAAAATCCTATATCCAGCCGTTTGCTATTCGCAATCTAGTTGCAGAATTAAATATATTCACAACACAAATATAATAGCGGAAGCTTGCGGTTCCGTCTTACCACTGTAATACCTTACAATACAATAGAAAACCGTCCTTATTGTTAAAAAAGATAAGGTTTTTGCCAAGCGCAAATCGAGGTAGGAGTAGAATTACCGTCGGTTTCAAGAGGTGCAACATGAGACATAGTGTATCGTGTGGTTAGATTAAATGTTGGATACGAGTGTTTAGTTAAATTGCATTGTAGCGATTTACTATCAACCCACGCCTGCCGTGAACTGGCGATACAAATCCTACGTATATCAAACGCATTCTGTATCATGCTCTATCGTAAAATATGTTCCAAATTTAAATCGATTTTGAAATAACGGTCCTTTCTGTATCGTGCTCTAATGTCAAATGTGATGTCTTCCTTTCCAGGGTTCACAATTTCATCATTTTCGTTTGAACTTTAAATCTCTCTCTAAATCTAGAGACAGCTGAAGTCTGTTTCTTTAGGTTCCCATTCAATCTTCTCGGATTTGCCACCGATATGTTTACCGTTACGAAGAAATCAATATTGGAAGATTTTCTCCGAGTCAGCGTAAATAAGTCTCACTTGATTATAGGGACTTCACAGTAATAGCTATATTAAGTAGACGGACAATACTTTCTAATCACCAGTATTAAAGCAAATTGGGTTAGTAAGCCGATGTAAGAAATCATGTGCCGTTATGTTTGCAATTTTAGATATTGATAGTACATTTATGTTCTCAAGTCATTTCGATATTTATTAGAAGCAATCGATTGCAATGTGCTCGGAATCGAGTATTTGATTGTTTATTCAATTTAAGGTGAACCATTACGTATAATGTAGGTACCTATTTATTTTTGGAACTGTTAAAATAAGCATGATTTTCTCAGAATAGATTCACATATAAATATGAACGTCAGATTTTCCGTTTGAACTTCACCGTGAATAATTTATTTTTAACGATTCTAAAAACTGAATGAATCAAAGGAAGATGACCTATCTTGTTGTTTCGCCGCGAAGTCGCGGTAAAAATAGACGAAAATTTATCGTTTCCGATTTATAAATAAGACTATTATTTACGAATGGCACACGTGAATATCTTCTATATGTTTGCTGCCAAGCGGCATTGCTTTTGTTTACATATCGTTGTTGTGTACGTTATTGATGATAAGAAGAGGTTGATAAATTCTGCGTAGATTTTACCTCTCTACGTACACCATCGATATCGTTCATAAATAAATAACTCAGACAAAGCTTGTGAATCCATATCCATATTCTTCGCTGATGAAGAAAAACAAAGCTTGGATTTGGCACTAGTTTCCATTACAAAGTCGATTATTTAACGCCAAGTTTAACCTCGCACTACGTTTAAGTTATCGTAAAGCATAACAATTAAATCTGCCCTTCCTCAACCTATCAGTATCACTGTGTCCGACTAAAGGTCACCTATCACTTATCAGCTACTTCCCGTGTCTGAGCGAACTCTGCCCTTATTAGTCCCTTGAGTGGATTAGCGGGACGGAAAACTAGCCGTGCGAGACAAATACGATAAATGGGGGGATATATCGTAAACAAAATAACATTAGCATTACATTAGCTATAGAAAATATTTTCAACCTAAACAACGGAATGGCTGAAGCCGTAGTTATTCCTTCTGTAATTGATGACATACATAATCTATAACTTAGCTTAGACGTTAGACGTCAGTTGCACATGTAACCAAGTAAGGAAATGACAATGATTTACATATTCAATGCTTTTTAAATCTAGTATTGAATAACCTAAAAATATTCACGCAACTCTTTATGTAAATAGTTTTCAAGCATTGCTGTTACAATTTAATATCTGAAAGTTGATCTTGAAAATAAAAAAAGTTTAAATAATGTATAGATATCGTTTTACTTTAGGCTCGGGAAAGATTTTCTTCTCTGTCTTAGTGTTATATTGTGTTAAGACACAAAAATTACACTATTTCTAACAAATATTGACCTCAGAAATTTATTTACTTTTCATTTTATTTATTTAACTGTTTAGCTACAAAAACAACAAAGTACTAGCATACAGTAAATCCTCTTATGGCACAAAATGGTACATGTCCATTTATAAGGACTGAGCAATTGACATCTGTTACACAGCAATTTGCTTCAATACGAACAAAATTGCATTCACCAAACAAGATTTTGTCTGCGTGTGCGCATATTAGTGTTACGGCGAAAACATAGTGAGTCATGAGTGTTTCACCATCTGCTGTATTGTCAAGACCGCAGCTCAAGGTTCCAGCGAGATACGTACCATTTGTACCGTTCGATATAGCTGTTGTATCGTGTCGATAAACTGAATGGGATATTTTCTTGTGATATTTTTTTGTAACGATAAGACTGCTGAAAACTGGACTTGAAACCTATATTCTATTTGAATCTTTTAGATTTGAAGACTCCTACGATAGAAATTACTTGTTTTGATCAGAGAGAATCATTGTTGAATTGAAATGAAACAAGGTGTTTTTGAATTTTAATTTTGTGGACTACGTAAAATTGGGAATGGTTTATAGGAGATATTTTTTCATATTCATCCAATATTGTGTTGTCCGCTTCATGTTATTGTTCTTATGTGTATCCAAGTGCTACGGTGAAGGTACCTATGTCATGTGTCTCTTTCAGATGCCTCTGTGTCCGCTGCGAAGGCTTTGTGTGCTACGATTTTGGGAAACGGTATACGGTCATAGGCCTTCTGTAACTCAAATGTTTTGTCTCTTTCTTTTCAGATGGATATAACCTTCCTGTCTCACTCAACACCCGCTGGATGTCAAACGCATTCGTTTAAAGTCACAATACTCACAATTGCTAATGAGATTATTTGGATTCATCACTATTAATCAAACTAGTCAAAGAAATAGGGTCAAGTTAATGAATATTGTTTTTTGAAAGGCGGATGTTTTTTGAAGATATTTTCTGGTTGGTTAGACATTCATAGATTAGTGAAGGCATTTCCAGTAATTGCTTTCTGAAGAATTCTTACAGGTTGACCTATTATGTAACACAGAGTTATTAAAGTCGTTTCCGTCTAGGTTGCTTATTTTCTATTGTCTATTAAATTATCTTCATTAATTCGTTTATTTAGTTAATGAAAGTTTTCTTCACGATTAAAGTACTATACTTCCTGATAAAATAATTCTCGTTTTTGCTAATATTATTAGTTCCGTAACTGAAATAGGCTTTCGTACACCAAAAGAAGTTGTAATGTAGGGAATATTATCTGTTCGCTGTCTACATTGTGATTAGGGCATAGCGTTGTCAAGAATCAACAACATCTACTTAGGATTACGCAATCGAACGTATGGAAATTGATTTTGTGTGGTTATAGATTCTTCTGACGTCACACAATTGACCGCTTAAGGGAGGTTCTTATTCGTATGATTTGAAGAGGACAAGGTCACTTTGTATCGAGCTAGGTTATTTCTGGAAATTGATTGAACCGTGTTCAAACAATTTAGTCGTATGCATTATTATTTGATATAGGTTATCGCATTCTCTATCACTTCTATCTTTTTCGATAAACGTACACATGAGAGATTATAGAAAACTCATTATTTTTCACAGATTAACAAGTGATAGTTACATAACTGTGATAGGAATAGAATGAATATAAGCTGTGTCTAATTTAGTTGAAATAGTGAAATGTTCTCCAGCTGAAATGGAGAGGAAACTAACTCGCGAGGACTTCATGCGGAAGAGCTTCCGTTCCCCCCGGGCTTCTCGGACCCCCGAGACCCAAGAGCCAGCAGTCAATGGAGCCCCACCTCCTTCGCCGGTGTCCCTAGCGATGCTGGAAAGGGCGCCCCAACAAGCACGCGCCCAGTACGAGGTCACACCTTCGGGTATCGCTCCCAAAAAGCTAGAAATCAGCAGAGCTCATCCCATCCACCTAAAATCATTCCAAGCGCCAGACCCACCAGATGAAAATGCACCGACACCACCGTCTGATGATGTCCTCCGAAAACTGGAACGGCAGATCGGTGAAATGGAACGTGGCCTGGAAAGAGCGCAGAACGGAACCGTGGCTGTGGATGAGAGAGTCAGATATGCGGAACACGAGAACCTTCTTCGCACGGGCGTTTCATCCGTGGGTGGAGGTGGTTATCTAGCAGCAGATTCTGACACTGAGCACGACGTGACGCCATTTAACAGAAATGAGAGTACGCGCAGCAGTACAGGAGGCGCTACTCCTGTGCCTCGCCCAGCGGCCAGACTCGCCCGTACAAACTCGGACACACAGCAGCACTCCGTAGCCGCCACTGCCAGGCTCATGCGAAAACTGGCCGATGGGGGCACAAAAGATGAAAAGATCAAGGTCATATCTCGGAAAGCGATTCATGCTCAAATGGAGAGGGTGAAGAACTCGGTAGTGGGTTCGAAGAACGAACACAGGGTGTTGGCAGAGCACAGGGCGGAGCCGCCCTCTCCACGGACTCCAACATCACCGGTTTCCCCAAGGTCTTCCACTCAGGTAAAATTCGTGAATGTCCTGTGAAAGTCTTTTGTGTTATCGAGAGTATGCAGATTCTCTTCCGAAGTAATAATTATCTGATAAACGTGTACAGGATATACCGGTTAAATGAATTTGATTAACAAAAGATGACGACACAAATGTTTTACCGAAAACATACCGTTGGATGATTTAATTTCCTTATAACAACTCTGTGCGTATTTTACGAGTCCCATTTTTGTCAGAATATGATACATGCTAAAATCCTCTTTTGACACAGGCTCGGATTCTGAATTGTGTGTGCGCGTTCTTTCTGCTCGGGGAAATTTCAATTTCGTCCTATCTCGCGGCTCGTGCAGTGACGCACCAGTGCTTATGAAGGGTTGACTCGGTAGAACAACTGAATGACAGCTCACGGTTGCCAGGCAGCTTTTATGGGGAAGGGTAGTGGAAAAAAGGATTAACTAGCTCTGTATGTGTAGGAAGTAAAATATTTGAATTCAAACCCAACATTTTTAAACTTCTTATAATTTTTTCATTTATTAAATTCATAAAGTCGACTTTAATCAACTTTTAATAACCATACAGAGGAATTTGTTTGCTAGAAATCTTTCTTTTCTATTACGTAACTAGCGGCCGCAAACGTCATAGTGACTACCTACATGCCAAATCTCAGTCCGATCCGTCCAGTGGTTTGGGTTGTGCAGTGATAGATCACTAAACACAATTGAGTTTTATTTACTTACCTACTTAGATTTTATTCGACATGCAATTTTTTTATTGCGTAGATGGCAAATGACGATGATATACAGACTCCTAACTGAATATGCGGCTACTGAGTACATTTGTAGTGTAATTTAACCAACAACTGAATATCACTTCAATTTAAGGTTTGGTGTTGACATCCCTTAGTCACGAACAGTGTTCCGTGTAAATGGGGTATTAATGCCCGACATTGGCACATCATTTTTTATGTTATCACCATCTCCAGTTTCACTGTCTCTGTCGGAACAATGGACACAAAGAATTTATTACTGTTTTATTTTAAATCTTGAAACGTGAACCCTTGCTCACAAATGGTCGTAAAAGCAACGATACAAATTCTCCTGAAATATGGAACTAGGAAAATATATATTCTTATCATTCTTTCGAAGCCATTTGCTGTATTATTAGCAAAGATTTGTAAGTCAAAAGATAAAAGCCCAAATAAATATATTACGAAATAGTAAATACAATTTTGTCGTAATAAGTGGACTGTCATTCATAATGATAAAATAACTATAGCAGACGAAATATTAACTGTAAACAACTAACACACGTAGGTAGAATGATACCGGGCTTATATGTTTTCAATATGTGATAACGATGTTAATATTAATGAATATTGTTTTGTTTTACAGGTAAGCACCACATGTTAAAATCACAATAATGGAGCATTCACTGCTAAGTGGTAAGTATTTTTTTAAATGTTTGTTTTAAGAATTTAATAAACTGAAATTTTAAGTATCTCAGGTTTCTTAGTTAGTTCTAAGAGCCTTTTCATTGGACAAAAAAATGGTCAGTTTGATCATCTACATAAAAAATAATGATTGCGTTGATTTTAATGTATGGACAATAGAATTACTTCCATTGTCAGTTCTGTAAGCAGCCGTCTTTGTAATTAGCTAATTCTGTTTCAAAGAATCAATCTACGTCACATCATTGATTACGGAAAATATGATTTGACTCGAACAAAATAAAACAAGTGTGTTTACAGACGTGTATTCATTCATACGCAAATATAGGTAATTTGTGAAAATTGAGTATGCTCATAATAGATTTTGGGCAATGAATAGTAGATGATTGACTAGCCCGGGAATGGTCGAGGGTTCTTTTGGTTAGTTTATGATTGCTAGACACTGTGTTTTCTTATGTTCGAATATGCCCAAGGCCTATTTGATTTTGTCGATCAAATAGCGTTTTAGTCTTAGGACACAAAAAGAGAAGAATTAACTGTTCTAATAATTTCAGTGTAATTTTGACTCAATGTTGTTCTGACATTTTCAGTCTATTCTTGTGTCTAATATGTTTTTACAAAAGTGGGTGGCAGATCCAATTTGAACCGTATTTAACACTGTGTTTTCGTCTATCTATACAAATATCCCTTAGGCCTTTTTAATGTGGTCGATCAAATAAAGTTTCAAGTCTACACCTGCTAAAAGACAAGGATTTTTGTCGACACAGGTAAACAATAAGGTCTGGGTCAACAGTAAGATATTAATAAATGGATATCAATTTCTTAGTGCTTGTATAGTATGATCAATAGCTACCAAGAATCTATCGATCCTTGTTCCCCAAAAGTCAAGGACAATCATCGCCATTCGCGGTTCTAAGTAAGTAACGCCGGCGCATTGATTAATATATATCTAACGCTTTTAATACACCATACCTCTATATACTACCTTCTGTCGGCTTAATTAATATTCAGAAACTAGATGGAAGAAAAAAAGTAAAATGACGGCGTCCTGATTTACCCATCTACCAAACAAGTCCTGACTCCTGGGTCCCTACTACCTAATGCTTTGTGCGTTATTTCGAGTTTAGCAATCACGAACCTACACATATGCTTAACGAAGAAAACAGTAATGAAACTTTATATGATGTGATAGTAGACCCTCTCAGGTTTTTGCACTTAACTTTTGCCAGTTTGGTAAATTTTTCTGTCATTTATTTAACTTCTATATTTACGCTATGATCATAGAAAAATTTAAGCTTAACACAGCAAAAAAGAGGTGCTTATAGGGATTTTGAATCCGGTTCTGATACAAGTTTATTTTTAATTAGCGACCCGCCCGCGCAAACGTTCCCACGGGAGCATTTAATTGGAATAAAAAGTATCACCCAAGTCCGCTTATACTCTGTCTGTATACCAAATTTAATCAAAATCATTTCAGTAGTTTCAGCGTGATTGACGGACAAACACCCAAACAAAGAAATGCGAAAGTTTCGTATTTATAATATTACTGTGATAGACTAACAGGAGAATCCTATTTTCCTTTATGCATCATGTCGTATTTGTTACCTCGATACGGTCGATACCAACGCCTTGACATACTAACTTTATATAAATTATGGCGATCGATGCTGCAATTTTATTGTGAGCATTGTAGTGAGTATTACCGATTCCCCGGGGTCGTATAACGGTGTTGATTTCTGGTCACTGCCAGTGTTCTTATTCCAAAATATTAGAACAAAGTTCCCATTAGCAGCGCTTCTGTTGAGCCAAAGGCATAATCGTCATAGGCTGTTCTGTCTATCTTTAACCACTACAATTTCCTCGAAGGGGAAATTTATATTTGCTCTGCTTTGTTATGAATACAATAAGCCTCTTTGCAGTGTATATCTTTGTTATTTTAATTTTAAAGTTTGCCTTTAATTAGAGAACACATATGAGTTGCCTTCAGAGTGTCTAAATCGAATTGCTTTCTTTTGCGGAACTATTATACATTAATACACGTTTTTTGCATAATAACCGTTTTGGGGCCTTTTAATCAGTAGCAGTCCAAAAAAAGCCTCTTTGTAAGTTTCTAAATAGGTGCTTGCGGTCACTTCTTGTTACAGATGTGCTAATTATAATTTTACCTCAAATCGCCAAAAATTACAAAAAATATATCATTTACATTTTACCGTCTCTACCTTAACAAGTTATTTGCGCTGCAACCTCTTTGACTGAGGAATATTATTTTTAGATGAAACATGTTTTTAAGATATTTTACGACCAAACGGCGGAGTTTGTAACTCTGTGTGAAACTTTCAGAACCTAATTTTCTTTTTAAGAACATTCTCTCTTTTCGTCTGCGCAGCGCAAACTTATGAAGATAAACTTAAATGAACTTTTAATTCTAGGGTTTATGAATTAATAAAAACAGATAGAGTACGAACTTTCTTTGCTTTTAGATAGATATTTTAATACCCATGTTGGTATATTGTGTGATAATAATTGTTGTGTATTTGAATGAGTTAGAAAATAAGCTTACATCTTGAAACTTGTCGTCTCTTAGGGCGCTTTGAATTTTACCGGCAACAGAGATGCGTCTGTAACGAGAACGCTCGGCAACCGCACTGCTGCCGCACGTTGGGTTTTGTATGAAAACAAATGACCGTTCGTGCGCCGCGCGTCAAACGTACCGCTACGGCACTGCAGCGGTACGGCACGAAAAGCATAAATTAAAAGCGCCCTCAATATCGATAGCAGAAATTCGCTCTAAGAGGGCTCGACAGTCCATCAGGAAGCGATCATACAATTTACCCCATTCGGCCTCGCCTAAGTAAGCCCGTCTTCAGAGGCCCTACTGTCTTAACACATTGTCGCGAGTTTCGAATAAGGTTTTCTCTGTCACGTAAGCCAGCTTGGCCTTGCTAGTGAACGAGACGGCTGATCGAAAACAAAAATGTTAGTTATAGAGTTGAAATTCTACATCAGAACGACCGCCTCTCTAAGTGAACAAGGCGGTGCGGTGTAATCACAATAATGTGTGCACTGCTACGTCTTCGCGTAGGGCTTCGGTCTGCGTCACACGACACGTTGCGCTCCGGCGAGCTGCGATATTTAATTAGCTGTGCCGTTGACGATCTCGGCGCACACAGCAAATCAAGCTAGCCATTACTGTTGCAAGGCAGAAAGTTCCCCACTACACCACGAGGCGGTCTAACATCGAATTCCAGGTCAAGCCAAAAGTTGTTTCTGATATTTTCTTTCAGAAACAGCTCGGAGTCAGTAAGTTGGCGATGTCACACCCCCGTGCCTCGGAAAGCACGTTAAGCCGTTGGTTCTGTGCCTGATCTCTCTCTAGTCATGTCGGATTGCCGTTTCACTGTACTTTGAGTGTGAAGGAACAGAGAGTGCATCTGTGTATTGCGCTCACATTTGTGCACTATAATATATCCCGCGTAGTTGTCTGATCTCTGTTGAGATTGGCCGCTGTGGTCGAAATCGGCCAGGAGGGACTTACTTACTGTTGTAAAAGTTCCGTTATTACTTTTTACAAGCGCATGAGATGATGAGCTAATGTGTCAGAGGTCAACGACCTCTGACACATTCGCAACGGACCTCCTGAAGGTCACCACATTATGAAACCTAGCCTTAGGGGTTCAAGATGAGACGAAATACAGTACTCTACAATCGACATGGACATTAAGGTTAAAAAAAGGATTATTTTGCTTTAAATTTCCACTAAACGACGCCAGCGCATGAACCAAAATACAACCAACTGTAATCACCTGAAAAACCTAGATGGACTTAAACTATATGGACATTAAAGTTGATTCCTATCTAAACCAAGAGACATTTGGCATCGTTTAATTAAAATTATACAAAATACAAAAATAAATCACGTTTTTTATGTGTGCCTGTGCTACTGTTACATAACCGATAGGGAAATACACTGATTCAATAATAATAGAGGTGAAAATATACAATCTTGTCATGTTATTACCGGTAAGCTTATGTCGCACCCTTTCCGGATTGATGGCTTGTAAAATGTTTGAGACATTTCGGTACAGGAAACTCAATATAGGTGAAGATCGATCAAATCCTATACCAAGGCAACTTTTTATCCCCGGCGAGAAATAAGTTTTTGACCCCCCATGTCTGTGTGTGTGTATATGTGTTTGTGTGTGTCTGTCTGTGGCATCGTAGCTCCTGAACAGATGGACCGATTTCAATGCGGTTATTTTTTTCTATTCGAAAGATAATCTAGTCACGGTGTCCAGCGGTTCAGCTATTGAATCTAACCAGCTGTTTTTTGGCCCATTCAGGGGTTTTTGTAACTGGAAAGTTAGTTTTGTAAGTTCCTATTCGTAAGCTGCATGTTTGTCTTGTTCATCGCTGAGTAGGGAAATAATGGACTTCTTGTACTCCTTTTTGGGTGTTCAACGTAAAATATAATATAATTTAGTCAGATCCATTATGCCTTTGATAAATCTTAGTGCACCTCAAAAAGACGCCAGCGTCAAAACAGGGTGTCTACTCCAGAAATTGGATACTGAACTGCCTGTGTTTTTGATAGTAGATGTCTCCTCCTAGCTATGCCTCACCTCTCTAGCATGACAACGTGAGCTATGAGTTCAGATTGACTTAGGCCCGGTTTACCCTGAAGCGGAGAGGAGAGGAGACGAGAGATTGCTGGTTCAAAACATCCTGTGTTTTAAACAAACACTCAGATTTCGTTTTTTCCACATCTCGTCTCCGCTAAGCTTCCGTGGGAATGAATCAAGCGGAGAGGAGAGGAGAAATGACGAAATCTGAAAACACAAGAGAGGAGTCTCGTCTCCTCTCTTCTCTTCGGTTTGGTGGAAACCAGGCCTTAGCCATTTTGTATCCACCCTACTCCTACCAAGAATGGAATGTATTTTGCAGTAAGTTTGCAGCACTGCTAGACTGCTACAGGCTTTTGGAAGTGTTGCAAGCGATCGAAGGCGGCGCACCTACTCTTTGTTCCGCCACGATCCTGCATTTCATAAGCAAGTGACTTAGATGTGTAAGTTTCTTGCAGTAATTGAAAGCGAGTACAAGTTTCAT
This sequence comes from Pyrausta despicata, assembly GCA_963921415.1. NCBI lineage: Eukaryota > Metazoa > Arthropoda > Insecta > Lepidoptera > Crambidae > Pyrausta > Pyrausta despicata. Next base: position 8,414,107 of record OY992870.1, on the reverse strand, counting down.
AGAGTAGGGAATCAGGCACCGGTAATACGCCGCGAGTGCAGCCTCGACATAATACCGTAATTGGATGCCGGCAGTTCGCTGAGAAAGCCGCACATTCAGTTTTGTGATGCACTATTCTTCTATCTTTCTTTTTATTTCTTCTCTCTTTTAATGTGTCTTGTAGTTTTGAGACTTCAATCCGCTGAATTTTGTTAGAAATTTGCGTTAATAAAATCTTAGTCGTCATAAGTTTGTGCCTGTTACTTTTTCTAAATATTTATATTTACTATACTTTTTAGACGTTTTTAGAAACTTTCTACAAGCGTGTTTATGTTGCTATTTTTACAATAGGGCTGTGAAGGGGTTAAAGGTAAGGCAACCCCATATGGGGGTGATTTGCAACAAGAATGTAAAAAGTCTACCATACTGATCTGTACGAATCCTCCTCAACACAAACGGTGTTTGCATTTTGGCACAATCATAAAATCTAAACGGCGGCCGACGGGGCCTACCATTCGGCTTGTGCCCATTGCCTCGTGCCAATTCCTGCGCCGCTCAGGCTTTCAAGGGATCAGAAGTTTTATGGCCTTTGGCCAAACGCTCAACCCCTAGGAATGTGACGCCCTACTTTTGAAGAATGCAATTTTGCTTTTTACGTGAAAGTTTTGGAACTTAGTATAAATATAGGATAGCAATGATTTGTTGAAGGAGTTACGTCCATCTTAGTTTGGGGACAAAGACGTCGGAATTTGTTGGAAAGAATTTGTTTTAGTTAGAAGTTATTGTAAGTTTCAGTAAATAATTTTGTTCAGTGCTTTCGTGCTATGAACGCAGACTGATTTCATTGTGGTTTTTCACGAAGAAAAGATAGGAATTGAGAAACGACGAATGGTTACTTCTTATGCAATGAACTGATCCCATTAGGCGAAACCCATTATACTTTATAACTCCAGTGCCGCATAACTTACGGTAGAGACCCATTATCCATCTTTCAGTCATTAATAAGCCCCATTCAGACGTACAGGATTTTCTAAACATCCAGCCAGCAAATTGTCCCTTCGTCTTTGACGGCGCCGACGGCAGACATTCTTCAGCAACTTGTTAACTTGTCAAAGGGTGGCATCCGAGTGCTCAATTAGCAATTACCGAAGACTCCTAATAACTACCGGGACAGGACTGTTGAATGGCGTTCTTTGTTGACGATTTGCTTTGGGGATTATTAACAACTGTATCTGTTTATCTCGTCCTGAGATACCTAAATGGGTATTACTTAACACCGTACATAAGTTACCTGACTATTCCGTTTACTTTGTAAAAACATCTGGATAAGTAACCATAGATGGATTTATTGATGTCTTCCAACACAACTTAGACAAAATGATTTTTAATTTCGAGCTTTCGTCTCAATGTAATAAATGAGTAGGTAAATCAAACGTCGAACCATGGGCCATGTGACCAGCAGTAAGTAAGCTCTTTAGTTACCTTGTGGGACAATAAATACGTTTTTACAATGACTACCGTAGACATTATTGTTGCATTATTTATTATATTGGGAAAAACTCGGTCACATAGCTGTGCCAGCGTTTTATAGACATATCCTTGACCCGCTGTTGTACTTCTATTTACCTGCATTATGATATGAATTCTACGCTAGCTCATTGATTCCTGAACAATATGACTCCAACTTACACATAACTATGCTGACTAAACTTCAGCTTGTATCCTGCCAAATTATTATTAGTTTAGTTTATAAATGAACACGCGGATATCTTTGGGATGCCTTCGGGCTCAGAACTTGGTGGAAATCTACAGAGGGCGTTCAGAAATACAGTTATTGTTTGAGTTTGCACTTGAAGTTTGCAATTTGGATGCTGCAAAACTGTTTGCGGAGTGCAAAACGTGAATATAAAGTGGAGAAAACTAGGAATTATGAAACTATTCCGAAATTAGCACTTAGTCAGAATAACAGTGAAAAAAATAAGGATTCTCGATGACAATATCATAAAGATATTTTCATCGAGAATCATTCAATCATCAATCATAATATTTTAACGTGGTACTGAAAAACCAATATATTTATGACGTCTACTGTAGTAGACAATTCATTTAAGTAATTATTTTTTATTTAGAGTATTTTTAATACAAACGTTGTACAAAAAAAAAACAACAACCCTAATTACAAGTTTAGTTTAAAGAATTTTATTTGTTTTAATAACAATCAACCTTAAGGAAATAAGAAAAAAAATCTTCGACAACAATAAACGTTGATATTATAATTCTTAGGCATAACTTTATAACTTTAACAAGCAAAAGATTGGTTTATTTATTAGCTGGACAAATTTCGGTCGATTTAACTGATCAACTTTAAAACTCGAAATAGCCACTAAGCCCCATTACAATATTAACTTTGCTAGACTAGAATACTAATCTTGGTTGACTTTTGATTCAAATAAGCGTCCACTTGTAAAGATATATAAAAGAGTAAGGCTTAGAGTACACTGACTCAACCAAAGACTGCGATTTATCTCTCAAAGCTCTTGCTACTAACAGGGAAATATTTGCGCCATTATTCTTACACTTTTCGCGGGCTTGCGGTGAAGCTGATATAAAAGGTTTCTGACATTTATGGTATCTACAAATAAATAAAGCTCAAATTGTTGTAAAACATAACACAGTCAATTTAAAGTTATTGACAACAACTTTTCATAACGCAACAGAAACATACATTTCAAATTGGTGGGATATCTAACTAAGACAAATTCGTATAGATTAATAAACTACAGACAACCGTTTTAAAATAAATTGAACAGGCCACACACTAAATGAAACTTGTGTCAAGTAGTCCTCATCACATGATAATAAAATTATATAATCACTTCCCAAAAAGTTAAAAAATATATAAAAGCCTACATTATATAATAAACATCTCAAAAATTTCTTAATAAAAAAGTGTTATTATAATATTTCAGAATTTTTTGACGATAAAATAGAGTAAAAATACTTAAGGTCTTACAAAGAAGCCTATTTTATTTCAAACTTTTCTTGACACGAAGTTAAATATAATATAATATTAAATAATGTAATTGAATTAATATTATGCAATTAAATTATGTAATAACTAATATCTATTTAAAATAAGAATGTAATTAATTTAAGCGCTATTTTATATAATTAATTATATTTGTGCCTTATAATAAGTAAATGGGCAATAGTCGCCCCTCAATGCCCCTCATGTTTGCAATGCCCTGGCAGGGCGTCACTTGTACTATTTATTACTTTGTAACACCATACCCAACTTTTGACTTGCAATAAATAAATCTAAAAATTGAAATCTGTTTGACGAATAAAGCTTTGTCCATTGTTTAAACAAAAAAATGAATATGACCATTGCTCTCGTTGTACTTACACAGATCGATCGAACTTACGCAAGATAAAATAAGATCTACATTTAGAACTCAGCTTTACTGATTTCGCGATACTGTTAAAATTCACGAAGTAGAACGCCCACGGCCTCCGCTTAGGAATTTATTAGTTTGCTTGGAGAATTTAAATCGCTCTACCCAATAAGTAAGGATCAAAGTGTACTATGTTTTTAGCCGGGAAAATATACTCACGTGTATACTAAAGCTAAGGATTATTTAGATTTTAAATTGAACCGTCCTCTTCGTCAGAGGTATGCTGTAAATAATTAATAAATAGAAAATAGTAAATTGTTTCAATTAACACACCAACTACTGAGAGGATGATGATGACGATGAATTCAATTTCCAAAATCTAGAAAGTGCTTACCTAATGAACAGTCAATGTCCATTTTGCCTTTACATGTTTGAATAACCGAAAACCATATTTACATCAGGTTATAAGATTTCCGTTTGCGCATGAACAGATGATACCCGTATAAAAATAATAATATGATACGGGTATTGTTTAAACTTTATTATTTATTGTGAAAATGTCAAATAGAGAACGAAATTCAGTTGTTTACTCTTGTTCTCTATTTCACACACTCTTGTTATCAAACGAACTGAAAATTTGTTTATCTCCATAAGATATTGATAAATTATGGAGTTGCTGCTTGGTTACAAACGCTCGATTTACGATTGCATACTGTTTTTTTGGCACTACAAAGTTTACGGCGCATAATCCATACTATAATATAATATACACTCTTTTGCAAAAAAACGGGCACCTAAGGAAATTTACGTTCTAAGGTCGATTTGAGTTAATTAAATGAAATTTATTTCTTTGACGTAGTCTGTATACTTATAATCGTGTAAATTAATGCGCGTGAAGTGAGTTCGGGCAACTAAAAGAAAAAAAAACGATGGATTCTTTAAAACCAATGTACACGCCCAAACAATAAGAAGTGGTCGGCAATAAAGATAAGATTTTTTTTTTACTTTTTTTAATTAAATAAAGTTACAAATGTAAAAACCTTATACCGAATGTGACCTCCTCTTGCCAAAATCACAGCTTGAATCCTTCTGGGCATGCTTTCCACGATGTTTTTAATAACGTTTTGAGGAATTCGTTCCCACTCTTCTGCAATGACTCTTTTTAGCTCCCTGATGTTTTGTGGAGCAGGTTGCACTGATCTTACACGTCTCTTTAGAACATCCCAGACATGCTCAATTGGATTGAGGTCAGGACTTCGAGCTGGCCAATCTAAACGACGGATCCCAACTTCTTGCATGTACGCTTCCACGTCGCCTAGAACGGTGCGAGCGAGCATTGTCGTCCATAAAAATGGAATCTTCCCCAAGTGCAGTCAATGTGGGCTGTGCATATGGAATTAGGACTTCCATTATGTACCGATGTGCATTTAATGTTCCATTTTCTATGAAAACTAACTCCGTACGCTCCGTCGAATTAATTGCTGCCCAAAACATAACGGAGCCTCCGCCATAAGGAGTGATTTCTTCGAAACACACTTCCGCATAGCGTTCCCGTGGTCTTCGCAGCACTCGCCGGCGTCGGTCCTCTCCACACAAAGAGATTCTAGCTTCATCAGAAAACAATACTTTATTCCAGTCCTCCAGAGTCCATGAAGCACAGTTCCGAGCAAACTGAAGTCGAGCAACACGGTGCTCACGGAGTAATTTAGGGCCCCGAGCTGGGCGGTAACTCCTGATATTGGCAGCCAAAAGCCTCCTCCTGACCGTCCACAAGCTAACTTCTACTCCTCTTACTTCTTCAAGGCTCTTCTTCAGGTCCACACTTGACGCCTTACGATTCCGCAACGCCTGACTCACCAAAAAGCGGTCATCTCTTGGTTCTGTGCATCGTTTTCTTCCCGAACCGGGTCTTCTTTTGACCGAACCGGTCTCTTGATACCGTTGCCAAGTCCTCTGGACAGTTGAACGACTCACATTTAGCCGCTGAGACATGTAAGTTTGCGAACAACCTTCTTCAAGTAGGGCTATAATTTTACCGGCCCTTATCGCTTTATCACTCATATCAAAAAGTGGTATTTAATGTAAAAATAAAGATTAAATTGTTTAATTTGCAGAAAATGTCCAAAAAGTTTTAAAATATCGTAATCAGTTAAAAATCGTTTCAGCAATTCGCGCCATTAGTAAAGCAATTTTAGAATAATCCACAATAATCATTATTTTTCTTTTATTAATTTCAAATTTTAAATTTGGAACGTAAAGAATCATGCCAGGATGCTTCAAATAACATGCCAATACATCGTCAAATTAATAAAACCTATTTCTTGTTCTTCTTCATTAAAGTAGAGGAAAAAATCTAAAGTGCCCGTTTTTTTTGCAAAAGAGTTTATAGTATTAATATCATCAATGTGAAAGGAACTCTGTCTGTCTGTCTGTTACTCAATCACGCCTAAACTACTGAAACAATTTGCATGAAATTTGGTATGGAGATATTTTGATACCCGAGAAAGGACAAAGGCTACTTTTTACTGCGGGAAAATGACGGAAATGCGTGGGAAAATTTACGTGGGCCGATCGTTTTTTTATTAATATTAAAACTGAATTGTTGTTCGTTAGTCTCACTGAAACTCGAGAACGGCTGAACCGGTTTCAATAATTTTAGCCTTGAAATATTTGTGGAAGTCCAGGGAAGGTGTAAACGATGAGAAAATATTGATAAATAGCGAAAACAGCGGACAGGACAGCGCCTGCCGGGTCCACTAGTATAGCTATAAAGTTTTAACCGAGTTTAAAGCGCAATGGTGTGATCAACTAGTGGTGATCAATCATGGTGCCGAAACAACAAAAAAAACGATTTATGACGATCGGTTCCATGTACCTACATATAGTATTTTTGTCATCCATCCCAAGAATTCTTTTCTTTTTATAGCTCTTTTCTTGTACTAATTTTATTTCCTTGTCTCTTAGTCAATCTTATCCTATCGGTTTCAATTCTATTTTCCCCCCTCATCTTCCTCTCTCGACCATTAGTTGATAGACAGATATAATTAGTAAAATCTCTACCTTTGAATTCCAAGTTAGAAATCTTACTAGTTTTTATCGCCCTTAGAAAGGCAATAATTGCAATGGGGTTACACTAAAAATGCACGAAACTTGTTGATGCTTTATCAATACTCGTACAACGTTTTAAATTGTAAATTAAAACCTGACCGAGGAAACGTATTAGCAAGTGGCGCAACTCTGAAATGTAAATGAAATAAAAATGCGTTCAGCTGCACCCTAACCGAAAGTAAGTCCTATACGATAGTGTGTTAGAGTTGAAATCGCGTGTGCGGTGAAGCGTGACATAAGACGTTCTGGGACGAATGTTTGAATGTAGGGCGGTGGTGGCTACAGCCACCCCTAGGCCCCGCTCAGTATGACGAGCCGGGCCCCAGTGTTCGGACGCGGGCCCCTGCCGGTGTGGCCGAGTAACATTGCAGCGAGGAATATGTTTTTGTGTTGTCTGTGACACTCCAGTGTTGTTATGGCTAGGAAACGGGTAAGGGGCCGATGTTTGGTGACGCTACCCTATTTTTTGGTGACGCTACTCAAATTAGCGATTTCTTCTCCTCATTGTCTCCTTGTGTTAAGAGTGCTAGTTAATATGGTAATGGTATAGTAAACGCCCAGTATGGCCCGTTTGGACAATGACGTATTTGGTACGGTCGCAACTGACAGAATTTCTCACTTGATGGTGAGTGTATAAAGTGATGAACAGCTGTCCAAAAGATTGTTTTATTATATCCCTTTAGGCGCAATTGAGAACCTTGTATCTTTTTTATACTTTCATCGAGTCTAAATACACGCACTAGCGTTATATAGGAAACGAATTCATAGTTGTAATGTTTAGCTAAAGTATTTACTCAAGATATTTCCTTAATCGAAGCAAATCTCATTGTATATTGTATTGTAACCCTCGTGACATTGAAAAAATCTTATTATTGTTTGTAGAACCCGGCTGTAGCTGGAGGGGCATTGCAGTAATAATAATAGCAATCTTATAGTGTCATTGGCGTATTCGTGCATTCGTGGCCATCTAGTTTCATTAATATTGATGACTACGTCACGTATATACGTACGTATATTCTGTTATCTGTGTCATTGCAATATGAAATAGTAGACAAATCCGGTATTGAATAAAATAAGTGATATTGCACTTGAACCGTACTATTATCTCTGGTGAATTCAGGTTGACTTTGATACCGGATCACATCGTCCTTACGTGAGCACGTAGGCTTAATTCTCAAACACGCTGAAAATTCTGAAAGGCGAGGCATGTTGTAGTCAAATTGGTTTCGGTTCGATTTAGGACATGTCATCACACACACACAGAGACACAAAATCGAAATACACAAATCAAAACGAAACACAGCTAATTACAACATTTTATTCCAATAACTTACGTGCATTGCATAACATTAGTATTATAAAGACAATAGTTCTACTAAACAAGAAATCTTTGATATGTGCAGGGCTTCGTTCAAGAATATCTTAAAGTACTTTAAGTCTTCGGAAACGCTGTAACATATAGGTACTTACTTCCTTTTACATAACATGTCTTTGAAGATGTCTGAGCGATTTGCATGACAAAGGCCACGAAGAAGTACCTTATAATGAGAAACAAACGAAAACGATTGTTAGTAAGAATGTTCATCATATAATTTCTAGTATTCATACACACTCGATTGAAGCACTAATGCAATCTGTTGATTTTGGTTCCTGGTGCTGTCCTATTTTTCCACGGTGGTTTTTTACTAGGCGTGCTGTCAAAATAAGTGAAAACGATGTTTGCAACAAACAAACATGCTAGATTTTTGAGTCCCATATCTAAATGAAAACGTGACCGCAGTTAACTATCCGTTTCTAATCTCAACACGATTTTAATAATCATACTAGCCTCTCCAGGAGTTTTCTACTCTGTAGGCAGGCACAGGCACAGGCGTAGTAGTTAAAATACTATTGTCATTCAATCGTCACTCTAAACACTGCGCTAGAGATTGCTTGAATTCGGGACCGGAAATTGTATGATTGCAAAATTGAAATTCCATTCGGACATAGTTTTACTAATGGACCGTGACTATTATTGGAGCCTACTCTGCAGGAAATGATATCTTTCAAATCTTAGCTGATTCTGTCCTTTAATAACAGAACTATCACCGACTAAAATCTACCCGACTCCCGTGCTGTTTTTGAGAGATTGCTGTTTATATCTTAGAACAATTTGTTCTTTGTAAAAATTGTCTCTATGACACCTCTTGTCTAGCATAATATGCCCAGCTACTTACGAAACGAACAACGAAGCCGATAGTGCAAGTAAACGTGAAACAAGATTTGTAAATACGTCTCCCACAGTAGGACCTGTGATGTTGCTCTATTTGTGTTGGAGAGTCTAATTTTGCACACGTGACGTTGAGTGGCTTTACTTGTCAAGTTCAATTCCAATGTCAGATCGCGGATTAGTAGAATAGCATCAGATGATTGCAATTGTTCGTTTGATCTCATGACTTATTACCAGTTTCCCTTGACGCCTTCTCAGCTTATGTCGGATTTACCTATATTTGGTTTACCATGGCGCATTAAATTTTTTTACAGCAACAGCCTACGATTTCCTTTTCCAACAATCTCTTATAAAATTAGTGAATTTGTTTGGCGATGATAAGAAACAAAAAGATTTGTGGACTTCACTAGTATTTAGTAGAGAAATATAATTTTGCGCTCTCTTTTTAGACCCAGACTCCACTTAAGCAAGACGTTTTTAAACAACCTCTAGAATTTCTTTATACGAGCTGAAAAAATCGAGATGTGTGAATAACGATATTCCATTGGCTGTCTTAGAAACTTCTCCTCTCTGCGTTGGTGAAGTCCGGGCCACAGCATAATAATACATTATTTACTTTTTGATGAAAAAAAGCGACATCAAAAACTTTATCCATCCTAATTTGTTTCCATAGTTTTCACGAATACACTTTCGGCTGACCTAATTAACTGGGAGTGTCAAGGCTTGGAATTCAATGGCGTGTGAATTGTAATAATAAGCTTGTGGCGAACTGTTGGGCAGTAGCGACCCCACGCACCTGATTGCTCCGGGAGAACCACTATTTTCTCATCTCCGGCTTGCCTTCACTGGCCGGCTGGAGTGACAGGAACTCCCACCTCTTGCTTGCCTTCATTGGCTGACTTGAGTGAGCGTTCCCTAGGGCAGAAATGCTCGGAGAGATGATGTATTGTTTAGTAAGATGCTTGTAGGGATCTTAACCGACTAACGCGATTGTCGCAAAGTTCTTTCATAACTAAAAAAAACATAAATAAACTGTCATTAATGAATTAAAGGCATTTGTAGGTACATAGTTGGAAGAGCTACTAACCATTATTTTTTGTGATATTAGAACCTTATTAAGTTTCTCTATTTTAGCATGAACAATGTAAATGTCTTTACAATGTGAAATTAAAACACACTGAAAGAAAAAACGGTCTGCCTCAGGCGGGGCTCGAACCCGCACCTCGCGCAAGCCTGGCGATTGCACTACCAATTGAGCTACCGTGACACTTACTCATCGTCCGTTTTTTCTTTAAGTGTGTTTAATTTCATATTAAACCTGTTCAATGAAGAATTAATAAGATTTCTGACATTTGTCATAATATCACAAAAATTAGAAGGAAGCACATCACATCTATCGACAATCTATTTGCGCCGTTGCCAGAAATAGAAAACTCGTTAGGATGGGCCATTCTAGTTCCAATCGTGATGGCGTTTCATTCACATTCCCTATTAATACGGGAAATGACAAACGATTGGGGCGTAGCACCAGTAACGACGCGTTTAATGAATTATTGCATGACGGTGCATTCGGGTTGACCGAACGTATTTTCGGGAAATTGAAACAGATATGGGGAAACGTAATGGTAGCGTTTCATTAATTCTTGCGTAATGGAAGAAGCGCATGTGAAGTTACGTTTCCTTGGATTTATTACTGATAGACTGGCTGACTGATCTGAAGCTTAATTCGATTCCCAGTTCAGCTGGATCGTCTTTCATGAACGCCAGTACTGTCGAGCTAATCATTTTCTCCATCACAATCATATACATTGTCTTCAATTCTGTTGGTTCGTTCTCTTAAGGATTGTTTTTGTGCTTTACTTTTGTGTTTCTTCAAGAACACTCAAAAAAACTACCAGATTTGCTTTTTGAAGGAGTTCTATCCAAATTAATCTGTCAACCAACGCAAAACGCTGCCTGCCTAAAACTTGGCACTACTCAAACACTAAATGACGATTATCAAAATGTTTCAGCAAGCTGTACTTCAGGCAATCCGGCTTAATTTTAATGCTAGTCAGACACAATCTAGGTGCAGCATGTGGCTATCGATCGGCAGGCCCCTAGCCCGTCGCGCCCGCTCGCTGGCCTCGGGATGCACAGACAAAGTTCACGTATCTACACAAAATATTACGGTTGATTACAATTTGTGCAAAAGATATTATACTGAAACTTTCTGGACATATGCTATATCTCATATGCTATTCGCTAGCCCGCGTCTCATTCTAGCGTGGAAACGGCCAAACGTCAAAGCAAATTGATTAATATATAAATTTATTAAAGTGAGTTGCAGAAATGACGTTATTAAAATTTTAAGGTCAACCAAGTCCCATGTGTCATTGTGTCCCTCACAAGGCACGCCATTATGTTTAATTTTGTAGGCTTTAATTTGTTTTGACATTGAGCGAAATGTTATTAATCCCAAAAGTTAATCCAGTGTTATACTTTTGAGCTTGTGTAACTCTGTTTTGGAGAATTTATTTCCGCATCCATCGTAATTAATGACCACGTTAATTTGAATACTCATTATTTAAGGCCAGTAAAAAAATGTACGGAAAAATAATTTCGTCTGAATTACTTCATGTGTTTGTGTGTTATAAAAAGATGTTCCGTTGCGTGATATTCAACGGGCTATATATTACGCTCAAATATTTTCATAAGCGTTTAATATTACCGCTTAACTGACGCGGGCGAATATTCCACCGTGCACGGAGATAAGAGCTGGGTTAGTTAAGAGTTAGTTAAACCGAACTAAGTTATCGGCGAACATGCTAGCAGACTTCAGCAAGTTGTTCCAAGTAACATTTTGGGTCATTATAAAACAGTGTGAGACACAGCTGGATAGAAGCTTCCCGTGAAAATTGTTGTCTTGTGCAACAACTACGGTTAAAGATCAAATCGTTCAGCTATTAGAATTTGATACGTACTCGTAGTTTAAGAACTACAATTTTACCATCGTCTCTCTTTTTCTCATTAAGGTAAAGACCTTTTTCAAAACGAATTAATTCTCACTTTATCATCAGCGTCTACCTAATACATTATATTCGACTAATAAAGGCTTGATATCACTTAGTCTGATAGAAAATGACAGGCGTTGGTGTAAACATTTTGTGAATTTAATCTCTCGACTACAAAGGGTGACGTTTATACCCTTATCAAGGCCGCCCAAACTTTTTGCCAGAGCGTAGCAAAAAGTTGCTGAGCCTTAATCTGTGTTTTAACAAGTTTCATGTTCGACATTGTCGTTTAATTCTAACCAGCAACACTAATGTATCAAAAGTTTAAAGACCTCAGTAAGCCTCCGTATGTTTTTCGGCGTCACCCAAGGGACTATACTTAGTCTTTTGTTGTGTTTAGTCTGTGTTTGAAACAATAATACAACAATAAAACAATTACGGTAATTACAACAGTTATGGAAAAGATGATCTAATATATAAAATTCTCGTGTCACAGTTTTCGTTGCCATACTCCTCCGAAACGGCTTGACCGATTCTCATGAAATTTTGTGAGCATATTGAGTGGGTCTGAGAATAGGCCAACATCTATTTTTCATACCTCTAAGTGATAAAAAAAAATTAAATGGCAAAACAACGGTTGCCGGGTCAGCTAGTATTATATAAAATTTAATTTATAATGATTTGGAGCCAGTGTTGGTTGATAAAAAGCTCTCCCAAATTTATAAAGAATCACACGATCAGGTAAACACTTGGGTTCCGATGATAGCGAGGAAAAAAACAGATATATTTTTTCAGTAAAAAATTTACCTGATTGCAGTTTTCGCTCTTGACTCTGGTCTGGTAATTAAGATCAATTGGTTCGATTTCGTTTTACATATACATTTTATGCGTTCAATTATTAAAATATCCTACATGTAAAAATAAAATTGTATATCCTTTTTTTATCCTTGAATGTCAATCCTTGGTTGTATTATATTAATTAAGTTATGGGCCATACTGGGTGTACCTACCATACAAAATTTTGTAAAATTATTTATATACTGCGCTATTAATAAATTACTTGAACTTAAAACCTGCTAGGTTCCTTTCTAATCATTTAATCAATCATATAAATTTTGTTCACTGCCTTTTTAAATATACTATTGTAATTAACTACTACTTTCTATACCAGCGAGGAGAAAAATAGGTGTTGCTAATATTTTTATATCCTAGTTTGAAATAAATTGAGTGTCGTAAGTGGCAATTATTTCTGTTTTAATTTATAATGCCCAATAATTGTGAAATGCCGGAAGAATCGAGCCAATGAGTGAATCCCAAAGGATTATAATGCCTACGGATATAGTAATAAGTTAAAAAGCAGTATCAACGATGGGCGTTAATGGAAGATATTCGGTGAATAATTTTATTCCATTGTGCAATTGTTTATTTTTGCTTGCATGATATGCGAATGGGGAATGTTGACGCTTTTACTATTTTCATCATTTCCTGTTCTGTTTAACCAGGACTTAATTAGATTTTTAGTAAGTAGAGTTTAGTTTTGTTATATGAAACAGATTCTTGGTAAGATTTTTAGAAATTACAGTGGATTTATAGAATTGCCAATGTTTATCGATCTTTTATTTTGCTCAGTTGAGATGCTTTAGTGATTTCTTTTGTAAGAACTTTACGCTCTAAATAGTTTAAGACTTGTAACATAAATTCGTAGCTCTGACTTTCAGTTACATGCATCTAGGCATGTACTCACTTAAACTTCGTTTGCAAAAATACTTTTGTTTGCAATTCGTTCGCATCGTTTATTAAACGTTATTACGTCAGAATCGTCTGGATATTTTCGGTGTCCTTGAGATGGTGGTAATGTGTCCGGGACGTGACATGGCTGTCGTGATGGTAAATCTTTACATCCTTGGATCTAACGTGTTTAACTTTTATCTACTGGTCGACAATGCGGTCACGTTTACTGGGTTTGTATCACTGAGCCTACTTCGTAACGCTTTATCTTTATTTCGAACTTTTGTATAAATAATAAATAAATATACAACAACATCACATACATTGATCAGACTCCGTGGTAAGCACCTTAAGCACTTGAATTACATATATTAGAATCAACAGTGGTATTACAAAACTTAAATAAATACATACAACACCCAGACCAGTTCAAACAGACATGTTCATGCACACAAATGTTTGTATAGTGCGGGGATCGAACCCGCGACCTCTTGGTTAAAAGTCAACTTCTTGACCATTACACCAAAGATGTCGTTAGAACTTTAGTATCCTTTTAACAAAAATACGAGTATTTGAAACTACGTTCATTGGCTTACAGAGTGGAACCTCAGGACTTGATGCTATCGAAGATTTACAAGTACCTAGTTGGCGACTCATTTACGGTTCCCAGAGGAAATCGTAATAATAGTTTTATCTGTTCCTTTGGGCGGTACGACCGTACTAGACAGTACGATAGCGTGGTAAAAATTAACTTCCAGTCAATCAATAAAACATTGCACGGGGTTTTGCTTGTAAAATAAGCTTTACCATTCAAGAATTTTTACTTAAATTTTATTGGAAGTGACTAAATTGGTGAGGATGGGTATCTGTCTAAATCACCAATTCATAAAAGTGATTCGAAATGGCGAACTACGTTTGGATGGAATCGCGATAGCAAAAAAGCAGGTAGGTAGGTACCTACGAGGACACTTGAACAAAGTACGCACCAAATTTGGCACTCAGTTATTCCGTAGCAATTTTTTTTTCATCCCATCTATTCGAAAAAGACGATTTTGGTCGCCTTTAAGTGCGCCCAAAGGTGATGCTTCTAAGAGACATAGGTACTATTACTCTACTCTTTGCTACAGACTGTCCAGCGGGCAGAAATGAGATTTTGGTCCTCTTTATTGAAATAAGTGCGACCAAAAATTCTTTTGCTCGCACTTATTGAATTTGGAACATCTTAGAGTTTCCCGCCGAACGCAAGAGACTGGCTGGTTAGACGGCACGTCCGTCGACCATCGCCCCGCCGCCGCCGCTGGCAACTGAGTAAAAAAAAAAACGCGCGAACTACGGCCCGCGTTTTCATAAATTTTCACATTCAAGTTCTTGGTTTTGATAAATTATATAAATATTATTATTCAATAATTAAATTTTATTAAAACTGAGCCGCTTTTTATTTTCTCATAGAGGGTGATGAAAAGTAGAGTGTATCATTTGGACGCAAATATATTTTTGGCTCGGGCGACGTACTTTGAATCCCTCGCTTCGTTCAGGATTCTACTTTGGAATCCCTTGCTACGCTCGGGATTAAAAAATGCGCCCTCGCCGTAAAAATATTATTTTGCTTCCTCATGATACAATCTACTATTTAACTTTCCATTTAGCTACCAAGACTAAAACAGTTTAAGCTCTAAATTAATTAACTCTCGACTCTTAACCTTATATTATACTAGCGACCCGGCCTAGCTACGCACGGGTGGACAATTATTCCACCGATTCGGAAGCAAATAGAATATAGCCTATGTTCATCAGAGATAATGTGGATTGCGAATAGTAAAAGATTTTATTAAATCGGTTAAGTAGTTTCGGAACCTATTCAATTCAAACAATGTAATCTTTTCTCTTTTTAATATTATTATAGTGTAGACGGGTAGGCTTTGATTCAGCAGTTAGTACCTATATAAAAAGAGGATTTTTCGCCTATTGACCTGCTGATTAGTAAATTGCATTTTACACGATGTTGAAGTCTCAGGCGAACTTCCTTGTTCCAGTGGCGTATTTTCTTGTAGTATTCTTTTCATGTCACTTCACATTTTCTCTAGCACAGAAAAAAAAGAACGCACTCGCGTTCAATTTATCTAAGAGTCAGTTTGGTTTTGTGTAATACGTAAGCATTCATAGCTCACAGTATTCTGGTGCAATTTACTCAGCATACTATACTTTACACTTGTACAGCTTTTGATTGATCTGATTGTACGATTGATTGCATTGTGTATATATTTTTTCCTCTCTTTTCTGCCTATCTTTTTTTTTGTCACCTTATTGTAATTATTTCATGAATCATTGTATTATGTTGTTTTTGGGTATTTGCGACGTCCATTGTAAAAACTTATAGATACCTCCCATCATACTGGGAGGTATCTATAAGTTTTTATATACCTACTGTTTAATAGTAGCATCATATTTTTTTTTAAATAATCGGTTACACCAGCTGTCAAACTCTAAAGCCTCATTCGCAAAACTAGAACACAAAGCCAGCTTAACCAATTGTTCAATAACTTGGTGCTAGCCAAATAGTTTTCTGCTGACAAAATTGCAAGCATATTTAGTTGTTCTTGTTAGATGAACCGCAAACGGAATGTTTAGTTAGGAACCACTACTAATGATCTAAGTTTTGAAGACATTATCGCAAACTATGTCAGTAGCGCTATCTCCCTTTACTCTATGCAAGTAAAAGGAAAAGACAAATGTGTAGTATTTAGCGTTTAGAGGCCTACTTATTCCGAAAAACGTGACGTAAAAACTATTGTGCCTTAAGCGCATATAATAAGGGCGATAAATTCGTAGCTTGGCGTGCAATCGTCTGCACACGTTATCGTATTGACGCATTTCGCTTTTCGGAATAGGCCTTCTGAATCGTGCCAATATTAACATGATAAGGTGTTTCACAAGTTCAATGAACTCCTCCCTTTTCAAATTTTCTTGACTTTGAATGGAGGTACTGCTCTCCCCCATCTCTGAAAGGGGTTGGTTGGCTTTGATAAAAATAAAATATCGCAAGTTATGTTACGTCCTTCTAATAACAATTCACAAGTGGCGAGTGAGCGAGCAGGACCAAATCACTGGTTGCTAATTTTTCGGCCAATAAGTACAAAACTAGGTCCCATAACTTCCTATTTTATTTAATCAAAGGTTGGAACGGATTTTGTTTTCATTTGAATGGCAAATAAGCCTTGTTTACGAGTCTGATGATTGTTTCGACTAGTCTACTGGAGTAATTGGCTATGAAAAAGATAATTTAGCTGATTTCCTTTGTATCTACTGCAAGAGTAAAGTAAGTAAAGCTGCAGACGGTAAATTGTAGAGTTTATTCGATAAAAAGCAAAAGTTTAGTTAATTCAACATATACTCACAATACTGGTATATACTACTAATGTCTCGTTGTATTGTCTTAAGCTTTCATAAACAAGTTTTTCACTGTATTCCTACGATTTAGCTTATTGTTTTTAAAATGCTGATATTTCGACACTCATTCTGCTGCTTGCTGGTGCCATGATAACTGAGTAACTGAAACGAAAACAATAAAAGTTGAAAAACAATAACATAATATCAGGCTACCCATTTTTGTTACAAATTTCGCCCGTAACACAGTCGTATAAGTTACAGCAGTGTTTACCGTGACGTGCTGGCCACAGTACGAGTACAAGTTACTCATGTACATAAGACTGCCTCGTTGATGTAGTGGCAAAATTTCTGCCTTACATCCGAGAGGTTCTCGGTTTGAATCCCAAGTCGAGCCAAAATTGTTTCTGAGATTTTCTGTCATGAATTTCTCAAAAACAGCTCGGAGTTGGGAATTTGGCGGTGTTACCCCCCGTCACGGTAATATTATCTATACAGTATTCCATCTTCATGTAAACGGACGACGCGCGAGCTATACCTACGCGCCCGGATCTTGGCATGCGTTTGTCTACAGTCGCGAGTGCGCGCAGTGACGAACGGACGGTGTGCTGGTTTTTAATCAGGAACCGCCCGAATTTTAACTAGAAATAAGTACTAGCAAGTAGCTATTTAACATGACAAATAGAATATATTGTGCTGTTTTTGGATTGCGGATTTTTTATACACTCAAATATAATAATTAAGCATTTCGTTCATACGAGAATAATGTTAGTAATACAATCAATGCGCAAATATTTTTCGGTCGCAAATTTATTAGTCCGATTTGTTATAAAGTCACATAATCATGGGTTTTTATTAAATCTATCAATCAATAAAACAACTTGCATTTTAATTGAACACTTTCTATTCAATTCATAAAGTATTTTCTGTAATCATATAAATATTTTATATTGTTTCTAAGTATCTGTGCTTATAAATAAAAAGTAACAAATTTACAATCTCAAAACTAGATAGAAACTCAAAGTAGGCAGATGCAATTAAAACGCAGCGAGTACAGCAACAGCCCTATCTCATGCTTACGTACCACGCGGCGGTAGGTACTTATTTTAAAAACACGGCCGAGTTGGAATACTGTATGGATAATATTACCGTGCCCCCGTGCCTCGAAAAGCACGTTAAGTCGTTGGTCCTGCGCCTGATCTTTCTCCGTCATGTCGGATTGCCGTCTCACCGAACTTTGAGACTGATAGAACAGTGAGTGAACCCGTGTATTACGCTCACACTTGTGCACTATAATATCTCCTGCGTAGTTGGCTGATCTCTGTTGAAATTGACTGTCGTGTTCGAAATCGACCAGAAGGAGGACTATTATTACATGTTATTAATCCCTACAATAACTAGTCTAATAGTACTCGATGTCACATGTTCTCAATATGAACAAATAGAATAGCTGAAAGTTGTTACTTCACATATCTTGTTTAACATCAAGGGACACTGCCTTAGTTCATAAAACTTATTAGATCTAACGCTAAAGTTCTCCAATCCAACTAGTGGTCCTCTCAAGTAGGTATATCTCTATACTCGACACTTTCCAAATTGTATTGACCTTCTTATCGCTTAGTTTACTCGCTCTTGTATTGAATCTAGCTGGTAGCTAGCCAGACTATACACATTCACAGTTCTACGCAGCAAAGTTTCAGGAAACGGTTAGGGGAAGGGAGATTACATAATGCAACGAAAGGGATAGTTCTACGAGAAACCAGATGAAGAATGAAACAAGCTCTTTTCTATATTCCTAGTTTAAAAACGTAGATAGTAACGTAGATATAGTAACAAATGTTAAAATGCTCTGTCTAACAGTTGCTGGTAAACTAAGCGAATAAAATCACACTTTATCAATCCGGTCTCCTTTTTATTTTATTTTTTCAAAGGTTCAATTAGTCATGTGTTTTGTAATTATTGTTAATATTTTTCTACAGTTGTGCTTATTTATAAATATGTGAAAGTATTTTATCATCTAACAATAAAATATTATAAGAAGTTAAAAAGTATATATACGAATATCAAGTACCTATCAAAAAACTCATAACCACAGGAGTTAAAATTAATTTCATAACTAGCATCTATATCGAACCGGAAATGAAAGCGAGTGTGCTGAAAATGTCCGATAAAATTAAAGTTTTCATTCTGCAACATAAGTTCTAAAGTTCCTTAGTAAAAATGTCAAACGCCGTAAGGCTACAGCCTCACTAATGGGTGCACTAAGTACGGAAAATGTTTTAGTTGTGTAGACTATAGGTATGTCGAAACTAGCTTTGCTCTGCGGTTTCCCCCGCACAAAACGTATTCTACAGGAACCGTGAAGTTTTACGGAATAAAAAGCATTCCAGGCTATAACCTATCTATGTTCCAAATTTCAGACAAATCGTTCCAGTAGTTTTGACGTGTAAGAGTAAGAAACATCCATTCATAGTAACAAACTGTGCGCTTATAATATGAATAGGATAGTTGTATACCTTACATTAACTGTCGTACTCAGAGACGTCTATTAGTTTTAATACTCCATTAAAATTGGTGGTATCTCATTCTTTTCCATAAAAACAAAAGAAGACAGAATGATGTTTAATGAAGCATTAAAAATAATTGACGTATCTGAGTGCGGCGGTTAGACGGTTATTATTAACCCGCAGAATAGGAGATCGTCACCGGTTTTGGGATAACTAAGGGATGTGGTTCATTTTACCGTTACATGATCCCTTAACGTTTTTTTGGACTTATTCCTATAGTTAAGTCATACAAAAAGTATTGCTCGTCATTGAAGCGATAGCTTCAGTGGGACAGAACCATCGTTGGGCCTTACTCTAATTCTTTATGGAATCCCATTAACGTCCCTAACTGTTCTTGAATCGATGAAGTCTGTTAACTGAAAAAGTTTCAATGGACGGTTATATCAAAAGTTTCGTAAGTCGCCTTCGCCGATCTTTTATGATTTCATTTTGTCAGAAATGAGCTTCAGTTACTCTTATAAATTTTCAAGAACACATATTTTCTTAGTGTCCAGATACAAATCTTCGTTAATCTACATTTGTCCTATAAATGATCCTAATACTAATTTTGACAGTACTTTGTATAATCTCCGAATAAGACAGGAAAGCGGCTAATGAACTTCAATGGCTGGAAGGGTTTTGACCAGCCATAGCTAAGTACCACCGTGGTTAAATTGTCTTTCTAATAACAAAAAAAAACGATCTGAAATCGGTCCATCCATTCGGGAGCTACGATGCCAGAGACAGACAAAAACTTAAACATATACATACACACACAAACAGACATACGGGTCAAACTTATGCTAAGTGGAATTGTACAATTGTTTTGTTCCAAATTTAATAACACCTTTTTTGTCAGCGGTTAATAAACTTTTTATAGAGGCGGTAAGTTGTAGTTGCAGATATTTACAGGTTAATGTATGTTGATAAGGTCTGGCTGTAACTTCGTCTTCATAAACCTCTGAATGATTCCTGAAATAATTTCTCGACAATTCAGTTTCTGAATTTGTCATATTAAAATCTCTAGCAAATGTAATTTGAAAACCGCCATTTGAATTTTTAATAAAGATTCGGAGAGATTTCCATTAGAATTTTCGGAATAGAATATGAGTTTTAATATTAATGAACGTTAAATATGGGTGGCTTTTGATTAAATACGTACATTTAATAAAGGTTAAGGCCTATTTTTATTACGGTTTTATAATTCTATGAAGTATTGCATATGAAAAATTTTAGCCTGTGCATACATCGGATTAAATATCAAAAGGAAAATACAAAAAAGGAGATCCCACTTTTAAAGCAATTTTGTATGTTTCTTCGCGAAATGTTGTTTCGAAATCTAAGCCAGGAGTGGACCAGTATTATGAGGTTACACTCGGATTCCAGACACGTCGCAGACCCATTCCAGATTGGAAATAAAACGACATGGAGCGTGTAAAACTTACAGTTTGAGTACATATATACCATGTAGTAGGTTTTAGAAGTGCTAGCCATTAAGGAACCATTAGAGACGGTTTATAGAGTGTATGAAAGTTTGAAGGAAACACTTGCTTTTTCATGATCTACGTTTGATTTGACTTTACTCTTGTTCTGAAGGACGAAACTTTATAGAATAAAATGGATTAGAAAGGATTTAAGACAATTTATCAGAGGCAATAAAAAACTAAACTCATTATTGTACACCACAAAAAATTATGTACAATTGAGGCGGTCTTATCAGTAAGAGCGTTCTCTTTCATCTAAAAGGTTAGGGATATTGTAATTAATAATAGTCTGGTTTTACAGGTTTTTTAATCCAGTGTGGCAGTACATTAAACTTTAGCCTAAATACAAAAGGCATGTGTAATCCTGGATTAACTTCAGTACGTAATCCACATACACACACACGCACACACAAGCAAAATGTGTCGCGTGAGTGTCAAGCGTTTGTCTCGAGCAGCGCTTAACATCCTAACCCCGATGCTTAGAACACGGGATAAAAGCTAGACTAGACTAGGTTAAAGTTGGTGACATGCTAAAAGCAAGTGGCACTACCGAGGAATACTTATATAGTTATTGGGAATTAATTGATTATGTAATTTGAAGCTTGAAGTGCAGACTTCATCTTCTTGGTGAGCTCGCTCCACCATATCGATTCAGTCTCAGCGTCGCATCGCCGGGCTTAGTTTTGGGCCAAGAGCAAACTTAACCCAAATTAAATAACAAATTTACGTTACTCAGTCTATTTTTCCGTATTTTCGGAGTCTACTTTACTTGTAAAACTACTTTAATGAAATATTGCATATTTTCATTCCCGTAGCAAATATCTTGCATGAAAAGAGTTACTTCGCCGTAAGACGCGCGTGACATAGCCCCGAAATTCCAAATGTTTAGAATTTGGGAGGAGCTCCTCCAAGCCTTTTGTAGATTCCGTGCATGTATGCGACGTATGTGTTTGGTAGGTGCATTTAGTTTAGTAGTGGGGTGAGCACGAACACTATCGTAACGTATTTGTATCGTCCAAACGTCAGAAACTGACTGATTCCCACACGAGTTTACAAGTTAACGAATATTAAACGCTACGAATACGTTACTATGGTTATTAGTTTTGGTTTTATAGTAGTTATAATCTTCCTTCATTTTGGCATCCTTAGCTTGGCTTGGCTCCTGGATAATACAAGTTGTATTGACTCCTTTACTTCCTTAGCCATAATTTACCACTTTTTATAAATAATTTAAAATTTTTGCAACTCTTTCTTTGTTCGTACCTTTCGACGACCTTGGTGCCCTTCATACAAGTTTTTTAAATCACTTATGTTTAACTTTTTGCCCTTTGAACCTCTCATTTAGGGTAAAATCTCTCTCATAAAACTGAGAGCGTTCACGAAAGGACACTTCCACTGAATAGCCCGTTTTCCCGCCCGCCCCGGGGAACACACATCCCGGTTTCTGGACATGTAGGTTAGGGGGATGCAATTTTAGGTTACGTGCCATCTTGCATCTCAAGGCTTTTAGAATGATGCAAGCGTTTTATTACCAACCAAATGCAGCAGTCCCCCTCGACTTCTTCCGCGCAAAGGCGATTCAAATAAAAAGTTTTTACCACAGTGAATGTTAATCATAATCAATCATTTATTTGAATACACAAAAGTATGCAAGTTACAAACTGCAGATCTTAAAAATAGGTAGTAGCTGTATTCAGCCTGCATGCAGGCGTGTAAATATTAATAAATATTTTAACTTAATAAAGTTGACATTGGCAGTCTCGTGTAGATACGTCTAATAGATAATTAAAATTTCCCTTCCGGATATTTTAATGTTCAATTGCACTACTAACATTAGTTTTTAAGATTCTGTGTAATACTAACAATTTATGGACATGGTCTGAAATAAAATGATTATTATTATGATTATTATTATTAGAGGCGGCCATGCTCAGAATTCGGATTGCCTAGCATGAAAATCAGTACTGGAGAATAATATCGTTATAGAAGTACAATCCGATACACTACTGTGTCTCACATGGTCGGGCCAGTGCCCGACCATGTGAGACATTTTCGATCCGATGGACTCAGTAGTCCATCGGATCGAAAGTGTCACGGACAGACAGACGAATTTCACCATTGCCGGTCGCGCGTGACGATCGGGCCGATTCGATGGTGAATGGTAGCGGTTATGGTAACTAAAAGTGCTATAAGGCTTTTGCTTGTGACTGTACTGTACTCTAATATGCTAAAACTTTGGGTGTCTTTAGTTCAAGTTTCAATAATCCCTTACATTTAGATTTTAAGAGCAACAGAACGTTACATTCCATTTAACTCTATGGAAGCCTGTTTCAGAGAATTAAATAATTTACCAATGTACGAGTATATTATTTGTAAAAACAAATGAACTTTAGTAGAATGTTTTAGTATTACTTCATATTGATTTGTATGTATCTCACATAAGTGAATTGTATGTTTCTTTGTGGGAAATAAAATAATCTTTAAACTGATTTATGGATTTAAGTTTTATTGCACATCAGAACTATGTACAAAAAGTGGTCTTAACGCCTGAGGCCATTCTCTACCAGTCATACCCTTGGGCAAAGTAGAAAAAAGTTAAAAACGCTTGGTAATACCAAACAGGTAATCTGTTTACTCATTAAAGCAATAACAGACGATTTGTGCAACCCCTTATTTATCCTGCCGTTTATGAAACCAAAATCAAGTTTTTGACCTGAAAACCGCTCGCTCTTGCATCAAGCTACCTTCATTTCAATAGAGTCTCTAATAACATCAAAGCCCCATTGTTTTAGTTTAATCGAAACCGAGTCGGATCCGATTCTGTTCGATTGCCCCCTCGATAATAGGTTTTCGGTTATTGTCTAGAAATGAGGCTGTCGCCGCCATTGTTAAAAGACCAATCTTAGTTTACGAAATGTTATCTTGGTTGAGATTATGGTGTTTGAACACATTTTTATCTGAAAACTCAAGTTAGTTTATAAACAATATATTTAAGTACGAGTATTCATTTTTGATAATATAGTCTTTATTTGGTTAGGCGGTAATTAGACGTGTGCTGTGCGTTGTGACGTTGTCCAAATACTTTCTTCGGACATCAAATATTTTTGTATTCACTTTATTTCATGAATACCTTTCGTATTATTTGTTAGCAATACTAACGTGATATTTATTTATTTGTTTCAGGTAAGAGAACCCTACATTCAACACTACAAAATTGGTTAAACCTAGTGTTAGTCATGTGTCGGTACAACGTTGGTAAGTATGTCGACAACTGTATTATTAAATAAGTTAGAGAGATCATGAGTCTGGATCATTTACATCATCAATCAACATAAAAATGAATGCACTTCAAACTAGCGTTATGGTACTGAACTGATTAAGCAATAGCATTCTGTGTGTTCATATCTTCTTATGACGTTATTTCTTCCTTCTGCACTATTTTAGACTACAAAATGTGCTATGTTTCAAAACTCATTGACCATCAATGCTGACAGGCAGTTGAAGCAGATGTTGATCGACGATAAACAAACAGTTAACACACAATTACAAGACGTAAGCATAAATAACTACGCAACCCCGTGACGCGTACGCTTGTAAGGCTGTGTGCACATACCATAATTATACATCTTCAGGAAAGTGGTCAGGTTAATACGTATTGGCTCTCAGCATTAAAGGGCATTCTGCCTATTTACTCAGTCCCACTGAAATTTTAGTCTGCTTTTACATTGTGACCCGTACATACCCCACATTTGTATATGATTGATAAATAAAACATATGATGAGGATGACGAATTCCCAGATATAATACTTAAAATTTAAATGATTTTCACTCTTTACTTAAAATATCCAAATGGTGTTGTTTACAAAAGACTTAGCTGGCAGCGAATTCGTTTCATAAGTGACATGAATGAAGGTAGAATACAAAAATATTTCTTATGACAGTTCGCCCAACCCCGAACCGTCTTGAACGTGATGCTTGTTCCTTAGTTCTTCTTCTGTCATTGAAATGCGATCATTCTTTTTTTTTGTATTATCTGCTCTTGATGTTGACTGTTTATTACACACACCCCAAAATTCTGGGCATGTGCGTACATCCTACGAACCTGTAGCTATGTATCTAGGTTATCACGCTCACGTGGCGTTCTTCACGGCTGGCCGGCGTGACGAAACGCATCCCTCGCGCCAACGCCTCGCTGACGATCTTTTTATAGCGGCACCCCCTCAGACGAAGGTCCCTGGTCAGTATCGCGACGGGGTCCGGTCTATCGATATCTCTTTCGAAATTGACACGCGAAAATACGGTGACGCGGTGTGAACTAGCGCTTGGATTACGGTTTCGTTTCGGTGTGACGGTGACACCGTTGAGGCTTTCGGTATTTTGTTGTTATCAGTGAAATACGGAAGATTCAGCAATTGGCTTTTACATATGAATAAAATGGCAGCTTAATTAGCATCGGACTAATCATACATTTCTTAATTAACTAATTTAATGGAGACGCTATTATTAAGTAGCAATTTGCTGATGTATTCATATTACACAACGCATATTAAGTAACTTAAATTTTTAAGCATTAAAAATGCAATTTTTTTTACAATGTAAAATTAATAAACACTTAAAGAAAAATGGACTTCCCGTCCCGCATGTGGCAGTCCGTTTTTCTTTGTGTGTTTTAATTTCACAATGCATATTTCTTTATTATTTTAAAACACACTACTATTTCTGACTTATTTCATACTCGTATTATGAAGAAATCAACGTAGTAAATGCTTAAAATACCACGAAAGCTTTACAAATTAACCAGTAACCATCTACAGAGGTCTCTTTTAATTTTATATTTGCTAAATTTAATGAAAAATATGTGGCAATCACAAATATTTAAATAAATAAGACCTTCATAGAATGGAAAATAAATAATCCAAAAGTTTAACTATTCGACAGAGTATTTGCATTGGTATTTTAAGGCAACTGATGTCTCCTGACAAACTTCATAATATAGATTGAAAAGGCCCTTTGTTTCAGGACTGACAATGCAATCCGCATTTATATCGATAAGGTTACAGTCGCGTGCGACACGAACAAACAAACTCACCGACTGACATGCATTGTTTTAAAGTTCATTTTTTATCACTCTCAACAATGCTAAACTAAGGTACCTACTTACCAAATAGTACTTAGTTTAGCATTATTACAGGAATCCATTTTTAGATCTCCCTAAGAGAAAGGCTTTACATGTTCTGTTTATGTGATTGCAATCAACAATTTATAATGTAAGGTTAAAAGTAAAAAAAGTGTTAATAACCATTTGATGATGACATGAAATTAAACGAAATTTGCATTGGTAATGCTAAAAAATAAAGTAACTTAGATGATTATGATATTTATTAAAAGAAACAAGTACTAGTAACAAGTGACGTACACTTGCTTGCAAAACGTATGATTATAGTGAGTAAGATTATAGTTCATATTGGGTCCCTTTAATTCTATTATTTTCATTCTATGAAGCATAATTATTTATAAACGTTACCTTGACTTTAGAAAAGGCACCTTTATAAAAGACTAGCGGCCGACTTTAGTTTTTTGCCAACGAGTTTCTTACAAATTTGCAACCCCTATTTTATCCCCTTGGGGGTAGAATTTATAGAAATCCTTTCTTAGCGGATGCCTGTCATAACATCAAAACCTACATGCATGCAAAATCTCAGCCCGATCTGTCATCAGTCATGTCATCAGTGGATTGGGCTGAGTTTTGTTAGATTACTTTGTCAGTCAGTGACCTTTTTGTTTTATTTAGATATGACAGGAGTTGAAAAGTAAATAAGGTCCAACTCAGACAGTGCAATTTAGCCTAAATATTTAAGCGGTTTCTTGAGAACCGACGTGGAATCGATTCGATTAGTAATTAAACGTATCGATTGTACCCGTGTTCACGTGTTGAACTGCCTTAAAGTATTGGAGGGTCACGGTTGTACGTATGAACGTCATTCCGTCCGTCCGATGTTTGCATTTGATAGTAACATAGTTATAGAAGGCTTGGCTTCTTGCAATATTGATACTGTTTTTACGTTAGGCAAATTTCACCAGAAGATGTTATGACAACACACGCCCTTAATGTTATTAAAAAAAACTACGTATTAGGTTTATATGAAATCGATATCCTTCATACTTAACTCGAATACTTTAAATCTTAGCTACGTTTCTTACTGTCTGGCACATCTCAAAACAATGGCGGCAATGGTGAGAGAAGTAAGGTCAACGACTTTACAACTGCCAACTCTTCCCTGTAATCTTGAACGGGGGCTCGTTTCTTTGACCGCATTTGTAATTGTAATTTTTATAGCGATTTGGATAGTGGTAGATATAAACACTTATTAAAGGCTGAATTTTAAAGTACCAATACATTTAAAGCGAACCAGAAACTTTAGTTCGAAAAACGAGAAACAGACGCTGTAACAATGTCCAATAAATTTGGTCTTTCCTCGGTCTTAAGTTTCAACTTGCAATAAATTTAAGCAGTTCAGACGAAGGTGGTCTGTTTAAAATTCATCTCAGACGCGCTCTCTGCGCATGCCTGGAATACTAGAAGGGGATTAGCTCTCACGACATGGGAAACTATGTTTGTTTAGGTGACGTGGAGGAACGAGGTATTACCGAATAATGCGCTACCTATTGCGTTTTAAGGTTCTTGTTAGGAAAATGGGCTTAGTAGCAAAACAAACGGTAGCTTGATGATTTTATTGAAGCTGATTATATTGGCCGATGAATGTTTTATTGAAGTAGTAAGCGTATTTTTTTTGGAAAGAATGTCTGCGTGATAAAATTGATCATAACTTAACGCTCTTGATGAACACGCTATGTTGACTTTTCCCTTTGCTATCTCCTAGCTTGTTAAACAACGTTTGTATGAGACTCTTCTTTATCTAACAATGTAGACATGATAAATTTCTTGATGATGTTTAGTACCTACCTATCAACGAAGACACGCTGAGCACATAGTAGTAAATTTTGACTGCCGCGTTGGTGTAGTGGCAAAGTTTCTGCCTTACATCCGAGAGGTCCTGGGTTCGAATACCAGGTCGAGCCAAAATTGTTTCTGAGATTTTTTCTCATGAATTTCTCCAAAAACAGCTCGGAGTCGGGAAGTTAGCGGTGTAACACCCCCGTGCCTCAGAAAGCACGTTAAGCCGTTGGTCCTGCGCCTGATCTCACTCCGGTCATGTCGGAGTTCCGTCTCACCGAGAGAGTGATGGAACAGTGAGTGCACCTGTGTATTGCGCTCACACTTGTGCACTATAATTCTCCTGCGCAGTTGGCTGATCTATTTTGAGATTGGCCGCCATGGTCGAAATCGGCCAGAAGGACTATTATTATTATTATTATGTCGGTCATTTCCAATCTCGGGACCACAGGGTCCCGGACCTTTGGAAGGCATGCGTGGGGCCGAAGCCAACACGCAGAGGCCCGTTAGACACTTTAATCAAAATGAAGTGTGACACGGCCGGCGATTATCCCTGTATGCACTATGTGAGTATACCCAAGGACAACCCCCGGTTAGTGTAGGACTATTGCAAGGTATGGTGAAATAATACTAGGTTATGGGTTTAAGAGCTGTGGATAAGGTAACTGGGACTATGGATGGAGAGACTACGGGACACCTGCCTGGTTCATAGCCTCGGCTGAAAAAATTGGCAGGTGGTGACTCGCCGACAACTAAATGCCCCCCCCCTGGCGCCGTGGGTCGTCTAGACCGGACTGAGGGGCAACACTAGCGTTATCGGCTGGAGGTAGAGAAGTGGTTCTGGACTTTCAACGACAATCACTTGCTTCCCTGGTGGTCCGGCATCATGTGCCCACTCGCCACTTACGAACCACATCCACCTTCGAGCATCACGCTCTCGCGACTCCACTCTGGCCGGCCGGTGAAGGCAAGCCAGAGGCGAGAGACCTGCAGGCACTCTTGGGTTCCACTTCGGCAGAGCCGAAGACGAGGGCCTTAACCGACTCTCAGGAGCACTCGGATTAACGACTGACCCCGTGGTGTCGCTACTCACCACAGCTCGCCACAAAGCTGCCCTGCGGGGTTTATTATTATTATTATTAGTAAATTTTGACATATTACAAGTTTAATATGTGTATACTTGTTTACATGAACAACTCAAACCTAATTTAATATTGATAATGTATATATACTGCTAATCAAACGTGATGTCAATGAGGTCTCGTAAATATTTGACTGCTAATAATGTGCTTGATAAGGCACTGTCATATTGAATTTGCGCGAGTGAAATACGTAACAGTATTTGTTCAAATACAGATTTTAATCAAAGAACATTTTCATACGGTTGTCGTTTGTTAAAAATACGTAATGTTCCTTAAGTTAATTTTTGTACTATAAACTATATCGTTTACTTTAAACTTTATTTCAAATTTCAATGGTGTAGGTAATTCATCATATTAGCGTATTTAAATTACTGCTTGGCATCTCTACATTACACCGATGTAATGTTAAAAAAAACTTTAGTATACAGTATGGGAATCAGCATTTTACAGTACAGGAAGAACAGGGTAAGTGTAGTTTACTTGATAAAGGTTTTTTGAATATCCTCGGTTTACTTCCATCAAATCATTAAGTGGTATTCTGTTTCAAATTAAAAGTTTCCTTAATTTTTTACAATCGCTTTTAGGTCATGTTTTAACATTGTTGTTAAAATGGCGTAACATTAATTTCTAATCTTGCTGTTTAACGTCAACTACGGTATTGTTTAGATTTGTGTCAAAGTAAGTAGGGTTGACAAAAGTTTAGAAAACACAATAATTTAACGAGCTTATCTTATATTTCAATATGTACCAAAAATTACTTGACCTCATAAATGTTTGAGTATGGATTCTATCTCATTCGACTTCTGTCGATGATTTTTTTAACTAACTTTGTAAAATTATAGGTAGTGCAAAAACTTGGTAAAGTATTGCAAATCCATATCAAATATTCTTATGATCATACATATTTAGCCTTTGTATCTAGTTCTCGTGGTACTCTGTTTTTGGTTCACACATTCGATTTCGCTATCTATCTTCTCTGCCGGTTATTTCAAACATTATTAAGTAGTGGAAACCCTACTTATCAACTGTCACCATTCAATATATTAGTCAGTATTTAATTGGTCCTCGATACAATGACATATTTTGTGATTCTGTGAATTAACGATACAGTTAAATTGTGTGCGTTATTTAAAAATCGTGCGGGATTAATGTAGTGAGGCGCAATGCCATTTAAAAAAAAAGACTAATCAATCTTATTGCAATCAGCTGAAATGGCAGTGCTTACATTTTATTATTTGCTTCAATAGGAAATATTAAAAGAACGTTAAGTAATGTAGCGTCTCCATTGAAATTCTATTTCAAATTAATCTTTATTTAAATAACCGAAAGCCTCATCGTCCAGTGATTACACGGCTACGCAAGTGAAATCATCTCACGAAAAAAATACAAATACTCTAAAATTCATCCTATTAGGAGTTTTTCGTTCGAAGTGCCAGTTGGTACACTTTGTGAGAGGAGTACTATAAGTTCAGTAGTGAATTCAAAACGGTCAATAGGCGATCAAAAGGACAGCGTTGTATTTGGTATAAACTTCACAACTATCCGACTAAAGAACTCAGACGTCGCTACATCAAAGAACACCGTCATCTCCTGGCCATCTCTTGGCCAAGCTACAGTGCCATCTATTGGCTAAAGTCTTATCGTAAGCGGTCGGGCGTCAGCCCGCTACAACCGGCAAGATAAACCCGCAAACCATGCGTCACCGCGTGCTGCCGCTGCTGGCGCCGGTGTTCCTCTCCAAGCTGTGGCGCAGGCGGCGGCGCGCCAAGGCCATCGAGAAGTTCCATGGGGTAATGTGGTTTATCACTGATAAGACGGCGATGC
Organism: Pyrausta despicata; assembly: GCA_963921415.1. Taxonomy (NCBI): domain Eukaryota; kingdom Metazoa; phylum Arthropoda; class Insecta; order Lepidoptera; family Crambidae; genus Pyrausta; species Pyrausta despicata. Next base: position 8,383,359 of record OY992870.1, on the reverse strand, counting down.
CATTTCTTTACCAATGTACGGCGCTGTTTCTTGACCAGTAATCAGCGCCATCTCTTGGCCAAGCTACGACTTCATCTTTTGGCCAAGGTATGGTGGCACCTCTTCATCAAATTTTGTTTAAGTACAGCGTCATTCCTTAAACAAGCTACAGTGCTTTATATTGGCAAACCCACAGTGCCACCTATTGTCAAAAGTATCAAGTGTCAGTCGTCTGTGGGGTCCGCTTGTGTTATATAATTTTCTGGCTTAAATAATTCGGAATGTCTGTACCAAACCTAACGAAACTACAAGAATTTTATCCTGACACCCTTCTCTGAAAGACATTGCTAACATACTCGTATTTAGTTCAGCTCGTTCTATCACGCTCGCTCGCATTTAGTGATGTAAAAGCCTCGAGGCGACCAGTTTATTAATAAAGCTTCGAGGCGAATGACAAGACTCGGTGAGCTCGGGAGGCTCGAAGTCCCGAAACCTAGCCGAGCTGCGAACCCTATGAGCCATGAGCCCGAACCTTCAAAAGAGCTCGAGCCTTCAAAAGAGCCTCCTAAAATTATAATTTTAAAAACAAAAACTTGCCTGCCTAAAAAGTATGAAAAAATCGAAGATAGCGGCTAACTTTTTTGTTTTTGGCCCGATTTTGATGAAACTCGATTTTCGGTAATATTTTTTTTTTGTAACATAGGGTCTAGTTGAGGGTATTAAACGATAGGGATTTATCAGAATTATTCAAAAATATATAAGTTGTTATGATAACTAAAATTATTAAAATAAAAAATAAGTTTCAAAACTAAGACTACTCAAAAGTATGAAACAAGATTCATATTGATGTTCAGATGACAGCCGATGAAACTCGAGCTCTGAAAAAGACTCCCGAGTCGGCGAGCGCCATACAAACGAGCCGAGCCCTGTAAGCGAAACAGAGCTCTAGGCAAAAAGACTCGGTCGCCTCAAGCCTTGTACATCACTACTCACACTGACTTGCAGGCATGAGTGATAGAGTAAGGTAGAGCAGAAAATACGGAAGCCAATTTCTAGAGTACGCCCTCTGGGATCCCGTAAGCCATTTACCGGTCATTCCCGCCTGTGATTTATCCCGTAACATAAACTCAGTGCCTTGGCACAGCTCCCCAGGTGCCACCGGGCTGGTGCCCTTGTAATAACCCTATTTTATGGTTACGTGCAAAATGTGACTTAACGTTTCAGGACAATGACTCCTCCTAAACTAGGTGCAAAGAATTAAATCCTATCTAGAAACCTGACATTAAAAATTAACGAATGAATGAATTTGATGTTTGTGAAGATGAAACCACAACTTGTCTATTGCAATTTTGTACTTGCATAATTACCTGTGTTGCGATTTTGTAGATATTGTCTCATAACTCTTCTAATTTTCTCTTATCAGAGACCGCGCAATCTTAATGTAGACAAAAAAGAACGTAATTAACTGCCTTCCATACGATCAGAGTTCGGAAACAATCTATTTAGATCAAAAGAGCGATATCTCTTCATACCATTGGTCCTTTGAGAGTTTTCTTATCCGTGGTTTAGGGAGGCATCAACCCCAAAGTGTTTGGTCGTTCCCGATTCTTCGTGAGTGATGGATGAATTTGTAAGCCTCTTATGGTAAGAGGCTTACGAATTTCAAAGATCTCGAAAGACCATGCCATCTCTAGAACGGTTCTATGATATGATAAAGAAAGTTCAATTCACAATAAATAGCAGTAAAATAATAAGGAAAATTCGGAGGAATTATTTACAATCGAGTGGCAAATCCTTCATTTGGAAAACTTCCGACACGTTTGCTTCTCCTTCTTCCATTCATAAATATTCACTCGGATTGTTTTACCTTACAATTGTCAAAGGTTTATGAACCTTTCAGCCACCGTGCCATCGCATATTAAAAGAACAACGTTTTATTCATATCGAAACCTTATTGATTTTTTCCTTCCTTTTACTAAATAGAAATAAATTGATAGATTTCAGTTAGCTTGTTGAGATTCATTGATTCAAAATGATCTATTGTACTGATTTTCACTCCAATTTCCTCAATTTCTAAAGGAAGCACTATACTTAAACCTGCAACGATATTTCGGAGTTTCAATTTGAAAACAAAGAAACACTTCCTTGTCTGCCCAGGCATAGAAACCTTATTGCATAATCCAAATGATTGGGTTACCCTAATTTAATAGATCCCAACTGTGCGATATGCCCTAAATATCCATTGTTATCGGTGGGTCTATTTTTGGACCGCGAACGTAAAAAAAGTATTACGTAGCATACGCTGAGTTCGGTCACGAAATACGTAAGCGACTAACTCTTTCGACCTTGGATTTATCAAAACATTATTTTACGGTAAAACACCAAGTAGAAAATCTGAAACGTTTTACTGTTGATTTCCTTATGACGGGCTACTGAATGAAATATACGTTTCTGTTGCGTAGAATGTATCGATTTTCAGATATGAATTTTGTGTCGACTTGTGGAACGTGTTGTTCGAGTACAATAGAGCGAGTCTTTATATTTATAGTCACCTATAAACTCTCGTTACTTGCATGGTAACATCAAAGACCTTCCCCTGGAAGACTGTACAAGAATTTTCTAATAAATCGGTTGCCCGTTCATATCGATTCCGCGACCTGGCGTCTGTCAATCTTACCGATGGAGGGCTATGGTCATATATACTAACTCTGGGCGTTGACTACAGCCTACTTGGTCTTATTATGTTCACTACTTGTTACAAGCGGCCTTGTTAAAACTAGGTGTTTAATCCTAACTAAATCATATTTATGTCCATCTTGTAGGTGGAACACCATCTATTTTAAAGTTACTTGCATCAATCTAATTGTTTTTTTTCCGTAATTTTCCAGAGTCACTCGGACAAGGTGAAGTCGTCGTCGGTGAAGATGGGCGCGGGCGGCGGCTCGTCGGAGGGGGGCAGCACGAGGGTGTCGTCCCGCTCGCGCGCCTCCGAGGAGCCACACATCGGTCAGTATACATTTCGCCCCATATTAAGAGAACGCTGGATGACAGGTGTTTGCGCCTGGGAGCATACGCTATTACGCTTGCTCGTGACACGAAAAAAAATTTTTTTGGTTAATTTGAAATAAGATAAGAAAGTCGTGAGCGAAAAGTAAATTAGGAAGATAGCAACAGATGTGTTGTATTTCCTTGGTTTAGAGGCATGATTTCATATGTTACGATAATGGCTCTTACTTAAACGAATTTATTGATTGACGAAGGACATTCAGATCTTAGCTATACAGGAATAATACAACAGTTTTTAGTCAGCCAATGAAAACTTGGTTTGAATAGTACATATTCCGTCATTAACGCTCCTATTCATGGTCGAAGCCATTTAAGAGATAAGGTTGAAGAGTTATTAAGCTATGATAACCAGAACATAAGTAATCAAAACATTCTATCTCTTTCCAGGAAAGTACAAGTTACTAAAGACGATCGGCAAAGGCAACTTCGCGAAGGTGAAGTTGGCCAAGCACGTGCCCACCGGCAAGGAGGTCGCTATCAAGATCATCGACAAGACGCAGCTCAACCCTGGCTCCCTGCAGAAACTCTTCCGAGAGGTAAGCACTGATGTGTAGCTCAAGAGAGTTGCAAACCGACATATAGCTCTGCCTATGCAAAGCGAAAGCAATCATGATCATCGACAAGACGCAGCTCAACCCCGGCTCCCTGCAAAAACTCTTCTGAGGGGTAAGCACTGATGTGTTGTAGCTCAAGAGACTTGCATACCGTCATATAGCTCTGCCTATGTAAAGCGAAAGCAATCATGATCATCGACCAGACGCAGCTCAACCCCGGCTAGGTAGCCAGAAACTCTTCCGAGAGGTAAGCACTGATGTGTAGCTCAAGAGAGTTGCAGATCGACATACAGCTCTGCCTATGCAAAGCGAAAGCAATCATGATCATCGACAAGACGAAGCTCAATCCCGGCTGCCTGCAGAAACTCTTCAGAGAGGCAAGGACCTTAAACGCGTAAACACCTACATTTACAGTATATAAGATTTGCCCGGCTGGATATCGTAACAAAAAACCCCGTTATAACTGAAGGGTGTTGTTGTGCCCGTAAACCTGAACAACTTTCGCTAAGAAACCTAGGTCGAAATATCAAAAAATCTTTTGGCTCTCCCATAGTAAATCGATCAGCTGATTGGCAATTATGTATGGGAGAGCCAAAAGATTTTTTGATATTTCGACCTAGGTTTCTTAGCGAAAGTTGTTCAGGTTTACGGGCACAACAACACCCTTCAGTTATAACGGGGTTTTTTGTTACGATATCCAGCCGGGCAAATCTTATATACTGTAAATGTAGGTGTTTACGCGTTTAAGGTCCGTGTCCATGATTGAACCGATATGCCTCACCTTCCGTTTTGTACACTGTGGCCCTGTCTATCTATCGAATGCTTCCGATTAGTGCAACTCTCATGTAATTCGTGAGAAACACTTTTTGTAACCATCGAAAGAAACCCTTATTTAAAATATTCTTGCTGATCCAAGCTGTTCAGTCAAAAGGTTCTCCAAAAGGTCAAAAGGTTAACCATTTTAGCAAATTTTTATCATCATTTAAGATGTTAAATCAATGTTTGTTTGTTTGTCTTCAGGTGCGGATAATGAAGATGCTGGACCACCCGAACATCGTAAAGCTGTTCCAGGTCATCGAGACCGAGAAGACGCTCTACCTCGTCATGGAATACGCTTCAGGAGGAGAGGTCACTAACCTTTACTATTATTTGTCTATATTTTAATAAGAACAACATAACTATACTTCGATAAGGTTTACATTTAACTATAAAGTCAAGGAACTGAACCCAAGCCAATCACGTTTTATTTGTTTACTTGCTGACCCGGCAAACGTTGTTTGCCATATAAATTATTGTGGACAACCCCTATCAACAAGGGATATGAAAAATATATGTTGGCCGATTCTCAGTCCCACTCAATTTGCTCACAAAATTTCACGAGTATCCGTCCAGCCGTTTCGGAGGATTACTTAAACGAACATTGTGACAGAAGAATTTAATATATATATATAGAATTATATTGTGCTATGCAGACATTTGGTCACAATATCACCTGAAAGTAAGGTCGAGGACGATGGATCATGTCTGTCCAGAAACCGCCTGTTCACTCTTTTCTTGAAAATATCCAAGTTATATTCTAAGAAGAACGCTTCAAGTGGTAGTAAATGTAGTTTAAAGTTTGCTTTTAATCAGCTAGCCTTTGAAAGCACTTTGGTTGCCACTGTTTTTTCCACTTCTATCATTATCGTACAATAAATATGCAAAGTAACTCAATTGAGTACCTACTTTCAACTACAATCCATTTGTTTAGTATTTTTTTGCGTTTACAACGCTATTTTTAATTTCGAAAAGCGGACCGATGAATGGAGCCGAAAAAGAATTTAAGTCTTATGTCTTTACAATCCATTTGCAAGTGAGCAGGCTATTAGAAGAATTAAAGAATTGATTTTAACAAAAATAAATATACTGCATTGTTGATACCACTTATATATTATAAGTGTTTATTGAAAATGAGAAATATGTAGATTTAATGCGTTGATAGTTTCAATATAAAAAGGATGTCTTTACATTTACCTTCTAATTTAGTCGCAACTCAAATATAATGAGATTAGTCTATGAAGCGTGGGCTCCACCAAACGGGTTTATGAATTTGTCAAAATGTCAAGTTATTCTCGATAAACCCGTTTGATCGAATCCACGCTGAGTATTCTCTAAATACGTGCCCGGGAGTCTACGTGAACTAACTCATTGGATGTTTGTTCACGACTAGTCGCGGGCGCGGTCGCGAAATATCAAACATATGGAGTGATGTCAAAGTGGTCACGTACGAAACGCACGTGCGGACTAACTAGAGAGCTCGCGCCCCCGCCGGCGCGTTCCTATGTGAACAAGAACTATGCTACTTATAAAACTAAATTACTGTAATGTCTCCATTCAATTGCCAATTCATGACGACCGCTTGGTGCAGTGGTCCACATGTCGGACTTCTAATACCAAGGGTCGCGGGTTCGATCTCAGCACAGTACAAGCATAAGTGTGCATGAGCATGTGTGTTTGTACTGGTCTGGGTGTTTTTTATGTATAATATTTTACAAAGAAAGTATTTAATTATATTTATCCGTTGTCTAGTACCCATAACACAAGCCTCGTAGCTTAATTTGGGACTAGAGAATTGGTATGATTGTTGTGAAATATTTATTTATTTAATTCCAGGTGTTCGACTACCTGGTGCTGCACGGGCGCATGAAGGAGAAGGAGGCGCGCGCCAAGTTCCGGCAGATCGTGTCCGCCGTGCAGTACTGCCACCAGAAGCGGATCATTCACAGGGATCTCAAGGTGAGCTGTGGTGTTGTTATTGTTGAACTTGTTTCAATGTCAATTCCGTTAAAAGTCGCGCCAAATAAAAAGAACTCTGGACGGGAGGAGTTTGCGCACGGGAACTGTCGCTATCTCGCTCGCTCGCGGCGGGATCCCACGCAGTACCAGCAATAAGACACGTGTATCGTTTAGGGCGCGAGTGCCCGTCAGCATTCTTTTTGTTTAGAGCTGTCTTTGATGTGATTGAGAGTTTAATTGAAAGGTCCCTTAAAATTGTTGATACAGTGACGTGTGTTACGCGTTAAAAAAGCATAATTTTGACATAACTTGCCAAGGTCTCGGTGGAGGTGATACTTTTGGCGCGGTTCGATAGGTGTACAGGATAAATTTTGCCACATAAAGTAGTATTTTCTAGTGGTATTTTCTATAAATATTTTTAATTACCTTTGATTTGACACAAAGTTTGACATTTCAGGCGGAAAACCTCCTGCTCGACGGCGAGATGAACATCAAGATCGCGGACTTCGGGTTCTCGAACGAGTTCACGCCGGGCGCCAAGCTCGACACCTTCTGCGGTTCGCCGCCCTACGCCGCGCCGGAGCTGTTCCAAGGTACAATCTTTGCTGCAATAGATTTAGAGTTAGGAAGCTAAAGAGAATCGCTTCCTGCTTACCGACAGGGTATTATGGTCGATGACCAAGGTCGGATTGACATCATCTTGAGTCGTCTATCTATATGATTCTAGATTCTATTATATCGCGGTTTATGTCCGGTAGTAAGCTAACTAGCGCCATCTAGCCTATGGAGCCGTATCAGCGCTAGCTGTCGTGCTTGCCACCGCCAGGTGTGCGCTTGTGATGGCGAACGGTAGAGGTAACGCCACGCAATGTACAAACGGCTAACAGTGTACAACGGCTAACTCGACGCTTGGAAGAGTTTTTGCATGACAAGTTACCATTTCAAATACTTTTGAGCGCTATTCTTGGCCTTTTTACCCGACTTCGGTGAATTAAAAAGGAGCGTTATGAGTATTCGTTGTTCGTAAAGCGAAAATCATTTTGAGACCTAAACCTTGCGTGTGATTGGTTTCGAAGGAAATAGTCAGAATAAAAGTTTTGCTTGTGACAAATCAACTGTCTGAGACGGAGATCGAACCCGCGTCTATGTGAATCCGGCCCGTGTGCCTGAACTTAAATACCGTTTGTATATTTCAGGCAAGAAATACGACGGTCCTGAAGTGGACGTGTGGTCACTGGGTGTGATACTGTATACCTTAGTATCGGGGTCGCTGCCTTTTGACGGGTCCACCCTTCGAGAACTGAGGGAACGCGTGCTAAGGGGAAAGTACAGGTAACGAACTGAGTTGTTGTATGTGGATGATCTTGTTTGATTAATGTCTCCCGTAGTCTATCGTTTTTGGGTGTGCTAGCTAGATTCAGAAGCAAGCTCTTTAAGACTGGCCTTAATAACTTGTCGACGTTTGGTCGCTTGTGGTAGTGCTTTGGTAGTGATACCAAAGTACAGTAACCTAAATCGTTGGGATGGGTGACCATTCCGACCATATAATTGACTTCTACTTATAAGCATCTCCGTGCTTCGGAAGGCACCTATAGATGTTGGTGCCGGTTAATATCGATAGATACGAGTCGTTTCAGCCTGGTCAGAGGCTCTTGGGTTGTCTTATAACATCGGCCAAAAAGGGGTTGGTCACCTTACACACACCTCTCCACCAACCCGCAATGAGCCCGCGTGGTGGAGCATGGCTTGGAGCACCTCATAGTTGAGGTGAGACCTGTGCCCAGTTGTGGGACATTTCAGTTATCTAACAACCAACAGCATATTAATCTTATATATTAAAATGTTTTGATGTTCGTTAGTCTCGCTAAGCTGTTGGTCCCGGTTAATATCGATAGATATTAGTCGTTAAGTCTTGTCGGAGGCCTTTGGGCGGCTTAATAACATCTGACAGTAAGGTTGGTCACTTACCTTACACACACCCCTCCACCAATCCCGCACAATCACGCACTGAGCCCACGTGGTGGAGTATGGCTCGCACCACCTCATAGTTGAGGTGAGGCCTGTGCCCAGCAGTGCAGCAGTGGGACGTATATAGGCTGATGATGAGTCTCGCTAAAACTCGAGAACCGCTGAACCGATTTTGCAATGGTTTAAACGGTGAGAAAATATGTAAAAAAAATGGTTGCCTGTAAAGTCGGTTTTACGGGCGAAGATTTTACGTCACACCGATCATGTTTGAGTGGGAGAGAGACGCAAGACATTCGCCGGTCCGGCAGGCCTCTCTCTCGTTCGGTGACTCATCGTTACGTTACCGGGCGTTACACTTTTTCATGGGTGACACCGAGCCGCAACCTAATTTAAGACGTTGTCACGTCAAAATGCGAGAACAGCGGGCGGGTTAGCGTCTAGTTTGTAATAATGACAGTCCCGGAAAGTTAAAACTTTCATTTTATCTCCTTCCAGAATACCATTCTACATGTCGACCGACTGCGAGAACTTGTTGAAAAAATTCCTAGTACTGAACCCGGCGAAGCGCGCGTCGCTGGAGAGCATCATGCGCGACAAGTGGATGAACACGGGCTACGAGGACGACGAGCTGCGGCCCTACGTCGAGCCGCAGCAGGACTTCAAGGACCACAAGCGGATAGGTGAGTCGCTCAGTGAGTTTTACACAACTGTATACCTTTTTTGTAGCTTACTCTATACCAATTTGGGCACGATTTTTCAATAGACCGATAGCGGTAACAGTGCGATGAAATTTCAAGATGGCTGCTGGATTTGATTATGCTGAATGTCATCTTAAATTCGGTCAGCTTATATAACAGTCCAACTATTTATCCGACTATTGATGAATCAGTGGGGTCAGCACGTACATTGTAATGTAATCGTATATTCCAAACGTCAGGAACTGACAGTTTCGCCATGCAAATTGACAAATTAACAATAGGTAAACGCTACGAATACGTTACGTTAGTTGTTCGTGCTCACCCCATAGCCCTTACTTAGCGTAAGAATTGAGTGGATATCTGATAAAGATGAATGGGATATTTGTTGGAAAGTTGTTTCCGCAAATCACACTTTAAAGTAATGCGCTCTTATTAGTCGTATGATGAACTTTTACTTACGTCTTCCGTTTAATGAAGTACTTTCTGAGATTCCGCTATCACAATCGTCACAAAATTATTGTGGAATTGCATGATTTTGACGGAATTAACGAAATCACAAACCGGGCAATGCAGTAATGATTTTGATACGATTGCGGCACGGGAATTAGCCTTTTTTTAACGCGAGTAAATGCTATATATTCTTTCACCCTTATTGCTACTCTATTGGATATAAGCTTGATGAAAATACTATTGTTATAAAAAGTTATGACCCGACAAATAGACATGTGTGATTCGTGTAATATTACGAGTACAACTGTGATATCACGAGATCGGGTAATGCAACATAACTTACACAATAATATTTATGCGTTATTCGTCACACGTCATTTAAATGGCAAGTGTAGTGTCTCATTCGTTCTTATGTATTTTTTGTTTTGTCTCGCTCGACAAAGGTTCTCACAGTGAATCAGGTATTTTTTAGCCATAGTAAAGCTTGTATCTTTAATTTTATTTTTAAAAAAAATGAAAATTTTAAACTTTGAGATCGCATGCTAAAAATTGTTTTTTAAAGGTATTCCAATAAATTTTCGCAGCATCCTTTTGGATGCCTTTTTAATTTACATTTAGTGTTAGTATCGAGATATCCGCAATAATATGATCTAGTAACATTGTGATGTTCAGAATTTTTAATAAATTTCGGTAGTAATGAGTAATGTTGCATTACAAATTGGTGTCCCGTTTCGCGCATGTCTACCCAATCGCCAGCTGGAGACGTGAAGCACACAGGTCAGTTAACAGGTTAAATGTAGTCGGCCATTATTGAAATTAATTAATGTCAAAAATCAACGATACATACAGTGCACTCGGTAAAGAGAACCGACCTCATGGCGGTCAAGTTTGCAGTAGATAATGTATTTTTTTGTAATTTATAAAAAGAGGATAGGTTTTGAAGGTGTTTTTTATTACCGTGTGTAAATTAAAAAGTTTTTAAAAATAATATGTTGGCTCCTCAAGTATAAGTACGGAATCGAAATGATATTCAACATTAAAAGTAAAAACCCTATTAAAAATAAATATTTTAAACTTATACGCTAGCAAAAGAATATAATACCACGGCTACCTAGTGGAAGTTTTAGCGACTCAAAATTATGTTTATAACATATAAATTATATAATAATTATTTCCCTTCCATGCGTACGTCGATTCCATCATATCGGCACAGCACAAGTTGGTACGTTTAGTGGCGACGCGCATCGTATACATTCTTACTACAAATGAACTTGACAGTGTTGAACACTTGTCTGAATATAAGATGGCCTAATCATAATGAGTGACACAAGATATAACACAAGAGCGCTTTCACATCAGGGCGTCAGCAGCGCGACCGCAACGCGACAACAGTGAATTCCTTTAAAAATAAAAACTTTTATTTTCGGACAACATATTTCCATTTGGGTATTAGTACATGTATCAAAAGCTTTTAACTAGTATTAGTACTTAATAACTAATAGTGAGCGAGTTACATTACATAAATGCTCGACAAGCGGACAGTCCCCACTGTCGGCGATGGCCTTTAGGACATTGTTGCGGCTGCCGCGCACTCGCCGTAAAAGCGAGCCAGCTTCCTTGCGCAGGTAGCCGGGAAACTGACGACATCTTGTCTTTGAACGTGGTTGTTTTTTTGTATGAAATTCACAGCCGCGCGCCTGCCGCGCTGCTTAAGTGGCCTAAACGTAAAAGCGTTCTAAAAGAGACATACGTTTCAAGTTAGTCGGATATAATTTAGACGAGTGTTTAACACTACCAAGTTCTTTTGTTGTACGGCTATCAGTTTCTTGCGTTGATTACCTAATCGCTTAATTGAAAATGGCAAAAGTTGATGGCAAATTCAAAATGTCACTTTGCTAATTAGTGTTAAATCAACGTATGCGAAACTGGTCGTTGCTATTTTCGTGCGGATATGTGTAATAAAACATTATTCTGTCTCTTATTTGTAATTTCATATTTTTAAACAAAACAGAAGGTGCTACGATATCTAACACTACCTCAAATATAAATAAATAAATATACAACAACATCACATACCATTGATCTGACTCCGTGGTAAGTAACTTAAGCACTTGTGTTACAGATATCAGAATTAATAGTGGTGTTACAAATAAACTTAAATAAATACATACAACAAACAGCCATGTTCATGCACACAAATGTTTGCACAGGGCGGGGATCGAACCCATGACCATTATACCAAAGTGGTCGTCAAATGCACGTCAAAGTTCAAATCATGAATGGTTTGGCACAATCTTTGTGTAGGTTGACTGTTAGTCAAATGTCAAACGGTTTATAAAAACGCGAGTATAGGTTTATTGATTCTTTTGGAGCCGCGTATTAATCAAGTAATATAATGAGCTGAAAGAAGACAGAATTTTGTTTCATTTTGTGAAAATGTTCGCTTTATAATGTGTCGTGTGAATGTCGTTTCTAAATATTTATGTTGGCACGCATGGAAAATTCAAATAAGTTATGTTTTTATAATTTAAGCTCATATTTGTAAAAATGTGCAGATGACGGCACATCAGAGTAAACACACTTATGCGGTTTAAATACAGGCTATTTTGCCGTAAGTTGATAGTCTGGCGTGCAGACATCTGTACAAAGGAATGATTGTTATGTTTCGTGATAGTACCGTTGATTTTTTTAAACAATCCTTTTATATGACAAAATGTCAAAGGGAATCTATAGCTACTATTATTTTTTCTGGCTATGGCCCTAGTTTTTTTTTAAATCTTTTTGTATCTTGTTATATAGAAATGTCTCTTGTGAGTGCAGTCCTTGGTTTTTTTGCCGCTGGTTGTCATAAATTTTATTGAATGAAAATGAAAAGTTTGTTTCAATTTTTGTGTATTTTTAAAAAAAGTTGTGAAAAAGGCGGTCTTAATGCTAAAAATCATTTTCTGCCAGTCGAACTTTTACGTTATGCAGATTGAGAGAGTATTGGGTACATTGAAAATAAAATGGAATGAGAGAAAACAATAGACAAATTAAAAACAAGATTTCTCTTTTTCCATTCAATAAACGACGACTGTGCTGTGAAGTACTTTTTGCGCCACTTCACCCTGATTTTATGCAATAAAATCTGCCGCATGCCACTCTCTGTAACAAAGACTGCCCTCGCATATATTTTTTTTAATTAAAAAACCACTTTTACTTGAAGTTGCGTGTTTCCTCCGCAGAGGCGCTGGTGTGTCTCGGCTACAACCGGCAAGAGATCGAGTACTCGTTGGCCGAAGCGAAGTACGACGATGTCTTCGCCACGTATCTGCTGTTGGGCAGGAAGAGTACGGATGTAAGTATTGTTTAATTATTTAAAAGGCTCGTTATGCTTAAATATGACAGCTGTCAAGTTGCTTTACTTTACTAATGTTCAAATATGAAACCTTTCCATACATGTTAGATTGGATTAATTTTAAAAACAAACTGTATCGTAGTCGCATCTTTCAATTTTTTTTTGTTTTTTTACATCTTTGAATTTAATTGAGATACTATAGTCCAAAAATAACTATAATACTCGTCGCTTTTATGCTTAATTTTCGTGATGTTTCCTATTACTAGACGCAAAGATATGATGCAAATGCAGAATTTAATGTTCAATTTAATGTTCAGTTTTAACTTAATGTTTTGTGTTATTTACTGTGTTTTTAGCATTTAATTTAAATTTAGCATATTTTTTTTAAAAAACGACCCGATTAATTATCAAGTTGAATCAACCAGGTAGTATTTGATTGTAATTTTCCGTCCAGCCGGAGTCGGACGGCAGCCGCTCGGGCTCGTCGCTGTCGCTGCGCACCGCCGCGCCGCCGCACGCGCCGCCCGCGCCCGCGCCCGCGCAGCCCGGTACCCGCACCCACACTCCACTACACACCACTATACACCGCTATACACCGCTATACACCACTGTACACCACTATACACCACTTGACACATTCGCGTACATTAGACTACGTTCAAAAATATATGAACACCGTCCACACTCACCAACCGACATCAAATGTGATCGTTTGTATTCCAGTAATGGACTAAAATCGTTTTTTTTTTTCAAAAAAAATATGTTGTAATTTAGGAAAAACAAAAAGTATTTTCGGTCTTTCCATACGAGCTTAGTTCCAGTGCAGGCATTGACACATTATTAACACGATATAATGTCTTACAAAATCTTTACAATAGTAGATTTATTCTGCAACGCGATCCCAAGCCCCAAGCGTAGCGAGCTTATAAGCAAACTATCTGCATAAAACATGAAATACCCCAATGATTTGCTCGATGTCACCATACCATAATCGAGATGTACTATTCAAATTCCATTTCATTTCTGTTGGTGGGTGAGGCCAAAAACTGTCATGGCCTATAACACATTTCACATTTACACAGCACGCAGATACACTCATATAAGTGTTAAAACGAACACACGTATTTCAGAGTCATAATCGCTGTCTTGTCAAAACACATTTAAATGCCTACTTACTTAAACGACCATCTTCATTATGATTTTTAAAGATGAAGATGGCCGTATTATATTTCTTTACACATGTGTGCACAACGTACCATACGCTACATACAAGTTGCGTTGAATTACTTTATCCTTTTAATAAGGGTTTGTCATTGATAGACAAGCTAAAAGTTTCATTTTAATACGGCAATACAGCGGATACTATACAATCTGACTATGGCATGACATACACACTATTTGAGCAGAATTATCCAAACATTGACACTTCATATCACAAAGACTGTACATTCCATACATTCCATACATTTCCCTAAGTAATATAAGTTTGCCCCACCATACTTAAGTTGTGTTTCCCATCTACTAAATGCATTTAAAAAATCTAGGAGAAAAATTATTGATAAAAAATCATAACGATTAAGCCATAAATATACAGAAGTTCATAATTATGTTTTAGTATTTTAGTCGATCATTTTAGTTTAGAGATGTTGTTCATCCATCAACTTTGGGGAAATATTCATTTAATATAGGTTTCGTTATCACATTTTAATTAATATCAAGTAAAGCGCAGCGCTTCTCGGCTTCTAACTTTGCATAATCACCCAAATGTCAAATGTCTCTAAGTTGGTAATCGTCAAATGTCTTATGACACACAACTGTTACTTTTTATTTTACGATTATGAATAGGGTCTAGTCTGACAAATAGACATTTGACAATTATCAAATGTGACGTTTTAAGGATAAACGTTTAAAATAATAGAAGTACAACATGTGTTCATTACATAGCTATTACAATGGTATAAGTATCATCTAGTTGATTGGTCCACTTGTTGGACTGTGGTTCATTGTCTCTGGGGGATTAACTTTTGATATTTGAATTTGATAAAGCGCTATATCTATGTATTAAAAGAGTTGATAACTTACCCAGAAATGGATACTTCTTATAAATAAATAGTCATAATATTGTTTGTTTGTCGTCTACGTTTTCGCGTTATGTAGAGATAAATTATTCGATGTATATTCATTCGTTCTCAATCAGTTTATATCGATTTCTGGGTGTGTGATTCAAGCTTATTTGTTCCTTATGGGAGTTGAAGTTCATTTAAACAATATCACAGTCCCACAATAGTGTGCTTATTACATGTACATTTGTGTGCTTACGCCGCGACGACAACGGACCGTTCTCACATTATACAGGGTGTCGCTGGGACGCTTGCTTCGTGCCCCGCTTGTGCTCGTCCCGTACTGTACCGTTGGCATTAGTTTGTCCATACTAATAAACGCAAACTTTTTTTTTAATGGGGATAGGTTTGCTCTTGACCCAAGACTAGACCCTAGGCTGTAAAAATGTAAGCTATAAAGACGATAGCTTAGGCTATCATTTTATTTCGGATAAGCCACAGATCACCCCCAATAGATTCCGTATGTTGATTGTTTTGTATCGTCTCAAAGACACCAAAGTTTGAGGTAAGTGCGGGTTGCGGGAAGCGTGACCATATTGCTATGATTGGTTAGTTCAAGGTCAAACTTGCATTTGCTCCGCCCCCGTAAGCAAATAGTGATGGGACACGGTGTATCGACAGTTTTGATTTATAAAAGCAAAACGAGCTATCGCATTGTCACAATAACTAAGGATAAGATAAGTAAAAAAAAATATTCCATATAGACTCAATATGTTTCATCAACATTTACATACAACTAGCTGACCCAGCAAACGTTGATTTGCCATATAAATTATTGTGAACAACCCCTTATCACTAAGAGATATGAAAAATAGATGTTGGCCGATTCTCAGACCTACTCAATATGCTCACAAAATTTCATAAGAATCAGTTAAGCCGTTTCGGAGGAGTACGGGAACAAACATTGTGACACGAGAATCCTACTACTATTATAAAGGCGAAAGTTTGTAAGTATGGATGTATGGATGTATGGATGTATGGATGTATGGATGTTTGTTACTCTTTCACGTAAAAACTACTGAATGGATTTGAATGAAACTTTACCACAATATAGCTTATACATCAGAATAACATATAGGCTACAATTCATAAAGAATTTTTAAGATAAAGGCTTTCCACGCGGACGAAGTCGCGGGCGGCCACTAGTTTTATATATATAGAGGTATAGTCTACACATACTGAACTCAGTGAGGTGCACAAATCAAAAAAAATAAAATAAATCATGAAATTTTTTTTTCCATATATTGACAACCATAAGAGACTTATTTATTTGACACCAGCAAACCCCAACTAAATTGAATACCGCATTAGAATTCGTTTATTTTTTAACTACTTTTTAATATTTAAGGCACCTTTTTTATACCTTTTATTTACCTGGTGGTAAAAAAATATAAATTAAAAATTTGGCAATGACTAACACGATAGATTAAATTTTATGCCTATCTCGATAGATTCCATAATGCAATGCAAGATGCAATAATCAACGTTACTTATACCTTAGTATAATTTTATCGATAGTCGCAATTTAACCACACAGTTTAAATTTTATTGCTCTTTAACAAAATACATCGACAAATATTTTTGTCAGTACTGAGCAATCACTTGTATTACGTAAGAAAGAGATAGCTTATTTTAAATTACACTTGAGAGAAAGAGACTTTTCAAAAAGACATCAACGCGTGCTTATTTTAAAATGCACGATCACTTTTTTCGACCATTATAACTTGAGCTGCTTGAGTCTGGTAATTATAAATTATTATACTTAGCGATGGAATGTGGTACCGTCTTTTTTTATATTTGATGTTCTCTTCGACTTTCCACACCATTTTATTGCACTTGTAGCCATTTTCAAACACTTTAATAAGCTATAAATATTTTCTATGGTATTAAAACACGCGCAACGCACGGGTCCAATGTTTGGTCGCTACTAACTTAGCGTCTCGAGAGATCGGCACGTATAGTAGCAAAAACAACCATGTGCGGTGACTTTTGATGGCCATCTATGCGGAATCTATTGGGGGTGATCTGTGGGATAAGCACTCTGAAGATGTTACCACAGAGCTGAACTTAATGTAAAGTAATGTAAACAAGTATCAATGTAGCACTTGATCAAGATTCGGAACCCAAATGCCAAAACTTCATGTAAGTTTTGCCCTCTATCGATTTTAGTATTGTGTATTATTTCCTAATCACAGCACACCGGAAAAGTTAGCGTAAAATGTTCGGCCAGCGAAAATTAATTGTAACTTGTGTGCAAATTCATGATTTTCGGGATATTTAGCTGAGCTTCAACATAGGTTATTGTACCATGTGCGGGTGATGAGCTTGCTAGACCATCATCCCTAACGAAACAGCCGGTCATTAGTTTATCGACGTTTACGAGTGCAGCATAGTTCATAAGAAGAACGACCAACTGCCTGGATTTCAGAAGATTTTTTTGGGGTCTCATCCATCGTATAATCTAATATATAAAATTCTCGTGTCACAGTTTTCGTTGCCATACTCCTCCGAAACGGCTTGACCGATTCTCATGAAAATTTTTCAGCATATTGAGTAGGTCTGAGAATCGGCCAACATCTATTTTTCATACACCTTAGTGATAATAATTTATATGGCATAACAACGTTTGCCGCGTTACCTTGTACAATATGGATTTTGGTCAATGAAGACACATGTTCGTTAAAAACGGTTTCGTTGTCGGTTGCTGCAATTGTTACTAGTAACGATTAATTTATTCAAAAGCAGGGTTTAATTATTATTTGGTTTGAAACAAAATCATTAGGTATAACCACATTGTGTCTATTGAAACACAACTCTAACGCATTCTTATTTTCGGCTGTATTTTTAGTTTTGCTTTCACTGTAGTATGAAATGTGGTATGGATCCATTTAATATTCGCGAAAATGGCAATGTAATGCTTAAGTGACAATCAGCTGCGTCTATTTATAAATCCTATCAACCCCGATGACACGTTTTGTCTCGTATGAGCGTCTAGCAAAAACTTGTCGTACAATAAGGCTTGTGTTCCTCTTGCGAAATGATATGTTCGATATACAGGGTTGTTTACACGGATACTTAATTCAGTGAACTGATTTAATATCGCAATACGTTTAGTAGCCGCAAGGTGCGGATTAATGTTCTTTTTTCGCGTAATGACGTCATTTCTCTTTTGGAAAACGATGTCAGCATATTTTTAGGATTTTGCATAATTTTAAATCAGTTTCTGACGGTAAAGAAACATACATAAAAAGTTCAAATCATACAAATTAGTGCACTCGGTCTGAAGTTTTTTTTTTAATTTGGGATTGGTTTGCTCTTGACCCAAGACTAAGCCCATCGAGTCTACTACGATGGAGCGAGCTCACCTAGAAGATGCCTGTTCACTCTAGCTTTTAATTTATGCGCGTACGCATATTTTGGTGATTCATTTTTAATATTCGTGCCGACTTCATTATGAAATTCACCAACGGCAAAACATTCTGTATATCGATCGGCACTCGGAACTCAGCTGACCCGTTCGCGTAGGGCGAGACGGTGCACCGGCTGCGGCGGGCGCGGGCGGGTCGCCGTCACACCGCGGCGTGCAGCGCTCCGTGTCCGCCACCGCGCGCCCCGCGCAGTCGCGCCGCGCCTCGTCCGGGGCCGAGGTGCTCAGCAAGCAGGGTAAATGTTGACCTGTCACACTGACGGTTCGTGAACGATTCAGGCCCGGTTTTTAACCGCAGCGGAGAAGAGAGGAAATGTGTTTTAAATAATTAGATTTCGTCATTCCTCTTCCACTCTACGTTTAAGGCCCGGTTTCCACCAAAGAGGCGGAAAGAGGAGACGAAAAGTTATGTATTTCAATAACCAATCAGATTTCGTTGTTTCTACATCTTCTCTTTGCTTAGCTTCGGTGAAAATGGATCAAGTGACAAGAGAGAAGAAATTACGAAATCAGATTGGTTGTTCAATCAAAACACATCTCCTCTCGTGTCCTCTCTTCTTCTCCTCCGCTTTGGTGCAAACAGAGCCTTAGCCTGCCTTGAAACTGTAATAGCTATTATGGTTTTTTCTTAACGATCTGTCATTTAAGTTACCTTAAAATACAACAGATTGCGACAACTAGCGATTGATGACGCCTTGGTGTGTGTCAACTCATTATTATATATGGATTTATAAATTTATTGTGTTCGTCTTCTTGTCATAAAGAAAAATGTGTACCATTAAGTTTCGATGTAACATTGGTTTGGGATAACCATTTCAGCGCGTCTGTTGGGATATAATAAGCTTTGCCTCTAGGTAACTTGGGATCGTAGTTAAACGCTTTGTAGAATGTGTATCAACGGGAGAGTGTAGTATCATTTTGTCTCTGGTCAATATTAACCTTTTTTCACCTAGGTTTTTTACTCCAACCTACCAGAAACCTTAATATCAGACAATCCGAAAGACAATCCTAATCTTTTTTTTTAATTCAGAGTATATTTTAAAACATATAGTCTATTTTTTGACACCAAGTTCAAAATGTAAACAAACCATCCACGAACTATTGAAGATGTACAGGATGTACAATAATGAAATCCATAGTAAGTCATAAGACAACCATCACCATAAACTGCTTTACTATATCAAAACAATAACGATGTGTTTTTTTTAATAAAGTTTTGCACCGAAACGTTAAAGTAAGCCGCCGTGTTTGTTTACATTTTTCACTTAGTGCTAAAAATAAACTAAACGAGGATATTTTATGGTTGATTTATTAATTGCATGAACTGCGTGATACAAAAATTGTAAGTGTAAGACCTAAGAATTGTATTGTATTGAATTGCAGTGGGCACGACGACCAGTGCGGCTAACAACACAACTTCTACGTCTACAACGACCACGTCCAATTTTAAAAGACAGGTAAGGATACTTGAACTAGAAGGAGGCTTGCGAGAGGTGCAGATTCGACACACCCTGTGAAAGATATTAAGCTGTAGCCTAAGGAGCACTCCAATAAAATTCAGACCGATGAGTAAGTGTCACGGTAGCTCAATCGGGAGACCAATCGCCCGGCTTGCGAGAGCATCTCTCGGGTTCGAGTTTCGTCTGTGGCAGTTCTTTTTTCTTTAAGTGTGTTTTAATTTGAGATATTATCTCATCTGAATAATATAAAACTTAAAGGTGACTACTGACTGATTGACATAGTCTATCAACGCACAGCCCAAACCACTGGACGGAACGGCCTAAAATTTCACCGGAATCTCATGAAAATCGGGGTAATTTAAATGTTTGGATGGAAGCACTCGGGAACTAGGAATAAACGATCTTGATACTTTGTGTTTTTAATAGGGTAAATCCAATAAAATATTTTAAGTTACATTCGGAAATAACTTGTTTAGACTTGAATAAATCTTGTCTTTATGAGATTTAAGACGCTAAATCCAATTATGAACCATAATTTTATAATTGAAATGACATAAATTCCTCAAAATATTCAAAAATCTTATGCAAAAAAATTTACTAAATTAAATCAACAACTTTTGATGTCATCTACAATGATTATCATTTTTGCATATATTTTTTTTTAAATATAAAATATATATAAAAACTTATTGATTTGTCATTTTCATCATTTTCCGGTGCCCCTATACTATTATGTAGGCATCCTGTATATGAGATTTTTTTTTGAATTTCACTCCTAAGGGTTTAAAAGAGGAGTTGAAGTTTGTATGAAACTCGGTGGCAAAATTCTAAAGTTCACGGCAGCCGCTAGTCAGCCTTTATACGTCCCCTTGCTGGGCACAGGCCTCACCTCAACTATGAGGTGATACTAGTCATGCTCTACTACGCGAAAGATTATCGCATTTATGGGGACCTTTTTAACACTCTCGGTATCTTATATTGAAGAAAGAAAGGCGATGTTTAAGGTTCTCGTACGTTACTACTCGTAGGTCTTCAGTCCAGAGTAAACCAGTAAAGTGGAGATGGCTTGAATCTGAAACTAATTTAGTGCTACAGAGCTGTTTGAATTGAAAAGGGCCAAATTTAGGGCTTTTTAACCCTCGACCTAATTGAGGGTTGTTATCCTATTCGGTTCGTTTATTAGTGTGTATCTGTTTGTGGCATCGTTGTCCCGGGTGGATGGACCTATTTCAGTGCCTTTTTTATTCGTGTACTAATGTAATCACGGTGTTTCTTAGCTATGGATTGTCAAAATGCGTCCAGCTATTGAAGTGTACCAACTGTTTTCCTGGCTCATGTCGAGGGTTTTTTAACTCTTGCTTTTAATTGTTTTTACTCCCACTAATGGAGAATCAAAATGTTATTTCAGAACACAATCGACTCAGCCTCCATCAAAGAGAATACGGCACGGATCGCTCAAATGCAGGTAAATTATTATAGTATAGATATTTTTTTAAAACTTTCAAAATAATGTTTTTGGACGAATAAGTTCCTAACAAAATCATCGTATAATCGGTTGTGCTGTTGTTGGCGTCGACTGATTAAAAATGGGCAAAATAAGTGTATTTTTGGATTTGCTGAACCTTTTCAACTTACAAATATTTTAAAAAGGTTGGGTACTCATATTTTTTATCATTCTATATTCAGCAACGAAGGCTAGTTAAGATAGTTTGGATTTGGGTAGGTCAATCTTATACTTAATTTGAAAGAGTTACCATCGATTTCAAAATGACATGCCTCTTGTGCCTTACGCCAAAAGTAAAAAAAGTGATGAAACGGCAGGCGTGCCACCCGCCACGAATATGTTAACCAAAGGTATTTTTCTTCGGTGCTAGCAATATTACGAATAAGGCTTCTGAATTTTTATACCGATGTTTGCTAACCCCAATAGGCTAGATGACACCACCAATCGTTCACAAACTCTTTATCATCTGTCAAAACGAGTTGCTTCCAAAGATTTTGAATGGGAATATTCTACGGTGACGTCACGTTAGAATATTAGAAGTCGAAGTCAAATTGACTGAATGTTGGTTGAATTTTGTGTAATTAAAAATAAGTTTTCTAATTTTTTGGAAATTAATTGGTTTTATTGAGTTACTTTTTTTTTGCGTTTACAATGCAAAATTCTTTATGATGTGAAATTGAAATAGTCGAGTTCGAGCCCCGCCTGTGGCGGTCCATTTTTCTTTAAGTGTGTTTTAATTTCACATTGTTTTTTTTTTACTTTAATTTTATAGAAATACGTTTTGTTTATTAAACACTATGGTCTCGAAAATGTTTACGATAGGTGTCATCATAGTAAATGTATCTCGTCAGGTGGCGAGCGGCGGGCGGCCGACGAGCGCGGCGCCGAAGCTGGAGGGGCGCGCGCGCAGCGTCGCCGGCGCCGCCGCGCACCGCGCGCACTACCCGCCCAAGGACGCGCCGCACAACGCGCACAACGCGCACAGGTCACTATATCTCACTGAACTTATTTATCTCTGCACCAATCGCCAATTGCGACTCTCTCTTTGTGGAAACCCTTTATCTTCACAACTCCTTATCAATTGTAGCCTACGTGCTATTCTGATGCATAAACTACATTCTGGTAAAATTTCACTTAAATATATTATTGTATAGATAGTTTTTACGTGAGAGAGCTACAAACATCCATACGTACTCACAAACTTGCGCGTTTATAATATTAGTCGGATAATTAGAAACTCCCGGGGGCACATACGTCCCGAAAACCCTTCAGATTCTATACAACTTATTGTGGTGTGTTTTTGATTCAGTGTCAACTGTCAAGTTCTAATTCCTTACACTAGCTCACGCAAAGGACTTTATTTATCTCATGCTGAGAGGCGCGGCGCCGTCGTACCGCTGGAGCGACTCTAACGGCGGCTGCGCTTTCAGCGCCCGTCTTCTGACGGGTTAAGCTGATAAAGCCTTCGTCTAAGTGCTTATTCAGAGTGCACGGGCGGGGTCGGGTGCGAGTGCGGGCGCGCGGGTCTAGGCGTCTTTATGTTCACAGTGACAGAGCGGCTGACACGCGTGTGCATAAGGTTCTAAAACTTCGTGCTACCTACGTCGAGAAGACATGGATAAACATCTGATTTTATTTTAGAAAATTCATATTTAAAGTGGAAAGTAAATTATGTGAAGTTTACTATACATGAAATAAATAAAGGAAGAGAAGAATTAGGAGAATTAATTTTCATTTAATGTGCTATACGCTGATTTACGGAGTCACCCAGGCAAGTTCTGCGAATACACTAGAATGTCAATAAATACATTAATTACACTGCGGATATGAATTCTTCTGTATCGATTTCCATGTTGCCGCGGGTGGATCAAAAAGTTTTAGAATCAGACGCGTTAGCCACTGACAGACGCTAGAGCAGTGTGAAAGACACGGGCGGACTGAGCCAATAGAATCACCCGCGCGATAGTCACGCCACCCGCGCCCGCCCCCGCGCCTATGAGGATGCGCACACGCGCGACCACTGTGAAAGCGAAAGGCGTCTTGATACGTTTGATCTACCCGTACCCGCACCCGCGCCCGCACTCGCCTTTACTCTGAAAGAGCAGCGTTAATCAATTCCAAAAAAATGTATTTATCTTTTCTCGCAAGGAATAAAAATAAACAGATAAAACTTCATGGTTGCCTAGTTACATACTCATTTCTATCTATCGGTTTTGTGTTCTCCGACAGGGATCCTAATTAATTAAGCACCGTTTTAAATGCTTATTAATGCAAAATGTACATTTATTAGGCCATTAGGTATAAGGTGTAGGTGTTACGTTCTCAATGAAAAAAGATTAAGAATAGTTGTGTTTATTTTACGACGATTAAAAAAGTTAGTATAGTCGGCCGTGTGATATCACTGAAATCTGTGGCAAAGTATAATTTAATTATAAGAAGTTAACTTCTGTGAAGAAAAGGTAAGTCTGGAACACGGAATGCTATAACGTAGGTGTAACGGAGTTATTTGAAATAACCATGAACATGGTGTATATTATTTATCTATATATGTATCTATTTTATGGTTGTTTTTGTGGCAATATGGTAATGTGGTTGGTTCCGTCGCTATACAAGAAATAATGAAAAGAGCACGTAGTCTTGTCTCGTTGAAAATAATTGCTTCAAAAGTTAAAAAATCAGACTTATCACCTTATTTAAAAGTTTCCAAGTCAAGAATTTAAAAAAGGAAATGTAACTAAAAATAATACGTTAATATTATGCCAAAAAGGTGCCAAAATCTCCTTTAGCGACAGTACCGTAACATAGTTAGCATGTGGGGTACCTACTAACAGCACGCCCCACAGCTCCACGTCGACGGAGACGAAGAACGGCTCGACCAACGGCTCGACCAACGGCGCGACCAACACCAAGACACACGTCAAGAGCGCGTCCATATCGTCCGCGGGGGCCGCGCCGTTGGCGGCCTCTAGCGAACAGCACGCCGCGCCGCACGCCTCGGCGAGAGACTTGGCGCAACCACGACCAAGGTAGATTGGGGCCCGAGTGTACCCAAGCACTGGGTATTGGTTAGTCGCGCTGTGGATCTGACGCTTGTAGCACAAATTCACCCTATTATGCGTAAAAGATCCAGCCAATATTGAGTTACTTTTAAGTAGATGCATTTTAAAGTTTAGATGCAAGGATTTAATTTTGGTACTCTGGGGATTGTATAACCGAGTATATTTTTACAGTAGTTTCTATAGCACATATCAACATATAATCACTTTCACTCTGCCTGGGTCTTTTATGATTATATAAAAATTGACATACAGGTTTTAGCTGTATACTTAACACGATTTCGCAAAAAATGTTGGATGGATCTTTTATGCATAACGGGGTCCAAATGTTTGAATAGTGGACGCACATTCTGCTATCATCTTTCATTTCAGCTGATATTCTAGCTAGCATTGGAAAGGTAGGTCGAAATTCGTTAGCTAACTCTGTGTGCACTGGATTTAGACGCTTGTAGGATGCATATCACTTTTACAATTACTTACGGTTCGTCCAACGGCTGGAATAACGGCGTGACCAACACCAATAGTGCCTTCATTTCTTCTGAAACTTCGCGCAGTCACGATGTAATTTAGGCGGTAAATACCCACATGGGATAGACGTGCATCTGACGTTTGTAGATAAATGTATGTCAATTCACCGCACTTATTTTAAATACTCATTATTTTGTAATGGTACAAGTAGAGCCGAAATGTGCTAGCTGTGGACCGACGTGTGCAGTGGATCTGACCGCTTTTAGAATGCATTGCACTTTTCTTCACATTCTTGCTTAGGTTGCGTTCACATATAACGTTCGTTTTTCAAGATCTATTTTAACGGATCCATCGCTATTGGAGATAGCATTCAAATAGCACAGCACTTGATCCGCTCTTACAACTACAAACGCTAATAACACATACGTTTAAACGAACCTGTAAAACGGATTGCTGCTTTTTTTATCGGATCGGATATTCTACTGGATTCGGAATAATGTATTATGTGTAAACTCGCTCATACAGCTACATACGCTGATAACGTTTAACGTCACTTTAAAACGGACGTTATATGTGAACGCGCCCTTAAAGAATGAATCATATTGAGTTGATAATAGCGTTCTCACTAGCTTTAATAAAACACATTATAAGTTTTTTTTTGTAATTTATAATAATAAATTTTGGTTTTCTTTACGTTGATTCAAAATTTGATTATTAGTCACACTGCTGATTGCAGGCCTAAAATCTAAGACCTAAAAAAAGCTTAACTCAATCTGTTTGGAATCCGCAATGTGGTTAGTCTTAGTTTACGCTTGGCTAGCATTACCCTAATAGTTTTCTAGATATTTTATTTTATGAATCACAGGCGAAATTGTAACACGCTGCTGCTGTGAAGCAAAGCACACGTCACAACGCTTTGCAAAGTTTACATATGCTGTTGTACTATAAATTTTAATAAAGAGCTGTTTTTAGATTTGAAGCGTGCGTTTTAATTAAATTTTTTTTGTACACGTCCTGATTTATTTGCCCGTTTTTTATTTAGGTTGGTTTTGGCTTTGTCTGTGTAATTTTTCAGAGTGAAAACGAGAGTTTTTTTTTTGTTTATTCTATATGTTTTTAGATATAGTGTTCACGTAGTAAGTAGTAGATGGTTATTTTAAAGATTAGTAGTATTAGTATGTGCATTAATTAGTTGATTTAGAGAGCAACACAAAATTGTAGATAGTTTTGATGTTAGATTTAGTACAATTAAGTTTTTATTGCGTAATACATATTCCTATTCAACTAGATAAATAATTTAGACGGGTTGTCATCCAGCTAAAATGTTCTTGTTTAATCACTAACAATAAAGTAAGAAATACTTTTCATTACCCGTTGTGTGACGCGACGCGATAACATCAAATGTATGTACTCGTAAGTGTCCTACTTGACGAAGTGCGATTGACACTGACACAAGTATATGTTGCATCGCGTTGCAGTTGTCGCGTTGTGCCGCTCGTGTGGGACAACGCATTAGTTAGATTAGATTATCATCATTCCAGTTATCTATGATGCTTAAATAAACTGTCCGTAACAGTGCTATTGACTGCTTATCAACACACATATGACTTTAAAATGATATTATTATGTTATAATTCCGAGTCGCAAGAAAGCATTATGGCCAGTATATTTTCTTCCGTGTGGTATTGAGTTTGATTATGACAATGATTAATGTGCAGTCACGATCAGATAGTGTTTACTATCTATGTCTATTTAATATTTAATTTGATTGACCATAGATTAACACTTTTTCTGCCTACATAACTGTCAATTCCACAAATAAAGAAATGAGGTTAATAATCATAAAGTGTGTAAAAATCTTTTTAATCTCGTTGAATCATATCAAGAAAGTTGTCTCAGCATTTTTTACTTAGTAAAAAAGTGTGCGATATAGAATCTAACTGCAAAACTGGTTAACACTTTCAGATCGCGACAGTACAATGAGTAATGGTCCTGAAATAATCATTAAGATAGTATTGCCCTAGTTAATATTAGGGAGTGTGAAAATACGGCATAATTTATAGTTCCTACATTTCACATTTTCTGAAAAACAACAATCAGTGTCGCCAAAAGATATTTTGTAACTAATATACTATACTTTCTAATACACATGAGTGTATAACTTACAAAATCTAGTTAAAAACATAACAGATATGTAGGATTGAGACGATGAATACATGAAACGGAATGCAGAGGAATGAGTGAAAGGCAAAGGAGTGAGTGAAGGGAGGACGTACGGCCATATTTTGATGACTTAAGACGTTGCTTGCGTACGAATATTTTTTTCTTTTCCAACCGGTAAAAAAAATCGGTTGTCTGTAAAATCGGTTTACTGACGATAGTTGAACGTGACAACGTCTTTGTCACGTTGCCTCTTTGTCGCTCGTTCCGCGCTCTCGCTAGCACTTCAAGCCTTGAATGGAACACCTCAGAGCGAGGTAACGCCGCATGCGTCATGTTTTTTGGTGCGTGCAGCCGGCTCCATCGAATCATAAGACGTTGTCACGTCAATAAATAATATTTTGGAAGAATGCATACCATTTTTAATTTCTACAGATATATACAGATGGTTAACTATAGTACCAATGATTTTGACCGCCCGGTGCAGTGGTCCACAGGTCGGACTTCTAAACCAAGGGTCGCGGGTTCGATCCCCGCACAGTACAAGCATAAGTGTGAACATGTGTGTTTGTACTGGTCTGGGTGTTTTCTATGTATAATATGTATTTATTTACAAAAAAAGTATTTAAGTGTGTTTATCCGTTGTCTAGTACCCATAACACAAGCGTCGTAGTCTAATTTGGGACTAGAGAATTGTTGTGATTGTTGTGAAATATTTATTTATTTATTTATAATGACGACTGACGTGTACACTTTCCGCGCAGCCTGAACTCGACGACATCCGGCGGCGCGGCGGCGCCGGCGAGCGCTGCGCGGCGCGAGTTCCCCAACAACCAGATGGTGTTTCCCAGGAACGTGCCGTCGCGCTCCACCTTTCATTCAGGTGATCACATTCATTTTACTGACTTTCGTGTGAAATAGGCATGATGATACCTATCTTAAATATTTTCAAGATCATAGCGTTTAAAAAAATATAGCCCCTATAAAGTTGATACAACCAGTATATTTTCAAAAAGCTGTAGAAACCAATATTTAAACTCACAAAACTCAAAAAATATTAGGTCAATTGACTCGATTTCTGAGACATGACCCTGAACGTTGCTTTTTTATTCCCATACAAAATCTATGGAGGCAGACCGTTTTGACAGATAATAAAGAGTATGTCAAATATTGATGGTGTCATCTAGCCTATTGCGAAGATTTTTTGTAGGTGTTGTAAACAATATGAGGTGGTTGTGTGCAGTTGGGGCAGCGCTTTGGTAGTGATACCAAACTTAAGCAACCTTAGGCGCGATCGTGTTGGGGATGGGTGACCATTCCGACTATTTAAGCTGGCCCTTTGATGGCTTCACAGTAAGGTTGGTCACTCACCTTACATATAATCCTTCCATCAACACACTCTCACATACATTGATCTGACCCAGTGATAAGTAGCTTATGCACGTGTGTTACAGATAAATAATAAACTTAAATAAATACACATACCACTCAGACCAGTACAAACAGTCGTGTTCAATTGTTTATGCACACAAATATTTGTACAGTGCGGGGATCGAACCCGCGACCTCATGGTCTAATAGTTAACTTCTTGACCATTACACCAAAGTGGTCGTGTATCGTTTATCTAACCGCACATTCTCGCTTCCAGGTCAGACGCGGTCGCGCGGCGCGTCTGCGGGCGGCGCGTACGGCGACGGCGGGTCCCCGCACCAGGCGCGCCCGTCCTTCTTCTCCAAGCTGTCGTCGAGGTTCTCCAAACGGTCAGTGCGGCTTCTCCATTAATTCATTCATTCGTTCATTAGTTCGTTCGTTCATTCGTCATTCGTGTAGACCAAGGAGTTGGATTTGGAGTGGGGGTGAAGTTATACAACATTTCTGGTTTTCTCTGTTTTTGTTTGAGATGTTAAGAGATCAAAACAGTATAATAGTAAAATAATTGGTATGTTTTTGGAGAACTGTCAATCCTTGGGCAAAGATAAATATACCGGTGGAAAAGTTTAGGGGAGACCTTTGCCAAGCGTCAGTAGTAAGATGAAAAGGTATTATACTTTTTTTTAATCTTTCGCTACAGTAGCGCTTTTTTTGTTATTATATCATGCGTTTAATAAAAAACGATTGGTTGATACATATTTTGTTACAAAGTTAGATTTTGAAAATTATATTAATAAACAGTATTATCACAAAAAATGTTGTATAAGTTGACCAATGGCGTATTGATTACGTCTACATGAAACACATTATTATAAACGATAGAGTTTCTATAAAATAACAAACTTAAAAGATGTTTCATGATGATAATAAAAAAATAAACCATTATAAAACCTAATCATTCATGAATGACTAACATTTCACAAATCACACAATTTATAAATACGAAGTCACTAATCACTACATTACTAACATTTCGTGACTAACTGTTCAAATCCTATCTGATAATCTTAAGTTTTTTATGTTCCCTTACATTGTCCCATATGCTATGACGCTTTGAGCTATCTATTAGAATCATTCACTCTATGATTTCATGTATGTTTGTACATATTATTGCCATTAAATAATCAATGCATTGAATAATTGTTACTCCTATTGGGAAAGCAGTATGTACAATCGCACACGAAAGTCTTAAGAACAATAAAAAGTACAAGATTCATTCCTTTCACCGCAACGCATCAATGTCTAGCAATGCACCGCTTGCCACGCACTCTGTTTCAGTCGACAAACTATACTTACACGATACAGTAATTTAATTATGATATTTTTCTTGTATTTATTCGCCAACGGCTGACTACGTCCAAGTATTAGATGAAAAGGGTTGTGGAAGACTATTAAAATATATTTTTAAATTAATTTCCATGTTGAACAGTAAGAGCACCGATTGATAGTGTTTTTATTGCATGATTAGATTTTTATCGCATTTTTTTTCAATTTCCGCGATTTATTGATTAGGATTCATTTAGGTACAGTCGACGACAAAATAGTAATGTATTTTTGCTTTCTAATTTCTTCTTGTAAATTAATATTCTTATCTTTTATATTCTGAACTAATACCGGCAAACGTAGACTAATAAACAATAATCGTAAATAAAATTGTAGTTACAATAACATAATCAGCGCGAAACATTGTCAAAAGGGCTCGCTGGCTGTTCACGACTCCTCTCCTATATTCTTGTATTTTTGTTTTATGTAAATATTTGTACACCATTCGTAACACACTGTTGTTTAACTTGTCACTTGATTAACCC
Source organism: Pyrausta despicata (assembly GCA_963921415.1). Classification (NCBI taxonomy): domain Eukaryota; kingdom Metazoa; phylum Arthropoda; class Insecta; order Lepidoptera; family Crambidae; genus Pyrausta; species Pyrausta despicata. The sequence continues at coordinate 8,353,098 of OY992870.1, read as the reverse complement.
ATGTCTCGTCTTGTGATCCATTTTGTGTGTTTGTTTCACTTGTCGATGCTAAAATTGTCTCCCTCGTAAATTCCGAGCTCCGACATATCTATATACATGAATATTTTTCGTTTTTTTTCGAACTCGCGCCAATACAGGGGATGCACGATGCTATAAGACCTCCCTTAATTCTCCCTTTCACAAAAATACGTACGCACAAGGTTATTTTATGTTGATTGACGCGCTCTCTCCTTAATGTCAGAGACTAAAGATGCAATAAACTTTTTTTTTAAAACAAATTTTACTACATCGCTTGAGTTCCAAAAACCCGACCGTCTCAAGTAGTAGAAACGTAGATCGAAGCATGTTGTAATCCCCTATTGTTCTGAATGAAATGCTATTTTTTATATTTTTTTTATATCGCTACATGATGATATGAGCTAAGGCAATACAAGTGCAATGCCTATACGCTTTGAGTGTTGTCTGTAGTGCTTGAATAGTGACGCGAACCAACGTTGAACGTAAGTACTGGCCACTTTAGTCTCGTCGACTTGAGAGGTGTACGGGTTATGATTTAAAAATAAATGAAAAAAGCAAAGTGCATCCCCCGTGTTGAAATTGAAACTATTTTTTTTTTATTCTAACCGTACGCTTCTACTAACGTATGTCGACGCCGCGTACTTTCACGTCGATTTCGCTTTGTCTATCCACAACCCTTTTGCGTGAATGTTCCAACGTGACATATTTAAAATATCAAACGGAGGGAGTTTTTTTTTACATTAGTATTGTGCATCTATTTGTGTTGACACGCGAGGATCGTTCTTTGTAAGGTCGCGAAGCGTCCAAACGGTTTGAAGTGATGTTGTGAGTCGACTACGACGACTTTATGATCAGTGAAGTTTAAAAAAAAAGTGAGCCGGAGTGAGAAGAGGGGGGCGATTCGGCTGGCGATTGGTCGTCTCGCTCACCCGTTCCGTTTTATGCAGGTTGAACCAAAACCCTTGAGGGCAGCGCCACGACGCGGCAAGCCACGAAGAAGAAAAACCCGTTTAATAATATAGAAAATGGAGTATAATTTTGGCTGTGAATTTACTCATTGGCCATATTTATTTGACAGTTTACTCGTATTGACAAGTTTGAAAAATATTTTTGTTTTTTAATTTAATATCAATCGTACAATTTATTATACAATAATTAAAGCTTGAGAGCCTTTGGGTAAATAGCAGTCAATTTTATACTTCTGCTCAGAGTATCTATAGATGCAAAATTGACTTAAAACTATATTGAACAAGGTTGACATTTGTGTCATACACAATATTCTGATTGCATCTGTGATATCCTGAATAGTGAATATATTTAGGTGTTAACTTTTTCATTGGTTTAAAAAGCTTCCATCTAGTTGATATTTAATTGGACTTGATAATCGATTTGTATTCATTAAAAATATTTAAATAATTTAAAAATTATGTCGTGGCGACATTTCTATCTACATGTTATTTCCTTAACTTAATGACAAAACAATTAAGGCTGTAAAGATCTTTAGTATCAATCCATTCCCTAAACTTAAGTTTGGAATGGCGAAAACAATTTTGGTTTTTTATTAAGGTGATGATAAATTAAAATTTGTCATATACGTTATGATTTATACCATTTTCAAAAGTTTATTATGATTTTGCAAATTAGATTTTCCATTAAATAACATGTAGCAGAGATCTAGTCCCGCCACGGTCTGCATTTCATCCTAGATTTTAAGGATTATTTCATTTCGAACGAATTCTCTACATTCCAGGGTTCCGCGTTTACTTTTTAAGTTCACAAAAATGCACAAAATGTAAACCTTTCTGTTTCTTTTATTATTATTTATTTCGGACTCTGCTTTGAGATGTCAAATTTTCGACGACTGAAAACAAAATATTTTGTATATTTGTATTATTATACACTATACTTAGATTTTTCAGTGACAAAACTCTTGTTGTTGAGTGTATATGTGGACCATGCAAGTACTCCTCCCCACACGTTATTCTATAGGACCTTCAAAGCGATCGTCCATTTCCCTCTACTATTTGGTATACACACTGTATTTTCCTAGACAATTATACATGCTTGGGATATGGTCCACGCAATGCAATTATTATTAAATAATGTTTAAGGAGTGAGTGAGATCTATCAGTATATAAAATAGTAAAATTAGTAAATAAGATGTGGCCCATCCTATAGTTTGGTACAAATACTCAGTAGATGTTACCATAGACAAACACATAAGCAGCGAACGTATGTTTATCCAAACAACTTAATGTTTTAGGCCGAAATCACCTTTTATCCACGACTGTACTTTTGTAGCGGTGTAAAAATTGTTTATATTTGTTACACTATTAGAATATATTTTTGAAGTACTACAGATACCTTAATAGATCGGTGTTAGATTTGGATAGAGGATAAATAAATGTTGATACATTCTCAATGCAATAATCAAAAAATATATAAATCACTGTTCAGCGGTACGATTTCCATATTTTCTTATTACTCATACGTGTAGGATAGTGTTAAACGTTTAGGATCTTCAAATTGTACATACATGTACGTGTGAGCCGTGTGATATGGAGTTTGGATGTATCTTTTTACATAGGTATGTCTGTTTTCCTAACTTTTCTATATAAACTAATACTATGTATCTTTATCTTAATATATATAAAATAGAATCTTCCCCATTTTAATATTATTTTTGTAGAACTTTGTTTCCTAAATAACTCAATGTGAGTACAAACAAATACAAAGTTTGAAATGAGACACTTTTACGGATTATTTCGCGATTTATTTACATTTTGTTTTAACCTGACGTTTCGGACCCTTTTCAGCGTCCGTGGTCACAGGTAGACTAAGGTTGTCATTACATAGTTTGAAAATTGTTTAAACTACCATCACTCAAAAATATTAAGTTACAATACATATATACATTTAAATGTCTACTGTTCGCGTAAACCGAAGAAACAAATATAATACAAAGTTTATTTGTTAAAATGTAGCTTTTCAAAAATGTGAAATAATATTGCAATAGCTTACTTTAACAGACAACAAAAAAGAGGTTATTTTGATAGCAACAGCAATGCATAGTGGTCTATTTGTGATTTGTTTGTATAATTTTTGTCTACTTATATTTCACTTTGACTAAATAATTTATTTATATGTGTATTTGTCTATAAAGATTCTATTTACGTATCATATCATATATTATCTAGTTGTTAGTGTCCAGTATTGTCCTAATTTTTTTAAATCATGTATTAAGGATTTAGATAGATTCCTGAACAAATTTATGTCAAAATAGGTGCTGTATTTGTAGTAATCATGGTTTACTGACGACTACTTGAAAATGCTTGAAATTCTCGTTCCATTTAGATTATTAGTATATTGCTGTAAATCATATTCTATAATGGGAATTTTCTACATATAAATCAATACTGCTTATCTGACATCCACAACCAAGTTTTAAATGAAAAAAAAAACCGCTTTCATCCATAACATAAAATAATTCCATTATTCAGGCAGCCGAGGAAATAAATGAAAATTAATTAAAATATGATTTAAAAAAATGTACTAATACTAGATGAGAACTGAACATTCGTGATGGCTACTTAAAATATTTGAAATTATATCTTTATATTTACACGATTATAGTTCAGTGCATAGTTGACGCATACGAATTGAACGAATACGAAAAAAAAGGGAAAATAATGCATTTTCCCTTTTTTTCAAGAGAGCATTTCAATTTTCATTTTAGGGATTCTAAGTATAATTATTATAACACATGATAGGAAAAATGCAATACATTCTAACGTAGATGCTAAGTTTAGTTAGATATTTAATTGTAATCCTTTAATTGAGATTTTCGTCATTTATTTTGCCTTTTTTATTTGACATGTATTTGCTTACTTTGCATTTTTTTAAAGTTAATTTCATTTAAATATTGACACTTTTATTTTGAAATTGAGTGAATTATATCAAAGATGTTTTTTCAATAATCATTTTGAATTATCAGTCAAGAGTTATGTAGCTCTTATAATTGTGACTGATTAAGATTGAAATTTAAAAAAATTGCTACGATACGTTTAACCTTTAGCCAAAATATACATAAAAATCCATCCAATTATGTAATAGTTATATGGGCATTGCTGTAAATGCATTTATAGTTAACATATTTTTACATGTTTGGTGTTTGTGACTGACTCAAAAATACATAATTGTAAAACATTCAAAATTTCAGCTTCTTTACCTTTTAGAATACATGGTACTCAGCGGTGAATTTTTTTAGTGTAATGTTTTCAAGTATATTTTAATGAAGATTTATAACACAGAGAATCCTTTAACTTATTTGGTATTGTCAAAGCCCAACATTGGCTATTATGCAAAACTAAATGCACTCAGGATTTGTCATCTCATTCATTTCCTGAGTACTAAGCCTCATTTGCGCTACTTTAGATAAAAACAACCCAGAGATGAAATATCGCGATGTCACTGACAATTTCTTTAACTCTGATAGAGACGGCATGATTTTTCAACACTGGGTTAAGCTAACCCACGGTAGTGCAAGTGGGGCTTAGTCATGTATTGCATTAACCTCTGACCAATCATATGTTTAAAATTGTTAACGATTTAAGCTAGCAGTGTACTTTGGTGGCAAATTTACGGCTCAATCACACACTCTCATACTGACTTAAAAGAAAAAAGTGTAATAAAAGATCCCTCGCAAACAGATTTTCTATCGCTCAATAGTACGCGTCGCGCCATGTAAAAAGAACGGAAATAAACACCTGCGCACTAGACAATATTGTACTAATAGGCTAGATGACACCACCAATCGCTAGTATACTTTTTATTATCTGACAAAACGATCTGCATCCATAGATTTTGTATGGGAACATATGAACGTGACGTCACGGTCATGTGTCAGAAAGGAGTCAATTGACCGAGTATTTATTGAGTTTTGTGTGTTAAATATTGGTTTCTACAGCTTTTTGGAAATATACTGGTTGTATTAACTTCATAGGGGCTATATTTTAAACGCCATGATCTTTGAAATATTTGCGATAGGTGTCATCATGCCGATTGGTGGTATTGCGTGGCGATAGAGTAGGCTTTAATGCGTCGCCGCGAGCGCAAGTGATATCCCATGCGCTAACTGTTCACCTCCAGCCTTCTTTTTATATGGCACGGCTTATTTATTGCAGGCTTCTTTACTCTTCCTACTGATTAAATTAGCCGTCAATACTATTGTATTACATTAATCGATATAAAGTCTGCAGTCCTCAAGGGCTCTAAGGCAACCACTTGTCACTTCAGATCATTGTGTGGAATCAAAATTGTTTTTGTGATAAATTTGCCGTTGAGTATCCCAGTAAAAAGGCCTACAAGACTTGTTAGTCGCAAACGCGAATATTGTGATTTAGAACTGGACTAGAGATTGATTTAATATTGTGAATACTGTGTTTATGGATGTGTTGCGCTTCTCCGAATAATCAGGTTTTCAATAACGTAACGTTGTGTTTTATTTATATCCCTCATTGATTTTAAGCGATCGTTATTGATCATTTTGAATAAATTGAAATGCAGGGAAGTCATTGTATGAACCCTCCAGTAATCATAAGGTATACGACTCCTAAGCGTGTGTCTATACACTAAATGCACGGGCGCGTCCACACGGAATGCGCGGGCGCCTCAATTAGCATAGCGTTAGATGTCACCGAACTTTGAGAGTGATGGAACAGTGAGTGCACCTGGGTATTACGCTCGCACTTGTGCACTATAATATCTCCTGCGTAGTTGGCTGATCTCTGTTGAGATTGGCCGCCGTGGTCGAAATCAGCCAGGAGGGCTATTATTATTATTAGATGTAGACGACGCCGGAACCGCACTGGCGCCTGACCGAAACCTCGCGTATACTATCGCGCTCAAGAGCCGGACCGACACCGCATACGCATCGGGTCCGGCGCCGATGCGGTTCGTTTACATGAAGCCTTATTGCTTGTTTACATAGGACGCGCGGGCGTCGGCGCGAAATATCGAACATATGAAGTTATATCCAAGTGTTCATATACGAAACGCGCGTGCGGTCTTAGTAGCGAGCTCGCGCCCGTTAGTTCCTATATGAACTAGCACTTAGGCTCTCGCTTAAGTCATAATAACAGTGTGGACGCAAAGGCGCATTTCATATATTCAATATTTCCGCGCCCGCCTTCGCCACCGCGCTAGCCTCGCAGTGTGAACTGACAGTAAGAGATTATAAAATCGGTTTACTTGTAATAATATACCTACCCTCTGTTTGATATTTACGTAATACGAATACGTCACGTTGATACAATTGAAAATATTATAATGAGCAACTTAGATAGAAACATAAGTATGTATTATAGCAATCGACAAAAGTGAATTGTTCAGTTTAATTACATATGATAATTACATTAAAAAAGAGTTCACTTTTGTTGTAGTGGTTGTATAGATTTAGACTTCCCCATTTTGATAGCTACATTGGTAAGTGTTCGCTTCAATGATATTATGTTACCTCTATAAAAGAGATTCGCAATAATAAACTTATTAAATACGGTTACATAGACTTACATACTTGCTGGTCGTTCAACTATAATGTAACCAGTGTCACCTTATGAGGGCCTAGCCTGTAGTGGCGTTACTAGTATATCGGACACCAAAGAATAAATTTTATGGCTGCAACTGTATCCGTGGCTTGACGTGACCGATTGGTACTACAGTATTGTATTGAGACAAGCTGACCCGGCAAACTTTGTTTTGCCATATAAATTATTCAGGACAACCCTTATCACTAAGGGGTATGAAAAATAGATGTTGGCCGATTCACAGACCTACTCAATATGCTCACAAAATTTCATAAGAATCAGTCAAGCCGTTTCGGAGGAGTACGGGAACGAACATTGTGACACGAAAATGTTATATTATATAGAGATATATATAGCCCTAATGGTAAGTACTTGTTTTATCAGCCTGTCCGTGTTGGGCGAGACTACTGGACGCCAGAAACCGCGAATTTTTTCCTCTCTGGACATACAACGGAGGTACGCGCGCGGGATAATGAAACGCTATTTTATTTTCTATTTTTTTACCTTTCCAATAACGTTTGGTGATTTATGAGAACGATGCGTTTTGTTACTAATGATTTTATTTTTTTGTTACTATGCTTTGAACTTTAATTTTGTTTTTTTTTTAAAAGCACATTTTTATATTTTTAAGTAAAGGTAACTATCGAATGATTTGACATCTTATTACTTTATTTACTTAGTGTTTATATGTTTTTTTATGATAATTATAAAAACAAATATAACAATTGTGTATTTATATATCTTATTAGCAATGTTAAAAACGTATCGTTCCTTTTATACATTTACAATGTCACATTATTACATACATTTACATTTGTGAAGATGTTGTCCAGCCGAATTCATTTAGCACTAATTATGTGGAATACCCAATTAAATATTTTGTAATACGCTTTTAAATTAATTAAATTTTAAGCGTGAACTTTTTTCGAAGAGTAACTTGACTATCAGGTTTAGAAATGCAAAAAAAATTGGTTTGTACCAAGTACTTAATGTTAATCGGCCGGATTATAATTAACAGTGAATAACTAATTTAATTAGCTTTTACTAAATTGTTTCGTTTGAAACGTTTTGGCATTTAACTTTGACTAATTGCGTGTTGCATTGCCCCCTGAACTACGTTGTCATGTGACCAGGTGAAATTTATACACTTTAAAATTGACTTGATTTTGTATTGGATGCTTTCTTTCCTTGGTAGTAAAACGATAATTTAAAAAAAAACTACCAATTCATTTAACGTTAAGTGTTTTAAAAGAAACAAAGCATTCATCGATACAAATGGAAAAATATAAATGACTGCTTAAACAAAAGCGTGACTATTGTTGTTTAGACTATTTAGATATCTACCCACAAAAATGCATTTTATGAAACCGTTCTAAATCGTTTGCTCTTGGAGTCCATATATATATTTTCTTCCATAAATTATACGGCATTATTTCTTAGATTAAGTTTATGGTTGAGCATGTTACATACAGTTTGTTAAGTCTTAGTTTTTTTGGCATGCTACAATACAACACTATACTTACAACGGCATTACAACGCAATGAACACATCTCTATTGACAGCCCAAAGTTATAATTATTAGCTGTTTGAAGGGTTGACTTCTGGAAAACGTCTGGTTAAGGGCAAATTTTTCAATAATTAGATAAATAGCTGTTAAATACAGGGTTACTGGTAACTTGACGTATTCCTTCAAAAGAGACGAAGAGGTAATCGCAACAATAAAGGTTCAATCGACTAGGGGTTAGAAGCAATTGTTTTTAAAATATCGTGATTTTAAGATTGCGAAATTTCTTATTAAAGGGGCTTAAAGTCCAATATTATGTAATTTTTCGACCCCTACCCTACCCTTCGTTGATGGGACCTTTTTAGTAGGAAATCACCTTTTCGAGTTACCAGAAACCCTGTATAAGCTAACCGAATTTAAGATGACATTCGGTTTGACCTTCTGCATAATCAAGTTTGACATTTCAAATCGGCCATCTTGGTAATTTATCGGACTGTTAGCGCTATTGTCTATTGAAAAATTGGCCATAAGTCCAGCTGGCTGCTAACTATGAACTGTCTTAGGATTAAATTATACTAAGACTGTCCAAAATGAACTGAGAGACGTTTCGGCAACTTTGACAGTTCACAAAAGGTTACCGTTTGCGCTAAGTGACGCTAAAAAAGTTAATCACTGTAGCAGCCTTCTTTTAAAAGAACCTTTTCTTATAAAAAGTTGTTGTGGTGCTGATTTTGCTCGCTTGCTTTTGTGTCTGCTTCAGTGTATTTAACCCTTTGTGATTTTTTGCACTTTTTTAGCTATTCATATGTATATTTTGTAACAAGTCCCAGGTCAAAATTTTATCTTATGCCCCCCAAAAAGTATCTAACTGGTTTGTATATCCGAAATTATCAAATTTAAATTTCAGCATGCTTATAAGGTTTGTTATTGGACTTGGATCTCAAAATGATTTATCACTCTGATCTGTTTGGAATAAATTTTTATTGTGTTTTCAATTAGATAAGAAATTCTCTTTTTTAAAGTTAAAATTAATATATTATGATGATTATTTACCTACTGTTAAGTTGTGGAAATAAATAATTGGTAATAAAACAACGGGCTTGTTACAAATCTTCGTCGGCACAGTCCGTTGTGCGTTGCGCCCATAGTTTTTAGTGTTAGTTTTATGTTTTTCTGTTTTTAGGCCATTGGAGGGGACCACCCCGAAGCATGCTGTAGGAGCTAGCCCACAACCCCTCCTTGGGTAATTATTTCCCGTTAATTTAACCCTATTTTACCCATGCGTCATTTTTTTTAAACGCCAGTGTACGGATCGGACGAGTTGCTGCGTGTTTTGATTTTTGTTCTTTTTTTTTTTTGGGATCACAGTTTTGTGTTTGTTACTCGTTGTGACTAATGCGTTTGTTTCGACTTTTAAAATATATCAATGTATAATTTTAGTAGCGTAACGAATGATTTAATATAAAATACAAAGGTCAAGTTACAAACGACACACGAGATTTACTTTTACACTTTTCAGTTTCTAAATAGTCATTGGAATTCATTATCATTGCAGCTAATTCTGAAACTAAGCAGAGTTATGATTTAACCTGTTAAAACTACAGAATTAGCCCGTTTCAATTTAATATTTCGCCTCGTTAGCAGTAAGTTTTAACCGCTTGGGCCGATTCACAACACTCGCACACCAGGAGTTATTGGTAAAATATAAGTATGTAAACTGAAACGTAAGAACATAAACGAGTATTCGTATATGTTTAACGGAATGCCATAAAGCTAACTCATAAATTAGACCTCATATAATAGAGAAGAGATTGTTTGCGGAATTAAGTAAATGAAGTACAAGTAGTAAATGGTACTAAGCGGTAATAAAAGTAAGACTTTGATATTTAAAAATGCTATTTAAGCCTAGTGATATCTTGTAAGCGCTATCAAAGAAATTTCTACCATTTGCTTCAATTTTTAGATGTTGGTAATTTTTTTTCTTGTGCGGATTTAAAATCCAATTAAATCTTGAGCTATTTATGCTTATTTTTTATCCACTCAGAACCAATGAAAACTATTTTGTTGATATTAAAAATTGACCTCAGCAAAGTTTCCAACTTTCCTAGAATAAACAACCGGACTCACGCTCACATACTACGAGTATTGACTGGGTTTAAAATCCTATCTAACGGTGACTGAAATAACTTTCAACTGTCATTTTCATAGTAACCTCATATAGATTGTAGTATCAAACTGGCAGTTTTTTTTAACTTTCAGTCAGCGTTAGATAGGATATTTATACAGGTCGTATATCTATACTTACGCAGTGTGGCTAATACAATTTGTTTGTGTGTAGGCAAGGCAACGAAGAGCAGGTGAAGCCCCGAGTGCTCAGGTTCACCTGGAGTATGAAGACCACGTCCTCACGGGACCCTAACGAGATCATGGCTGAGATAAGGAAGGTGAGATATCGACAGTGTTTTCTGTACATAATTCAGAAAATGAGGATTCTTGATTGAATCAGGCGTTTCTTTGCAAAAACCTATAGTTAGAGATGGAAATATTTTTTTGATTTAATTTAGTAGCGTCGTTTAGCGGAAATTTAAACCAAAATATTTCCATTTTTATGTTGAGGATTCTTGAGACTTGTAACTCTTAAATTATATTTCTGATTGCATATTGCTCAAGTCGCTTCCCGCGTCTGTCCCTATGTATATATGCTTAGAGCTTTAAAACTACGCAACAGATTTTGATGCAGTTTTTTTAAATAAGTTGAGGGAGTTTTTTGTTGATTGGTTTATAACAGGACAATGTTTGCCGGGTTCGCTATCATTCATTATCGTCAAAGTTATAAGCCTCAAGACATTCACTGGAAAACACATTGATTTCCAATTGTCTTCTGCCGATTTTACTGGATCATAGAAAATCTTAATAGAAAAGATTGTTTGCAAATTTTCAAATTTAAGACAAGATATAGACAAGATAAGACAAGATATCATATTAATAGGTAGGACTGTGGCCAGCACGTCACGGCAAATACTAAGGTATATTATGCGCTTGTGATACTCGCGATTTTGCAACAAAAATGGGAAGCCTGATCTGCTGGCTACTGAAATTACATACTACTTCAATTTAATTCTAGTAAGATGAAGCTTTTGACTGATATGCAAATAGTCTAATAACTTAACTACTTGTACAGTCACGATCAGATATTATTTACCACCTTGAGAATCACAATTGCTTGCACACATTTTAATCATAGTTTCTATTTAACATTAATGTGATTTATCTACTATAGATGGAAATATTTTTAACGAAAATCAATCATTTGACTGACACTGTGTACATAACTGTCATTTCCGCAAATAAATGAAAGAGGTTCATAATCCAAGAGCGTTTAAAAACATTTTTTTCTGTTCTTGGCGAGTCATATCTCTAATAACTTTTGAATGGCAACAAGTAATTTGACTTAACATTTTGAACTTTATTGAAAAGTGTGTGATATAGAATCTAACTGTAAAACTGGTAAACTATTTGACCGCGATCATACATATAGTTTGATCGTTGGTTTTCTCGACGAGTAAATATCAAATTTCATTTATTTTATCATTTCACAGGTGCTAGACGCGAACAACTGTGACTACGAGCAACGCGAGCGTTTTCTTCTTCTGTGCGTGCACGGCGACCCCAACGCGGACTCGCTGGTGCAATGGGAGATCGAAGTGTGCAAGCTGCCGCGCCTCTCGCTCAACGGCGTGCGCTTCAAGCGGATATCCGGTACGTTTTTTTTTCCTTAAAAACCATAGTCATATTCCAAACGACAGATAAATTGGATATTCTTACACCACATATTAAAAAGATTAAAAAAAATTTTTTACAGAATTTGTATAAATGACAGCATGTCATGATTAAAACTGTGGCATCTTATGTGCATGTAATAAAGGCGAAAAATCGTAGATTAACTGGCGTCCATATATGGCATAGTTTTTACGGATTTTGTTTTTCGGAATCGGCTGTCTGTGATGGCCTCTTATAACAATTGAAATAAACCCATTTTTTGTTTAATTTGAATTTTATCCGAAATAAAACGTCCAAACATGGTAAACTATCTGAACCCCTCAACTGGACGGAATTGCTTGGATAGTACTAAGAAACTACCTGGCAGATGGCGCTGTAATAGTTAATTATGTGCTGTCTTTTTAACGGAGGTATTCGAAAGGAATCAAACTTGACAATTCGTTATTCAGTGGGAGGCATATTTATTATCCGAAACATTTTAATTTGCAGTTGCAATGTTGTATCTATCGATACTTCGATATCGTGACTGATTATCACCTTCATACTTATTCGACTCGTGTCGTTTAGTCCCAAAGCTTTTTCACAATTGAACTTTCCCTCAAACCGAGTATCCTCTCCGTCGCAGGCACGAGCATCGGCTTCAAGAACATTGCGTCGAAGATCGCGAACGAGCTCAAGCTGTGACTGCCCGGGAGCGCCCCGCGCCGCCGCCGCCGGCGCCGCGCCGAGCGCGCCGACACCGCGCCGCCCCCCGCCCCCGCGCCCCCCGCCCCCGCGCCCACACCGCCGCCCCCGCCGCCCCCCCGCGCCGACTCCCTGCGCCTCTCCGCCGAGGACATGGTCCTCGTCGCCAACGGGGGCGCCCGCACACCGTCCGGCGCTCTCGCAAATTTCCTAGCCGTCTACACCCCCACCGAGCTATCCCGGTCAGACTATCTCCGACCTCCTGTTTCCACCCCTCAGCGTTCCTCGCTATCTCTCCGGGCGGACACCGTAGACGCGGACTGTCGAAGCTACACTCTCCGCCCGCCGGTGCCTCACCTCCCTCAGCCTAGATCGTCGTTGTCGTTGAGAGCGGACACGGTGGAGTGCGACGCGCCGGACGACCGACGCGTGTACCCGCAGCGGCCGAGATTGCAACACGCCAGGTCGTGCGGTTCCCACACGTTGAGGCGAAGAGTGAAGGAGTCTTGTCCGTGCGAGCTGCCCACGGAGGTCATACCGCCGCCTGAGCTGTTTGATTTCTAACACATTTGATTAGTTGCTACCGATTTTATGGCATTTGATTCGACACTTGTTTCGGTACCATCGGAATTTGAACTGAAATCCCTTTGTTAAAGTTCCCTTCGTGAACCAAAGACGAAATTTGTGAAATTAAATTACAATTGAGTTAAAAGCCTGATCATAAGTAAATTGTATGTCCAATCTAATGTCAGTAATATGTGTATACCACCGTTTCAAAGTTACGAGTCATGCAAAATCGTACTAAAGTTTCCATTGCCACTGTCTGTCCACCCCATATAAAACTACCGCCCAAAAAATTATGAATTTCTTGATATTTGTATTTTCTTCATTGTATTAGTTTTGCGGCTATAGTGTGCGGCGTAAGGAGCGTTTAGCCCTTAATAACGTTTGAAATGCTGTCATTTTTTGACGGTGTAATATTATAGTAACAATGATGACGCGTTTTGAATGTGTTTGAGAAATGAAATAATTTGATATAACGAGCTGTTGTGATCGTAAATTCGTAGCTCGTCATTAAACGAAGAATTAAAGCTAAAATTCTGGTGGCGAAAAGTAGCTACTCTCTGTTATGTTAAAATATCAACTATAGAAAATAATATCAAATTTGAATAAATTTTTTGACAAGACACACAAGATCACAGGCGTCATTAAACTCATTTGATCAGTTTTATGTACATAAGTAAAAATATGAGTTTGCAAACGGTCATGAAATATTATTTTCCACATTTTTAAACTATCACGACAAAAACTTGTTATTTACGGCTTCTTTATGATTTCGACAGTACTCTCGATAGTTTAACGATGTCTAAGCACCGGATGTTATCAATAAAATGTATCGATACTTGCGCTATTCTTGAACTATCTAAAGTACACGTGTTTTTATTGCCCGATATTTTTATTGGATCTTTTTGAGTCGTTTCTACTGCAACCATATAACTAGGTAAATCTGACTATGAGAGATTACATTTTCTTATAATTGAGCATTGCTGGAATGAAACGAATGATGTTTGTGGGCGCCACAATTTAAACTAAAATCTTATACCAGTGACTAAAACCCTGTTGGCAGCAGGAGATCTAGCTCTGAATCTTATCTAATGATAAAAACTTTATAACACAAATTGGAAATGTTGCGTGTAACGCGGGACTTGCATATATAATATATTTAGAAAGGCGTAGTAGATATTTGAGTAAGTTCAAAGTTGAAATAATAAATTCAAGTTATTTTTAAGCTTATGGGAATCTTTCGAATTTCAAAATTTGAAAATCGAATGATCGATACGATGGATTGTCGATTACGATTTTATTAACTCGGTTTGTGGTTCTAACGCGATTATAGCGACTGGCCGAATGATCGCGTCATTCGATTTTTAAATATTTTTTTACAGTGGTCGAATACGAGCTTGGACCGTTCTTAGTGGGTCTGTCCACTATAATCTATAAATCAGTGACTTAAGAGTTTTTATTTATAGTGTCGATAGTGTAGTGTTGGGACATGCGCTGGAAGGTTTCAATGTGCCAATCCGAGAGGGAAGCGCGAGGTGTCCACCCGCGAACGTGATCTTGAGATCGGACGTTTTCTTTATTGTACACTTACATGAATTAGTTAAACATTTTTAATCATGAAACCGCTCTCAATTGTACGCCACTTGTAATATAATTTTACTTATCATGAATTTGTATTTTTTTTCTCTGTAGATAAGTCGACTGGCGGCGGGCGCGCGCTTGTTGTTCCGATTTTTTTTTATTGTTTTTAATTTATATCGATTATTTCGTGGCACATTTTTTAATCGTTATGAAATTGTTTTCTTTTAGAAAAGACTATGTTGCGTCGCTCCGCCGCCAGCCCGTGCTATGCTTACTATCGCGTACAGTGCGTATTTTTAATCAAATTGTAATAATGTACAAAGTGAGTTTACGCTCAAGAGATACAATTTAGTGTTAGTTCATTAATTATATATTTTTTTCCAATTATAATGACAAATATAAATAAACAAAAAACATATGGCTGTCGTCGAATAGCGATAAATGTTCATAATATATCGATATAACTATGTCATTGTAAATCTTGTGCTACCAGTTACGTCGGCCCGGTCCGTGCGACAAGGTTGTATGCGCGATCGCCAGCAGCCGGTACCTTTCTAATTGTAAGGCTGAAATTAGAAAGTGTCAAAGTATTGTTCTCTTACCACAACTTTACACCATCTAGATGCATCATAGGATATACTTACACTACTGAAACTTTAGGTGTGTATTGTATTTGTGATAAAAGTATTATGAACTTTGTAGTTATAGCAATAATGTTCATTATTCGTCGTGTCAAAATGTAAGTTTTTCAGTTGTATGCATTATACTCAGCTTTCGGTTTGGTGATTTTAACCCTTCGTTTTCGTGATTTGGTGTGATGCTTTCCTTTTCTGTGTGTGATGTTCGCATACTTACTAGGTGATAAATATATTGAATAAATAGTATGTACGTCTGTATGTGTAAGCTGTGCGGCGATCGCGTCTTTTCTATAATATAATTAAGTGTAGTGTTATACTTTTACATGAAATCACAAATCAGACATCTTGTTGTGTGAAAGCCGCGCCCCCGATGTTTTTAATTCGCATGTAATATTTTGACAGAAAATAAGTTATCGATGTCGATGAAAAAATGTGTACAACACTACTGTTGTTTTCTATAAAATATTATTGTGTAATAAAAAAGTTAGATCATTAGAAATGTTTTATTTACAAACACCTTAATTACTGGACTATGTTTAAAAAAAAAACATTATTTTCAAAATAAATCAGTTGTGGATCTCAACTTGTATTAAAACAGCCGTTTCAAAATGTTAAATATTTTTTGATAACTTACTTTGAAGCTTTTGAAGTGTGCAAGTAATAAATTGTAATCTTATCAAATGTATACGCTGTTTCTTGATAGATGTTTCGGATAATAAGCCACACTCAAATTATTTAACATGATTTTATACAGGGTGATAATTTTAGTTTGACTTATCGAGCGAGAAAGTAAACACTTACGTGAAATATAATAGTTAAGAAAATTTGTAAGATGTGTTTTGTGTCTAGTATGAACTTCGTTATGTTGGTACGCACAGATTCGGCTAACGCACTGAACAAAAGGAATTAGTCTCAGTTAAACGTTATACTACTTGTAAAAGTTTGTACATATTATTCTTTTCATGGCATTTTTTCATACATTTTGTGATATAATTTGGTATTGATGTAACTTCTGTATACAAAATTACCTGATAATCTTCTTGTTACTTATTAAAAAAAATGTTTTTTTTACAAAAAAAGGCAAAAATTTCCTATTGTATAAAACGTCTTTCAACCCCGTATGTTTGTCATTTCAAAATGGCGCGTGAAGTGGGCGCGGCCTCCCGGCCGGGTACATAGCGTTTACATACTGTAGTAATATATTTATATAATTTGAGCTTTGTTTTACGATATGACTTAGTGTAGACAAACGTCGCGTGCGTACGTTACATACACGTACGTACAATCTTTGTGAATTCAAGTGGAAATAAATTTTATTTTCAATTCCATATCTGGAGTTTCTTTTATATATTTTGCCGTCGAATACAAACAGCTGTTTGATTTGTGAATTTAGTCTTGAGGGACTTCGCAAATAATCAGCCTAGTCCTCACAAGAGGTAATCTACTAGGATCAGCACTGACTAGGCCGATTTTCGTGGAGTTTAATGTGGAATTGTGAGGAATGTAGGAAAACATGCCTTGAATTGGCTAAACGAAGTATATTTAGTCTTAAAAGGAAATAAATAATGTTACGCATCTTGTATTCACTTTTTTTATTAATCTATGTATTAGGAGGCTATCTACAACGATAAAGAAAATCTACAATGTTAAATAAATTAGAAATTAAGCCCTTAAGAATTTTTGAAACCTTACAACTATATTGACTTTTTAAAACCTTTTAACAATCAACAAGAAAAACGATTTACTTAACATTCAAATATTTAAATGATGTATGTTACCTATCTAACAATAACAAAAAATAACATCACAATTTTGTATAAATTAAAAAAACAACAGTATAATTAATTATGTACACTGTTTAAAGCAATATGATGGTACATACTTAATTTTGTTGAATTGATAAATTAACTTAAGAATTATTAGAGCAATCTTGTATTTACAATAACACGTGCTTAGTCAAATAGTTTTTGAAGAATCTGAAAAACAAATCAAAGCGACCAGTTTTTTGAGGCAAGTATTACGACTTGACGTTTTTTGGAGTTTTATGAGGCAAGTATAACGACGTGATCAAACCCTTCTTGTGATCGCGGGGTTCATCATTCAAATGTATTTCTGTAACACTCTTTGTTAGATTCTACAGCAATTTACAATAGGTTAGATGACACCACCAATCGTTGACATACTTTTTATTATCTAATACGGTCTGCCTCAGTCACACGTCACAGTCCTCACGTCATGTACCTACCCATCAGAAATCGGAGTCAATTGACCGAATATTTATTGAGTTTAGTGTGTTAAAAAATTGGTTTGTACAGCTTTTTGGAAATATACTGGTTGTATTAACTTCATAGGGGCTATGTTTTTTAAACTTTTTATTTAGATAGGAGTCATCATGCCTATTGCGTAAGTCTTATGATTTATCCCCATCTTTATTGACAGGGATCCCATCTAGATCTACTTCCGTACTTGGTATTAATGGAGGCTTAAAACCGCCGTATTCTATTCTTAGCTTTGTCACCTTTGGCGTCCTATCAGTTCTCCTGACTTTCATTTCCACGACATAGTCTTTGTTATTCTCCCACCAATTGTCATAGTTCTGCAAGGGCGGTGGACCGTAGTACTGATTTAATGGCGTGTTTGTTACATATCTTATGTACTCCGCTAGGGATTTCCTTACATCATTATTTCCTTGAGGATTATTCAAGTTACTTGTATTCACATATTGATAAGACGAAGCGTATTGGTTGCCCCAATGCGTTGTCTGTATCTGTTTTTGTTGATCTTTTAGTGCCTGGACGTGAGCTTGCATTCGTTGGATGTCCGCTATGACTCGGTTTTGATTAGATGGCTGTTGGTTCTGATCTTGTCTTATGTAATGTGGGAGGTTTTGGGTCTGCCCATGTGCCCCATGGCCGTAGTTGTATCCGTAGCCTAAACTAGCATACTGTTTGTCTACCGTTCGATTTGGATTTGAAAACTGTTGATTCTGATTTGTAGATTGTTGGTTTTGATTTGAAGACTGTTGATTCTGATCTTGTCTTAAGTAGTGAGGAATGTTTGGCGTCTGCTGTTGTGCTCCATGAACGTAGTTGTATCCGTAGCCTAAACTAGCATACTGTTTGTCTACCGTTCGATTTTGATTTGAAAATTGTTGATTTTGATTTGAAGTCTGTTGATTCTGATCTTGTCTTATGTAGTGAGGAATGTTTTGCGTCTGCTGTTGCGCTCCATGACCGTAGTTGTGCCCGTAGCTTAAACTGGCGTAAGGTCTGTCGACTAATCTCTCTGGATATGGCGCTCGGAAAGGCACATGAACCTGTTTCTCAACTAATCTTTCAACTGGGTACGGTATTCTTACTTCTACTGGGACTTGAACGGGGAAAGGGACCTTCTTTTCCACAATCTTCTCGACCGGGTAAGGCACTCTCTTTTCTACAGGGTAAGGTTTGTCCACGTATTTGGTGACGACGACAGGTTTTTCAACAATCTTCTCGACTACAGTAGGAACTGGATACGGAACCTTTACTGGAACTTTTTTCTCGACTATTCGATCCACGTGGACCGGATAAGGCACTTTTCTCTCCACGATCCTGTCGACCGGATAAGGTTCTCTGACGTGAACGGGGTACGGTTGTGGAACCGGTACTTGTATGTGCACGGGTTTTTCAACAACTTTTGTGACTGTTACTGGCTTTTCGACGATCTTCTCAACCGGAACAGGCACTCTTTTTTCTACTGGATAAGGCACTGGAACCTTGGTTTCATAAGGCACAGGGTAAGGCACTCTCTTTTCCACCGGATACGGCACGGGAACCTCCTTGTGCACGATTTTTTCAACAGGTTTTTCCACTTCGACGGGATATGGGACACGTGTTTCAATGGGAACAGGGTACAATACTTTATGTTCCACTGGGACTTGGACCTCATATGGGACAGCTACAGGAGTCGGCACTGGAACTGTGTGAACCACTTGTCTTTCAACCAATTTTTCAACATGGTAAGGCACATGTACTGGCCTGTCGACGTAGACTTTCTGTTCGACTGGATACGGCACTTTAACTTCCACTGGATACGGATGATGTACTTCTACAGGGTACGGTTTATCCACATATCTGGTGACTTCTACCGGCTTTTCAACTATCTTTTCGTAAGGCACGGGAACAGCTACTGGTCTGTCTACTGGTACATGTTTCACGACCTCCACTGGTTCAGGGTAAGGCACTTGCTTCTCAATAAACCGGTCTACGTATTTGGTGATGGGTATTTCTTTTTCTATTATAATAGGTTGAATGATCTTCTGATTGTCTGATCCGTAATCGCTGAAGTAATTGTACAGTTCACTCCTCTCGTTGCTGGAATCATCACCTGGTTTGACATGAACTTCCGATTGTATGTTTTCACTTTGGTCTATGTTTTCGTTCTCGTCGCTGTTGTTACTCTTGTTTTCATTGCTGTTGTCCCTATCTTCATTTTTGGCCATACCGTATTTATAAAGAATTTCATTCATATTTTTCTGAATCTTTTTTGATGATTCCAAAGATTCAACGTACTTATTGTACAATGTCTTGGCTATGTCTAATGGACCTTTGTTATTAGCTCTTCCTTCCTCCAAATACTCATGCACTTCTACGTCATTTATGTGAGTTATTGACACGGGAACAGATTCTTGGATTTCTACAAGTGTTTTTCCTTTCTTAGGACTTTCAACCGTTTCTGGTATGAACTCACTATCAGACGTGTCGTGATCTTCAACAGAGTTCAAAGTTTCCGTATCATTAGCATTAAGAAGTCTCAAAGCTACAGTAATGGGAGCCAGATATTTCTGTCCAATAGGTCTAGGAGTAACATTGACCATATCTTCATCAGAATTTTGTTTTTCATCCCTATCTCTATAATGTTCGTCTAAAGTGTTTCGAACACTAACGATTTCATATCCATCTTCAATGTAAGGAACCATTGTAGATACTAAATTATTTACGATTTGTTCCTTGTAGTTATTTGAGTTGTCTTCAACAACGATAGGTGAAGCAAATCTATATTCATTCGAACTTGTTTGTAAAACTTGTTCTTTTGGTTGGTTGTTCTCCACATGCTCGATGTCACTATCAACGATCTTTCCTATTTTAGCTTTAACAGTGATTCTGCTCCTTGGCGGCTCATATCGGCTATATTTAGTTTGTTCAGTTTTCAAGCCAAATCTAGGTTTTGGTTTGATAAGATCATCCGTATGAATGTTGACCTGTTTTTCAGCTGCGTGATTAATTCTTAATAAATCTTCATTTGTAATAAGATCTTGAGTAGATGCTACCAATTTGGAAATGCCTTCATCATTCTGACGTTCTGTCTTCTCTATTTGTGGAGATACAGTTGAGTAATAAAACCTTTCGCTGCGAGCGTTTTCTCTAGGCGATTCGACCTTAAAGTTAACTGCGCCTCTGTAAATTAGAGGTCTGTCAGTCGTATCTTTACTGCCAAAACTACCATGACGAGTTTCATATGCAGGAATCTCAGCCGATAATTTGTTTGGTTTGTGTATTTCGCTGACGCTTTCCTTTGCTACGGAATCCGAATTGCTATCATCGTGTGAACAGTTGTGGTCTTTGAATACTTTGACAACTGACGATGTCAACACTTCGTGATCTTGCTCACTAGTATCCTCTTTCTGAAGAGGTCTCGAGCGTTCGTTTTCGTTATTTTGTGTTTGATGATTTTGTTGAAGATTGTTGTTCTGGGTTTGGTATTGTTGTTGAATATTATTCTTCTGTGCTTGATGGTTTTGTTGAAGATTGTTGTTCTGGGATTGATATTGTGGTTGAATATGGTTATTCTGAACTGGATGCTGTTGCTGAAGATTGTAGAGTGGTGTATTAACGTGTCTATTGAACAAAAAGTTTTGGTTCGGGTTATACTGGACCAGGTTACCAGGGATGGCGGATGGTAGAACTTGTATGAGTTCCTGGTCGCCGGCTGAAGGGAACTGTTGTTGGAGAAGGAATATTTCAACGGGAGCGTTCGGTGTGTTGGCGAGACCTTGCTGTATGGAGGTGTTCGCATCAGCTCTTAACTGGAATGGCTGTGGCAGGATCTGAAATGACAAATAATATTAAGATATTATAACGGTAAAAATATTTTTCACTGAATGTTAAGCGAAATGAAAACTAAGATATGAATATGGGGAACGGTGAACTTAGCGGTCGCTTCCTAAATCAACTGAAGCCACTTTTTATCGCTGTGATAATAGGTAAGGTTGTCTTTTGCGTCACTATCTGTATACTAAACATTGTTTATAAACGATGGCATTGTTCACACCTAACGGATTGTCCCCTGCTGACTGTCAGCACGCGTTACACAGTCTATCGCTTATCCATATAAATTGACATTCTCGTTCACACCTAACCGACTATACACCATTAGGTAGTACTAAGTGTAGTCAATGACTCTCGGCAAATATAATGGAAAGGCAACCGTCTATTTTACTACGCGACAATACATTGCGGAAGCTGACTCGCTACGTCGATAGCCTATTATCAGCTTGGTGTAAACACATACTCCATACACCGAGTCCATGTTCGAACTGGGGCTGACAGTGAGCATACTCTCAATCGGCGGAAGGCAATCCGTTAGGTTAGGTATGAACGATGCTTAAGGAGACTTAGTAAGTATTTTCAGAAACATCAACTCAGGGGGGTCCTACTCACATTCCCGTTGAGCTCCAGCGCCCGCTGCCCCAGCGCGAAGGTGGCCGTGTGGACGTGGTCTCCGTCGCTCGCGTTTAGCGCCAGCGCACCGTGGTAGCCGCTGCCGTCGGCCGCGTACCGCACGCTTTGCTCTGACTGGGGGGAAGAGAGATAGTTGACAAGTGGACTTAACAAAACAAGGTTCATACGGAGCATCTTTTCATGTAATTCGCCTGAGTTACAAAGACGCAGGGATGCGGATTTTGTAAAATATTAATCATTCTGCAAATTAGTACCTGAGGCGTATTTTCTATTTGAGGTATTTTGCGATCTATACCTTTATTTTTATTATATTCTGGTCCTTTTCATCTGTTAAGAAACATTTTCTGTTTGCTACTCGTGTTTTTATATTATGTTCTGTGTATTTAAGGGTTTATTTAAGTGGAAAGTGCTTTGCTTAATCTATAACACAGGGTTTTCCCTAAAATAGGAAGCAAGTTCACATTATATAGCAAAATAAAGTAGAAGACGCTCCGCGATATCGAATCAAAGGTGCATACAATACGGGTGATGTGATAGGGAACCAGCGTTATGTACTATGCCACAGTGCAATATCAAAGCAAACTTAAATACTTATATATTGAATTTTTATTGCAAAGCAAAAACTTTGTACAAAAGGTACCTTGGGCATTCTCCAACAATTACATAGACCTTCGGGCTGTGCAGACACAACAATGATTTTATATAGAGACACACATAAACTGTGATAGAGCTTAATGTAAGCCATGCATGCAATGTGATACCCAGCTTGACAGATTGAGGTTTGCTTAATAATCCGGCGTCGTTTTAGTCGTGTGTCGAAAATTGCTTGAGGAAATTGAGGGTACTTAGAGATTTATAGCGTTATTCTGACATGACGTTACAACGGATGTTGATCCAATACGTGTGTCCGGCCCTTTAATTGACTGGGATATGAGGGTACTTAGAGATTTAATTTGAAAAATATACATTAGAGAACGCTTAGCTAAAATCTCGATCAATAGGAAAAATAGGAAATAAAAGTTTGTATGAAACTTGGTAGCAAGAAACAAAAGTCCACGCGAACGAAGTCGCAGGCAGTCGCTCATCATCTCATCAGCTTATATACGTTTCACTGCTGAAACAGGACTCACCTCAACTATGAGGTGGTCCGAGCCACCTCAACTATGGGGTGGTCCGAACCACGCGGGCTCAGTGCGGATTGGTGACAGATGTTATTAAACCGCCCGAGGCCCTCTGACTAGGCTTAACGACCTAATACCTATCCATATTAACCGGGTCCAACAGCTTAACATGCCTTCTGAAACACGGAGATGCTTGTAAATAGACGTCACTTAAATGGTCAGAATAGTCACCCATCCCAAACACGACAGCGCCTTAGGTTGCTTAACTTTTGGTATCACTACCAAAGCGCTGCAACCACTGCGTCACAAGCACTTCGCAGGCGGCTGCTAGTCCTTATAGTATACTGGTCCTTCTGGCGGCCAATCTCAACAGAGATCAGCCAACTACGCAGGTGATATAATAGTGCACAAGTGTGAGCGCAATACACAGGTGCACTCACTGTTCCATCACTTTCAAAGTTCGGTGAGACGGCAATCCGACATGACCGGAGAGAGATCAGGCGCAGGACCAACGGCTTAACGTGCTTTCCGAGGCACGGGGGTGTCGGGGGTGTAACACCGCCAACTTCCCGACTCCGAGCTGCCTTTGAGAAATTCATGACAGAAAATCTCAGAAACAATTTTGGCTCGACCTGGGATTCGAACCCAGGACCTCTCGGATGTAAGGCAGAAACTTTGCCGCTACACCAACGAGGCAGTCATGAAGTTTTCTTGTATATATTTTACCTGTGGTAATTTGACGTAGTAGTGTCCTATGGTGGAAGGTGCCGACGGCGTCAGCTGCCATCCCCACTCGAAACGCGCACCGGTCTGGGCCTGAAATAATAAAAATAAATGAAACATAAAAATCATTTCAGTATTTCGAGACGTGGAGTCTATACAATGGTAATCAGTTTAATGAGTTTTTTTAAGTAGTAGTTTTAGTTTAAGTATCTTATTACGTAAGTACGTAGTTAAGCAGTGATTACTGCTCGTCGTCACGAGCTGACTGATGGCGCGCAGTGTCGTCTGCGCATCGCCGTGTGTAAACTATTGTATTCGTCCTCTGTGAAGATGTTCCTGTGCTTATGGAGTAAGTAACGAATGCGTCGAGGAACTCAGGCCTTGGGATTGTATGTAACAGGCTTGTAAACACTTGTTTCTGAACACAAACTCCTCGTTTATTTAACATTTTCGCTGCGGGATCGAAACTGGCGACTTTTTGTATGATGCGTCATAACTTCATAGGCAGATTGGCCTTTTACTTAGCACACTGCGTTGTGGGGTTGATCGGCTTAGTAAGGTATGGACAGAAATAAATGACTGTAACTACATGAAATCTTGAAATTTTTAATACCATCCTATCAAAATCGATAATATATGAGTTGATTTTCTCAGTGTTAGCTTCCCCCGGGTTCCTGCTATTTATTTAGGAGATATATGTAAAAATAAGTGTAAGGCCCTATAACCCGAAACCACACTGAACAATAGGTTCAATTGGAGAATTATTAGTGATGTGAAATAAGTTATCGATACGTGTAAGGGCATAGATTACGGCATGAAACAATATATACACTTTTGTGGACATTGTGTATCTCGCAGCATCTGCCTTTATATCCTCGTGATGATCAATTGGCTTGCTTATATGCTCCATTTAGCCTGCTACGGGGTGTGACGAAAGCTTTCTTTCTTATTAAGGATAAGTTTAAATAGCTTAAAGTGCCGTAAGGAGTCAATTTGACTTAAAAAATTATTTTAACCCTTGACGAAAAATAAAAATAATAATTATTAAAAAATAAAATGTCTATGTCTGTTTGTGCGTGTAAATGTGTTTGTGTTTTTATGTGTGTCTGTCTGTAGCGTCGTAGCTCCGGAACTGAAGAACCGTTTTTTATCAAACGATATTTTAATCGCGGTGGTTCTTAGCTATTACTCAAAATCCATCCAGCCGTTGAAGCTAACCAGCTGTTTTCATGACTCATTCCAAAGTTTTTAATTGATAAATTTAGTTTCATTAGATATTTTAGGAAGAGGCGTATTCGTATATTGAACCCTAATTAAAAAACCCGCGGAAAACGTGACCTTCATAAATACAAACTATGTAACAGTTTAACCGTTTACTTTGATTACTCAACCGTGCGTTGACGTGGAAGCAGTAACTGCTCGTTAAAGTTATTAATTAACAGCAATTACATACTTTCTACGCACTTACATAATACCTGTCTATCGGCGCCTATACATAACATGACATACATAGATAGGTTGAAATTTTTACTTGAATGAACGTCTAAAAGTTTATAAATTAAAATACTTATAAGGAATTATTGAATCATTGTCAATAACTTTGCCTAATTTAAGTTTCCGAAAGAAAATTTAATGGTAACCGGCAAAAAAGTTGTGCTACCAGATCCAGGTTTTTTTTACTAACTTAAACAACCAAGAAAAAATACCTCACCGTTACTGTATTTTGTCTAAATGGTTACTAATTAATTACTTCTCAGAAAACAAAGGAGCAGGGTTCATAATTTTCCAGTTCAATGTTAAATTAATGGAGCGACTGAAAATAAACTTAGGTCTATTTGAAGTCCATCCTACTTCCTACTACTATTATAAAGGCGAAAGTTTGTAAGTATGGATGTATGGATGTATGGATGTTTGTTACTCTTTCACGTAAAAACTACTGAATGGATTTGAATGAAACTTTACCACAATATAGCTTATACATCAGAATAACATATAGGCTACAATTCATAAAGAATTTTTAAGATAAAGGCTTTCCACGCGGACGAAGTCGCGGGCGGCCACTAGTTATGATCTAAATAAGCCAAAATTCTAAAAGTTCAGCAACTGTGTTTTGCACGTGTTTTTTTAATAAGGTTTTTTTTTATTCGTAATATAAGCTATTTAAACTCTCATCAGCCTAGATACGTCCCACTGCTGGGCACAGGTCTCACCACAACTATGAGGTGGTCCGAGCTATACTCCACCACGCGGGCTCAGTGCGGATTGGTGGAGGGGTGTTTGTAAGGTAAGTGACCAACCTTACTGTCAGATGTTATTAAGCCGCCCGAGGGCCTCCGACCAGGCTTAACGACTAATTTCTATCGATATTAACCGGGACCAACAGCTTAACGTGCCTTCCGAAGCACGGAGATGCTTGTAAATAGACGTCACTTAAAATGGACAGAATGGTCACCCACCCCAAACATGACCGCGCCTTAGGTTGCTTAACTTTAGGTATCACTACCAAAGCGCTGCAACCATTGCGCCACAAGCACCTCTATTAAAACATTTAAACTAGTACAGTGGATTTATCAATTATCGAAGGTGACTGTGTAAATTGAATGGTCTGTTTCCTATGAATTGTTTTTCATCTAAATATCAGATCAAACTTTTAGATTAGAAACGAAAATCCAAATTTTGATGTGCTGATTTATTGTGCTGTAGATAATAAAAAGTTAGTGGGTTATTTATCAGAGGAGTCGGTAGAGAGCCATTAAACAATAGTGGAAACATATAACTCTGTTCTGTATGTCTCATATAAATATGAGTGTAGAAATTTGGTCACTGATATTATGATCAAAAGTGAAATGAAATTCAGTATTCAGAAAATGGCCACTTATTAATTAATGCGAAAACATAAAAAAATAAAACATAATGCAAAATGTACCCAAGATAGTGAGGGCTGGCGCCTGACATAGGCTTTGGGGTGAAGCCTGTGCTACTGGTCACCAGGCCACACCCTCGGACCCCACTATACATTGAAGTTTCCAAGCCTATGAATCAACAACAAAAAGTATGCTATCAATAGCTTCAGACTATTTAATAATAATAATAAATGTATTTTTTTTTCAAAAACGTAAAGAAAAAAGAAGATATACAAAAAAAAAGCATGAGAGTGATTTTCTGTAGGAATGTGTACCTAGATAAAACGTGTGTGAATGTGATGAAATGTATCAGTTAAACATTTGGGTTCTATCAATCAATCAAATAGTTTATTTCCTACAACGCAGTATACAGGCGCGCGGTTTTTCAACAAGTAAATTCACTTTTCCGCTTGCACATACATCTATAGGCATTCGTAACTCACACATACTACATGACATAAGGAAGCTTAGGCTTGGCCATTTGGCATGTTGTCTGGCCAGGCCCATATACGATGGAAAACTAGGAGTAAAAGTGGTGGAGCAGCGAAGAAAGTGACCGGCGCAAACGGGCAGTTTTTTCGCTAAGTGTGCTATGAAAAGCCAACGTTGTTATTTACTTTTGATTTTTACAATTTCTGCGCAGGTAGGTCTGACGGAAGATATTGATTTGGTCTTTTTTTCTGATGCAGTATTAAATTACAGACAAACTATGTAAATAGTTTTGTGGGACTATTGTCATTTTAGTTTAAAACGCCGTTTGTTTAATAAATAAATAATTAAGTTTTAAATAAATAATTAAGTAATTATGTTTAATAAATACATAAATAAATGCTAATAATTGTTACAATATCTCTTATAAAAATACGAGAAAAAACAGGGATCAGTATCAGATCAGTGAAAATTTTGTGCACCTGTACAAAGTGGGGACGGCCGCTGGTATGAAATATATTTTTTCTATTTATTATTTTAAACATTATTTCAAAACAGGATTTTGAGATTAAAATTGCAGACTTGCAAAGAGAGGTTTTATAAATAAAATACCTACTTAGTTAGTAGCGTTATCAACGAGGATTAACAGTAGGCAAATCAATCCAGCAAGTATTAAAGCTGAAAAACAGAATTATTTTGGTTTACCTCAGGAGATATTGTCACTTCGACAGACTACGAGCGACGTCGCTCGTAGTCGAGTGTTTTGTTGGTGTTAGTATTGTGTTTCCAGGTGCATCTTCTGTGTCACGTTGTGAGTTATATTCAAAGACCTGCGACTTCCAGCTCTAGTTTTTTCATGTGGTTACAGGTGGATGTATTTGGGTTCCTGCGCTGGCGTCGTTTAGTGGATATTTAAGCAAAATAATTCTCTTTTTCAGCTTTAGTCATAGATTTCTGCAAAGTAACGTCTGATTCCATCATCTAGCAAGTATTGTTTTTGCTAAATCAAACATACTTAGACGTCGAGATATTGAGCCAAATGCGAAGTAAATTATGATGCTGGACCTAAGCTAGGCTTTCCTCTGATAGTGATAGTGTATGATATCTTAGTCGTGAGTTGCGCTGATATGGTTTATCAGTGCCAGCAATAATGATCTGATATTATCTGCCATATAGCTTATGGCTTAAGATGCGTCGTTTAAGTTATCATAGTTTTGTCGTGCATTAATATCAAATCAAAGTCTTAGCAGAGTCTAGAGTTAATTTCATGTTTCTAACGGCTTTTTTCTAAGGGTGCAAGGAATTATATCGATGTATATATATATATATTTTTTTTTTCTTTTTATTTTATGTGCACCGCCTGAATTTTCTCCACTTGGACCTATGGTTGACTGGTAGAGAATGCCTTCGGCATTAAGTCCACCATTGTGCACATGTTTGTGCAGAACTTAAATAATAAATAAATATATTTTTAATAAAAAATATTTACGCACCCTATTTTTTCTGGAAACCCAGCTTCATGCTTTCTTCATATTGTCCAATTAAGGTAGCAAGCGTTAAGACTTTTTAGAAATGACGTAAATTTGACAATGTGCTCACATTTAAGCATTCTATGCTGAATTTTCGGTTAAGTATTTCAGTCAAGAGCTTATGTAGGTAAAAAAATATGCTTAGATATTGGCTTAGATTATTAAAGCAGGATCAAGTTATAAGCGTTTGTTGATTCACTTATAGAAGAGCTAAGACCGACCAATACCACTACTTCAAAAAACATGATAAGTTCTTAGTAGGTATGCGATGCCAATGCATTTCCTTCGGAACATAGTTACTGAAACAATTACACGTTTCTCATAAATACCACTCTATCCATTATACTTTAAGATAAATGAATACATCTGCATATTCCATTGTCTATAGTCTGTTCTATAGGACGTCAGATGCATTCACTTTCTCTGAGGAAATCGACAGCACCGCCGCATATTGTTTCTAACTTTAATGAACGCATTGAACGCACGCAACAGATTGGGACAAACGGTCGTTAACATCGAATTGAGCGATTAGGACCAATAATAGTATAAAGACGTCTTAACGAAAAACTTGGTCATTCAGAGCAGGGATGCGTATTATTTACTCAAATAGAGGCCAATTTTAATTTTTTTACGTACCTATACATTTTTTCAACGAAAGTAAAGAGTTAGCAGATTTAATGTTATGAGGCATATTCAACCGATAAGCACTAAGCGGTATGCATTATTTTTCAACAATAGTTTTTATATTGTTTCCGTGTGAAAACTCTATCTGTCTATGTCCTTACTTGAAAATACATTTAGGTAAATAATGTGCCTTTAGCAGGCTTAAAGAGAAGAAAATCAATAAAACAAAACTCTGCTAATTCTAAAAGGAAAGTTGCAAGCTGATTGAATTCAACTGTGGTCACTTGAATAAAATTACAAAACTCCTATTTATTAAGTTAACCTATACATTTCCTGCTTCAAATCGCCATCTTCTTACCGATCGTATTACTTAACTGTAGTTTAACTTAACTGATATTCCGATTATTATAATTTGGGCTCGACTAAAGTGGAAGTGAGTACCCACTCGATTTGTGCTTTCACTGTCGGAAGTGTTTGTGAGCTTTGGGTACGGTTGGAGTAGGTATAAATAGGTAACAATGCGGTATCACCGATAGCGACAAACCTTATATTACAGATTAAACAAATTTAATAAATTCGCTGCTCTATCGCGTGATTACAATATACAATGTTTACGTGAGTAAAGATTGTTATTATTCTTATGTCACCTTTATCATGAATTATACACTACACTTAGATGATAACTTAGGTGTACCTAACTATTAGACTAAGAAAGAGCTCGTGGGTTTGATGCCTGCGAAGTATACGTACAAACATTTGTGTTTATACATTGTTGAATACATCTGTTTGTACTGGTCTTATTATTTTATCTCTATATAAATTCTCGGGTCACAATGTTCGTTCCTGTACTACTTCGAAACGGCTTGACTGATTCTTCTGAAATTTTGTAAGCATATTTAGTAGGTTTGAGAATCGGCCAAAATCTGTTATTCATATCTCTTAGTGATAAGGGTTGTCCACAATAATTTATATGGCAAAACAACGTTTGCCGGATCATCTAGTGTATTTATACATTTCCAAATTGATTGATTTGACATTTTAAGTCTCGTCAGACTAACTTACTACCGTGAACACACTACGTTCCGTTTTTTATCAAATGTTTTTCCATCGCATCAGCCAACAGTTCTTTGTACTATAAATGTGCCTACAAGTCATAAAACTAGTTGTAAAACCTACGTACGTACGTGAAAGCAAGTTGGAGCTTCTATCCCTTTCTATTTTACGTGTAAAGCTACACTTATGTAAGTCTAGGGCGATTATGTAAGTTTATAGGTAAAAGTAAACGGTGCAAAGTGGCCCGGATTTGTTATATTATAACTAATATATCTTTAGATCTTTGTAAGCTGCGTTAGTATAGATTTTAAGTAGTATTTTATTTTGATTTTGTGAAATGATTGTTACGTTGTTAACTTCTATTGAGCGCATTTTTCGTAAATGTCTCATTAAATTAGTTATTAGAAACTTGTGAACTTGAATGAAACAGTGACGGTCCTTTTAAAAAAAAAATATTAACGCATATAAGTAGTTAATGCTCGTTGCCGACATTTTGTTAAGGGTTCGAGGATATATATCACGATATACATCATAATATAAATTTTCTAATAACATATTTTTTATGTTAACCTCAAACGAACTAACGAATCCCAAACATTTGCTAAAAGTAGCTACATCCAACCATTACTTAATTTACTAGAACAATGTTGTAAGATGTGAAGATCGACGAAATTTTTATGAAAAACGATGTAATTGTTTTTTCAATTATAAATTCTACATACGAAGATATTTTTACCTACTATAGCATTATCATAATACACTTTCTAGATCTGATTTTAGATAGCTAAATTACACAATAGAAAAACTTAATTTTATATATTTAAGCATTTGATTCCTTTTCCAAGACAGAAAAAGCCTTTACATGAAATATTTTTTCAGCCGATAAATACAGTACTTATACTTGGATAAATATCCAACATATTTAACAAAATCTGTTTTTTTGAACCCTGAATTTATTACACACATTAAATAATATATATCATGCCAAAGCGCAATGGAAATTCCAGATAATATTCCTTATTTCTTTACCCTGTAGCTGTTTCTAGTGAATATGTCAGTACATAATGTAAATATATATATTTATATCACCACTCACATCGTTAGTTTGCTGTGCCCACGCGCAGGTAGTCACACCGATCGCGATCCACGCTCGCACCCACTGGAAACAAATGTACAAGATTTGTTAATTGATTACATAATTATTAGTGTCTTAGCCGACTGCCTCGATGGTGTGTGCCTAGTGGCAAAGTTTCTGCCTTACATCCGATAGGTCCTGGGCTCGAATCCCAAATCAAGCCCAAATTGTTTCAGAGATTTTCTGTCATGAATTTCTCAAAAAAAGTTCGTAGTCGGAAAGTTGGCGGTGTTACAACCCGTGCCTCGGAAAGCACGTTAAGCTGTTGGTCCTGGAGGATATACGCAGGAGATATTATAGTGCACAAGTGTGAGCGCAATAGTACTAGTAGTAGTGTCACTTTCGAAGTTCGGAGAGCCGGCAATCCGACATGGCCGTAAATAGATCAGGGGCCGTAGTATAAACTTGTTTCGGCTCATGGGCAGTGTTCTTTTTTCAAAAATGTAGAACAAATTTAATGCTTAGAAGCGCTTTTATTAAGCGGTCTGGCGCAGGATTAACGGCTTAACGTGCTTTCCGAGGCACGAGGGTTTCATCATCATCGATTTCCAGACTTAGAAGTCTGGATATAGCTAGAGCTATATCTAAGAAATCCTAAATCGGATTTTTCTCTTTTATAAGAGAGACAATATGTCTCGATCTAGGATCCGAACCCGAGACCTATACCTATACAGGCCAGCAAAATGACTACTATAGACCACTGAGGCAGTTGTATAATACAGGGATGATAAAGAATATTAAAATTCAATGTTACATTGAAAAACACAAATTTTTATTATAACGTAATACGAATACGTACGTAAACGTAAATAGCGTGATTGTAAAATCTTGCGACAAAAAATTTAAACACAGTGAAAATACATAAGTAATTTATGAACCGCCAAATATACTTTCACAAATTTAAAGCTTTTACGAATTATTTAATTGTTTTCATCTTATCTATGGTAAATGAACCACTATACCCCAGACTGGCCACCAGACAGATAAAACTGTCGTCAATTATGTCTAAGTATGAACAAGAATATGCATTTATGCTAATAAATTATCTATTTTAACATGATAATTCAGTTTTTGCCCTAGTTTCATATATCTTACTACTGCAAATGGAAGCAGTAGGCACGATTGATCACTTTATAAAATGGCGTTACTTATTTTGAATACTATGGGTTAATTATTGGGAACTCGTGTAATAAATAATAAATTGAATAAAAAAATTAAAAAAAAAACAAATTAAATTTCTACATAGTGTAACGCTATATATCGCTTCCCCCGTCTGTCCCTATGTATGTAAACTTTGATCATCAAAACTACTCAACAGATTTTGATGCAATTTTTTTTAAAAGAGTTATTTAATAGGAAAGTTTATAACACAGTGGGCAGGACAACGTCTGCTGGGTTCGCTAGTACTGAATAACAAGTAGTTCTCCACGTAACGGAAGTAGGCATCGAGGTTTATTGTTAAGATTGTACTTTAGTTTTTTGTTAATAACCGTTACATGGATTCTTCTCCTTCTTCCTCTTTTCATTGTATGAAGTTAAGTACCTTATAATACTTTAACATGATTTGCAAATAAAATATTAATTACATTTTTATAAACATGTACGAAGTAGACATACTGCCTCATAACTTGCACTGTGGTGTTTTAAATAACCGACAGTCAATATTGATAGGCGGCGCCTGAACATTTGCATACTAGTTGCGACTCCCGGCGTTGCTCTATATCCTGATAGTGACCGTGTCCTCAATTTCACTAACTTTCTTACGGGTCTTGCATTGGGAAGTTATCGAGTTGGTTATTTTTAGCCTACGATGAGAAACGAAAAATAGGGGTGTTATGAGTTTGACCCTGGTGTCTGTTTGTGTGTCTGTGGCATCGTATCTCCCGAACGGATAGACCTATTTGAGTGCGGTTTTTATTCGAAAGTTAAATTGATCCCGGTGGTTCTTAGCTCTAGTTGATCAAAACCCGCCCAGCCGTTGAAGCTTACCAGCTGTTTCCTGGCTCATGTCCGGGTTTTTTAACTGGAATGTTATTAGTTTGGTAGTGTTACCTTTAAAGCTAACAAAGATGTTTTCTTTCCGTGACAAGATTCTTAAAAAGTCATACAATTAAAAAAAAACTTGGGTACTAATTTACCAGTTTGGATTTCAAGCCTAAATTTTCTCGATCAGTTAAATAAAAAAAAAAATTAAATGGAGTTCAGTTACACAAAAAACACCTGGTGAGCTTCAAGGGCTGGGTGGATTTTGACCAATTATAGCTAAGAACTACCGTGATCAAACTATCTCTCCAAACCGCTTTTTAAATCGGTACAACCGTTTGGTAGCTACGCTAAGATGCCACAGACAGACACATACAAAAACACAGAAACAAAAACACATATACCACACCAACAGACCCCTTCTTTTTCGTCGGGAGTTAAAAACTAATTCGGGAAGCATGATAAGGTATTATTGTGCGTTCTCTCCAATTACAAGAAAGATACATAAAGTAAATATGTTTGTTCAAACAGCATAGGCATTTTATCCCAGCGAAATTATAAGTATCGGGAAAAATGTCTACGTAAACGTCCTGCACGTCTCCTTCAGGTTCCAACGTACAGACTGACATTGGCTGAAAAAATGCATATGTTATGGCAGCGAAGGTATATAATGCATCATCAGAGGATATAAGATTACTGACAGGGTCCTTATTTAAAACAAAGTTACATGCATGGCTAATTGAGAATATTTTTTAAAATAATGATGAATATTTTACACGCTAGAAATATATTTGGTCCGGTGGCGATGATTTTCTTTACTGACATAATTGTAATAGTTGAGATAAACAAGTTTACGTCATGTTTGCACGCTGACTATAATGTAGCAAATTTGGCTGAACTCTAACTACAACTTTATCTATAAGACATCTAATGTACCACCCAAAATACGCAAATAAACACATTTGTCTGTTCTTTTCATACTAACCATGATTCTTTGTGCGCGCTCCAATGTTGCTTCGGTTGATGATGTCCGATGAAAATTATCTGAAACAAAGGGGATATATGTGAAACACATCACATTTAAAGAACGACGCATATTTCAGCATTCTTGACAAGATCTGTTTTAACGGATTCGTCGCTACTGGAAATAGTATTCACACATGACAGCACAGTACTCAAACGATCCAGTACACTGGATCCGATATAGGTACTGTATTGTGCGTAAACTGGCTCACACATCTTCATACGCTAATAACATACTCACACCTTTACACGCTCCTGTAAAACGGATTCCTGTAAACATAAATATGTAAACGCGCCCTAACATCCTTTGCTACAGCAATATAAAAAAGAGAAAAACTGTCTGGGCTGTGCAATCGTTACGTTATGGTATATGAATGTTGTGTAAAGAAAAAAAAAAGAAAAACCCAAAATCTAACCAGTCTATAAGATGGGCCCATAAAAATCTCAGTCGTTACAAGCAAGCGACAGTTGATGGAGCTGGATTGTATTGCGTATAAGTTTTCAGTTGAAAAAAAAATTGGTTGCCTGTAAAGTCGGTATACGGGCGAAAGTTTTACGTGACAACGACTTTGAGTGGTAAAATAATTTTAATGTGAATATTCATTCGTATAACATGAACCGGTGTGTATGCCTATCTCTCTTACTCTCTCTCTCTCGCTCTGTCTCTCTCGCTCTGTCTCTCTCGCTCTTAGGCGGGTTAACTGTGCTCGAGTGGAAGGGACGCGTGCCTTTCACTTTTTATGTCTGTCTCACTCGCTCTGAGGCGGGCTAACCATGCCCGAGTCGAAGGGACGCGTACCTCTCACTCGCTCTCATTGTGAGCGCGGAACGTGAGCGGAGCGTAACGCAGTTTCTTGAAGTGTCACCCGGCAAACCAATTTATAAGACGTTGTCACGTCAAAACCTCCGAATGAGCCAGAAAAACAGCTGGTAAATTTCAACGGCTGGATACATTTTGACCAGCTATAGCTAGGACCCACCGTGATTAAATTACCTTTTCGAATAAAGGTTTTGCGACGAAAGTAAAAGTAACAAATTAGTCTCACTTCGTGCGAAGAAATCTTCGTGTAATTCGAACTAATTTTTATTACTACTGAAACCTTATGCGATAATTTATACCTGACCGCAAATATCTAGGGACAGAGAAAGCCGCGGTCAAACCGCGAAGGAAAGATCGAGTTTTAACGAAACATCACGACATACTGTGTGTCTAATCTTAGTAACTACATTTAATTCGAAATATGTAATACACATTTTTACAGATTTTGCGATTTATTTACATTTGTTAGACCAAAAATGTTTACCTGTGACCACGGACGCTGAAAAGGGTCTGAAACGTCAGGTTAAAATAAAATTACTGAGCGCAGTTAGGGCGTAAGGCCTTTGTACACGTTAATTTGCCATGAATGTCTACGATTGATTCGCCGTATGTAACACATACAATGGATACCTAATTTGGGACAGCGGTGTTATGGTAGTATATTTTTTCTTTCAGCCTGTATTACAACATTGTTGTACTTTTGTTTTACAGTACTTTGAAGAACTCAATTGGAAGATCAATTAATATTGAATAATGTTAAATATATATTTTTAGACTAGCCGTTGTAAACTTTTTTTTTTCAAAAATGATTAGGGACTGCGTTTGACATCATTTTGTTGTTTGACACCTGGACAACTAATTAAGGATACTAGTGGCGAATCTTTGACACACACAACTCAACTCAGGATTCGAACCCGATAAGGACTTGCTTGCAGGGTTGGAGGAATAACACAAAAAATAAAAAGTAAAAAGAAAACATGTGTAGCATAACACTAGTTATTAAATTACCGTATAACTTCTGTAAATTACTGTACTAACAAAATATGGATATTATCTGGAATAATTGCTTTTATTATTATAACAATCATTAAATGTACATAGAAAAAATCAGGTAAGCATGAACATAGTACATAAAGTCTGCACGTACTTTTAAGTATGACATAATATCAAAAATAATTTACCTTGAGAACAATCGCGTTATATTTTTAAAAATCCCCGACTCAAATTAATAATAGTCCTCCTGGCCGATTTCGACCACGGCGGCCAATCTCAACAGAGATCAGCCAACTACGCAGGAGATATTATAGTGCACAAGTGTGAGCGCAAAACACAGGTGCACTCACTGTTCCATCACTCTCAAAGTTCGGTGAGACGGCAATCCGACATGACCGGAGAGAGATCAGGCGCAGGACCAACGGCTTACCGTGCTTTCCGAGGCACGGGGGTGTAACACCGCCAACTTCCCGACTCCGAGCTGTTTTTGAGAAATTCATGACAGAAAATCTCAGAAACAATTTTGGCTCGACCTGGGATTCGAACCCTGGACCTCTTGGATGTAAGGCAGAAACTTTGCCACTACACCAACGGGGCAGTCAAATTAATTGTCATGGGAACATTGAATTATAACGTATATTTTGGACAAATAAATAGTTTAACATCTCATACGATACGACATCAACACAACAATGGAATCCAACGTAACATAATGTTTTTCCTTTGTAAAAGACAGATGTACCTACAGTACAGATGTATCAGTAAGCTGGGTTCTAACATAAATAGAATTTACTTAAAAGAGTAAAGGGCAAAAGTCTCAGCCTTTCCACGAAAATAATTATACAGTGTTAAAAGACTCTCTGAAAGATATCTGTTAGTAATTTAAAATAATAAATATACAACAACATCACATATATTGATCTGACTCCGTGTGTGTAAGTAGCTAAAGCACTTGTGTTACAAATATCAGAATCAACAGTGCTATTAAAAATAAACTTAAATAATAACATATCACCCAGACCAGTATAAACAGACATGTTCATGGGCATGAATATTTGTACAGTGCGGGGATCGAACCCGCTTCCTTTTGGTTAATAGTCAACTTCTTGACCATTACACCAAAGTGGTCGTCAATTAAAAGCAACTCTCTGAAAGATATCTGTCAGTAATTTAAAATGAAGGCATTTACTCCATTATATGGTGTTATAAGTATTTTTTGCAGCACTGTCGTATTTATTTTGGGGTACTGATGTATCTAAATGATTTAAAACTACGTATTATGAGCGGCCTTCTAACAACGAACTAACTAAAAGTTAGTTTTTAACTCTTGAGTTAATTTCGTAATTTTTATACCTACTGAATGCCTGTGTACACTGTGGCAGTGATGGTTATTTTTGTATTTTAATTAGAGTTTGTCGGGGCATAGTTGAAGCACTAAACAATGAGTATTATTTCTGTTTTCGCGGCCGGAGACGTAACAATGTCTGCTTTCAAATGTTTTGTTTTGATGGAATTTAAGATTCATCAGTAAAGTGAACCAATTTCACCTCTCTGTAATGTCTTAAGCCTTGTGAGTCCAAAAGAGCTGACTTATGCCTATGCCCTAGCTGTTATATTACCAAAAATAGCACTTGTATCTATTAAAATAATAGCCGAACTAGGTATTAAGTAATCCATAGGCATGATGACACGTATCGTAAATATTTCCAAAACCAAGGTGTTTTAAAAACATTACCTCTATGAAGCTAGCAAAGCCAATTTATTTACAAAAAGCTGTAAAACCAATTTTATTTACCTAAAATTTAACTAATATTCAGTCAATTGACTTCGATTTCTAATACTAAATTATGACGTCAAATTATAGCATTCCCCTACAAAATCTATGGAGGCAGATCGTTTTGACAGATGATAAATAGTATGTCGACGATTGGTGGTGTCATCAGCTAGCCTATTGTAATTACTCGTATTTGTGTCTAACTTATAAAACTCCTTCGAAGGATATTACGAACAGGTTTCTAATTCCAAAGATAAACCGAATTTTTTCATTCAAAGATAAACCGAAGTTTATTAAAACAATATCTTAGTTCTTACATCACATAACTTAGACTTAGCTAGGCACATGGCGTGCGTTTTCACCATTGCACAGATTAAGTATGTACAGCTAACTTTGATGGAATACGTCAGTGGATATAGCACGCCCAATTAAAAGTGCAGCTACTAACTAAGAGTTTTCAGTGACGCTTCAAATGACCTATATGTTTTTAGCTAGATAGGTTTAGTAAGCTAACAAAAACATTAATTAACTATCAATTATATTTTAAAAGATCACACCGCAGGACTATTTTCTTTGTTTTTTTTAAACGACACATACATTGATCTGACTCCGTGGTAAGTAGCTTAAGCACTTGTGTTACAGATATCAGAAACAACAGTGGTATCACAAACAACTTATATAAATTCATATAACACCCAGACAAGTACAAATAGACATGTTCATGCACAAAAATGTTTTTATTGTGCGGGGATCGAACCCGCGACCTCTTTGTTAATAGTCAATTTTTTGACCATTACACCAGTGGTCGTCAAATAATAATTATCACATATTAATTGATATGGATTACCCCAGAGCGTGCTCTACCACTACCTTTAAAATTTTCAACCCTCTTCCTGCCATGTACTAGAGTTTAGTGCAGTTGAGAGGTCAGATAGTCGAGGTTAGGAAGGATTGACCTTCTCCCATTTTGTTTTCTGATCAGTAAAGTAGGCGATCTGAAAACAGCTTTGTACATAGAGACAACCAAGCCTTTACTGTTAGAGGATCCGTCTCTACCTAATTATGTTCGTTGGTAAACGTCATTTTTGCACTTGTAAGTGTAAACTTACCTAACTGAATACCGAAAATTATTTTTGCATGACCTTGAGGCAAAAAAATAAGAATTTTCTTTAAAAAGTATAAGTTTAGTACGATCTTGGACCAGACGTCTACGCAGCGTCACCTGGTGGCAGAAAAATAGCAAACACCCTCTTTAAAAGAACACAAAGAGTTTGATCGACTGTAGAGTAAAAGCTTTAGCATTAAGTAAACCCTTTGTACATTTCTTTGCAATTAAGTTTTAAATAAAATAAATAAATAGGTGTAAACCTTTTTTTGGTATTCGGTACCCCAGATTGCATTATTGGATGTTAGTTATTTGTTACTTATTTGTAGCATCCTGCAATATCCAAAGTGTATTTTATCAAAGATAGCCGGCGATAAACACACTTGATGAAAACGAGAGTGAGTGTGTTCTTGACCTCTGTATACTTAATGAAACCAGTTTTTCATTTCATTGAAACTTCGATAGTAATTTCCTGAGTGTTGAATTTATTAAAAGAAAATTCTTGGAAAGGTTCTTGACTTAATTTGTACATACATGATTTTGCGTTATTCTGTTTTTGTCCTAGTTTACTTTGACTTGAGTAAATTAAACTAGACTTAAGTAAATAAAAATCATGAGTGATGCATACTTTATACTTAGTAAAAGCATTCCTTT
This sequence comes from Pyrausta despicata, assembly GCA_963921415.1. Classification (NCBI taxonomy): domain Eukaryota; kingdom Metazoa; phylum Arthropoda; class Insecta; order Lepidoptera; family Crambidae; genus Pyrausta; species Pyrausta despicata. Next base: position 8,313,157 of record OY992870.1, on the reverse strand, counting down.
TGAAAATATGCATACTAAAGAGTCTTCTCGTCCTGGTGTGGGTGTTTGTTTCGCGTTTCAAATTTTATTGTTTTGATGATCTTGATATCATTGAATGAAATGATTCGATATCGTTGATTCAAATTTAATGATTTTGTGAAACATTAGTCTCACAGCTTTACACTATTTATAAACGGCCTACTTATAAACTAGTACTTAACAAATTAGCATAAAATATTGTTGCTGTTGGTTTTCTAAAATAAATATAATATAATAATAACTTCCAAGTCAAGTCCCTTTTATGTACAAAATCCAACTTCATAAAATACTTAGTAGGTCTTCACTCTTCATAAATCTTTAAAACAATATTAGGTATTAACTTACATAACAGCGTAGGAATCTTTCTTTCATTTTCATACAATACAACTCATACTTACGTTTAACTCGTTTCTTTTGAAGCTAAGTGGTTGGGTTACATTAAAAAACCGGTCAAGTGCGAGTTGGACTCGCGCACCGAGGGTTCCGTACAAACCTGTAGATAAGGAGTAGTAACTTTGAAATTTTCAAAATTGTCAAAAATATATTTTTTATATGATGAAACTGAAAATTTACGGTTTTCGTAGTTTTTCCTATATCTGTACTATAAGACGTGACTTCGTACTAAATTTCAAGATTTTATGTTTACGGTAAGTACCCTGTAGGTTTTGATTCCCGTGCGAGTTTCGAAAATTTGCGGAAATTTGCGGCCTAAATGGCTGTATCTTTTGATTGCGTTGGCTTAGGAGGTTGATTTTTCTACAGCTTCCAGGGACAGTAGACCTAAGTAAATTTCAGTTTGATACCTCCACGCGTTCCTGAGAAAAACGTTCTTGACAGACGGACGGACGGACGGACGGACGGACGGTCAACAAAACGATCTTATAAGGGTTCCGTTTTTTTCTTTTGAGGTACGGAACCCTAAAAATGATAAATGTATGAATCTTACTTTCATTAGACATCCGTAATATTAATTTGTTCATTGATCTGTCTGTTTGTACACTCAGCTGTAAAATAAAGATTCAATTTGAAAGCTTAGGAAAGCATATATGTTTTTCGAAGATCGATTTGAGTCACCTTTGACATAATCAGTCTAATAAATGTTCTTATATATAAAAAAATAATTGCTGTTCGTTAGTCTCACAAAAACTATAAAACGGTTGAACCTATTTGAATAATTTTAGTCCTGAAATATTTGTGGGGATTCAGGGAAGGTTTTGACGATTAGAAAACGTGGAAAAACATTCTGAAACAATGCATGCATTGCTTAAACAGTGGGCAGGACAACGACTGCTGGGTCCACTAGTCTTCTCTTTATAAAAATGAATTGCTGTTCGTTAGTCTCGCTAAAACTTGTGAACGGCTGAACCGATTTGAATAATTTCAGTCTCGAAATATTCGTGAAAGTCTAGAGAAGGTTTAAAAGATCAGAAAATTAAAAAAAGCAATGGGCAGGACAGCGTCTGCCGGCCCCGCTAGTTTACTTATAAATTCTCATCAAATAATTTTGCTACTTTGAAATTTTGTAGAGAGGTCTAATCGTAACGTTTTTTGGAGTTGACTGTATACAGTATGATTTTATGGGCTAATTATTAATGATTGTAAGACATACCTGAGCAGCTTTGAAATATCGTGTTTGAAAAACATTAATTGTTATTTAACACGCGCTTAAATGATATTGAGAGATGAAAGGTACGATCATATTGTCATGGTGCACTGATTGGAGGTTCTGTTATTATAAAATATATTCTATTATAATACATTATTATTATATTATATTATTATAGCTCCATACTATAAGGGTTCACAGACTTTTAAAACAACTTTTTAAACGTCAATTTAACCAGTCGATTTATTTATTTATTTATTTGAATGCATTCAGAATGAAGTCCATCTCTGTACAGAGGTTTTATGTGAAACAAATAATCAAAAACCACCTCTAAGATGGAGAACTCATTGTATTTATGACAATTTCTCGTGTAAAAATCCGTATTTGTCATTATAATTTGTTGTTTATACGCAATAGACAGGGGCGGATATAAGCATAGGCTTTTTGGGCTTCAGCCCGGGGCCCCGTGCATACAAAAACCCCTCCAGCCATTATGTTCCGCGACAAATTGTAAAATTTTCATTTTTTGTAATGTAATGTAAATAAATATTTTTTCTTTCCTTCTTTCAAATTTACTTTCTGCATTCCCACCCGCTTGACTGGTAGAAACAAAAAGACATTAAGTTAAGACATTTCAACGACCACTTTGGCGTAATGGTCAAGAAGTCGGCTACTAACCAAGAGGTCGCAGGCTCGATCCCCGCACTGTACATACATTTGTGTGTATGAACATGTCTGTTTGTACTGCTCTGGGTGTTATATCTATTTATTTGAGTGTATTTGTAATGCCACTGTTGATTCTGATATCTGTAACACAAGTGCGTTAGCTACTTACCACGGAGTCAGTGTGATGTTGTTGTATAATTATTTATGAGTCTATCAGTGCAAATATTTTTAAATAAATATATCTCGTGTACAAATCCGTATTGGTAGCACTGTTCCGCAGCGTGCGTGCGAGCGAAACGAAACCGAGAGTAATTCAATCGATTACAACGATTTATAAATTCACTGATGTTATTACGTATGCAACCGTGTGACGGTTAAAAAACTAGGAACTGTGTCACAGAGTAACAGGACACAGTAGGCCCACTTTTATTGCTGGGTGGTTTTAACCTAAATTATGACTGGATGGACGGCGCACAGTACTACTTTTTTATATTGTTCAAGATTTTGTCACTTGAGTCTCTTTATAACGGTAGATATGTATTTTATGCTGACATAAGAGACTTGAGAGTTGAAGATACAATTAACGTATGTATACGCAATATCTTTTTACAGTGTGACTGAATTTATGAATTATTCACAATTGGCAAGAAATTAAATTCGTCATCAATTAATGAATCATAATTTATTTTATATTGATTCTTCTTATTTGAATTAATTTTGCACACCTGCATGCGGATTGAATACTTGTACTAACTTACAATAATATTAAGATCTGTAAAACCTGTATTCTTACAAATAAACGAATTTCATTTAATTTCTTACTAGCATTATACCAAAGCTGGGGATGATTCTGTATCACCAGTAAACCAGTATAGAGGGAATAACCAGTCCAATCTATGTTTGCTTTTACTAAGAAAATATTACTCTAGCAGCCACTTAAACAAAAAGGGTTTTCGTTTTAAATAAGACCTGAATTCGTTCAACGACATTAGGATAAGTTAATTTTGTTATTGCGGTACAGAGTTAATTGACTTACGCTCTTAAATGCAGCAGATTTGAACATTCTTCAATAGTCTTAATGCAAATGTTCATTATTCCGATTAGCCCTACTGTTTCTTTTTATTTTGCAACGAGTAACGTGTCATAAAGTGTTTTTTTTATTAGATGATCGAAATAGGAAGGCGCATTGTATCAAAACAGAAACTTTAAGGTAATAAGTCGATATCGAAAGGTTTTCTTTCTTGGTTATTGAAAATTGAAATTATTATTGTACAAAATAACAATTTTATGAACTTAAACTAGATTGTAATCCTAAAAGTGCTCCTAGCGTGTATAATGTTACGATTTTTATAAATTATTTTATTATTTTACATTGGTGCAAATGAACGACACATATTTGAATGAAAAAAAAAAGTTACTCACAATTATTAAATCATATAAAACCACACACTAGCACGACACAAAAATCAAGAGCACACACAAGGCAAAATCTTTTTTTTTAACTGAATTCAATTTTTTTATCTGTGTCACTTTTTTATCTGTGCCCAAGTTTGCGCGCGAAACAGTGCGCGTATCGTTCGCACCGCCAACTCGTTATAACTGAATAGAAACGGCGATCCTTTCCAATGGATTTACTTGCGAGGTAGAGGAATAAAATGATAAACTAGTTATTTACACATCTTTCTTAATTGAAGATGTTGTAAAGGTAAACTTATATGGAGCAGTAAACATTTACGTTTAGCGGATATGTTATATGGTGTTCTAAATTTATTAGATATGTGTATCATGGGGCTTCAGGGAAAGCATTTAGAAAGCTCATAATGTATTAATTAAGCTTGGTAATTGTTAATTCCCTGATTTCAGGCTCTTCAAATAAGTTTCTAGTCTATGATCCGAACTTCAATCGACCTTCAGCGAGCTGATAATAAATGGAAAATACTTTATAATAAATTTAGTATATTAGATAATATATTAAAAATGATTTTGAATTGAATTTTGCAACATCAAGATAATAAGAATGTTTTGTCCAAAACTTTGATGTTGCAATTAATAAAAATATTCTGTCCAGGATTTTTTTAGCAAACCCGATTTAAGTTCGTATCTTCTACTATTGGTTTGGTTCGGTAAGAATACCAAGTAAAATATTCCGAATTTGCCTACTAAACTTACTTCAGTCGCCACGGCAAAGCACCTAAGATATAAACAGAATACAATCACTCACTTTAATCGGCAGATAAATAACAAAGTCTGTTGAAATCTGCTAAAACTCAAAAAGAGAAAACTTTTTTAACGCACAGACCTCATTCCTTGCCGCATGCTAAAGTTTATAACGTGCATACTTAAGTACAACTTAACTGCGAACTTAATATGACTCACTTAGAAAAATAACTTTATAAAATATCAATTTTCCTTTCCGCCCTATTTGCTTGCCTTTCAAAGGTAACTCTGGAAAATATATTCATGAAAATGATACATCACTTTCACGAAAGTAAGTATTCTTGATTAGATTTCCGTTCAACCAATTTTCGACCTTGACAGTACTTTTATAAGGGTGGTGCGAGAATACTTGAGTTGATGAAAAACCGACAGATACGTATTAAGGTTAAAGGTAAAATAAATAAAATATTCTGAATTAATTTTCAAGATTATTTTTAAATTAGTGAGATTATATTACCCTATCTATATTATCACTATCTACACTGGCCGGCCGTCGAAAAAATTGACACAGCTGTTTTTTTTGATGGCAGTTTATTTTAGATAGTGACTGCCTTGTTGGTGGTCCTGGGTTCGAATCCCAGGTCGAGCCAAAAATTGTTTCTGAGATTTTTTGTCATGAATTTCTCAAAAACAGCTCGGAGTCGGGAAGTTGGCGGTGTTACACCCCCGTGCCTCGGAAAGCACGTTAAGCCGTCCTGCGCTTGATCTCTCTCCGGTCATGTCGGATTGCCGTCTCACCGAACTTTGAGAGTGATGGAACAGTGAGTGCACCTGTGTACTGCGCACACACTGTTGAGACTGTACTGTTGAGATTGGCCGCCGTGGTCGAAATCGGCCAGGAGGACTATTATTATTTTAGATAGTACATAAATCTCGTTCAAACTTTATATTAGCTATTTTAAATAATAATAATAATCTTATAAATGCCTTACAGACTAACATACAAACAAATCATAAAAAAAACACAATCGAATTGAATATGAAACACAAATCACACGCGTAAGCGAAATGTAGCAAAACATAAATTAGTTTAAAAATAAAGTAATTAACCTACTTTTACCAATTTAAAAATATATCAGTCTTCGACAAATTTTACCATCTAATTGTATGACGTAACAAACAGATTGTAATAAATAACTGTTATTATCTATATTTTATGTAACCCACAAGTAAGATTGCCATGACGTAATTTAAGTACCTACATAACTTAAAAAACTTTCGGTTCACGTTCTAAGTTCAATTTATTTAACAGATTTACTTTCAATAAACTTTTATTTTATAACCCTAGGAAACCCTAAAAAAGTAGGTGAGTGTATACACATTTTTTTACGAACTATATTAGGCAAGATAATGCCAATACCGACGGCATTAGGCTGTTGATATTTTTATTTCGACAAGGCTCCAATACTGTGTTAATTATTTATGGTAAGGCTGATTTTTCTTTATATGATATAACACATCTAAGTACTTCTGCAAAGTTCATACTTAATTAAAATCATGGATACTATGAAAAGTCAAGAAACATTTGACGACCACATTGGTTTAGTGGTCAAGAAGTTGACTATTAACCAAGAAGTTGCAGGTTCGATCCCCGAACTGTACAAATATTTGTATGCATGAACATGTCTGTTTGTACTGGTCTGGGTGTGATATTATATTTATTAAGTTTATTTGTAATACCACTATTGATTCTGATATTTGTAACACAATTGCTTAAGCTACTTACCACGGAGTCTGGTCTATGTATTTGATGTTGTTGTATATTCATTTAATTATTTTATTGCTGAAAAGACTTACTTAATAAAGACCTGAGTCCGTAAGGATTAGTACCTACGCCTCGGCGCGTGTCGCAAAGGTATCGCATGAAAGGGAAAGTTCTGCCTTCCTAGACCTTGATTTAAAGTTAGACTAACCTTAAGTACTTACTTACTCGACTTCGTTGGTGTAGTGGCAAAGTTTCAGCCTTACATCCGAGAGGTCCTGGGTTGAAATCCCAGGTCGAGTCAAAATTTTTTCTGAGGTTTTCTGTAATGAATATCTCAAAAACAGCTCGGAGTCGGGAAGTTGGCGGTGTAACACCCCATGCCTCGGAAAGCACGTTAAGCAGTTGGTCCTGCGCCTGATCTCTCTCCGGTCATGTCGGATTGCCGTCTCACCGAACTTTCAGAGTGATGGAACAGTGAGTGCACCTGTGTATTGCGCTCACACTTGTGCACTATAATATCTCCTGCGTAGTTGGCTGATCTCAGTTGAGATTGGCCGTCGTGGTCGAAATCAGCCAGGAGGACTATTATTATTACTTACTTAGTATGTAGTCAGTGCGAAAAAGAAAGAAGAAATGCAGCTTATGGCAACGAAAAAAGTGGTGAAGGTCAAGATTAATGTGAAAAGCAGAAAATAATTTAATTGAATGGACGAGTAAAATATAAGCTACTCGCGGCTTGTGCGCCAATGACTGCGGCTAAATCGCTGACAGTCGCGAGTCGTGGCGACAATATGCTACATGTGTGCTCTGTGTTTTAAGCCTTGGGGCGTAAGCCCAGGGCACACCTGCAGTCGCCTGCGCGGGTGGTATATATATCGAAATTGCGTCACTTCCGGTTTTTTTCCGGATCGGGGTGTACGTATGTATGAATGTATGGAACGGAATTTTTGAGGTCAATTTTCACCAACTTCCAGAAATCGAATTAATTTGAAACTTTGCACACGTATTAAATACCGATGACAATGCAATGATTTGATAAGAGTATTTCATTATCATTATTAACTAAAAAAATAAAAAAAAATAATAGTTTAAAAAACTAAAAAAACACGCTTTTATTGCTAACTAAAAAAGACAAAATAATTTCTGAATACACGGAATTTATATTACAGTAGAGTAAAAAGCGTGGGGTGCTTGGTATAGTAGTATGTGAAAATCATCCTATTATTGGTAACTATAAATAGAGAAGTATGAAAACGTCATAAAGTGCACCCCACGCTTTTTACTCTACTGTAATATAAATTCCGTGTACTCAGAAATTATTTTCTCTTTTAAGTTAGCAATGAAAGCGTGTGTTTTTTTAGTTGTTTAAACTATTATTGTATTATAATATGAATAATATATGAATATTATTGACGACGTAGGGAGATTGAGGCTTTGAGGGAATAAAATAGAAAACAGAGAAATTTGTGATAAAACGTTTACTTACCAATCGATGATATTTTTACAATGTCAGAAAGACAGGAAAAAAGAAAAAGAACGGCAAAAAAAGTATGTAGAAAAAGCAAAGAGTTCGGTTCGCCACATTCTCCCCCCTCGTATGAAAATACGCAAAGTTTGAGAACATGTGGCAAGCCGATACAGTGGCAGTAAAAAACTATGATATGACGACAATCTTTTTCACCGGCCTACGCAACGTCCCCCCTTTTGTCGCAACGTCGACAACCCTAACTACTCCGTCTCGTCCGGGGTAAACCTGAGTAATTCGACCTTTCGGCCACACCCCTCGTGGAAGGGTCACCGACGCTTGCATTGCACGATGTCTTGGTTGCAGGTGGTCTTGGGTGCATAAGTGGGAGCACTTCGTGAACCCAACGTGACCAAAAATGGTCTGCGAGGCGGGAGGCTTTGCGCCATTCCGATCTGCCTACTAGGGCGGAATCACATAAAGCTGGCGTTGGTAAAGCAATCGATGATGACTGACCGATGAGAAAATGGTATGGCGTAAGAGCTTCTTGGTCCTCTGAGTTGACGCTTACATGAGACAATGGGCGTGAATTTATGACTGCTTCTGCTTCCATCAAAAAAGTTGTGAATGTCTCCTCTTTGGGGGCTTTTTGGTGGAGCGTTGCTCGAAGCGCTGTCTTCGTAGAACGCACTAAGCGCTCCCAACAGCCTCCGAAGAACGGCGCTGCTGGTGGTATAAACTTCCATAGTATGCCCCGTGTAGCCACAAAATCTTCGACGGGACTTCCGAAGAATTGCCGCAACTCTTTGTTGGCGCCGACAAATGCTGTCCCGTTATCTGAGGTGATAGTGCTGGGTGTACCTCGGCGTGCGATAAAACGGCGAAGACTCATTATTGCCGAGTCAGTGGACAGGCTGTTTACGACCTCGAGATGAAGCGCTCGTACCGTCATGCATGTGTAAAGGGCGACATATCTTTTTTCTCTTCGCCGACCAACAGTGACCTCCAGCGGACCAAAATAATCGAGGCCAACGTGCGTGAAAGGTCTTTGGTGGTGGGCCAGTCGTTCTGCCGGTAAATTTGCCGTGGGTGGAGACAGAGGTGGCGTCTTCCTTATTCGACAGAATAGACACCTTCTGGCAATGGTCCTAACTGTTGGTCTCAGACGTAGAATCCAGTATTTTTGGCGAATTTCGTTGACCACCGTCTCATTGTTCGCATGTGCCAGTAGCTTATGGTAGTGGTGAATCAGCAAACGTGCGATTGGGTGACGTCCGTCGAGCAGTACTGGCTTCTTTGTGTCATCGTTGATGTTTGGAGCTGCACAAATACGACCAGCCAGCCTCAAAACGTTGTCCTCTCCAAGTGATGGTGAAAATTTCAGTAGTGGGCTATTCTTGGGAAGGCTCTGAGATGCCAGAATGCAACGTAATTCTTCGTCGAAGCTATCCAGTTGGCACTGTCTCAGTATGTGCTCTTCGGCTGTCTTCATAAGTTCGGCGGAAAGTGCAGGCAAATCAGACAAGCGTGTCGACGGTTGCGTCCCCTTATTATGGTGATGAGATGGATTATAAACAGATGAGTTGTTTGATGGTGTAGAAAAAATACTATTTCGGGATTTTGAATTTTGAGCATGATTGCCTAAAAGCCTTTTAAATTTCGTCACGGCTTGTAGAGCTCGTGCAGTTGCCCTTACGAGACGCGTCCAGCTACTAAACCGATCTGGGCCTGCCGTAATTGGTGTGGGCAAGAGCTCATGGATTGATGTGAATCCCACCACTTCACACATGCTGGATGTTTTCAACTCTGTGAGAACTGGTGCGATCATGGTTGATGGTTCAGTTGGCCAAGTTCTAGAATCTCCGCGTAAAAATGCAGGGCCAACAAACCATCGGGACGAGGATTCGAAAGGTCGGACCCTCGTCGCGTCATCTGCAACATTTAAGTCCGTTGGGACCCACCGCCAATCACTAACGTTAGTGTTTTCAATTATTTCACCGACTCGGTGGGCCACAAAAGGCCTAAAAGTGCGAGCATCGGCGCGAAGCCAACTAAGAACTGTTCGCGAATCACTCCAGTAAAAACCCCTAATCGGTTTGTTTTTATGGCTTTCTTTGATCGTAATTGATAAACGAGAAGCTATGAGAGCTGCTTGTAGCTCCAGTCGAGGCATGGAAACTGGTTTTAGTGGGGTGACTCGAGATTTGCTTCCGATGAGAGTGAGCTTAAAACTACCGTCTGACAGAACAAAACGCCAGAAGGCCACACATGCATAAGCGAGCTCACTCGCATCAGCAAAAATATGTTACTCTCGTTCAAGGATTTCAGCGTCTAGATAGCAACGTGGGATGCGAATGTTTGCGAGAGAATTTAATTCTGCAAACCAAGCCTGCCAAGCATTGACTTCAGCTGGTGGAATTTGTTCATCCCATCCAATGCTGCTACGCCAGAGCGCCTGAAACAGGATACGCCCTTTGACTACGACAGGAGCCAGTAGACCTAAAGGATCGTATACACGCATCAAATGCGAAAGCGTACTGCGTTTAGTTAATTTAGAATTTTGAGAGGTAGAGTCCTCTTGAAAACCCGTCCTAAAACCTAGAAAATCAACTTTAGGATACCAAAATAACCCTAAAGCACGTACTGGGCTTCCTAAAGAGACTTCAGACGTAGGAGTTGCACGTAAATCAGCAGGAACTAATGAAAGTGCTCGATAGTCGTTCGATATCCAGCCCCTCATCGCAAAGCAAGCTGATTTGTGTATCGTGACTATATCAGCAGCTAAGTCTGCAGCCTCTTGGACGCTGTCTGCGCTCCCGATGTAATCGTCCATGTAGTGCTCATGAATGACTGCATCAGCCGCCGCAGGGTACAAGTGTGCAAGATCTTTAGCGTTCCTATTCTTTACGTACTGCGCAGTGAAAGGGCTAGAGCATGCGCCGAAGATGACAGACGTCATCCGAAATTCCTTTATTGGCTCTCGAGGGTCTGATCTCCATAGGTACCGTAGAGCGTCGCGGTCTTGATGTCTGATTCTAACTTGAGGGAACATCTCTTTAATATCAGCCGTCAAAGCTATTCGGCCTTCCCGAAATCGGAACAAAATACCTATAAGTGATTGCAGAAGATCAGGCCCCGGAAGCAACAAAGTATTCAGACTGATCCCGTTTGTTTTAGCAGCCGCGTCATGCACCACACGAAGTTTCTTCTTTTGGGGGTGGTACACGCCAAAATGTGGCAGGTACCAACGAGGTGACGCTTCTGCAGTGTGAACGTGTTCGTATGGTACGAGTCGACGGTGCACTCTTCTGCGTAGCCTTTATTCACCATGTCATTCATGTATGTTTTGTATGACTCCGCGAAAGCACTATCTTTAGCCATCCGTTTTTCTAGGCCTTTAAGTCGGGATTCTGCCTGGTAGTAACTGTCAGGTACAGTAGTGCTCTCGTGGCGCCATGGTAAACCAACCATGAATCTACCTGAAGGTAAGCGTTTAGTTGTGGAGTTTAGAATGTCAAGAGCACGTTGATCTTCAGAATTATAATTATTTTCACGTTTACTTATTCCAATAGAGTCGAGTTTGTACTGTTCTTTAATAAGAAATTCCAAAGAATCATTTTCGTTGTCATTAAGGTTGGTGCACACTGTGTGGTTAACAAAAGTTGTAGGAATTGTTCGCCTACCTATAGAGCCGTATAAAGTCTATCCTAATGCTGTAAGACACGCAACTGGTTCGGACCGGCGGCCCTTACGGACCTCGCGAGTTATTGATAAGTGCCAGTCCTCAGCACCTATGAGTATAGTAGGTACGGCATCAGAATATGTGAGCATGTCAGTTAATTCGGATAAATAACTATATTTAGCTATATCGGAACGTTCAACAGTTTGTTTATGCAATGTCAAAGAATCAATCGCTCGAGCATTCTTAATATTAAAAGTCTCATGTGTGTACCTGCCTTTAATATCAAAAGTGACGTAAGAAATATTTGTGTTTTTGTTCATGCCACCTATTGCGTTTATTTTAATTAAATCAGACGGACCCGAAACTCCGATTTTGTTGGCCACCACCGAGTCTATTAGTGTGGCAGTGCTGCCGTCATCTAGGAGTGCGTACGTGTCGTATGAACCAGCAGGGCCGCTGACAGTAACGGGAACAACTTTAAGTAAAGTAGTACATAAATGTGTTTCTGGTTGTGAAGTTGACAAGCCTACGACTTCCTCAATCTGCGGTTGTGTCGACGTCTGTGGCGCCGCCGAACCGTGCAGGAGAGCGTGGTGGCGCCGGGTGCAGCCGTTGACGCCGCATGCCGCTGCTTTACACGTGTTCCAAGTATGAGTGTTACCTTTTAAACACCTATAGCAAATTTTCTTACTGCGCAGCCAACGCCATCTATCCTCAATAGACAAAGACTTGAAACCAGCACAATCTTTGATATTATGTGGTTTATCGCAGTAAACACATTTATTTTTGGCTTTTGAGTCGTCTACTACGTGTACGGATACCTCGGAGCGTCCGGTAGACTTAGATGTTGAAGGCTTAGTAGATGATGAGGCCGATTGAATAGTCAGGTGACAAACCAAATTTTATAAGACGTTCGAGTTCACGTACTAAGAAATCACTCAGTAACTCTAACTTACTTTTTTGTTCTTGGTTGTCAGATGCAAAATCAGTCCACCTCATTCTCATTGTGTAATTGAGCTTGTTAAGAATGCAGTAAAATAACTCAGGAGAATATAAATACTCATTTTGTTGCAATAGGCGGATTGTGGCTAGCCCTACGCTATTACGTACTCGGGATGTAAAATAAGGCAAACCCTTCAAATCCAGTGTTAGATTCGCCAAGCTCTTGAGAGACGCCACTTCGTGGAACACAATTAGCTCAGGCCGCGCGAAGTTGTGCTCGAGGAGCTGCAGGACGTCATCGGGCGCTTCGGCCGACAACATAAACGACGACACAGCTTCACGCGCCGCTCCTTGCAGTGCGTGTTGAAGGCGGGCCACGTTCTCTAGCGGAGAATAAAAGGTTTTAGTAGTGTCAAAAACCCGTTTAAATTGCAGCCAGTGAGACGGATCACCTGAAAATTTTGGCAAATCTATGTATTGGGATTTTCTTGGCTGCTGTTGGCTAGTAACGAGAGCTCTCGTAGCAGAGGCCGAGTCCGTTACAGCCTGAATCATATTAGTTAAATCAGCATTTGACAAAGCTGTGTTACCTTTTGTGACCTCTCGTATGTTTTGCTTATCGTTACGAGCAGCTCGGGCTGCCGTTGTGGCGACTGTCTGGACGTGTGACAGCTCGGCTTTGTCCTCGTGAGTGTTCTCATGCTCATGATTGCATACGTCATACATGGAGGTCGATGTATGTACAACAGCCTGCGAGACAGTCGGTTCTAACACCCGTGACTGTGTTGGTTGTGTGTCATTAATGGGAATAAAATCGTTCACCTGTGATCGTTCTGCAACGTCGTTTACCCATGATGTTAATCGCCGCGAAGAGCGAGTGTGGCGGCTTCTATTTGAGCCGCGAGAGCTTGCAGATTCGGCCTCAATCGCGGCTAACTTAGCTTGTAATTCTGTTTCTTCTGCCCGTGCTTCCAAGGCGGCAAATTTGCGGTCACGTTCAAGTTGTATTCGTTCTCGCTCGCGCTCACGTTCGAGTTGTAAACGTTCTCTCTCACGCTCACGTTCGAGTTGTAAACGTTCTCGCTCACGCTCACGTTCGAGTTGTAAACGTTCTCGCTCATGCTCATTCCGTTCCCGCTCACGCTCATGCTTTAGCAGTTGCCGTTCCCGCTCAAGCTGTCGGCGGCGAAAATCTGCCTCTGCAGCCAGCTTGCAGGCTTGCACAGTTGCGGTTGAGAGCGATGAGCTCGTGCGTTCAGTAGCCGAATGACTACCGCGATCCTCATGATCCCCCTCGCTTGTGATCTCAGGGTGCGCCCCGGGATCAGAAGACGTTGTAGGCGCCATCAGAGCCTGTTTTGTTTGGCTCCGCGTGATGGGCATGGAATATGTCAATTTTCAGAAAATTTGGAATTTGGAAAATGTGAAAACTGGTTCGAAATGTTGTGGAGAAGGACCAAAAATATTGACGACGTAGGGAGATTGAGGCTTTGAGGGAATAAAATAGAAAACAGAGAAATTTGTGATAAAACGTTTACTTACCAATCGATGATATTTTTACAATGTCAGAAAGACAGGAAAAAAGAAAAAGAACGGCAAAAAAAGTATGTAGAAAAAGCAAAGAGTTCGGTTCGCCACAAATATTATTGTATGAAAATACTTTAATAAATAATATGAACATTATACATTTTCTGTTTTTGTAATATTGTCGGATCGGAGTAATTAGGATTAAAATTATCTTCAAAAAACTCTCTCCTATATTGTGTGTTTGCATTACAGCCTGTCGATTCTATAAAATCCATGCAACAATGTTCATACAATCGTTAAATGGTCTCTTAACGATTGTGGTATTGATACATTCTCTACGTAAACATGCCAGAGCTTAAAAATAAGGCAGCGTCTTGACTGAAAACTTTTTTAAAAACACTTTTTTCCCGTGAACAGAGCACATGCCTCAGATCTGAACTAGAAATGTTCTATGAGTGCAATTTCAGTGCATTTCAATCTTTTTATTCAAAAGAAATCGAAATTACAATTCGGTGATATGAACCGAAAAGAAATTTCATTTCAGTGACAGTAAGATTTTTATCTCGATTAACTCCATAGTTAATTATAATATTAACTTACTCGTATATGGGAGTTCAATATAAGTAAAAACAATACCAAGAAGAACCAATATTATAAGTAAAGAGGTTATTTAATTTTAAAATTATTTCAATACAAAAAGTTTTACCGAAGCGTTAAAAATAAGGACTTTATTGAAATTCACTCAGCTTGCAATGTGGTGAGTGTGGCAGGGAGCTAGGTGTCACGATGGGCGACGCCATTTTGAAAAAAAATGGTAGCATAGGATTTATGTTATGTTAACATTCTTTTTTTTTAACATCATGGTGTGACCACACGTTTAATCAAGTGCAGTGTGGGAAAAAATCCGAATTTGATGTAACACCGAGCATTTCCGGCACTCGCTAAGTGGCCAGCGACGAAAATTGTTGGCGCCAGTTCTTAACCCCTTACCGCATGAATTATTAAAGAGATGGAATAAAAAATTTTCTTTTGCAAAAAGTTGTTTATTTGAGCTTACTTAATGAGATCAAATTGAGAAAAAAAAAATTTAACTTATATTATAGAAGTTATTACAAGACGCCATATTTGGCTTCGTATGCATTCTAGCCAACTAATTTTCATTCAGATATGGCTTGGTATGCATTTAGGGAAAAATAGTTTATACTTCGCGAAATTCCTTAAAACAGTTGCGTTTATCATTATAACACAAAAAAACGTTACATTTTTCACATAATGTGAAAGAACGAAATTTCGAACAATTTTGGCATATTTGTCGGGCGTTTTTTTCCAAATTGGATAATGGGCAATCCCATCAGAACGCACCGACTCCAAAGGTATGTCTTGATGTCTAGCTGGCATTTTTCGTGACTTTTTCGCGGGTATTGGAGAGTCAGGCAAACTGGTTGGAGTGCCGCCTCGGCTGGATGTCGGAGTTCCAAGAATACTGGACGGACGACCACGTTTCTTGGTAATAAGAGCTTTTCCTGCCTTTCGCATATGCTCGGATACGGCGAGTTTAAAATCAAATAAAGGCATGTAGCAGTCTGCATTGATTCGGCGCCATAACAACCAAGCATTTACAAGGGTCATGTCCAACATATGAAAAAAAATCCTCTTGTACCACTGACGAGACCGCAAATGGATTCTATAATAACCCAGCATTGAGTCAAGTAGATCTACTCCACCCATATGCTGGTTATAAACATCGACAGCTTGAGGAGAAGGTATGAAAACATATTTTTTATCTTGTCGAACATAACGCCGCTTTGTTGTCGTGGGCTCACTTCCAACGTAGGCTGAAAGAAGATTCACATTCTTCATTCTTTCGGGTATAATAATGTGTCTTTTTGAACTTTGACGAATTGAACTTTGATCACAATTATTATCACAATCTGAATCAATGTCATCATCACTCACATTACCATCGCCAGGAATAATATTTACATGCTTAGTAGAGCCATAGAAGTGCAATGGATCCATTTCTGGAATGAGAGAAAAAAGCAACATTAGATGCATACGAAGCCACATATGTATGTATATGTATTGATCGGAATGCATGCAAAGCCAAATATGGCAACTTCATAAAAAGGGGAAAAAAAGTACCAAAAATGCAAAACAAAGTAAAAATCAAAGGTTTACCATATTTTAGAAAGTTAATATAATGTAGTAATATTTTTTTTCATGTCTTTACTCACCTTTTTGGTATTTTATTTTTAATTACAAAGTAGCACTTTTTTCCTTGTACACGGCTCTTCGCACGCGCTCAACATAACCTTAAAAATATTGGACAGATGACATTTGCAATGAACAAATTATTTACGTTCCGATTCACGACGAATTGCTGGTTGTAATGTTAGCTAGTTTTTTAAGATGAGGTATATCGTTAGCCTATAAAAAATATATTAAGTTTGGCATCCATTTATGGTTTCGTATGCGGTAAGGGGTTAAAAGGAAAACAAAATTTTATAATGACGTAATGTTTGTAAACAGAAAGTAATCTCGTTTTCTTATCATTTTTAATCTATGTGATATATCCTGTCAGCGTTTCACTGCTTGCCATATACAGCTCATGATCATGCGCTTATAATTGAAAAATTCCTTTGAAAAGATTCCGGATGTGATCCTCCAAGATAAAGAAGCAGTAAAAGTATTCAGTACGAACCTCAACTGTTTTTTTACATTTGTGCACTCATGCGCAGTTGACTGATCTCTTTATTTTTAAATTTATTGATTGATTTAACATCTTTTAACTCTTGATTTCTTAACATTAACAATGCAAATTTCTTTACAATGTGAAATTAAGACACACTTAAAGAAAAATAGACTGCCACATGCGGGACTCGAACCTGCACCTCCAGCAAGAGCAATCGCCCGGCTTGCGAGAGGTGCAGGTTTGAGTCTCGCCTGTGGCAGTCCATTTTTCTTTAAGTGTCCATTTATATCTGTTTAAATTGGCCGCCGTCGTCAAAATCGGCTAGAAGACCATCAACGTCTTCTTAAAATTAAGTTTCAGTGGCTTCAGATTCTTCTCAATTAATAAATCAACCTGGAGTATATTTTTCGTAATAATTTTCTTAGAACTCTAGTAACTTATTAAATTAAACTTCCTAGATTTCTAATGAAGCCTTTTATAGGCACTTATATAATAGGTACATTAAATATTTATTATACTTTTAACCTCTTTTATAATTACGAAATAAGCTCATAATGTGCTACAGATATTAATCTATTACCCACGACGTGGAAGTAATTAAAATGTGGAAGGGAGAAAAAAAGGGGGGTGATTGAAAATGTATTTATAATACCTAATTGACATAGATATACTCATATATACTAACATACCGAATTCTGTAAAACTTTGAAAGATTATTTTACTCAAAAATGTTTCTACAGCAGTAGCGAATATTTGGGCATTGTATAGTATTGTAAGCACATATTACCTACTTTTCCACCAGTGACTTTATTTTTATTTTATGTGCCTATAGTGTTAATTGTTATTATAATTTACATTTCTAATGTTATGTAAATATTTTTCCTAAGTCTTTAAGTGAATAGGCAATGTTTGTTTTTCTGTAACGTCAAGTTACAGTGGCGTCACTGTAACTTGACATTATGTGTAACACAATTTAGCACCTTTTACTCATGTGACTTGCAATAAAGATTCTGATTCTGATGTGAAGAGACGATCTTAGGTCAGTTTTAAGACCATTTGCTTACAACTGACCTAGGAGAGCCTGCTGTACTTTAGCTATAGGTACTAACACTGATATAACTACGAAAAGTGTAGGTTTTAACACTTTATTACAACCAACTGTTACTCAATATTAGGTGTCGATCAAAGTTACTGTCATCAGATTTGTAACATTCTCCTGACTCCTCATTAGTAAATTCCATCTGACCGCAAATACCACAAGACCATTTTATCATTAGGCAACATAAACAGCTCATATGAAATAACCAGTATGACCTGTACTAACATAATATGAACGAACCTTTGATTTAAAAAAAACGGAAGATATAAACGTCCGCGTCCTCACAATAAGCAATCGTCGTTAAAATAGTGGTCATTAGTGTTATTATCAAGAGATTTAAGTACCAAACGAGTAACGTAGCTACACTGCTCTTAGTCAGTTCGCCTAAAAAGCCCACAATCACTGGTAGAGAATGCCTAATTGCGTTAAGCCCACCTTTAGTGCAAATTTTACTGTGCAATAAAACTGAAATAAACAAAGATCAACTTTTTCTGCTCATGTTCAAACGTCGGGGTCTTCGTATTTTATTTTATCAAACAAACAGACTCAAACTATCTAAATGTCAATCATTTCTACATTACATATAAGTTATTTATAATTAAGTAATACACATAATGTGACAGCGCCCCTCGTAGTTCCTAAGTACTAAGAACCCAATTGTTTTATTTTTATTCATTTACACAAGACAGTTACAATTTATCAAACAAAAAACTTACAGGCAGTAAAATAGTGTAGCTAATTGCATTAACAATTAAGGGTGTGCACAACATGCTAGATAAATTAGACGTTACAAAATATGATAAAAATAAACAATTTTGACAAGAATAAACATTTTTGTCAGAAGTTAAAATGTACAACAATGTATGTGACACATTGATCTGACACCGAGGTAAGTAGCTTAAGCTCTCGTCTTATAGATCTATATCAGAATCAACAGTGGTATTACAAATAAACTTATTTAATACATACGAGTATAAGACCCAGACCAGTACATGTTCATGCATAAAAATGTTTGTACATTACGTGGATCGAACCCGCGACCTCTTACTTAATAGTCAACTCCATGACCATTACACCAAAGTGGTCGTCAAGTTTTATGTGTAGATATAATAGTATTTCTACCTCATAGTTTAGGTGAGGCCTTTCGTAAATTAAAAACTCCACTGATATTTACACAGCACTTTATTCGTATAACACTGTCTTGCTTACAACAATTACAATAACGTATTCGTCCAGAGCTAGTGCTCGCTTCGTGCCACCGACTAGAATGACTCGAGAAAGTGTTGTCGGAACCATGTCACCACTCAACATCCCTCCCACCGTGCTTGATTCCGATTGGCTATTCGCCAACCAATCAGAATCAAGCTCGTACTACAGAGTCAGTTAGAAACTTATTATTTTACTTATAATTTAAAATACAACAAAATATGTAAAATTACTGATAAAAATCAAATGACCCAAATATCGAAACAGTACGAATAATTAATTAAAAATAAACTCAATAAATTATCTAATAAATTTAAATACAATAATCAATAAAAAATCTAAAAGACATAATACTTATTCTAAAAATCACAACATTCGGCCGTCCTAATATGTGCAACCTCCCGGTGCACATCAGAATCACAACATTCGGAATAATAATAGGACAAGTTATGACCTAATTAAACCTAATTAAATTGTTTTTACTGTACAATTGTTTTATGTTGCTTTTGTCGTTGCAGCGCAGATAAAGGAAGATCATCCTCACTATCGAAACTAGAATCAGTTGTGTTTTCATCAGACTCATCTAAGGAATTTTTAGTACCAAGATTTATCCAAGGCCGATTTCTGTCTGCTGCAACGACACTTTCAAACTGTTTTCTTTTGACTGAATATCGGCAATTTCTTATCTACTATTACAATTTACAAATTTCCTAAAGTTCGGCCTACTCAGCCATTAATAGCATGCAAATAGTCATTTGGCATTTAAACAGAAACCATTATTAATACATTATCAGATATACAAGATGTCAGAATATTGTAATTTAGCATTATTGTCCGTATAAACATGATTGAACATAGGTATATATATTATATATTTTTTTTACAAATTGGCGTAATTTGGGAACCAAAAGTTGTTCTGAACCTTCTCAACCGCTTTAGTTATACCTAAGTGACGAACGTCATCATGATTGGATAGACAATTTAAAAACGCGCACCACGGGGCCCAACAAGGCACAATTTTTCTCTTACTTTTTTTTGTACTTGATCACAAAATGCTTCTTAATACCTTTTAGTTCCTCATTGTTATTAGGCCTAAGGATTTTCACTATTCGCGATATGTCTGGCTCCGCGATTTGAAATGACAATAGCCAGTGTTCCTTTTTTAATATAGTTCAGAAAGATAAGGATTCCTGCTCAAGCGTCAACGTGAGTCATATGAGTTCCTGATCTTTACTCTATATCAAAAGTGAATTCACTTATCTCTAGCCACCAACGCGCAATACGTGGGTCTAAATCTTGTTTTACAAGTGTTGTTCTGAGAGCGTGGCATTCAGTGACCACCTTGAAGTGAATACCTAATGGATACGCACGCGCGAAGGATAGACAATTGCAAGGGTTTCGAGCTCATAGGAGTGGAGGTGTCATTCTTCTGGCATGGTTTGTTTGCTAAAATAGGAGACAGGTTTTAAGACACGGGGTTTGTCCTACTTGTCCTAGCATTATAATAAAATTCCACCAACACCAAGAGGACTGGCATCCGTATGGAGCTCAGTTTCAAGTTTATGATTATATGTATAGGGCTAAAATAGGACGTTCAACGTCTTTTAACAACGCACGTCTCTCAATTTCAAACCAATGAAAAGATACCTTTTTTTAAACAAATCTAAACTTCTAATGAATTTGCGAAAGTAACTTGCCAGGCCAAGAAATTGTCTAACCTCATGATCGGATTTTGGGATGGGTACAACAAGCATTTTGGTTCTATTGGGCCTAACACCATCAAAAGAAATTTAATGACCGAGGTAGCTTTTACTAGACCAATATTTTACACATTGGTAGTATTCACAACAGTCAATTTAAAATTTAGATTGACAAAAGAATCATCATTAGAGCATTTATATAAAATCAATTTCGAATTATCTTTCATGACAGTAAGCTCCAAAAAATCTTGCCCATTTAAAAGTGGCGTTTGCAGAAACTCGTCAATTACAACAAGGACTTCCGACATCAGAATAGCGTTTACCTCATCAAGTTTCAAAGAGATTGCACTTTTGTAGAGAAGTACAACTGCTGAATTCCTAAAACCCTTCAACGCGGGCAAATTGTCCAAAGATTTTTTTAAGTTCAGGATTTTTATATCAGATACTCAAATCAAACTGCACTTGTTGCCAAAATCTATATAAGCGAGAATATCTGGTCATTAATTCAATTATTAACCATTGGTCTTTCCTAAAGAATTTATCATTACTATTGATGTGCGTGGAAATAGCCAGTGTTTTACGAGTGTCTGACACAATTGTCGCAGTGTTATTGTTGGAAATCTACAAGTGGCTTCAACATGTCCCACTCAATGGCACGTTTGACATTTGATCAGTGGATTTGGGTATTTTATGTAAGTATGGCCTCTACTTTTACAGTTAAAACAAATTGGTACGTTACCAGTGCTATCATTCGAGGTAGGAGTGTAAGAAGCAATATTTTCGATACGTTTTTGACAAGGATATTGTCTGAAGG
The DNA here is from genome assembly GCA_963921415.1 of Pyrausta despicata. Lineage (NCBI taxonomy): Eukaryota > Metazoa > Arthropoda > Insecta > Lepidoptera > Crambidae > Pyrausta > Pyrausta despicata. The sequence goes on along the minus strand of OY992870.1, from coordinate 8,291,818 downwards.
ACGTTGAGAGCTAAGAAAGTTCAGAAGATCCTCCGGCTCCGCGCAATTTAGAGCCTGTGCGCCATTTGATTCCCAACTGATTTATCATTTATGCAGTGGATAACGCAGTCCACTGCCTTTTTCCCACATACTTTCACATCTAATAAAGTTAGTAAGTTTATCGTACAAATACTCTTTAAAGCTTTCGTTGTTCTTTGAAGTACGTGCCAGCATTTCCTCGAGAAGTCGACCGTAGTTTTACTCGTTTGGGAGTGCTCACTTAAGTTTTATTTACCATTCACTCTAATTGTAGTTTACAGACGGTAAAGCCGCTGTACCATTTTTAGCTAATCCCACAAAATTTTACAAAGCAAAATGTACGGTTTACCTCTCGTCCTAATCATAGATGCTGGCACATTCATTGACCTTCCTTATCCATCCTTCAACACTTTTGAGTTTTACTAAAGGGGTCGAACTCCGGTATAACATAATTTAATTGGTTATTGCCCAAACAGTTAGATTCTTGTTTATCACTGTTTTTAATTAATGATAAAAGTTTTATGACATCGTCAAGACTAAAATAAACTTGATGATGGAACCTGCGTCATGTCATCAGTTTCAATAAGCGACCCATTTCTTAGATCTGACCTGTCATTGGAGCTCGGCGCTGGATTGATTTCTTCCACAGTCCACGACAAAGGTGAATTAGTTCTTCGCTTTTTAGCAGCGGTGACCTCTACCGCCGTCTTCTCTCATGGTAACCTCGCAAAAAGGAAGATAGGATAATCAATATACTTTTGATTATGTAAAATAAATATGATCTCATGACTCATAGATGTTATATAGGTGCATATAACCTTGTTAACCTAAAGGCGAATCTAGCCATGTGAACCTAAAGGCGCATCTAGCCTTGTAAACTTGAAGGCGCATCTAGCCTTGTAAACTTGAAGGCGCATTCAGCCTTGTAAACCTAAAGGCGCATCTAGCCTTGTAAACCTAAGGGCGCATCTAGCCTTGTAAATCTAAAGGCGCATTCAGCCTTGTAAATAATAAGCGCCTCTAAGATTTGGACCGTAACAACGTACCAGGACTATCACAGAACATTATCAAGGTGTAGCCTTGACCAGTATCCAGCGATAATCCGATACGAAGGCATGCATAGCACTGTTGAAGACTTGCCTCAACCAAGCGCCATCACACACCCCAAGTATCACAAGGGCAATCTTACACGAATTTCAGTGTAAGTAATGCACACACTAAATCCTAGCGACTTAATGGTTAAAATTCAGTTTCATAGTCGGGGCCATCATAATATATTATCAAATTTTAGCCTTGACCAAATATATCTAATGATGAACCTGATACGATAATATCGGCATAGCGCTGTCGAAGAGTTGCCTCGACCGGAAGCTATCCGACCATTTTACATGCTACAATGTACGTATAAAAAAATACATGTCACATTTTAATATATTTTGTAGCACACGTTGCTTCTTACTCGTTTTTGGATCATACATAGATCCATACAGGCCCACATGGCCTTTTATCAGTATTTGGAACACACGTAGCTCTTTAACAGCACACATGGCAGTTTTACTACTTGTTGTGGAACATACATAGCCAAATAACAGCACACATGGCCGTTTAACTAGTTATGGTGGAACATACATAGCTCCTGAACAGCACACATAGCCGTTTAACTAGTTGTTGTGGAACATACATAGCTCCATAACAGCACACATGGCCGTTTAACTAGTTATGGTGGAACATACATAGCTCCTGAACAGCACACATGGCCGTTTGTGGAACATACATAGCTCCATAACAGCACACATGGCCGTTTGTGAAACATACATAGCTCCATAACAGCACACATGGCCGTTTGTGGAACATACATAGCTCCATAACAGCACACAGGGCCGTTTAACTAGTTATGGTGGAACATACATTCGTCCAGAGCTAGTGCTCGCTTCGTGCCACCGACTAGAATGACTCGAGAAAGTGTTGTCGGAACCATGTCACCACTCAACATCCCTCCCACCGTGCTTGATTCCGATTGGCTATTCGCCAACCAATCAGAATCAAGCTCGTACTACAGAGTCAGTTAGAAACTTATTATTTTACTTATAATTTAAAATACAACAAAATATGTAAAATTACTGATAAAAATCAAATGACCCAAATATCGAAACAGTACGAATAATTAATTAAAAATAAACTCAATAAATTATCTAATAAATTTAAATACAATAATCAATAAAAAATCTAAAAGACATAATACTTATTCTAAAAATCACAACAGGCCTGTGCCCAGCCGTGAGATGTATATGGGCTACTGAGATGAGATGAGAGAGAAGTATTGTGTGTTATACATGATAAAAACTAATGTTCAATCTAAAAAAAAAATGAGTCATGGAAACGGCTGGTGAGCTTGAACGGCTGGACCCATCATCATCAGAGCCATCGTGATTTTTTTTATCTTTGGAATCAAAGAATCGCATTGAAATTGGTCCATCCTTTCGGGAGCTATGTGCCACAGACAGACACACACAAACAGACATAGGTCAAACTTATAAACACCTCTTTTTCGTCGGGGGTTAAAAATAAGGACTTCCTTACTGAGGCTTGAAAATAAGGGCTTCCTTACTGACTTGGTTACGTCTACCCTTACCTATGTATACTAGTAGATAATAATAATAAATAGTAATAGTCCTCCTGGCCTTTTTCGACCACGGCGGCCAATCTCAACAGAGATCAGCCAACTAGGAGATATTTTAGTGCACAAGTGTGAGCGCAATACGCAGGTGCACTCACTGTTCCATCACTCTCGAAGTCGGTGAGACGGCAATCCGACATGACCGGAGAGAGATCAGGCGCAGGACCAACGGCTTAACGTGCGCCCCGAGGCACGGGGGTGTAACACCGCCAACTTCCCGACTCCGAGCTGTTTTTGAGAAATTCATGACAAAAAATCTCGGAACAATTTTTGGCTCGACCTGGGATTCGAACCCAGGACCTCTCGGATGTAAGGCAGAAACTTTGCCACTACACCAACGAGGCAGTCAACTCGTAGATAATATTAAAGTGAGAATGTATCCATACAACTATTAAGACACAGGTGACAAAATGTCACATTTAATAACATTACTCGCTCACCTCACGGTTGCATTTAGATAAAAGCAAATCAACACTTTAGTAAAAACCACTTAGAATTTCAATAGTTCCTTATAAGTTTATTACCGTTCGTTGAATTTACAGGATTTTGCAACGACATGAATCTCTCTGATTCATGTCTATTGCATTGCAATTTTAGTTGAGTAAGATGTACCCGGGTGAGAGGAGTTCACATTCTATTTGGAATGTGTTGCCACAGAAAATTAATACACTGAGCCAGGTATATTTTGTAATAAAAGTCAAATGTATACCTAGTACGAGGAACTTAAAACGCCCACTGGCCATTATAGGATAAACATTTGGACACAAAAGCTTTATATAGAGATCTCTTAATCAAAAGGCTTTTTAGAAGACTTTTTGATGGACAGACAACTGGAGATGATAACGGATTCAAGGTTACTTGCATTACATGACTCAAGAACTTACTAACAAGCGAAGTAACAAATTAACAAGTATCAAAATCTCTTAGTCATTGTATATGGGTGGTCACATGCATGGTAACAGTGCTCTCATTTTTTACGTAGTTTTTTTTTGCCAAGCTGTACGGTAGATGTTTCGTTAATAACTATTCTTTTAGGTTATTGTGTTGAAAAAAGACACAAATGAAGAAAAATTTCTGTGTTTTTAGTTTGATAAGTATGATTTTTGATGGTTTCTATATGGGAATCAACTCAGGCCGTTTTCTTTTAAACATCACGAAGACCTTAAACCTTCACCTTACCACCTTGATGTTAATAAGATTTTCTGAGAAATGTTACCATCAAATTTGTACACACATTTCATCAATTTTATCTCGTAGTTTCACATACGATTTAATTAAATATTTTACGCATATATATTCAGTAATATTTTAACCGTTAAATAATTAAAAACGTTTGAAACGAAAAATATGATTATTTTAAAAATGTGTGAGAATTTACTTTACTTTACACTTGTCAATTAATTCACAAATCATTTAATCAAAACTAATTGTCAATTCTTTTACCACATAATTAAAATAAGTGTCGTAGAAGCCACTTCAAACTACTATTTTTGTAGTAAAAGCCTAATGAATGTAGGTTATTTTGAGTTTCTATTTAGAGAGGTCAATAACCTATGCTTAATGTAATGAGCTATGGCGGATCATTTCCGTTTTAGTATATCAAAAGTTATACATGAAAATAACTTTTCCATTTTTTGTTTTTTGGCAGTAAAAATGGCCTTTTGGCTGTTACAAAGTTTTACCCCAGAGGGGTCGATATGTGAACCATTTTTTTCATCTAGATATGTACTGATTTGGACGAGTATGTCCAATTCGTATGAGTCTTGGTGTTAGCTTTCGGTCACGTTACACAATCTTTACGTAACCGATCCAAAAAATCTATTGACAACATTCCAAGCGGCTCACCTATTGTTTTACACGCGGAAGTAGCTAGGTACCTACGTAGGTAATACTTAAATAAGTACGTAATGTATGTCTGTGCATTGAATTGGAAATGTAAGAATTGTGGTACCTTTCGCAAGTAGTTTTTTTTATTATTTTGAAATAAACGAGGACACATAGGTAACTATGGCGGTGTAAGATTGTAAGATAACTATGACAAAATAAGACCGGATTTAAAAACTTTGAAATATGTGGTCAATTGCTGGTCTATGATATAATTATATTGGAGTTTGAGTCACGGATCCAGTTGAATAATGGTTAATCAAGTTGGTTACTCGCGGTTTTATCTCTCTTTCTCTTACTTTCATCTCTGTCTTTTACCCCTGACGAAAAAGAGGGGGTTATAAGTTTGAACCCTATGTGTTCTTGTATGTGTGTGGCATCGACTCTACCTGAACGGATAGACCGATTTTAAAGCGTTTTTTTTTAATTCATAATATTATGTAATCACGGTGTTTTTTTAGCTATAGCTGTTCAGTACAGACCATAGCTTATGCTGACTTGACACTACTTGGCTCTTGGGATGATTATATTCTGAGCGTGACTTTTTATATTAGCCTCTTTTATAAGTATTTAGCGTCAACTTATTATTGAAGTCTTAGTTCCAAGCCAGTTTACGGCTAGGAGTGTGGCGACTTCACCGTTCGCCATCATAAGCGCATGCCTAACGATGGTAAGCACGACAGCGGGCGCTGATACGGCTCCATAGGCTAGATGGCGCTGTTAGCCTATCAGCGCACATGAACCGCGGTATATAAGATTTAGATTCTGAATAATATAGATACACAAATCAAGATGATGTCTGTCGGACCTCGGTCCCCGACCATAACACCTGGTCGGTAGGAAGCGCTTCCCTTTAACTTCCTAACTTTAAATCTGTTGCGCCAAAATAGGATGTTAGTCAGGTATCTTATGTTTATTCGAAGGTAGAAAATAAACAACTATAAAAACCGTCTACCCAACTTATACACTAAACTCCATAGCGTGCTAAGTAATTACCGTTTTTTGTTCCTAAAGCTTTACAAGGAAGTCATAGGTAATTGGTCGGTCTGTCTGTCTATACTGAATGGATAATTGCGTCTGTGGCGTGTTACGTAATCGGAACCTATGAGACGCAGCATAAATTGAACGGCTAGCCCAAACGTGCTAGTGAACTAGTGCAGTAGTGAATTAGTGCAGAACCAGACAGTGCTAGTTAGCCCCGTACCAAAAACTCCTTCCAATTTTACTTTATTCTACTAAGACGTCACTACAGTTATTCTTAAACTTAATTACATACAAACTATACCTTACCAAGCAAATGCCATTACACGGAGTAGTTAAAATTAAAATATAAAAAAACACTGCTTTATTTCTTACTAATATCGACAAGAGAGTCGCTGTGAGTATTGTCACTATGAAGGTACAGTACACGGTCATCATTTTAAATCATGAGAGAAAACGTTTTTGTTGTAAGTATATCGTAAGTTAGTAACTGAGTACATCGTTTTTATGTATTAGGTCCTTACCTATGAAATTGGCGTTTTGTATGGGAGGAACAAAAAGTCGAAATTTTTTTATATAGCATATTTATTTAATCAAAGTATGAGCCATTGTAATCTATGCACTTTTGCCATCTCATAGGTAGTTCATTGATCCCTTTACTAAAAAAACCATTCGAACGGGAATCAATAAAATCTTTGAAGGCGACTTGGACTGCCCTATCTGAGTTGAACTTTTTCCCTTGCAAGAAGTTATCCAAATTTCGAAAAAAATGGTAATCTGTTGGAGCAAGGTCCGGGGAGTACGGTGGATGCCTTAGAGATTCCAATTGAAGTTCTTCTAATTTGCTAGCCGTCTGTTGTGCAGTGTGTGGTCTAGCGTTGTCGTGAAGCAGCAGTGGCGTAGAGCGATTGACCAGCCTTGGTTGTTTAGCAACTAGCTTTTCCATCATGGTTTGCAATTGCTGACAATAGATATCTGCCGTAATCGTCTGGCCAGATTTGAGAAAACTGTAATGAACGACACCGGCGCTAGTCCACCAAACGCTTACAAGTAACTTTTTATTGGTCAATTTTCGCTTGGAGCAGGCTTTGGCTGGCTTGCCAGGGTCCAGCCATTGCGATGAGCGCTTCCGATTATCGTAGAGAATCCACTTTTCATCACAGGTAATGATTCGATTTAAAATCCCTTCGTTATTGTGCCGGTCAAGTAATGTAACGCAGCAGTTGACGCGCGTTTGCCGGTTTGCTTCACTCAATTCGTGAAGAACCCACCTTTCAAGTTTTTTAATCTTCCCAATTTGCTTCAAGTGGATTAAAACAGTTTTATCACTAACGCCAAAGCCTGCAGCTAACTCGGACGTGGTTTGCGATGGATCCGCTTCCACAATAGCCTTCAATTCTTCATTATCAACTTGGGTCTCCGGCCGTCCACGGGGCTTGTTTTGCAGGTCGAAATTTCCAGAACGAAAACGTTGGAACCAAAAACGCACTGTGTTTTCTTTTGCGACACAACCGCCATGTACACATCATTAACCCTTCGAGCCGTTTCCGCAGCACTGGTGCCACGGTGGAACTCGTACTCGTAAATAACGCGATATTTCAAATTTTCCATTTTGTAAATTGAGCGATGCAAACAGAAAAAAGATAAGTAAAAAAACAAATGAATGACGGTTTACGAAACACAACTACATGTGGAAATAGCTGTATAAATTTGAATTTCGAATTCCTAACCAAATAGGAAAAATTTGTGATCAAAGTGGCCAGTACGACAAAACGCCAATTTCATATGTAAGGACCTAATATCTCGATTTAAAAACAGAAAGTAAAGGCACTTCAAATGAAATAAATCGCACTTCATAAATGCCGCGAAACATGTCAAGCGAAATCGCACGACTTTTGTCTCCTTCCCTCTACCCCAGATCTAGACGTTAGGCGAACAGTAGACCGCAAACAAAATGTGCCACCCAGTGAGTGGACCTGAAGAAATCGTTGGTCTCAACGTTGATCGGTTCTTCTATGAGTCTTTTATTCTAACGGCCAATAGCGTTAGTTTTCGGGCCAACTTTTCGCCCAACGTGTGAAGCCGGCTTTAAACATGGCTGCTCTGGCTTGAGCTGTCTACAGTTACGTATCCTAATCACCGGCTTTATTGCCCTCAAGCGGAAAGTGTCGGTACTTAGAACATGTGTGTGGGCTAGATATTTCTAATAGGAAGTCACACCTCTTAGTGAAGATGCCTCGATCATCTAGTTTTGCTATTTCAGAGTGCTGACACATGGTGACTCTTGGTTGCTTTGCTCCAGTTATATCGAAAACTTGCACTGTCATTAAGTAGTTATTGATAATTTTATTTTATACTAGCGGACCTGGCAGACGTTGTCCTGCCCGTTGCTTTTTTTTAATTTCTGATCTTTTAAACCTTCCCTGGACTTCCACGAACATCTCAAGACCAAAATTATTGAAATCGGTTCAGCCGTTGTCGAGTTTTAGCGAGACTAACGAACAGCAATTCATTTTTATATTTATGAAGAAAGATTTTTAAAAGACTAACAGCTAGAAAGATATAAAATGATAATTTAAATAAAGAAGGCCATTTACGTATCTCCACTAGTTGAATTAGAGTACCTACATAAGAAAGTAATGCGCTGGTAAATCAAGACATTGAAACTTAAATTTATAAAGCTTACTCATTTAGGCAAGTTTGTTATTTAAAAAAAAATCGTTACACATACCTACGTAATTTGCAGTACAAACTTAGCCAATACTCAGTACGATATGCTGTATTCAAATGTAGATATTATCTTTGCTTCGCACAAATCATGGTGCATTCGTATTATTTAGTATGATAGCTTCGCCCACAGAAAAAGGAATCTTCTCTTAATTTAGCTACGTAAGAGGCCTCGCCTAAATAAACTCTTTTGCAAAAAAAACGGGCACTTTAGATTTTTTCCTCTACTTTAATGAAGAAGAACAAGAAATAGGTTTTATTAATTTGACGATGTATTGGCATGTTATTTGAAGCATCCTGGCATGATTCTTTACGTTCCAAATTTAAAATTTGAAATTAATAAAAGAAACGGAGGCTCCGTTATGTTTTGGGCAGCAATTAATTCGACGGAGCGTACGGAGTTAGTTTTCATAGAAAATGGAACATTAAATGCACATCGGTACATAATGGAAGTCCTAATTCCATATGCACAACCCACATTGACTGCACTTGGGGAAGATTCCATTTTTATGGACGACAATGCTCGCTCGCACCGTTCTGGCGACGTGGAAGCGTACATGCAAGAAGTTGGGATCCGTCGTTTAGATTGGCCAGCTCGAAGTCCTGACCTCAATCCAATTGAGCATGTCATGGGATGTTCTAAAGAGACGTGTAAGATCAGTGCAACCTGCTCCACAAAACATCAGGGAGCTAAAAAGAGTCATTGCAGAAGAGTGGGAACGAATTCCTCAAAACGTTATTAAAAACATCGTGGAAAGCATGCCCAGAAGGATTCAAGCTGTGATTTTGGCAAGAGGAGGTCACATTCGGTATTAGGTTTTTACATTTGTAACTTTATTTAATTAAAAAAGTAAAAAAAAATCTTATCTTTATTGCCGACCACTTCTTATTGTTTGGGCGTGTACATCGGTTTTAAAGAATCCATCGTTTTTTTTTTCTTTTAGTTGCCCGAACTCACTTCACGCGCATTAATTTACACGATTATAAGTATACAGACTACGTCAAAGAAATAAATTTCATTTAATTAACTCAAATCGACCTTAGAACGTAAATTTCCTTAGGTGCCCGTTTTTTTTGCAAAAGAGTGTATTAACATTATTCTACTACCTTATTTCAACTCCGCCAACAGCAAACTGTCGTCAACAGCATCTAGAATTCTAGAGCAACACTAGTGATGACTAGTGCATTCAAAGGTCATTGGCCGGTCAATGTCTAGACATCCCGCTTAGCAAAGGTGCTTTCAACCAACGCCTTAGATAAGAAGCATTACTAATAATCTTAATCAGCCTTAGGTAACAAGCTGATCTTAATAATTTTATGATAATGGATGAAACTGAAAAACAAAGAAGTGTCGAAATATTTATCTACATAACTCTAAGTTATCGTCCTGCTTGCGTAACTATGGCTTCTGATATCCTAATAGGTCACTGGCCACTTCTTTAAGACATGGATAGGTATTGCAGCACTTCGGCGATGTTTATTGAGGCTCGCATAGACAGTTTCCCAGTAGTCAGTCGCCTCTGCTTGGAGCCGCATCAGAGGCCCCAACAACCTCCTGGCGGCGATAGGGAGTCGCTTTTGCTGCCCTATCCTGAGGCACTGGAACAGCGTCCATGTTGCATCGAGACCTGCTTTAGTGAATATTAAGTAGGCCATAGTATTTTGTGTGATGTCTTTTTGTACTTACTAATCTTAGCTCGTAAGATATTATTTCTGTTACTACTAACTCACTAGGTATATAGAAAGTTTTTTTCTGAATTAAATAATAATAATAATTATTATAATAGAGACAAAATGCTATTTTTATTCTGATTTTAACCAAAAGTTATGTCGACTTTGGTTACGAATTAGGATGGATACCTTAATCCTGGGTTAGTTTTTGGTTAGCTACCTACAGATGAGCATAATTACTCTGTTATTATATCCCTGTTGTCAATAAAGCAGTGTCTTTATTTTCCATCAGAACGATCTTTTAACCCAGAGTTAGATTAACCTGGATCCAGTTATGATGTAGGTGTAAGTATTTTTTTTTGTAGTTTGCGAAGCCTCAGGCTATTTTTGGGTAAGATTAATGCGTTCAGTGGATCGTTTTAGAGTGAATTTCAACAATGTCCTTTTTTATCACTTCAGAAAAACTTTTTTTTAAACTGAATCTATTTTATAATATTCTTATTAGTATTATATTTACATAATACATACTCCCATATAAATATCATAACTTAGAAGGTATTCAAGATTAAAATTTTAAGGTCACTAAAATGAAATTTCATTTCGATGCAGCATAAACATATTTAAAACCACTACACAGAGGGCTACTATTTACAATTCAATAAAGGTTTATACAAGTAATAATGCACACATAAATATATGTCAGTATGACAGCATACCTACTTACTAATATTTTGTAGATATGATGTAGTCATGAAACACATGTTAAGCCTGCGGACAGAAATAAAATAAAAAGTGACATTTCACCGAAATTAGACGTTAATTTTTTGGCGGGAAAAAGAAGCGATCGGCGTATGTCCATCCATTTTAAGCACTTAACTGGTACTGATTGATATGTAAAAAAATTGTAAATACAAGTAATAAGTGTACGAGAGATTAGCTAGTGTTGCTCTATGCAAAGACTTCTTGTCGAAATAAAAATTACTTAAATGATAAAACGGTTTTGAGCGCGTACCTTTTTACCCACTAATCGTTAAACTCAATAGATTCAACCATAAAACACTCAAGGTTTAAATCAAAATAAGGAGAAAACGTTAAAACAATTATAGTTTTAGTTACTAGAGGAAAAGTTTAGTAAAAAATTGATTTGTCCCCCCCACTGAAAAGATAACTTTTAAGCTTTATCGATTTTATTTAGCGATTATTACTAATCATTTTATTTTTCTGATTAATAGTAATCGTATTTATAAAATATTTTACACAATGGTAGATGACAACGCCTTCTATCTAAAAAAAATAGTACCGTGAGGGCCACGTAAAATTTGCGTTTCGGATAATCACTCTTTAGTCGAAACGAAGTTACAAACTGTAAACTAAAACTAATCTAACGTGTTATGGCATAATGTGACGCAAGTTATGCCGCAGGCAAGTGTACACAGGCCTATTTATTTTGTTTATTATTTTTAAGCGGATGTTTTCACTTGCAGTTTTGTAATAGTTAACTTATTAAAATAATTGGTCTTTAATGGAACTCAGAAAAATGTAGATTTTAAACGACCTGATTCAACTCAGACATCTCGTTAAATTGATTCCCCGTGTTTTAAAAGATACGTTTGTGATGATTCCAAAACTACCTAAGAATCGTCTGACATGTTAGTCATGCGTGACCACCCCCCCTGCCCAAGAACGGGGTGATAGATAGACACTTCGGAGGTAAGGAAACTCAGGGTCCCTAGATTAACATGCGATCTATGAAAGTAGGTATAAATACTTATCGCTTTGCTTGCAAAATGTATGGAATTAATGTAAACAACAAGGTGCCAACTAAGAAATAGCTAGCCTTGAAATCAAATATATTTTTCCACAAGATTAATTTGATATGACTTGACTAACTAAAGTTTTAATCATAATCAAGTCAGTTACAGACCGTAATGCATGTAGGTACTGAACTATGTGCTGAAAATTTATAAATCACTGCTCTGTTAAGTTAACAGGCTGTATGGCTCTGACTGTTGCCTTTCCCTTGTGAAGAATGTTACTACGACCTGTCAAGTTCACACCACAGGTTCACACTGACATCCGTCATATATGTCACCTGCTGTCCTGTCATTACGATTGCCAAACAAAGTGAAAATAGAAAATACGTGATCCATTTTATAAAAAAACTAATAAATATCAAAATAAAATGGATGTTACCCAAACGGAAAAGAGTAAATTCCTGGCTCCAAACATGGCCGTGAATGCCGTGTTGGTGCCAAGTCAGGAGTTACCAGCTGAAACTCCCATTGTGTCTGGTTACGATTGGGAAAATGGTACTGACTACAATAAAATCCTCGACAGCTACTCTAGATCTGGATTCCAGGCCACCAGCTTCGGTAAAGCTGTAGCTGAAATCAACAAAATGCTGAAATGTCGGTCCGTCGCTTTAACGGAAGAAACGGGTGATCCGTATGAAGAAGATTCATTCATCAAGAAAAAGACCAACTGCACAATATTCTTAGGCTACACTTCTAACATGATATCGTCGGGGCTCCGTGATACAATAAGGTTTTTGGTCAAAAACAAGCTGGTTGATTGCATTGTGACTACTGCAGGTGGAGTAGAAGAGGACTTTATAAAATGTCTTGCTCCAACATATGTTGGTGACTTCAATTTAAGTGGTAAAATGCTCAGAACTCGTGGAATAAACAGAATTGGCAACTTGCTTGTCCCAAACGACAATTACTGCAAGTTTGAAGAATGGGTTACACCAATTCTCAATGAGATGCTCGAAGAACAGATTAAAGATGGTATAGTCTGGACACCCTCAAGGATTATAGCTAAATTAGGAGAAAAAATAAATGACGAAAGCTCAGTCTGTTACTGGGCTTGGAAAAATAATATTCCAATCTTCAGCCCAGCACTCACTGATGGATCTTTAGGAGATATGATGTATTTCCACTCATTTAAAAGGCCAGGCTTGATTATTGATATACTCAGTGACCTGCGAAGACTAAACACAATGGCTGTCAAAGCTAATAATACAGGTATGATTATTTTAGGGGGTGGTGTTATTAAACACCACATTTGTAATGCAAATCTGATGAGGAACGGAGCAGACTTTGCTGTTTATGTAAATACAGCTAGTGAATTTGATGGAAGTGATGCTGGAGCGAGGCCAGATGAAGCAGTGTCCTGGGGAAAAATAAGACCTAATGCAACACCAGTGAAATTATATGCTGATGCCACCTTGGTGTTTCCCTTGATTGTTGCTAAAACCTTTGCTAAGTATCATTTCAGCAATAAAAAGAATGTCTAAATTTGTTTTTTATTTGTTTGATAAAAAAAAATGTTTAGATATTGCTTTATATTTCATGAAGGAAATGTATCTGAAATACTAATTATTTTTGTATTATTAAAAACAGGTAAGAGTAGATTCCTTATTTTGTGAATGAAAATAGCTTGCTAACGCCATCTAGTGCGCGGTAGGTGAACTTTTTTTCTAAGAAGATATGCATGACAATTTAACGCCATCTATTGAGAAGTAGTTATTTGTTTTTCGTTTAGAAATTTTGAATCAAGAAATGATTTTTTTAAGTAAATACTAGACTAATTTGTAGCAAGTGTCTAACTACAACATTACTCAACTACAAAATTATATCCAAATACCATCTATTTAGTAGCTATTCCTATTGCAATAAATAATTTTCACAATAGAAATGTTGTTTTGTTTCTTGTTCTATTCCGAACGAAACGGTGTGAATGAACTGTCAAAATTGCCGTGAAGTTAGCTACAGTCTGCCCCGTAAAATTGTCCCTGTGTACGTCGGTGAACGAATGTGTGCTGTCTGTGAAAGCTAGTTTGGAAGCTCGAAAAAAGCATTTTGCTTGTCCTTCAGCGATCGTTCAAATTGTCGGACGCCGGTGTATTTTGTTTACATTACCTTACCGTGAATCCTGAATTGAAGGACCATGATAAACTGTTCTTCCTTACGTCCTTCCTAATGGCAGTGCCAATATTGTGAAATATTTAGAAATAAATCTGTGTGATCAGTGGATAAAGTTGCAAAATGTGGTTGCTCCGAGACGTCTTGTATCTCGTCCTGTTTTTATCGGGTAAGCTTCGCATCCTTGCTATTTTTAGTTGTCGGTCATTCGTTGCATTATATTAATGTATTTAGTCGGAATACACGATCCGAAGCGCTCCCGGTACTTTGAAGTTTCAACAGTTGAATACGAATTACGACTTGTTAGTTCGGATTCGTTTGATGTTTATTAATATACTGCGTGGAATAATAACATGCAGCTTGACAGGAATATTTAACGATCACTGTTAACGTGCCGACGGCATCCTTTAGCTTAGAACTTTAGTCTACAAAGCCTACTTAGTATTTTAAGTCAAAGTTAAGTTATTAATTTTTACTTTGTACTCTTACCTTATGTATGTAAAGTAAGAATCCTATAAGATTACCGTCAGATTCTTGCATACTAATAAAAGTAACTATGTTGTTTCATTTATTTTATTTGGTTAATAATATAGGTACCATGAAGTATTATTACAATGGTTTTTTTATGACAGAAAAAAACAATGGCAGGACAATATTTCTGTTATTAATAATGTAATCAAGTGCCAGGTTTCTACAAAGTCAATATAAATCTACCATACCAGAAGGAGGGTGGGGTAAGGTTTTATAATATTTTATGAATAATCACACTAATATTTAAAATGCAAAAGTTTCCTTGTTTGGATGTTTAACTGAACAGATTTCGATAAATTTTGGTATACAGATATGATAAGAGTTCACTTGGGTGATGGGATACTTTTTATCCCGATTAAATGCTCCCTTGGGTTAAAAAAAGAAGGAGCTAAAATCCTTCATTTGCTCAGACAAAGTCACAGGCCGGCCGCTAGTATAAAAATAAACATCAAAACAATAATCCTTTTATCATTAATTTTAAAATAATAATCTTAGTTAAAATTCAATATTAAAGTGCTTGATTACATCATCACATTACATAGGTTGCACATAGTCTTTGACACTCAATGCACCATTGAATTGTGACCAGTGTTATGTTCTACAGAATGAGTCATCAAAACCTGATACACTTTGTTCCCAGTAAGCTTGCTGTATTGATTATCTTGGCATTTTCAAGGAATACAATAAGACACTAGGTATACAGGATGTTTGAAAGAGCAACTTAAATATTACAGCAGTAAGTAAGGACTCTGTAGTAGTATGTATCCTGTTTAAGTACTTTAAGGCCATTAATTTAGAAGAAAGTGGTTTTCAGAATTATTTTGAATTTGTGATTTGATTGAAAATTTTTATTTTTGAAATTCTATTTCATTGCTACTTCAGGCATCCAAATTGCACTTTTGCATCAAAATAGCACATTTTTTTAAATACATGCCTCTAAATCACCTCTGTATCCAAATACTTCTTATCTTTTCCTTTCCTTATTATGTATATTACAAATCAACTCATTGATCTGATGATTGAGTTGTCCATCCCTTCAACTTCTTTTCAATACCTACTTGTTTGTCTTTCTCAATGTTACTAACTTATCACCTTCATAACATGCTGTTTTATTAATTGCACTTGCAATTAATAAAACAGCAAGCAATTTGAATATAAGACAAAGTAGTGGACGCTTGCGGCTTTATTCGCCATAGTTTCGGAAATTTGTATATTCTTGACTTTATTTCACTAAATTTTCACACTGCGAGCTTTGATATATTATGTAAAATGTGCAATAACCATCCATCTCCTACGGTTTAGCTGGGCAGCTAGGGTTCCACATCAGGTATTCAGATCTTCATTTTGAAGAAGAAGAAAGAAAGAAGAAGTCTTAATGCAAGCGACGACTCTGTTTTCTACAGACTCTACTTCGGGGAGTGTGCTCATGAGCTCCATATGCTCATTCCACCAAGTCCATTTTACCAGAGGACCACCAGACGTACGGCGGGTTACCATCCATACTTGGTTGATATACCAACTATACGCACTAAGCGCTTCGCTTCATCCTTCATAATGCGCACAGCCAAGGAATGGAATGCACTTCCGCCGATGGTGTTCCCTATTTCTTATAACTTGAGTTCATTCAAAGCGAAAGTTAATAGCCACCTTCTGGGTAAGCTCGCTACATCGTCGACATCTTCTTTACCTCTTAGAGGGAGAATGATGTCAAAAGCGAACCAACCAAAGCGAAAAAATTTCCTCAGGCTACTGAGTTTTGTATGAAAAGCTTACAACAGACTGACGAAAATTTCAAAAATCATATTTTTCGTATATATAACAGAATTCCACGCGTGTAAAACCGCTAGCGGGAAGTTAGTTTCATATTTATGATCTTAAAACTTGCGAAAACCCGAAATACAGTAGGTAGGCACTTTTAAAGTTTTTTAATCACTTGAACATTGAAATTAACATTTTACCGTCTTAAAAGCTAAAAAGAAAGTTCCTTTGAGATGAATCTTGTGAAATTAGTTCCCTCCCTTAGATGGATAAAATCGAAAAAAACATGTTATTTTCTAACGTCCGGCGGAGGTTTTGAATTTGTGCACGTTAAACATTGCTACATTACTTGTCTACCTCTTTGGTCTAGAGGTCGACTTGCCGACCAAACAAAAAAACATTTCGAATCAATTGAGTCATAAATTATTGTTCTACGAGTATTCCAAATGTTTCGATCTGGCAATCTTGATTTTAGACGGAAGCAACTTGCAGTTAGGAAGTTGTCGGTCACCTTCTCCTGTGTGTTATTTAACAATTGATTAAGTGACCACTCGTCCTGTTGTCTGGTTATCTGTCCTGGTATGCTGAAAGCTAATCGTGTCACGGATAAATTTAAAAAAAAAACAGAGTTTCTGGGACCTGACTAATTTGGGGTTCTTATACGATTTTAAACTTTCGCGTTGCATTTAACACTAACTATTGGTTATCGGGTCTAAACGCGAACTATTTAAATGAATATTTACGTACTCACTGACCACCAGTCAGCTCGTGACCACAGCTGTGTGCAATCCAGCCGAAACGTCGAGCTATGAGTACCTAAACACTGGGGTTTAATCCCATTCTCTATTACAAATCATCACCATCATAATCAGCCGCAAAACACTACTGCTGGACATCTTCTTCTTCATCGTCACGCGTCACGTGTTTTCATGGCTGAGAGTCGTGACCACGATGGCTAGCGTACATCTAGCCCAAAACAAATGCTTGGAGAGCATCGACACGTGACGCTCTCTGGGTTTTGCAGTGCAACGCCTCTAAAATGGCGTCTGTCCATTGAGTAGGTGCTCTGCTTCTGCTCCTCCTTCCCTCTACGTGTCCCACTGGCATGAGCTGATCAAGATTTGCTGGCTCCCGCTGAACATGGGCCTCCCCAAAATTTTTCGATTTTTCTGAATTAACCCATCGATTTTTGTGGAAAAAAAATTTTCATCAAGTAATATGAACGTTCACATTAACATCAATTTAGTGTCTGTTGTTGGGTGGGGACGGTGCTCATAAGGTACTTTAGGTCATGATCTTTTATTCTTCTCCGTATCTTCTCATGTCTCTCATCAAAAACCAACCACTAAATTCCAGGGGTTCTCACCACCACTATGTTAACATTTTTCAAGTAAGCAATATTTGAAAACGACTATTTTTGATTTGTACAACTAACTCTTTGGTCCAGTACATACAGGTCAGGGAATTAACTGAAATCCTTACGAATAAGTATTGAGGGTTTTGAATTTTAAATTGTCTACTATAAACAGAGCTAAAACTAAAAACCTCTGTATCTGTGTGAAACCAAAGAATTCATTAAAGTCCCAGGTAGAATGCCCCGCCCTCATATCCCAACGGGTATCTAATTTTATTTAGGTGATTAATGTTGCAAAAATATTTTTGGGGTTCCGTAAAATTTTAAACTATAACTATTTTAAATTATTTTAAACTACCGATTACTTACTTACTCCTTTGGCGCAGCGACCCAAAATGTGTCTTGGCCTCCGACACAAGAGAACGCCATCAAACTACCGATTAGGAAATCATTAATAAAATCTTCAATACTTTCTCACACTTTTTTTGTAACGACATGCGATGATAAGACGCTTGTATACTATTTTTGTAAAAAGGATGATGGTGAAATTGTTAATAAAATATTGAATAATTCTTGTTAAATATGCAATCCTCCTTTTTTGACAATCCTATGGGTTTTTATTTTTTCGTTTTTCCGCTACGCTTTGCTTCGCTTCGGTGGAAAGTCTGTTGATAAAATAATGTTTTATACATTATTTTAATTTTAATGCTGAAATTACGTTCAAATATTAATTTATTTATTGGATAACCAACCACATAATACATTATGCTACAGCGATTATGTAAATCGAAGTGTTTATAGGTTTTCACAACTCGTACAAATTAAGTAAACGAGAATTATGTGTTTCATACGGAACCGTACTGTTATAGACATTGTTGACTGATTTAATATCTATTCATAAAAGAAGAAACCCAATTAGTTTTTATGATTGTTGATTGCCTGATATTTAATTATTTTTAGGTTGGCCAATAGTTTGTAGCTTTTAGTTATACACGAGTGTGAGGTAAGCATATCCGTTCTTATTAATTTTAAATCGTAAAATTTTCTTAGTTAAAAAGTAAATCTAATAAATACTTTTTTAACTAGCGACACAGGTCTTCTTTTCAACGTGACATAATAGCTATTTTATTATTATGATAACGCCGATATCGCGATACTTGTCCGTAAAAGGTAATTAAAAAAATCTGAGGCCTTAATGCGATCTACATTTTGTTTTCAAACAACATTACATACATAGATCTGACTCCGTGTTAAGTAGCTTAAGCACTTGGGTTACATATAGCAGAATTAACAGTGGTATTACAAACAAACTTAAATAAATACATATAACACCCAGACCAGTACAAACAGACATGTTGATGCTCACAAATGTTTGTACAGTGAGGGGATCAAACCCGCGACCTCTTAGTCAACAAGTCAACTTCTTGACCATTACACCAAAGTGGTCGTCGAGAGGCGATCGGCGAATAAAACAGAATAAAATGATAAACAGTGCTGCTATTGAGTGAAAAGCGACATCGTAATACAATAGGCGCGATGTAACAATACAAATTCGCTAAACACTGTCAATTCTAAAGCCGAGATAAGCAATCAAGTAATCAACATCAGCAGTAAGTGGGGAGGTAAAAAAAACGTCCAAGATTCGCCACCCCTGCGAGGGCAGGGGTGCGCAACTATAAACCCGACATATTTACGAGCATCGCTTTCCCCCTGGGTTTGCGCAGGTCAAGTAATAAGAGATAGCGGGAGAGAATGCAGACGTAGGTTCTAGGTAGAAAACCCCCGTCGGTGAAAAAGAGGGGTATAACACCTCTCTCAATAAACACCTTGCGTTTGACCCCCTTTGTCTGTTTGTGTGTCTGTCTGTGGCATTGTAGCTCCCGAACGGATGGAACGATTTTAATTTGTTTTTGACGTGACAAAGTCTTATAAATTGGTTTGTCGGGTGACACTTCAAGAAACTGCGTTACGCTCCGCTCACGTTATGCGCTCACAATGAGAGCGAGTGAGAGGCACGCGTCCCTTCGACTCGGGCATGGTTAGTCCGCCTAAGAGCGAGTGAGACAGACATAAAAAGTGAAAGGCACGCGTCCCTTCCACTCGAGCACAGTTAGCCCGCCTAAGAGCGAGAGAGACAGAGCGAGAGAGAGAGAGTGAGAGAGATAGGCATACACACCGGTTCATGTTATACGAATGAATATTCACATTCAAATTATTTTACCACTCAAAGTCGTTGTCACGTAAAACTTTCGCCCGTATACCGACTGTACAGGCAACCACTGTTTTTTAGTCAAAAGATAATTTCATCACGGTGGTTCTTAGCTATAAATTAAGCTGGTCGAAATGTGTCCAGCCGTTGCGTTGAAGCTCACCACCAGCTGTTTTTCTGGCTCATTTGACATTTGGGGGTTTCTAACTGGATTTTTTAAATATCTTTACATGGTTGTCAACCTTTAGCTAGCATTCGGTTTGGCGACTGGGTCACGCGACCTGGTTGCGCATCGTCAACTCACTTCCTAATATAGATTTATCCGATAGGCGGACCCGAATTTTACCTTTACGCTGTGTCGAATGAGAAGATTAGGATTCGTGGATATAGGGTCATCTTAGGGCCGTATTTACGATCTTGTTTACCGCTCAACAGAAGCGCTTATAAGCATGATTTTGCTCAAATTTTTTGAAATAAGAACGCTGCCAATGAGCGGAAAGCGAGATCTCATTTTGACCACTGCTTTTGCCAGAAAAACTCTATCGCCTATGCTCTACACCACCAACTATAACCACAAGCAAATCCTAACCCTCGTTAATCCAATCTAAACTTTATCGCAGCTCATTAAGGCCGACATTCGCACATACCTGCGCTCGCGCCACCGTAACTTCTCGACAAGCGTAATGGAGCGCTACCGTCGAGTTTTTTTTTAAAGAATATTTTTGTATTCAAATTCACTGTTTCAAATATTTGCGAGTGGAAAAATGAGTATGACAATTCTAATATTTATGGTTTGCAGAATGAAATAATTAGTAGTTTCGTGTCTAATTTAGTCTGAATTTACGATAGTTATAGAAAGTTTTGTTGCGCGAATGTCTTTGTTCTTTGGACATCTTTATCGGCTAAGGTTTGAATTTTCTTGTAACTTTCATTTCTCTCAACCTTTAGGTGAAGATCTTAAGAAAACAGTTAATTAATGAAAAGGGAATTGAGTCCTAAAGTATTTATCACAACGGATATTTACGTAGCTTTCTAAGCTGGTCTATTAATAATAATAATAATATTTATTTATTGCAGAAGTACAATATAACACAAAATACAATTATAAAAAGTAAACTTAGAGCAGATTGATAAATAAAAATAAAAAAAACTTATTAATGCACTAGGCCACTTGAACAAAATATTTGGGTACCTACCTCTACACTACCTATTGATACTGTATTTAAATATTTTTTTATCAGAGACTTATTGCCTTTTTTCGTGTACCTTTAAAACACAATATCTAGGACCTTAAATATAAATAAATGAAATAAAACACCTTTATTTCAGACCATAAAATAAATCCATATCATTATTAGTAAACAAATGAATTAATGACTATTGTTAGTAAAGTACAATTTTATTTCAATTTAATTAATAAATTTATAATTTATTTATAATTAATTAATTAATAAATTATATATAATTAATTAATTAATAATAAATAAATTATAATATTAATTAGACTCAAGAAACGATAGTGTGACTAGGGCATCGAAACCCGGTCCAAATTTAAAAACCCGGGTTTTCGGGTTTAAGAAATGTCAAAACCCGGGTAACCCGGTTTTTTCGAGCTTTTTGATCTATTTGTTATAAATTTCAAAAATACAAGAAATTGTGTTCCTTTATCGGTTTTTCACAATGAGTATAAAATGTATAGAATACGGGGGGTTTAAAATAAATGAAACAATGCTTTCCAAATTGCAAAATCAGGATTTTATAAAAAAAACCGGTCAAGTGCGAGTTGGACTCGCGCACTGAGGGTTCCGTACAAACCTGTAGATAAGGAGTAGTAACTTTGAAATTTTCAAAATTGTCAAAAATATTTTTTTTTATATGATGAAACTGAAAATTTACGGTTTTCGTAATTTTTCCTATATCTGTACTATAAGACGTGACTTCGTACTAAATTTTAAGATTCTAAGTTTATTCTAACGGGAAGTACCCTGTAGGTTTTGAATTTCGAAAATTTGCGGAAATTTGCGGCCTAAATGGCTGTATCTTTTGATTGCGTTGGCTTAAAAGGTTGATTTTTCTACAACTTCCAGGGACAGTAGACCTAAGTATCATATAGAAATTTCAGTTTGATACCTCCACGCATTCCTGAGAAAAACGGTCTTGACAGACGGACAGACGGACGGACGGACAACAAAGTGATCTTATAAAGGTTCCGTTTTTTTTCTTTTGGGGTACGGAACCCTAATAAAGTCACAGAGAATATTTTTTCTTTAAAATATCTTAAAATTTAGTTGCTAATCTAGTCTTTTTTAATCACAGACTCGCAGGTTTTTTACATTAATTGTAATACTTTGGTGGGCCTCCACCGCTCTTTATTTCACCTCCATCACATCACATGAGAAGGAAGCGCCGTGCGCGTTAACTTTAAATTTCTTTGCTCGTTTTCTTGGTAGGATAGGATAGGAACGTAGCAACGTAGGTTCTTTTTACGTAATAATTTACCAATGATTGTTTCTGTTCCATTTATTATTGCATTCGAAGTAGCTTATACCTGATAACAAACAAAACGAATAGTATAAAAAAAACTCGAAAAAACCCGAAAAACCCGAGCTTTATAAAAAAAAGCTCGGGTTTTTTTATAATCCGAAAACCCGGGTAAACCCAGGTTTTTTCGGGTCGGGTAAACCCGGTCTCGATGCCCTAGGTGTGACGACTTGGTCAATACAACAAGGGACTGGGAAATTTGGCAATGGACAGGGAGATTTTAGGAGGCCTTTGCCCAGCAGTGGGATGATATAGGCTTAATAAAAGAAATGAAAATGAATTTATTAATAATATTTATAATTCATGAATTTATATCAGATAAAAATTTATATTAAATGCAGCGGTTGTGCACCAGTAACGATCACTCTTACCACGAAATCTCTCCACAGTGGTGATGTGTAGCGATTCGCAAATATGACTCTTCAATTCTTTTTAAATATTGCACTCTCTCTTATAAAATTCTCGTGTCACAATGTTTGTTCCCATACTCCTCCGAAACGGCTTGACCGATTCTAAAGAAATTTTGTGAGCATATTCAGTAGGTCTGAGAATCGGCTAACATCTATTTTTCATACCCCTTAGTGATAAGGGTTGTCCACAATAATTTATATGGCAAAACAACGTTTGCCGGGTCAGCTAGTATGTATATGGGTGACTATCAATTGATGATTAGGGGTTATTCAGTTAGATATGGTATACTGTTAGGGAGACACTGACACTAATTAGGGAGTTTCGCTAAAAAGGGTAAACAGAATCCTTACAAGCTCCTGTGACGTGTCACCCTTTTGTTATTTGGTTACATCGATTTACTGATTTTAAATGTACGAAATCTACAAACGAAACGAAATCTACAAAAATGTTTTTTTAAGACAGGGACAGACGCGTGAAGCGATTTTACTTTATAATATGTAGTGATGAGATGAAGCATTCCATATGTCAAATAGATAAATTAGTCAGTAAGAAAAGCGAACCAAACGTAAAAACTCGACGACAACCTTAGTGTAATGGTTAAGAAGTTTACTATTTATTAACCAAACGGTCGCGGGTTCGATTCCCGCACTCACATTGTCTGTGTCTGTTTCTACTAGTCTGGGTGTTATAATACCTAATAGGTATTTATTTAACTTTATTTGTGATACCGCTGTTAAATCTTATTTCTGTAACACAAGTGCTTAAGCTACTTATCGCAGAGTCAGATCAATGTATGTGATGTTGTTGTACATTTTATTACGAGTATTATTTAAAAAATTAATTAATTCTCTTAAAGATTTTCTAAGGA
Source organism: Pyrausta despicata (assembly GCA_963921415.1). Classification (NCBI taxonomy): domain Eukaryota; kingdom Metazoa; phylum Arthropoda; class Insecta; order Lepidoptera; family Crambidae; genus Pyrausta; species Pyrausta despicata. The sequence continues at coordinate 8,268,265 of OY992870.1, read as the reverse complement.
GTATTACGTCCCGAGAAAAATATTTTATTAACCGCTTTGTACAGACCTGAAAACCTTCTGAAAAGGAATCTTCCACGTTCCAAGGGTATAAATAATTAACACCATAGCAGACGGTGGGTTGGTGACAAACAGAAATGTCTTGTTGAGCCCATGAAAGAATTATGAGTCCCCTGACATTTCTAATTAAGTCCTTTAGACACTGACTTTGCGTCTTTTTGTTAAATATATAATGATGTTATGAATGGCAGAAAAGTTGTAAGGGTTGCAATGTAGACTTTTATACTATTTTATTTTATTTATTAGGCACACCAACGACAGTTACAATTAATTGGCATGATGACATCTATTTTAAATATTTTCAAGACCATATCGTTTAAAAAACATAGCCCCTAAGAAGTTAATACAACCAGTTTTTTTTCTAAAAAGCTGTAGAAACTAATTTTTAAACACACAAAATTCAATAAATATTCGGTCAATTGACTCCGATTTCTGGTATAATAATAGTCCTCCTAGCCGATTCCGACCACGGCGGCCAATCTCAACAGAGATCAGCCAACTGCGCAGGAGATATTATAGTGCACAAGTGTGAGCGCAATACGCAGGTGCACTCGCTGTTCCATCACTCTCAAAGTTCGGTGAGACGGCAATCCGACATGACCGGAGAGAGATCAGGCGCAGGACCAACAGCTTAACGTGCTTGCTCTCTACAATATATACCTATTTGGCGCAACTGATTTCGAGTTAGGAAGCTAAAGGGAAGCGCTTCCTACCGACCGGGTGCTATGGTCGGGGACCAAGGTCCGTTTCTGGTATATGACCGTGACGTCACGTTCATGTATTCCCATATAAAATCTATGGAAGCAGACCGTTTTGACAGATAGTAAAAAGTATGTCAACGATTGGTGGTGTCGTCTAGCCCATTGATCAAACAAAATACTTACATCCAATAAAATAGTGTTGCTAATTACGATTAAGAGTGTACACAACATGCTAGATAACTTAGGCGTTACAAATTATGATAAAAATTTAAACAATTTTGTCAAGAAAGAAACAGTATAGATTTTTTATTATTTAATGATGCGTCGTGGAAGTTGGTCAGCTTAAGACACCATTGGTGTCTAACTTAAATTTGAAGAGGGCGATATATTAGATTAAGAATGTGTAGGCGGGCCAAACAAAAAAATGTATAATAGTATTTTTTTAAGTTCTGCACAGTGCAATGGTGGACATAGTGCCGAAGGCATTCTCTACCAGTCAACCATAGGTCCAAGCAGAGAAAATACAAAAAGGAAAAACAAACAATGTAACCAAAGTTTTTTACGTACTAAGTTAATTTATAAACATACAAACTAATTACTTACATAAAATAAAATAAAAATAGTAATAGTAAGTCGTATATAATATATAGGTGAATAAAGCGCATCGAGTGCAATCTACTCTCATAATCGCTAAATTGTGATCGAGGGCAGTATTGAAATGTCCCGCAGCCCGTATCTTTGGCTTTAGTTATAATGGCTGCTCAAGAGGTCAAAAAAAATTGGTTTGGGTCATTAATGTTTTCAAGCATAGAGGAAAAGCATTTTATAAACAAAAAATGGCAAATGTATGTCCGTAGATGATTCACAAATGTTGAATTGTTTTCGCTGTTTCAGAACTTGAATTACTTTTAAAATCTCTGATCGGTAAATGGGATTGCGTCCGTATTCAGACACACCACATTAAGTGTTATCCTGTAATTGCTATTGAAAACATTACATGAACATTTTGACTCCAAACATGGAACTGAAATGCTTGTTATTTACTGAAATTCAACTTACACAAGACTCTCGAAGACTAGCGGTCAAAACTCAAACCCGTAACATGTCGCAATTAAATCGCAGCGTTGCCGCTAACGAATCGCACTCGAGTTGCACTACAGTGTAGCCTTACTCCGAAATATTTCGTCTGTACACTTTTGACTCTAGCCATCCCCTTCGCTCGCACTGTCGAGCTAGTACAACTGACCGAGACGGAATCTTTCAAAGCATCGACAGCTTACACGGTAGAGCCACGATAAATTTACGAAACAGTGATTTTTCTGTAACAGCTCTACCGTGAATTGCAACGTTAACGATACGTTTCACTAGTACGTACTCTGGTGGAACTGCCTACTTGAATTTTTGGAGAAAATTTTTGTTACTTTTTCGGTAAATTTTTCGAGCGTAAAACCGTTTAAACCGTAAAAATCGTCAAAAATTAGGTTTCCTTATTTTCACAATGTGAAATTAAGTGTTTATTCTCATGTTGTGACCACTTGCAATCAGCGCATTTGCACTATAAGCTAGTTCGTTCTTAGCAATGTTTTGTTTAGAGTCAACACCCTCCCTTGAGGGGCACTCTTCGTCTTTGTTCCAGAAGACAGACCCTCAAAACACACTTGTAGAAAAAAAAGTCTGCGGCAGTCCATTTTTCTTTAAGTGTGTTTTAAATCGTCAAAAAAAATCCTTAGTGATTGTTCGGGATTTCATAGAGTATGTTAGCGTTATGGCGCTTTTGTTGTTCACTAGTGCAGCCAATTCGTAGAAAGAAATGAATAGTAGTTTTATTATTAAACTGCCTATGAACTGTTTCACACAAACACAGCGATTAAACTAGGCATTAAAGTAAGTATTATATTAATAAATAGACACACAGAGTTACTTATTTTTTTTTTACATTCGTGCCCTGGGGACAAACACTCTTGACTTGGGTATGAGGGCTCGTGTTCATCAAACAAACATGTATACGCCGTGCGGGATTCGAACTCACGACCACTTGTATTGCCGTCCGGAGCGCGATAAACTAGATCAAGACCCAGAAGTCTAAAAAAAAGGCAATATGTAAACAACAGTCATTTTTGATATTCAAAATATCTGCGCGGTCTAAAAAAATGGCAATATGAAGACAACAGTCATTTTTAATATTCAAAATATCTGCGCGGTCTAAAAAAATGGCAATATGAAGACAACAGTCATTTTTTATATTCAAAATATCTGCGCGGTCTAAAAAAATGGCAATATGAAGACAACAGTCATTTTTAATATTCAAAATATCTGCGCGGTCTAAAAAAATGGCAATATGAAGACAACAGTCATTTTTAATATTCAAAATATCTGCGCGGTCTAAAAAAATGGCAATAAGACAACAGTCATTTTTAATATTCAAGATATCTTAAGACGTGCGGCTTTTTAACACGCTATCGTTAGCTCGGGCTGTATGTATACGTATAACAGAATCTTTGAGCTCAATTTTCACCAACTTCCAGAAATCGGATTTATTTGATACTTTGCACACGTGTCAAGTACCGATGACAATGCAATAATTTGATAAGAGCTTTCCATTATCCTTATTTACATAAAAATAAAAATTAATAATGGTTTAAAACGAAAAACAACACGCTTTTGATTTCTAACTTAAAAAGAGAAAATAGTTTCTGAGTACAAAGAATTTATATTACAGTAGAGTAAAAGAAATCAGAAATTATTTTCTCTTTTTTAGTTAACAATAAAAACGTGTTTTTATTTAGTTTTTTAAACTATTATTTATGTAAGACTTTATTCTGAATGCGAACTGGTGAAATTATAAAATAAAATATATGAAATGACTTCTTTTGTTTCAGGTCTTGGAAGCACATTCGCGTTCGAAGGTAAGTCAGGACTACAAATTAAATCTGCTAGATCTGCTCTCGACGATATGAGTGATGAAGACGAACGGTTAGGCAACGTCTTACTTGGAGATTTTATAATCGTAAATAAATATTTCACAACAATCACACCAATTTTCTAGTCCCAAATTAAGCTACGAGGCTTGTGTTATGGGTACTAGACAACGTACTAGGAAACATACTTAATTTTTTTTTTGTAAACAAATACATATTATACATAAAAAAACACCCAGACCAGTACAAACACACATGTTCATGCACACTTATGCTTGTACTGTGTGGGGATCGAACCCGTGACCCTTGGTTTAGAAGTCCGACACGTAGACCACTGCACCAAGCGGTCGTCAGAATCTTATAAGTATATGAGATCCAAGTATCTCAAGATCTTAATAAGTATACTTCAGCATGGTGGTACTTACTGCTCTTTAAGGAGTCCCTCATAATAACCTACTATCGTCTCTAGGTTATTAGGAACGCGTAAACGCATAATCGCGTTCAATTTATCGGAAAAACTGCCGCGGAGTCACAGTCACCCTTTTTTAATACAGCGGAAGATAAAATTGATTGAAGATATCTCTGAGCTACTAGCCAAAACTAAAAAACTAGTGCACCCAATAATCGTCAAAAATTAAGTTTCTTTATTTTATACAGAATTTCGTACTAATTTTTTGATTTAGCAAACTGTATTGTAGTAATTTGAAGTTCTGCCTTAAAGTTCGCGTCTAGGGGTTATATGTTTTTGACCGGCGGTAACCTTTCTGCGACCTTTTGATAGCATGAGAAATATATCGGCTTTTCAGCTATAAAAGGCTATTTCTATTTGTTTTATTTTATATGCTTTTATTTGTGTTATGGCTTTAGTAATGTAATAAATACTTTTTGGTTAGGAATTGGGTAGCTGGGGTGTTGTTACAAGAAATTACTTCATTCCTATTTTGATTTCGAATTAACTGATTGATGATAGAGCATTGTTTGAGTTGATCTATTCGGGTTCCGGGATACTTATGAAATTCCATGCATCTGTGATTCATACTGTGATTCGGTAAAGGCTTGATTCGACCATCATCATCACCATAATCTGAAAATAATAAAATGCGGCTTGCTTTTTCTAATTTATATTTATTTGCTTTTTTGTTGATTTTTTTTTATTGCGACTTTGCCTGCAGTTTACTTGCCAAAAAAAATGAACAACCTCTTGATAACCAGCACTTCTGTTGAGCGGTAAACGAGATCGCAATAGGGCCGTCTCAGACCGTAAGCCGGACTTTTGTAAGGGGATATTTATGGTGGATATTAAATAACTTATTACCTAACAATTAATGGTCCATAATGTGAATTTAAAACACTCCTAAAAAAATGGACTGTCACTAGCTGGACTCGAAGCCGCACCTCTCGCAAGCCGGGCGATTGCTCTCCCGAATGAGCACTTACTCATCGGTCCGATTTTTTGTTGTTAATGCTTAAAACAAAGTAATAATTTATGGTCCACAATTAAACTGTTTTCACATCAAATAATTTATTGCACTGCAAATAAACTAACTGTTTATCAAAACCAGGAATAAAAATAATTTGAATTGAGAAAAAACTAAATTTGGGTACTCATGCATGGTTGACAACATTCTGTAAGTGTATTAAATTTCATCCAAATCTGTTCAGTAGTTTAGGCGTGAGAGCGTAACAGACAGAAATTCAATTGTCGCATTGTGGTCGCCATCCTGTGTATCAACAGCCTTAAATACATTTTCCTCAGATGGCCAGATGCGCTCCTAAAAAGCTGTTTGATTTGTTGTAATGTTATTTATACAATTAAATTGTGATTGTACATCAAATTAACCCAGTCGTACATACGGAATACTTACAATGGTAACAAAACACCAATTTTTGCAACATACTCGTAAATCTAAACTAACTTAACAAATACATCTTAAAACGTCAGAGAAACGTTACGCAAATTATCCAATTTTATAACTAAACAATGCCTATTTAAGAGCATTATTTCCTAAAATTGATCTGATTACTATAATGTAATATTGCTGTTCCATAAGCCCGTAAATAATCTAGAAAGAGGCGTTTATTTGAGCAAGTTGGTGAAGATTTTATTTAGCCTGATAGTAATCAGACTATTGTTAGATTTCAGCCATATCCATCATACGGTTATTATTATTTACAAATGTTTTTTTTTCAATGTCAAAATTGCAAATTTTATATCATGTAATGTTTGTTGTGCACTAGTTATTTAAATAAATAGAGTTGCGTCATGTACTTAATTGTTGCCAAGATCACATTAGATTGAGTTGCCAATTTTGATGTACAATCAGTATTATTTAAATTGAAAAAGAGATTTTTTAAATGTAAAAATATTTTTTTTGTTTTTCAGTTAAATACCACACATTTGTAAGATTGTACGATTTATTCTAATATTTCAGTATAAATTGTAGTCAGTTTTTATAACTTTTTTCCAAAATGTGAGTTTATTTCGAGAAAAGTTCGAGTTCTCGTGTTAACCCTGATGTTTTCAGTTTCAATGCGAACTAGCGAAGGAGTCATCAAGTGGCAGTGTCTATTCCGAACTAGTGTTGTCCATCACTGCCTGAAGAAGATATCGATACCTGTGAATAAAAATAAATAAATATATAAATATACAACAACATCACATACATTAATCTGACTACGTGTGTTACAGATATCAGAATCAACAGTGTATTAATTACAAATACAATATATACATAAATACCCAGACCAGTACAAACAAACATGTTCATGCACATATTTATATATTTTTTTGAATTAAAACACTTGACAGAATGGCTAGTAAGTAAGGCATACAACGACACCAAATTATATTTTGGTAGTCTTATTAGGTAATTATAATAAACATTTCCTTCCGATATAGTTATTCAGATACAAATTAAGTTACTTGAAGCTCGCCAAGGTGTGCCAAAAGGAAGATGTAACACACTTCTGTAGGCATCACAGTTTGATTTCGTATTTATTTCGATATAACTAAGTTGCGTTTGGATTCAGTGGAAAGAAAAATGTAATGGGTTAAGGAAATCATGTAGAATCAATTTGATCATTGATGAATGCCTCGGGCATTGGAGACTTTTACAAGATAATTCACAAAGTTGGACTTAGTCAGTACTATTCTTAGTAAGAGTTATATCCAGGAGGTTTCTGACCAAATGTCTCATTGGCCCGTCCTTCGACCGACGACTTTGGTGGTTATTATGAAGATGACTATTAGACCAAGAGGTCTGTGAAAACTTTGGGGTGCATGAACATGTCTGTTTGGCAGTCCCAAAGTCTGGGTGTTATATGGGCCTTGATTTATTTGTGGAGGTTCAGGGAGGGTTTAAACGGTGAGAAAATCTAAAAAAAAGCGAGAAAAGCGGGCAGGACGACGTCTGCCGGATGCGCTAGTTTAAAAAATAAATTATGTTTGAAGAAAATATTTTACTATGATATCGATAAATGACACTGTCCCCGCACTAGGTCATCGTCATCGAGTAGTCTAGCTCACGGTTCGACGCCTGCACATACCCCCATGAATACGTGAGTATTCTTTTGTCGCCGTCCCCCTCATATTGTGTGCGAGCGAGCGAGATGAACACACTCTAGAAAAATTTGTCATTAGTGTGTAATATTGATGTGTGCAATCTCGAGGATAGAGATCGTTTGTCTTGCGATTTCTATAGTGTTTGTTGTACGGTTTTCAATAGTACATGCATATGTTATGTTTGCGTATTGTCCAATTTTTTGGTATGTCTTGCAATAATACGTAAATAAAATACCAATCCAGTCTACTAATAGAACCAATTCTAGTGGGCACTAATAATTTCATTTTAAAATACTTTCCGCTCAAACTTGATAAGTTTCGTTAATTAATAATTAATCATTAGGATCAAGGAGTCAGGTCCGCCAGTAATTAAAATATGACGAGTGACGACCGATATAATTTAGAGTTAGTTTGTTAGTTTTATATCTGATTACTTATATTCGGTTTAAGCTTATTGATACGACTTTAATGTCTTTTGGAATAAAAAAATCTTGGAAGAATAAACCACTGGAAATAAAACAACTGTCAGAATCAATGAAAACCGCTTTGACCAATAATGTATCGACCAATGATATTTAAAATAATAGATATGTTATACGCTCACGAAACAAACTGAAAATCTGTGCCGATCGAGAGCGAGTGCACAAATGCGCAATTCTTATAAACCACATTAATAAATGGTGTGAAAGGAATATCATAATTCAAACAGTAAGAACAAAAGAGATAGGTAGTAACTCTCTGCTCGGCACAAGTGTAAACTAAACGTCACTTTTTGACCAATTACTGCACTGCATTGCACTTTGACAAATACTAATAAAAACGAAACGAAACAGAAGGTACAGACCTTACGTGAACTATCTGCCTTCTATTTCGTTCTAAAAACAGAATTTTACTATTTATTTTTCATAATGCTATTTATTTTTGTGAATTAAATTGTTTTATTGTTTTTACTAACATTAGGATAAGAACACCTTGTTACTAACACTTATGGATGCAAATCTGAAATAAATGATTTATTATTATTATTATTATTATTATATTGTTTTATTCACTCGGTATAGTGCGAAGGTTTGGTTTTAAAATAAAACATTATTACAAATACAAAATCATTTATACCAAAAAACCTTTTTTTTAGTCTCTTGTTTTGTTGATAAATAACTTTTTTTATGTAACTGCTCCTTTTCAAATGTCAATTTACGCACACGTTTTCTAAGTGCCGCCTTTCTGGGTGTTTCTAAAACTTCTTCTATATCTCGTATGCTGAACGTTGTCAAGACTCGACGGTGAGATAAGGGTCTTCTTTGCTTCAGATTTCTGAAAGAATATGATTAATATTTAAGTGTTTGTACAAATGTAATTATTGTTTGAATAAGTACGTTGATAATTAGATGTATGTACCTATTGATAAATAGATGTATGTACCTATTAACCTCAATTATAGGAATTGCATTTTCTTAAAAGCGATGTTCGACTTTCTTGGAAGTCTATTTATCAATAGCATTAAAATGGTCGCTTCATATTCTACTGCTTTTTGAAGGATTCCAGTCTGATTCGTTTCATGCCCACTCACAATTGCAATCCAATCTTGGAGTTGAAACTCAGAGGTAGAAAACCTGGAATGGAGAGACAAAAATAAAAAAAGTGTTAGTCATAATAATAACCAACATTAATAAAAATAAATTATACTATAATAAACATTAATATGTATCCTCTTTTCTTCTATTTACGTAACTAAATTTCGAGGACTTTTTAATTAACTACCAATACAATTGCATTCGGTACATAACAAGAAATTAACATCACAAAAAGGCTAAAAGAATAAAACACAAGTATGTATGCCGTAGGTATCAAACCAATGACATCGCATCTATATTTTCTATTTTGTGAATCTTTGACCGAGCACTTGTCGAGGGCATTGTGTCCTTGTCGCACTTGTTAAAAAAACGATTTACTTTCTCTTTCACCTTTGTATCCGTATTTTGAAAAGGATTTTACGTAAAAATATTAAAAATGTAATGATTTAAACATAAATCTTGTTTACTTACATGTGATACGAGATCCCCTGACTTTTATTTACTTTCTTATCATAGTTTGTACATCTTCGAAACACACACGATGTCATTTTACTGGATTCACAATCAATAGCAGAGACGTCACACTCGTTGTATCGCTTTATCCAGACTGGAGGCAAGACGTCACAATTAGGACGTTTTCGCGTCTTCATTTTGTGCGCTACGGTAACATATCTATTATTTTAAATATCATTGGTATCGACATATTTTTTTTATTGGCAAGTGATAAATTAGTAAATGAATGAACGAACGTAAGTTGCATTGTTTGGTAGTTGAACATATTTGATATTAAATATCTTGGTAAAAACCTTTTTTTTTTGAAAATTTGTATGATAGATAAGTTACATAAATAACAGTAAGTACTCGGTCAAGCGAGGCGAAAGTCGGCACATAAAATATTTTTCATTAATAGTACTTGGCTTACAATCGATAGCAGGCAGGACAAGTGACAGTTGTAACAATATTTGTGGGTTTATTAGTATGTGTGTTTATTTGTATCGCACATCACATAAAAAATGGCTTAACGGATTTTAGTCAAACAATTCCGTTAAGGAAATACCCTATTAGGCTATAACTTATTCAGAAGATTTGAATAAAGTAAAGAGTTGAAGAAAGTATGAAGTGTAAACATTGTTTAGTGACATTGTTTTAAAATAAAGAAGAATAAAAATAAGAATAATTCAGTGTTCATTCAGTCACATGTTACTTATTTGACAATTAATAAAAACAATCCAGTTACAAAAATCCAATAACAACATCCATGCACTGCAAACTTTTGAGCATTTTCTGGGAATATTGTCGGGTCAACTGAAAAACGATTTTATTTAGATAAATATAAATTATTCCCTTCTATCGATATAATTTATCGATATTTTCATGTAAACCACCCGAATTCAAAATGCAGAACTTTAGAAGCATTCCTTACACAATTATAACCTACTAAAAACGGCCATTTTTGGAAATCATTGTTACCTATTCGATAAATGAATAATAACTACAACAATAGGAAAAAAATGTTACTTACGTGTGAAACAAGTTTCGTCTTCCCACATATCTTTTTAAAGAAACATTATACATTCACCCATTTTTGGGAACAAAATTACTCGTTAAAGTCACCACAATGACAAACATCGCACAGCCAAGTCAGCCGAGTCTGATTTAAAATCAGACTAGGTACATGTTGGGGGTTGAGGGGTATTATGCTTGACCAAGAAACAATAAGACTACGATAAATAATTAAAGACCTAATTTGCTTTGTAGTTTAATTCGTTATTTAAATCACAAATACCGTTAAAATATTAGGCAGAAGACTGACATATTTAACGTGCCCAAAAATCAAAGATGGCGGCGCGCTTTTTCCTCCATTGTCCCGCGGCATGTGAGTGTTGCCAGCTTTTTATTCGGGGATTGATGGGCCATTGTGTTGCCGCACGCGAAAATTCAGTGAGCGAATAATTGATAAAGTCCGCTATGCGATTTTTTTTGACATTGGAGATCCCTTTGCAAATGTTAAAACATTTTAAAGAATGGTCGAACGTTTCACTGTCTCAGTCACTTTAAGACATTTTTGTGAACACTGAATAAATTCAACTTTATTTATTTGCGTGCTAAGTGTAAAATTTACAATTAATAAATAAATAAGTATTGACGATATAAATCCCAAAAATTTAATTGGCGAAATATGATTGAATTCTACGTTAAAACCATACTAACAATACATTTTGTTTATTTAACTGATCGAAGTCAAAGCTCAACTAATTGCTGTATTATTTCATTGTGTTTTGACAACCAAATTTGACACATTGAGCGACGCAGTTATGTACCCGTTGTAAGAGATTATTAACATGTCCAGAAACCTCCAATTTCCGACAACCTGACATACGGAACCACACATACTCTGTCACACGGTTCACTCTTACCCATTTTTTGCGCAGCATCGGCCGGTATTAGACCATTTTTCGAATTCCGTTTTGTTGAGTTTTTTCGCCGAAGTTTATTTGATTCCGTCCTATTCTGTTTCTAAAATGTTTGGGAACCGTAACCTTTTTGTTTTTCGTCAGAACTAACATTGGGCCTTTGTGTGGAATTCGTGTTTAGAAAGGTTTTTCATCGCTTTTCCAAAGTTTCGTCCGTGTTGGCTTTATGTTTCAATGTATTCGGCTATGGACATGCGAAATAGTGGACATTCTTTTTTATGCTATTTGAAAATAGAAAAATCTAGTCAGTCGTCGCTTTCAATGAAATAGATTCCAACTAAAGTAGAGAAGTGAAAACGATATTTGATATGATATGAAGATTGGAAACGACGCTGTGGTGTCATTAATATAATTTGATACCTACCTACGAAATATTAGTCAGTACACGTAACTTCCAATCCCAATGGGTAAAAGCAAATAACACTTTGGTCTCCTATTCTCGCATTCTCAGCAGAAGTTACCGAGTAATTTGCTAATCATAAATCAATACAGGTCTATCTGATCAGTCTGCATATGTCCCACTGCTGGGCACAGGCCTCAACTCACTATGAAATGGCACAAGCCATAACGCAAACAGTGTGAAATGGTTATTTGTAAGTGGTATCGCTTGGTCACTTACCTTACAAACACGTGGTGGAGTATGGCTCGCACCATTTCATAGTTGAAGTGAGGGTTGTGCCCGGCAGTGAAACGTATATAGGCTGATAAGGTGAGATGAAGTGGTGACGAACCATACTGTTAGATGTTACGAAGCCGCCCAAGTTCCTTCGACCAGGCTTAACGACTAATACCTATCGATATTAACCGGATCCAGATCTTGATGCCTCGAAGCACGAAGATGCGTCTTAAAAGACAACACTTATATGTTCGGAATGGTCACCCATCCCAAACACAACCGCGCCTTGGGTTGCTTAACTTTTGTATCACCATCAAAGCGCTGCCACCACAGCGCCATGAGCACCTTTACAGGTCTATAACAAACAAGTAACTACTATCTGGTCATGATCAAAACACAACGTCGTCATTACGATTCGCGCAGTGTCTCCACGAGGCGGGAATGGCGATGATCAAAAGTCTATTATACCGTGTCCCCCGAGAAATTTACATAATGTTGTCAGCCGGAATATGGGAGCCGTAAACATGGACACAGCTAAAAAAATGAGAACAGCTCACCAACACAACACAAAACAAGAGCACGCCTGTGCATACGCATTTTTGCTTTATTCTAAAAACTAGGGTTTTTAGGGTTTTGGATAAGAATAGAAAGTTCGATCGTAGCACCTTCTTCCGGGTCCGATTACCTATATATGCGTGGCCAATGAAAATGATTTAAATTAGTGGTTAGTGATGAAAATTTTAAGAGTTATATGTATATTCTAATGCTAAATTATGAAAATATCTAATAGTTACAAAAAACATTACTATGGCCCCAGTTATATCACTAAAGGGTATAAAATAGCTTACGACACATTCTCATTGGTACCTAAAAAGAATGCTGTTGGTTTAGCGTAAAACATGAAATGATTTTTAGTCTTCCGGCATAAATCATGAAATAGTTTTTATCATTTATCGTGATAAAGCATTCACTCTGCAAACTTGACAAAACATTTATCAACACTTTTATAGTGTGTTTACTGTTTTCGTTTGACCTGTGACGGGGTCTAACTCTGCATAATGTTATCATCATAAAGATATGCAATTCTGGGCCCTGTGACACGGAAATAAGAGGATATTTTTGGAGACGATATCGGGTACTACTTCAAATGTAGGTCAAGAGAAGCTGGAGAAGTAATAGATGAATGTGATATCAATTTGGATTTATTTCGTAACATGTTTTTTTTGTTATTGTTTTTTTTTGTTTTGACTGGTAATTTATTTTATACATTTATTTAAGCTTTATTGCACAACAAAACATTGTACAAAAGTTGGACTTAACGCCGTAGGGCATTCTTTACCAGTCGATTCACCAAACGATTAGTGGGTGGTGCGACAAAATAAATAAAAGAGAAAACACAATAATAATAATACTAATAATATGACACGAGGTGAAATATAAAATCTATCTAATTACCTATCAATACAAGAAAAGTTCCAGTTTTTCTAAATAAATTAATAAACTTTACTTTAGGCTCTCAGTGTCATTTGATTTAAAATGTGCAAAATCGTTATGAAAGAACTTGACTTTGGTAAGCTACTTCACCCAATGAGACTTCAGTAATATAATCGTACTTGCTCTCAAAGAGAAGAGTAGATTTCTAACCTATATGTGAGTTTTATTAAGTTGCTAATATGTTGTAGTCCTCAAATAACGAAACTAAAATGATAACAGATGTAATTGTCTATGTTCAAAAGTTCTTCTTTGAAGACGGGAAAAAGACGGAGTAATCCGGCTCGCAGGACCACTAATATGTAGTAGTACCCTACACGGATACCTTACGAAGTTACTTATGTTTGCTTTGAGTTGAAACGACGTCGTTGTTTACCGTTATAGTTTAGTAATTACGTTTATAGGGTTGTTTGTTTGTTGGTAACCTTCATTGTAGAAATCCATATTACTTATTACTTTACTAATATTATAAATGCGAAACTCTGTCTGTCTGTCTGTCTGTTACTCAATCACGCCTAAACTACTGAACCAATTTTCATCAAATTTGGTATGGAGATATTTTGATACCCGAGAAAGGACATAGGCTACTTTTTACCGCGGGAAAATGACGCATTCCCATGGAAAAATATCTAATGGCTTTCACTCCTAAATTACCAAAGATTTGAATTTTTGCATAAAATTGGTATCACGGGAAAACAACGCATTCCAAAAAAACTACCTAATGCGGACGAAGTCGCAGGTATAAGCTAGTTATACATAACGTAAAAGTTTTATAACGCTCATAAAAATTTGGGTATTAACGTATTTTATTATTTCTGTATTATCCTCTACAACAGAACAGTGAAGTCGCAATAAAAACGATAACAATTTTCTCAGACTGAAGGAAAGTAAGAAAAATGAACGCTTCTAATTTCCAATAAAGGTGCGGGGTGGCCAAATATTTGGGTCGGTGCGTGATCCGAATGCCCAGCGAGTTGGGTTTTTGCACCCTGTATTGTGGGCGTGAGATCCAGTGGGAGTGTGGAAATATGCTACTTTGTACGACGTACGCACATCACAGTTCTTTAAAGTCATAATTTTATTTATTTTAGCTTGATTGCACAACAAAACAATGTACAAAAGGTGGGTTTACGCCGTAGGGCATTCTCTACCAGTCATACCTTTGGGCTAAGCAGAAACGATAAGTGGGCCGTGCGACAAAATAAATGAAATAGAAATCACAAAAATAATAATATCAATAATATGACACGAAATGAAATATTTAAAATATACAGTAAATTTATACAAGAATACATATTTATAAATACACATAATATATATTAATGTACACTAAATAAATAAATAAATATGACGAACTGTTAAAGATCTGTAACAAATGACCGTTGCGAAAAAGTAAGAAATAAATGTCGAAAAAAAACGATCTTTAACCAGTCAAAAGATTCGTGTGAAAGGAAAGTTGTGGCATGGTTAACTAAATTTAAGATTTTTTGACATTTATGACTTTATGTGCAGTAATACGTCTGAGGTCGGACTTTAGATCAAGCCAAACAGAGGAAGATATGGTTCGTTGTAGTGTATCCAATCGCACGAATACCGCGCGCCGCAACGCCCTCTGCAAAAACGGTAATAAACGAGCTTCCATGTGAATCGGGTGTTTCATTGCGTTTGCGCCATAACCTCTTAAATACTTCATACGTTCTGACAATCATCAACTTAAAAATGAAAACAGCCCACGCACGCACGAGTAAATAACTCGCAGAACTGACAACGACTAGGAGCGTAGCAGGTACATTGAACTCGGTTTAGTAGGACCACGTGCAAGTAACTCATACCGTATCTGCCTCTTTTTGTTTTCATCAAAGGGTCAGCTCGGTGATACAATACTTAATTATAATTAAATCGTTTTACCAACACCTGTGGGGTTGAGTGGTTGAGATAGTGCTTCTGATCGTGAAAGATTTTGTTCAATCTTGCTTCAGGCATTCTTACAATATACCACAATATGGCAACTCGTTGCTACGCCTGTAATTGAAAATAATATGAAAATATTTAAATATTAAATCTGGTAAAGGAGTGCAGAAATGTTGCTAGGAATAATATCTGTTCTTTTGAACTGATCTGAAAACTTCAAAGTACTTTCAAACTCAACACATTCACAGTCGCTCCATTCAACTACCATTGGAAAACAAGCTTTATCTTGTTATGGGAAAAATACGAGTTTTTCCCCGCTTTCCCGTAACGTATTGTGCTCTGTTTCTGTCGCATCCGTATATTACAGTTTAAAAAGAACAAAAACTCTAAAAACACGTAGAATATTTTTACTTCTCTTAAATAAATCTAGAATAGATCTTCAAATCTTAGCCTACATTATTTAAAATGAAACAGAAATATAAAAACAAAATCAGGACAAGAAGTAAAAAATAACCAATAAAGTATATATGTAATAACAAAATAAAGTAATAACCGATGTAAAATAATAAAGTAATTTACTTAAAAAATCATAATATCAAAAACGCTAGGAGCACTTTTAGAATTACAATCTAGTTTAAGCTTAGTTCATAATACTGTGATGTTATAAGGGTTGTACTCTGTTTGTGTTCTTTGAATAAATAAAATAAAATAAAACCTGTTTCCGTAATCCCCCATAGATTTCCAGGTCCAGCGGTTACTAACGGCCTACATCCAGTTTGATTATTATCAATGGCGTTTATTTAACAATGAAACACACCTTTTGCTTCTATTCGCACACACACGCAAACACGAAGGTGTCAAACTAAATTTGATTGGTGCCCGTCACCCGTGGCAAGATTACCTGAAAGATAGCAGGACGGGTGAACAGACAGAAAAACGTTTGAGATCAAAATAGTGCCGAATTCGTTACTTTTTTTTAAATACAACAACAAGACATACATTGATCTGACTCCGTGGTAAGTAGCTTAAGCACCTGTGTTACAGATATCAGATTTGACAGTGGTACTACAAATAAACTTAAATAAATACATATAACACCCAGACCAGTACAAACAGACATGTTCATGCACATAAATGTTAATGCACTTTAATTTCGTTCGATTTTGCTTCTTACTTAAATGAGAACTTAATATGTAAAAAATAAAAGTAATAAATTATTAATTAACGATTTCGTAGAGCTTTGAGCGAAATAAAATGAAAACAGTTTTTACAAATATTTTATATATTTTTTTTTAACACGCTTTTATTAGATCGGGGTGTATGTATGAATGTATGTAGCAGAATTTCTGAGCTCAATTTTCACCAACTTCTAGAAATCAGATTAATTTGAAATTTTGCACACGTATTAAGTACCGATGACAATGCAACAATTTGATAACAGGTTTCCATTATCCTTATTAACTAAAAAAATAAAATTAATTTTAATATTGCTGAAATCGCCTTCTTACATTTTCCGCACAGCGCCATCTCTTTCACAAATATTGCGAAAGTATCTAGTCAATTTCTTGAATGGTTCGAGTTTTGTAACATTTAGCGTTCGCTTAGCTAGTTAGTTTCGATAGCAATCATTAGATTTCGCTAGTTAACTGATGCAATTGACTTGCACTAGAAGCGCTGTATTTTGCCGATAGATGTCACTTAATTGATCAACACGCTTTTATTATTTCTAACAACGGAAGAATTATATCATACGCCGACGATACTGCTTTGCTGTTCAGTTCGTATACTTGGAGTGATGCATTCACGCAAGCCCAACTAGGTTTCGATTTAGTAAATCGCTGGCTTAATAATAATTTACTAACCCTCAATGTAGAAAAAACTAAGTTCATAACATTTTCTTATAATTCCCTTTCGCAGCCTCCTCAAAACGCACATACAATTAAAGCTCATTCCTGCTCAAATTTCTTACAGCCATGTGCATGTCCATATTTAAGTAGCACTGACAACATAAAATATCTGGGAGTCATAATTGATAAACATTTAAACTTTAAAGCTCACGTGGAAGCCCTCATATCAAGGGTCAGAAAGCTGATCTTTGTTTTCAAAAATCTAAGACATGTTGCTGACGGCCCTCTTCTTAAAAATGTTTATCTTGCACTATGCCAGTCATTAGTTGCTTACTGTATAACCACATGGGGCGGAACGCATAAAACAACACTTATCAATTTAGAAATAGCTCAAAGAGCTGTCCTGAAAGTGAGCACCTTCCGACCAAAACGCTTTCCCACAATAGAGCTCCTTACTGAATATGACGTTCTCTCAGTGCGTCAGCTGTTCATATTACTAACAGTCACCAAAAAGCACTCACTAACACCCTTTAAACCCGAACTTCAAGCCGCCAAACGACGTGCTGATATCGTTTGCCCTTCGGAACTATTCAATAGGGAACACACCCATAAATTCTTTTGTTTTCTAGGCAGTTTTCTCTATAATCGGATAAATATGTCTCTATGTATTTACCCCATGAATAAAACTTTATGCAAAATATGATTACAAAAATGGCTTATGGGGAAATCTTACGATGAAACGGAAAATCTTTTAAAGGTAGTAGCATAACTTTAATTTACCTACTTAATACCTGTATAAGTCCTTAAGTTACATAATGTATTATATAATAATGAACTTTCACTTTCTTCATAATGTATCATTGTTATTGTGTTATTATTAAATTGTCACATAAGCACTAACCTACATAATAAGAATACTCGTAGATACCTAAAATACAAGCAAAATATTTGCTTAGTTTAGGTACAATCACTAACATAGTAGTAAGCATTTATTTAATTTTTACATCAGGTTCTGTATATATTTTTTTTTTAATGTAATTAGGCTAAGTTTTATACAATAAATTTATCTTATCTTATCTTATCTTATCTTATTAGATCGGGGTGTATGTATGAATGTTGTATGTAACGGAATTTTTGAGCTCAATTTTCACCAACTTCCGGAAATCAGATGTATGTATGTTTATATTATAGTAGAGTAAAAACTGTGAGATGATTGGTATAGTAGTATGTGAAAATCATCCTATTATTGGCACGTATAAAAAAAAGTATGAAAATGTCATAAAGTACACCCCACGCTTTTTACTCTACTGTAATATAAATTCCGTGTACTCAGAAATTATTTTCTCTTTTTTAGTTAGCAACAAAAGCGTGTTTTTTTAGTTTTAAACTATTATTATTTTTTGGGAAACATACAGTTTAAGCAGTACAAACAAAATAGGTAAAACCAATTTAAGTTTCCTCAGCTTAAATTAGACACCGAGTAAACCAATTAAAAATTTCTTATATATGTGAGACAATCAAATTATAAAAATAAGACATTAAGTCAAAAAATACAAATTTAATTATTATTGGCACAAGTTATGAATTTATTTTTTAAACTTAACAAAAGTTGACGCAAAAATTGCAAATGATTAAAAGTTTTTATAATAGCTATGACAAGGCAAATGAAGAGTTACTAGCATACTTAGTCCTGTAAAGTGGCACATGAAAAAGTCACTGATGACGGGCACTTAAACATGGACTTCTAATAAAAATGTTTGCTTAAAGATAAGGAGAGTCAGCAAGATTGTGCCGCAATTTGTAAAAAAATAGCCCTTTCATGCTTCCTAGTGCATCAATCTCATGTAAGAGTATTGCAGGAATGAGTTTTAAATGGCATATTAGTTAAAAAATCTGGAAAATTGGGGCTGTTTACTCTTTGTAACCCACCCTCACCCCAGCCACACTACTTGAAACTATGAATGTTCTTACATCTTTTCTCTATGAAACTGCAACACTACTGAAACGTCTAGATTACATGTGGATTTCGCATGTACATGTAAATAATAATAATATTTATTCGCCATAACGACAAAAACATGTAACACAGAGTAAAGTAAATAATACATTAGTATTCTAAGTGCAGTACATGTAGGTAGAATGGCAAACCCCTGCCCTCTTTCCTGAAATCTCATCATCATCACCATTAGCAGCAAGACGATACTGACTGACTGCAGCCATCAAAATATGAGGCTCGCCTATACATTTTCAGATGGTATAAATCTGTGTTACGAGTGGCCTTTTCATTAACGTCAGGGAAATGCTGTTACGAATACCCGCCACCCGCGGGGGCAGCTGGTGGTTATATGGGACTCCAGGTCTCAGAGAGAGAACCCGCCTACCCACTAAAAACCTGACGGTGTCGATGTCGTGTGAGTCGGGGACGTGGCGGGTTCACCGTAGGC
Organism: Pyrausta despicata; assembly: GCA_963921415.1. Classification (NCBI taxonomy): domain Eukaryota; kingdom Metazoa; phylum Arthropoda; class Insecta; order Lepidoptera; family Crambidae; genus Pyrausta; species Pyrausta despicata. The sequence goes on along the minus strand of OY992870.1, from coordinate 8,248,670 downwards.
CGAGAGACCCACACGCATTCACTGCGATGTGTTACGAGTATGTGGCCTGCATTAAGTTCGATCCTAAAAACCTGTAACGTGGATGGTCTATCTTTATGGTTTATATTTATGGTATATCTTGCCAGTGGACGCGAAAAACTGCGCTGTTGATCTTAATGTCTCTAATCAAGAATTGGCTAGACGACACCACCAATCGTTGACATACTTTTTATTATCTGTCAAAACGGTCTGCCTCCATAGATTTCGTATGGTAATAAATGATTGTGACGTCACGGTCATGTGTCAGAAATCGGAGTCAATTGACCGAATATTTATTGCGTTTTGTGTGTTTAAAAATTGGTTTCTATAGCTTTTTTGAAATATATTGGTTGTATTAACTTCATAGGGGCTATGTTTTTTAAACACCATGTTCTTGACAATATTTAAGATAGGTGTCATCATCCCAATTGTTTTAACTTCTATCGGTGTTTCGCGCTAAGTGCCCAGGTGCCCACTGTCATTTGAGCCTGCTGATCTTGGCTTTGATACGAGTACAAGGTGGAGACCCTGAGACCTACCCAATAATTTAGTTAGAGGACAATATTTTTACAAATTATGTAAGCGTAGTGTGTCGTATGTGTATTGAATGAGGTTCAAAGTAGCCTTCCGAAGATTTATTTTGTTTAAAATAAACACTCACACCTTGAGGATTTTTAAATATTTTAAACGTACGTATATGAGCTAGTATTGTTGATGTTTTCAATTATTGTCGTATTGTGGTCTAAATCCTGTATAACTTTTGTATGTTTAGACTTAGCTTCAGCTGGGCGTACTTTATCCTTAATTGGCATGATGACAGCTATCTTAAATATTTTCAAGACCATGGCGTTTAAAAAACATAGCCCCTATGAAGTTAATGTAACCAATTTATTTCCAAAAAGCTGTCGAAACCAATTTTTAAACACACAAAACTCAAAAAATATTCGGTCAATTGACTCCGATTTCTTATATATATGACCGTGACGTCACGTTCATGTATTCCCATACAAAATCTATGGAGGCAGACCGTTTTGACAGATAATAAAAAGTATGTCAACGATTGGTGGTGTCGTCTAGCCAATTGTTCTTTACCAAATGCGCTTTAAAAGTATATACTCAGCTTATAACATTAAAGGTTCCATAAAAAGTTTAGGTAGCAAATTAACAAGCTGCTTGATTCATAGCTAAGCTGTATAACTTTATTGCACGCATAACGTGCCGATGTAATTTATCAGCCAAACCTATAAAAGTTTTCGTTTCACAAATTTTAGCTGAAAATAGTAGTTTCCACTGAATTTATGTTGCTAAAAACGCCTCCGTTTTTTATTTTCGGTTTCTCGTTTAAATCGAATTAGTGTAATTTATGGAGGTTGAACATTTAAAAGCTTTTCGTCTCGCCTGTACGTACGGCTGCACCTTTGTTATAGCAAAAATAAAAAAGAAATACTACTACAATTGGATAGCCTTGAATGATATCAGAAGACTGGAGGATTTGAATTTTGTGTATGGTAAATGTAAGCCTGCAACTAGAATAAAGCAAATCTGAATATAAAGAGAATACTCGAATGTTTACGTAAATAGTTAAAATTAAATAATAAACTCAATTTTGTTATTTATTTTTTATTTATTTAGTTATTTTTTAATAATTTGTTACAACAAGGACACAAATAACCTAGTCCCTTAGCGTTAGCTTGTGCTTTGGTGACTAGGCTAACGGTAAAAATACTCAAATACATTTATAAACACCCATGACTCAGGTAGAAATGTTCCTGCTCGTCACATCACACAAATATATATTTAAAGGATTTAGATACTTTAGAGGATTATTAATACCTACGAAGTTTGACAAGTGGAAACCTATTGCCCGATCACCGTATGTCAGAACCAAAAGCTTTTTGTTCGCAACACTTTTCTCTTGCTTTAAATTAACTATCGCAGAAAACTTATTTTTTCCACGAAATAATAAATAATAATAATAAATAAATATTTCACAACAATCACACCAATTATCTAGTCCCAAAGTAAGCTACGAGGCTTGTGTTATGGGTACTAGATAACGGATATATACATACTTAAATACTTTTTTTTGTTGTAAATAAATACATATTATAAATAGAAAACACCGAGACCAGTACAAACGCACATGTTCATGCACACTTATGCTTGTACTGTGCGGGAATCGAACCCGCGACCCTAGGTTTAGAACTCTGACATGCAGACCACTGCACCAAGCGGTCGAGAAGAAAATGAAGAGACTGTTTAATTTGAACTTCGTCGCTCGACTGGATTGGGCAGAGTCTGCTTATAATTGCCATGCTGTTCTCTGATAGCCATTTGAAGGCTTTTGAGGGTTGCAATAATTTGGCAATATCGCATCGGATTAGACTAGCCGCATGAAATTTATTCCAGTGAATGAGCATGGCTTTTGATTTGGAAGCTTTTATTGATAAAATGTTAAGGGCCAGTTATGTCTAGTTATGGTTTAAATATAAACGAAAGATCAAGTAAATTTTTACATAAATATCTTATTAATTTTGTTCATATGTTATATTAGCCAAAAGTAAGGTTTGAAATTTACAGTTAAGTAAATTTACCCTTACAGTACGTTTTTCCATGATTTTGGAAATAAACCAAATTTCTTTTCCATATTTTTTGAAGGAATAATGTAATTTAGGTATTTTCTTCTCAACAGTAGGTAATACAAATGTTGTTTCAAAAAATTGTGTAATCATTAAACTTATTGTGAAGACTGGTGCTTGTGATGGATTGGGAAACAATCTGTAGTACAAGACACCAGGTTATGAAGAAGGTCCACAATATTATGAAGTTGAGGAGTTGTATCATGGCTTACGAGCTGACTTAGCGGATATCTTAGCCGAAAAATCATTACAGATGCGGTCTAACGAGTCTGCAAGCATGTCAACATATACGCAAAATGGACAACAACAACCTTTCGCAAAATTACCTACGATACAATTGCCTACATTCTCAGGCAAATACAGGGTGTAAAAAAAACCTTAACGAAGCCGAATACCACATTTTCTCCCAATTGTTACGATCATTTTTTTTCTTTACACCATACCTGGGAAGTTAACGGTTACTGAGATATTGATGGTTAAAGTTGGATTTTTTTTAATGATTTTTACAGAAATGACTTCTGTCCGTTATAACTTCACTTTTTTCCAAAGAAACATAATACAAATTTTCACTAGTTTTTTCATAAAAAGCCTCTAAATGGCACACTCCGCAATGAACAGCGCACACTCGAACCGAACCGCGTCGCGGCGGCGTAAAGCAACACGCCCCGCGGTGATTTTTCCGCGTGCGCGCTGTACATTGCGGGTTAGAATTAAATTATTTTTTTTGATGTCAAAAAATAAAAGTTGTTTCCCAGACAAAATTGATTTTTCATACGATTTGGTTTGATGTACTGAACGCGTGGTTGACGGCTTCGTTAAGGTTTTTTTTACACCCTGAATGAAGATTGGCGTACCTATCAGGACTTCGAAGCCCTCGTACACAACACGTCATTATGAGATTAGTCCAAACTCTTTAGTTAGAATTCATCAAACAGAGCAATCGCCCTTGCGAGAGGTGCGGGTTCGAGTCCCGCCTGTGGCAATCCAATTTTTTCTTTAAATTGTTTTAATTTCATCAAATTAACAAATAAAAGCGGGTGAAAGTCCTGTTTCTACATCTGTGCCCTCATTCAAAAGTAACATTAACGTACTGAACAGTGCTAACCCATAAAGTGTGCATACTAGTGTTGTACGAGTTTCGATATCGATATTTGAGTACTAGAAACAGTGAGCGTGTACAACAAACTACAGATTATGCATATAAGCGGCCGTTGAAACAATGGCACTTTGTGCATATCAGTCATTAGAAAAATAAAACTTATTTAACAGAACTAAATTAACGTAAGAAAACATTTAGAAAATTGGCTTAATCCAAAACAACTATATGAAAACATATTTAAATATTGCACGTAATACGCAAAAGTCTTGTTTCATATTTAATGGATTAAATGTTCTCGCGTAAATAATAGAAATTTATCCAAATAACTTTTTTATTTTATTACATTGCGTAAAGTTCTCTCTCTTGCATTTTCATAGCCTTGTCGACTTTATGCGTTTATCGATAGACAAATGCAGTTAGGTCACAACACTAGTACATTCAAGGGCTCAAACCCTGACAGTTTACGACTTTTAGGGGGTAGTTTATGAGGCTGGGGGTGGGTTTAATTATATAACAAAGTGCCACCGAGTAATTAAGTTTTGAGGTTCCACTGCAGTTTATTTGGATAAGCGTGATTTTTTTTTATTAGTGATGAAGAGTTTATCGTGCTATTGGGTCGTTTCTGAAATATCTGCCCTATTGTTTTGTAGGTATGTGTTTAATGTGTACGTCACTATGATGTGATTAAGATTCGTGTCACAAACTATTGAAACCATCTTATTTACTCTCTGATGTAATATCTTGCGGACATTGTTGTACCGTGGTTAGCACGTCACTGTAAACACTTCGGTATCTTATGCGCTTGTTATACGGGCGATATTGCAATAAAAATGGATAGCCTGATGTGCTTGCCACTGTACATGGAGTATGTTGTAGGGCAGTTAGGCAAAAGCTTTTGGCCACTTGGAGTTGGGACAAATAATGTTGGTGTTTCTTAACTCTTAACACTAACTTTGTTTTCCTTGTATATAATCAGCTATAGTAACATTATACTTAAATAAATCTTTAATCTTTAAAAAATCTTTAAGCAGAGAACAAAAGCAATAAGGCGATGTTCCTTTCCACTTAATGGCAGTGCTGTTATATTAGATCGCAAAACGCTTATCTAGGTAATAGGTGCAATAAATTGAGCTTGAGTATCATTTTCCTCTTTTTTTTCATTTCACAAGTTATTTATTATCAGAAATTTTAAAATTACAGTGCACAACTAATAAATATACAGTCATACAGTAAACAGGTGATTGAACAACTTTGTTAGGCTAGGTTTAGGCGCCTTTGAAAGTAAAATATCATTTATATATCTTTCTCATTAAAACATGTTATTTTACTTCTTAATTTTATGTACTTTATACCTACAAGAAGTTGCAAAATTTTCGTACAAATTTATGCTTTATTCATAATGATGGGTAAAAAGAAGTAAGTTTGCACCAATACAAAGTACTGATGATGCCTTACTTAGTAGTGCAAACGTTAAGCTTGAGTATCGAATCGTATGTAAATGTCGTCATAGAGTAGATAACAATATCTAGGCTGAAAAAGAGGATTATTTTGCTTTAAATTTCAACTAAACGACGCTAGCGCAGGAACCAAAATACATCCAACTGTAATCACCTGAAAAAGCTAGAGCTGGAAGTCACAGGACTTACAATACCTACAACTAACAACGTGCGACTGATTCGCTCGTAGTCTGTCGAAGCGACAACATCTCCTGAGGATGTACGTGTAGTGGCGATACGCGTCGAGTGTATTGATGGTGTCAGTGTTGTGATTCCAGGTGCATCTTCTGTGTCACGTTGTGAGTTGTATGTATTATAAGTCCTGCGACTTCCAGCCCTAGCTTTTCAGGTGATTACCGTTGGATGTATTTTGGTACAGAAGATGCACCTGGAATCACAACACTGACACCATCAAAACACTCGACGCGTATCGCCACTACACGTACATCCTCAGGAGATGTTGTCGCTTCGACAGACTACGAGCGAATCAGTCGCACGTTGTTAGTTGTATGTATTATAAGTCCTGCGACTTCCAGCCCTAGCTTTTCAGGTGATTACCGTTGGATGTATTTTGGTTCCTGCGCTAGCGTCGTTTAGTGGAAATTTAAAGCAAATAATCCGCTTTTTCAGCTTTAGTCACGGATTTCCGCAAAGTAACGCCTAATTCCATCAACTATAACAATATCAAACTTTACGAGTAAATGAGTGAGCATTCTTGTCATTCATTCCAAGCCCTTTCATTGTTTCTCCACACATATAAGCTTATCAAGCAGACCAATTGTAAACGTAGCTTTCCAGATTGAAATATCCACTATCCGATTACAAATGTAGTCGAGCACGGAATCCCTAATCTCATAGTCGACAGCGCGCGCAAAGTGGCTTTTCAAACGTAGAGGGCGCGGATCGTAAAATTTTACGACCGTTGCCGTGGCAACGCCGCTATTGCTATTTAGTACGGTGGTGCGCCGCGGCGCTGGGGTGCAGTAATTTTTAAACGATTTTCGAACTGGATGTTTTGATTTTGTATTGAGTTTTCAGCTGTTGTTTGCTTCTAAAAGTGTGAAGTAAATAACTTTTTTTATTTAATGTTATATTTGGCCACAATATCAGTTAACGATTCTTACGGTGACTAGTCTTCTTGATGCTGATTAAAATGCTTATGAAAAACTATAGAAATAACCTATAACTTGTCAGGGTTTTACACTTATTCCTTATGTATGACTAGCAGGGCAACAAAACACTTTACAATCTAAGATTTAAATATGTACGTTATGTTAGAAACTTTAAACACAAAGCGAAGACATCTCTTAATTGCAAATCAAAGCGGTATGTAACAAAACATCAATACATAAGCCAATTTTATTACAAATACCTCGTCAAGAGGGCCTTTTCCGAAAAACGAAATCGCTTCCGCTTTCCGAAAAGTTAATCGTTTTTCCGGTAAATGACACCGGTGCAGTTTTTTTTTTTGTGTAAAAAAATATTAACATTTATTTATGACTTCAAAGAACTAGATGTGCGATGTGCTGATGTCAATACACGTTATCGTTTTGACGGATTTTGCCTAGGCGAGCTCTCGTGAACTATGAAAAAGAGTTTAATTTGAACGGTCCTAGTGCAACTAGTTAATACCGAAAAGATATATACATATATCACTTAAAAAATATTTTCGGCTCCGGTCATCAGGGAGGAGATAATACTGGTTCTACTTTTTCTCCATTTTGTCGGCGATTCAAGAGGGATGCCCTCCCAAATATTATTGTTTCGTAGTGCCAGTAATGGACGAGTGTGAATTGATCCCGGGTCTCAGCCGACGCGGACTGACAGCCACCAGGCATGGCCGTGTTTGGATAATATGAGTTGACTGTGATTTCGGGGTTTTCATGGATTAAATTGAAAAAAAAAAACAAATATAATAATCATTTTAATAATAGTATAATAATCATTTATTCATGAATAAAGGAAATGAAATTAGATACAAAAAGGGAAAAAATATAATCTTAGGCTAGAAAGTTTTCTCTCTGTCTGAACTAGGATTAACCTGTGTTTCAGACTATCACGAGCAAGATTTTCTGAAGTAATGCTAATTATACAATATAATTTACAACAATAATAAATAAAATTAAAGTTACATAATATGATATCTTCTTAACAAATGTATATTTGTTGTATGTAACTTTAACCTCGTTAAATATTAATAAGGCCTCTGTCTCAACATACGACACGAAATATACAAGAACATCCCATTCATTGATTTGACACCGTGGTTAGTAGCTAAAGCACTTGTGTTACAGATATCAGAATCAACAGTGGTATTACAAATAAACTTAAATAACTACATATAACACTCTGACCAGTAGAAACAGACATGTTCATGCCCACAAATGTTTGTACAGTGCGGGGATCGAACCCTAGACGTCTTGGTTAATAGTCAACTTCTTGACCATTACACCAATGTGGTCTTCAAATTGGTCTAATGGTGATTATTAATTGGCATTAACCTTTCGATATCATGGTAGCGTCAGTTGTAAAGCAAATATATATGTATACAACAAAGTCGCTTGCCGCGTCTGCTATTATGTCTTCAATATGTATGTATGTTAAATGTTTTTCTAAGGGTAGTTTTTCTAACTGGCATACACCTTTCGATATCATGGTAGCGTCAATACATAGCATAATAAAAGTCGCTTGCCGCGTCCTTGCGTAGGTATGTACATGCTAAATATTTGTTTATAATAAATTATAATAAAAAAAAATCTCTAAAACTACATGACGGATTTTGAATCAGCTTTTTTTAAATAGATAGAATGATTCAAGAGGAAGGCTAAATAGGTATGTAAAATACCATGCTTAAAATATATTATATAGAAATACTGTAAGATTACTGTAAGAATCCATGTGTGCAAACGGATCGGGAAAGTTGGCGGTGTTACACCTCCGTGCCTGGGAAAGCACGTTAAGTCGTTGGTCCTGCGCCTGATTTCTCTCCGGTCATGTTGGATTGCCGTCTCACCGAACTTTGAGGGTGATGAAACAGTGAGTGCAGCTGTGTATTGTGCTCCCACTTGCGCACAATAATATCTCATGCTAAATGTATGTATGGATTTAGAAGTTGTTTTTTTTTTTAAATTGTGAAAGTGATTCAAGAGAACGGTTAAATGTAAAATTCCATGCTATAAATTTATTACACTGTAAGATTTCTAATCCATGCGGGCGAAGCCGCTGGTTAGCTAGTATAGTAATATTTGCAAGCGTACCTGTTTAAAAGTAAACAAGCTTTTATGATAACATTATTGTCCATTGTCATTTATTTAAACGTAAATACAAAATTTTAGAAATCGCTTAATCTTACCCTGAGAAGTGGGTAAAATTTTGTTTGCAAACAGTCACATCCGCACAGGTAAAACTAAATAAAAGCTTGTTAAAAGTGCAACGATATTGTCAATATCGAAATGGGGTGTTTGCAGGGTAAAAGTGGGATTTGTTATTGGTCCGTAAATTACAGTTGTCAATGGTTATTGTCGCCGATTTTTATTATTCCTCAAAGATAATATATCCTTGTTGACCTGAGATATGCTCAGAATCTCCTGTCAGTCGTTTAGGAATAGACTACAAACGCATTTCGCGACTCATAATCGCCAATCCTATCTCGAACTATGATTTGCACTATTTGCTGTAAGAATGTAACTTAAGCACTATCTTGATTAATCTACCATGTACCTAATAACTTCTACGTTATTTACTAAACTATAACTACCAATTGGGATGATGACACCTATCTTAAATATTGTCAAGAACATGGTGTTTAAAAAACATAGCCCCTATGAAGTTAATACAACCAATATATTTCAAAAAAGCTGTAGAAACATACGAAACATACGAAAACTATGGAGGGAGACCGTTTTGACAGATAATAAAAAGTATGTCAACGATTGGTGGTGTCGTCTAGCCAATTATGTAAAAGAAGAGCGGGGTCTCCTGCCACCGGTGCTACATGTACTTACTAGGTAGGCCCCAGAACCAGATTATTGTACCAAATTTATATCTTTGTTGAAGAAATAAAACTTTGGCGACCTCTACCATTCGCCATCGCAAGTGCATGCCTAACGGCAAGCACAACAACGAGAGCTGATACGGTTCCATAGGCTAGATGGCGCTGTTAGCCTAGTACCGGCCAAATGATACCGGCCTAGTACCGCACATGAACCGCGGTATATAAGATTTCGATCCAGAATAATATAGATAGACAAATCAAGATGATGTCTATCGGACCTTGGTCCCCGACCATAACGCCCGGTCGGTAGGAAGCGCTTCCCTTTAGCTTCTTAACTCTGGATCAGTTGCGCCAAAAAACTATAAATATTATAATCCAATCCTACCAATATTATAAACGCGAAAGTTTGTATCTATGTGTGTTTACTCTTTCACGCTAAAACTACTGGACCAATTTGCCTGAAATTTGAAACATTGATAGATTATCTATCACCTGGAATAACACGTAAGTTTCTTTATATCCCGTAAAACTTTACGGTTTTTGTGGGTTATGTAGAAAGCGGGTTCTTTACGGCTGGAACCGCAGGGCACAGCTAGTCTGTCCATATACATATAATGGTCGAGAAGTTGACTATTAACTAAGAGATCGCGAGTTCGATCTCGCACTGTACAAACATTTGTGTGCATGAACATGCCTGTTTGTACTGGTTTGGATGTTATATGTATTTATTTAAGTTTATTTGTAATACAACTGTTGATTTTGATTTCTGTAACACAATTGCTCAAGCTACTTACCAGTTACCACGGAGTCAGATCAATGTATGTGATGTTGTTGTATATTTATATATATTTTTTGACGACCGCTTGGTGCAGTGGTCCACAGGTCGGACTTCTAAAACCAAGGGTCGCGGGGTTCGATCCCCGCACAGTACAAGCATAAGTGTGCATGAACATGTGTGTTTTTACTGGTCTGGGTGTTTTCTATAAATAATATGTATTTATTTACAAAAAAAAAGTATTTAAGTATGTTTATCCGTTGTCTAGTACCCATAACACAAGCCCCGTAGCTTAATTTGAGACTAGAGAATTGGTGTGATTGTTGTGAAATATTATATTATTATTATTTATTTATACCCCGCTGCTACCACACCGTGTGGTCACTGTATTCCCAAGAATACTTGCTACCCGTTTGATGTACGCCGCGTCGTAAACGCGTGTTTACGTTCACGTGAACTGGTTCCGTACGTTTGGGGTTCACTAGCCGAAAATTATAACGGTGGATAAAGATATCAGAATGTATGAAGTTATTTGATATTGTGCGATTTTGCATGAACACCATCTAATCAACGCGAATATCCTAATAATAATATTACAAACACGAAAGTTTGGGAGGGTTGGGATATATGGAAGTTTGTTATGTTACGCGTATGTACTGTAAAATATAGGTTATATAAATCAGAATAAGACAAGTCATATGACGACTTAGCAAAAGCAAGTTATGTATAATAACGCCTTCAGGGTATTGTTAGGCCTGCCCTGGAGACAGTGCATCAGGCACATGCCTGACCCTGATGATGTGGTTGGACCTGCCACGGAGGCATGACAAGGGAGCCTCTGCAAATGTTTGCTCACTAAAACTAGGTATAAGCTACACTGTTACTAACTTTGAATATGGGCTCAGCCTGAAAACGCACTTGTTTTGAATTAAATTGAATTTCCACACATATATTTTTTTTAACCCTATTGATTTTAGTCTTTATTTTTATGTCACTTTCATCATAAGAGTGCTTTCACATTTAGGCGACTTAAGCAGTGCGGCAGTTGCGCGACTAAGAATTTCATACAAAAAGACAACCACTTATAAAGGAATTCACTGCTGTCGCGTTGCGGTATTGACACCCTGATGTGAAAGCGCTTTAAAAGTAAAAGGCGACGCCACCGGATGTCCTTAGCAGGGATAGAATAGAGGGCGCTTGCCTTGTTCTATTTTCAAATTTCATAAACGTACGTACATAGGAACGTCTGCGCTGGCCGGATTGTTTATTTTTTAATCATTTCAACTGAACTTGTCTTTGTTCTTTGTCCGAAGGAGGTTTGTTGTTGTTTGACAGTTTTTTTAAATAATAACAAGCGGTATGGCATTGGAAAAGTTCGTAACAAACAGTTTTTCGTAATCGTTAGTCCTGCCGTATTATGGACAAATTGACATATATTTCGAAATCAATCAATCTTTTCTTTATTTAGCTCTACGGTAGATGTTTTATGTTTGTTCAGGAGTCGTAAAAATCATTATCATGAGGTTTTGTGTTGTGTTGTGACTTAAGAAATTTACAATATTTTTTGTTATTTCAGATGCTGCCCACCATTCAGCGCATAGGATTCGTTCTCACAAAGGGCGGAGACACCGGGCAGCTAATGGTTAGTATATTAAAAACATTTTAGGCATACCAGGCAGCGAACGTATATGTATAATAGTGCAAAAGTGTGTGTTATGAAATGCAGGTCCACTTACTTCTCACAGTCAATCTGACTGGACTTTCCAACACTAACTGGGCCCATGACAAAGTGGCATTGCATTGTCAATAACGAGAATCGTGACTGCTATCGTTCGATAAGTGTATGAACCATGTATGAACACACGTGACATTCTCCTTCACCAAGTCGTTACGTGACTTAACTGTTGTCCTTCGCAAGGCAACAAGTGCGACCAGTTCTCACGTAGACGTGAGTAACGCAACGCTGCATGAGAAATTTTCAGGTCTAGCCAGTGCATTCGCACGCTTGTAAGAGTAACAGGGATGGCTACATCCGTATCTACGGACAACGGCTTAGAGAGTATGGGGCGTGATCCCAAAGTGAGTAGCTTAAGCACTTGTGTTATGAAAACCACGAAGGTTCCACAAACACCCGACGTTTTTACTTACGCTGTCTCTTCGGAGGCAGCTGTTCGGCCTGAAGCTGCCTTTGGTGACTACAAAGACAAATGTGAGTATTATTTTCTGACATATCGTAAACATGCTCATGACAGTTATTTCTCACTACAGATGGGAAACTCCGTTTTGAGCCAGAGCCGTATAGCAAGAAGCTAGAGCTGAACAGCTCGGGGAAAATTCATTGCAAGATTGCGGGAGGGGTGTCGCCCACTGTACAATGGTTTTTGGTAAGTTAAGGTTTTTATCAGTTCAGCAAATATTCCAAATTCTTTTAGTGCTCAGGCATATTCTGGGATAGGCCTGTAGTAGGTGGAAGAAACTGACACTTCAATCATCAACGGCCTTAAAAACCCCGTTGACACCTTATTAAAAATGCTCAAACGTCACAAGTTCTTCCGATCATCCTGCAGCCAGGTTTCTGCTTGTAACTTTTATATTGATGCTGTGTTTATATACTCCAGAACTGTGCTCTTTGACCTGATTAGGTCTGATTTTAAGTAAAAACTCGAATTTCCAGAACGACAACGACCCGTTACCAAATGGAGTGACGTCGGCCAACGGCACGCTGGTGGTGACCGAGGCGGCGCGACGGCACGCTGGCAAGTACACGTGCCGCGCCGTCGACGGGAATAATACAATCGCGGCTGACATCACTCTTGATATCGTTGGTGAGTGTAGTCCGATAAGTTTTTGCAATTGAGCTGCCCGAAGCGCCTCGGCGATGCCCGAAGAGCCTTTAAGTTGCCTGAAGCGCTTTTGTGCTGCTCGAAGGGCTTCGGAGCGGTTCGAAGCACCTCGGAGCGGCTCGAAGCACCACGGACCTGCCGGAAGCGCCTCTAATCTGCCCGAAGCGCTTTGGAACAGCCCAAAGCACCTCGGAGCTGTCCGAAGTGCCTTGGAGCTGCCCGAAGCGCCTTGGAGCTGTCCGAAGCGCCTTGGAGCTCCACGAAGCGCTCTTGTAGCTTCCTGAAGAGCCTTGGAGCTGCTAGGTGTGCTGATGTCCAACGGCACGCCGTCGACGGGGACCACACCATCGCGGCCGACATTACTCACGATATTGTCGGTAAGTGTACTCCGATGATGAACGAAATGAACCACGCCATCGAGGCTGGCATCAGCTTTGATGTTGTTGGTAAGTGGCTCAAGTTTATGGTATACAAGTTGAGCCAAATAAAAAAAATAGCCTCTATCTCGCTCGCTCGCGGCGAAATACTCACTCCCTCCCCACTTCGTACCACCACTTATGTTTCTCGACCGTGGCTCAAAAAATAGGCGACAAATAGTTAGTTGATGGAATCAGGCGTTACTTTGCGGAAATCCATGACTAAAGCTGAAAAAGATGATTAAATATGCGACAAATGTTGTTGGCGTCCCTTTCGTTTGAGCCTTTCAGTCAAACGTATAAGTAGAAAGAATGAATCACTTTACATACACCTACTGTTTTGTAACTGACTTCCATACGACCGCGACGACCGCTTGGTGCAGTGGTCCACATGTCGGACTTCTGAAACCATGGGTCGCGGGTTCGATCCCCGCACAGTACAAGCATAAGTGTGCATGAACATGTGTGTTTGTACTGGTCTGGGTGTTTTCTATGTATAATATGTATTATTTACAAAAAAAAGGATTTAAGCATGTTTATCCGTTGTCTAGTACCCATGAGACAAGCCTCGTAGCTTAATTTGGGACTAGAGAATTGGTGTGATTGTTGTGAAATATTTATTTATTTATTTATACTTCCACAGTGTCACCCCGAGTAATCGAGCCCGAATCCGGGCAGCAAACGCACGTGACAGTCGGTGATACGGTGGTGCTGAACTGCCGAGCTACTGGCGATCCGCACCCGACCACGCAGTGGGACAGGAACAGGACCATGCTGAAGTTGCAACGTGAGTTGATTACGTAGAATTCATTAATCATCATCATCAGCCCAATTTTGTCCTGTCTTGGACATAGGCCTCCTCCATTTTCTGCCATGACTGCGGTCTTGTGCCCGTGTCATCCAGCCATGTCCAGCGTATCGTCGGATATCATCAGACCATCTCTGGAGCGGTCGTCCTTTTCCTCTCGTGTTGTTACGAGGTCTCCATTAACCATAACCACCCTCCAAACAGAATTCATTAATATAAATATATAAATCATTAATCCAAAGCCAGGTCGAGCCAAAATTGACTGCCTCGTTGGTGTAGTGGCAAAGTTTCTGCCTTACATCCGAGAGGTCCTGAGTTTGAATCCCAGGTTGAGCCAAAATCGTTTCTGAGATTTTCTGTCATGAATTTCTCAAAAACAGCTCGAGTCGGGAAGTTGGTGGTGCTACACCCTCGCGCCTCGGAATGCACGTTAAGACGTTAGTCCTGCGCCTGATCTCTCTCCGGAGTCCGGTCATTTCGGATTGCCGTCTCACCGAACTTTGAGAGTGATGGAACAGTGAGTGCACCTGTGTATTGCGCTAATATGTCCTGCGTAGTTGGCTGATCTCTGTTGTGCTTGGCCGCCGTGGTCGAAATCGGCCAGGAGAACTACTATTATTATTATATGTAGAATTAAAGCTAAAAAAAGATCTTTTGCTTTAAATTTCTACTAAACGACGCCAGCGCAGGAACGGAAAAGGAATGGCACGGATGTATTTGGGTTACTGTGCTGACGTCGTGTAGTGGAAATTTAATGCAAAATAATTCTCTTTTCAGCTTTAGTCATATTCTACAATACGAGTAGGCAAGATGACACCACCAATCATTGACATACTTTTTATTATCTGTCAAAACGGTCTGCCTCCATAGATTTTGTATAGGGAATACAAAAACGTGACGTCACGGTCATGTATCAGAAATCGGAGTCAATTGACCGAAGTTTTATTGAGTTTTGTATGTTTAAAAATTGGTTTCTACAGCTTTTTGGAAATATACTGGTTGTATTTACTTCATAGGGGCTATGTTTTTTATACACCATGGTCTTGAAAATATTTAAGATAGGTGTCACCATGCCTATTAATTTTATTTGTCATGTACATAGACCCATGGAGGGCGCTTCATCTTACTTACTGCGCTGGCTTAGAGACCCAAAGTGGATTTTGGCCTTCGTCACCATTTGTCGTCACTGCTCCCTGTCTTGTGCAGCCTCTTGTAAGTTGACAGAGTCCGACAGATCGGAGAGGACTACGTCCTTCCAGCGGTATTTAAGGCGCCTGATCGGCCTTCGCCCACTGGGCACTCCCGTGTAGGTGCGCTTCACAGCCCATTCCCTCTCCATGCCATTCTACGTGACCCAGCCGGCGGGGTACCTGTGTCTCGCTCATTATGTTAGGCTACGACACGAGTTCATTCACCTACACTTTCATAATAATAAATACCTTGAATAAGAGGTTGATTGGAGCTGCGTATGTACCGCCCACCCCTTTCTTAAATAAAATTTAATTTTAATGCTATGTAGCTGATATAATTTAAAATTTTGAAATCATATATTCCAGAAGATGGCGTCGATGTTGAAGACGGTGTCAATGCTTCCACTGCCAGGTAAATGATATTTCTATGTTATGTATTGTATGTATGTTTAATAAACAATAAGCCTGACAAACTGAATAGCATATTGCCCCAGTTAGTCTTTGAATTTGATTTTTACTTGAGTATTAAAATTGGAAATTATTCTAATGCTGTTACTACATACCTACTTTATTTATAATTAAAAAAAAGGTACAATTTATAACCTCCTCCGTTTTCTTAAGAGGCATATCATAAAATTTTGATAGCTATGCAGTTTTCTTCAGAATCAACAGTGGTATTACAAATAAACTTAAATAAATACATACAACACCCAGACCAGTACAAACGGACATGTTCATGCACACAAATGTTTGTACACTGCGGGGATCGAATCGGCGAGCTCTTGGTTAATAGACTATTACACCAGAGTGGTCGTCAAAACGTAACAAACGTAACGTAACTTATAGCTTAAATATAAAAAATATTAAACGAAAGTTAAAATTGCACCTCTTAGAAAACTTATAATAATGAAAACCGTTAGCAGATTTGCGTTTTCTCGATTCCCTCTTTCTAGTTGTTAAATGGTTTTATGTATTTTATGGGTGTCTTACCTACTACTTTTATTATTTAATTCAAAGTTTAAACGTCGACTCAGGTCGCGTCAATATAAACCTCAGTGGTTTCAGATGGCAGCTTTCATAAAGATTTTTGTAATGTCTTTTTGATTTGGTAAATAAATGAAAAAAAAAACTATTGAACAATAAATATCATCATTATTATGCCATCATCCTTTAGCTGTTTTTATTTAGACTATAATTTTGTACCAAAACGTAAATAATTTGAAACATTTCAGGCTTCTTCTGCTTCAAAACGGGACGCTACTCATAAGGAATGCTACGGAGAGAGATTCGGATAGGTACGGCTGCATAGCGGGGAACGCGGCCGGGTTGGCGAGGAACGAGCTATTGCTCACCGTGCACCCTGGTAAGTTACAACTAGTATACTATAGTCTGGGAAGTTCGTGTGTGATATGTACAAAGCAAGGAAAGTACTGACAGCGTAAGAATAGAAGGGGGAAGTCGGCAGACCTCGAGTAAAACTATAAATAATAATAATAATAAACTGTTTCAACGAACACACCAATTACCTTGCCCCAAACTAAGCGTTAGCTTGTGCTATGGTGACTAGAATAATGTATAGAAATACTTAAATACGTAACACCCATGACTCAAGTACAAATGCTCGTGCCCATCACACAAACATTTGCCCCTAGCAGGATTCGAACCCGCGACAGCCGGTTTTGTAGTCCGGACCTCAGACCAATAGACCAAAGCTGTCGTCACTACACAACTAACTGCGCTCTCGAAGATGCACCTGATAAGCGTGTGTGTCTGAGAAGTTTGTGTGTGATATGTACAGTACAGAACAAGAAAATTACTGACTGCGAAAGAATAGAAGGCGTAAGTAGGAAGAGCTGGAGTATAACTAACTACGCTCGTGGAGACGCACTTGATGAGCGTGTGTGCGTATGGGGCGTGACAGTAAAGTATATTAAAGTGAGAGTAAAAGGGAGTGACATATTTGTAAAAAAAAGTTAATTTTCTTAACTTTCTTTTCGATTTACCACTCAACGGTAGAAGAATAGTATTTTTTTTAATGTAGAGTGAACATGCATCTTCTAAGCGAACTTGCTCCATCATCGACTCAGTCTCTGAATCGCAAAACGGAGAGCGATTTAAATCTGTATTGTGGCATGTCATGTCACAACAAAAGCATGTATGAGGCTGCCATTTTAAACGCTGAGCGGTTGCCTTTTCGGCGCTATTTTTTTAATGTGATTTTATGGCCTTTTATGTATTAATGGTTTAATCTTGTTTTATTATGTATTTGAAAAAAAAAAGTTTTTTCTCTTGATTCCAAATCAAAGTATTTAAAATTAATTGATCGTTTTTTTTTATTATAGAAGGTGAACTCCCCCCTCCCGAGTCTACAGGGGTGGGGGGCAAAGCGGTCGTCGTGTCAATATCTGTGGCGGCAGCATATATGCTACTGGTACTAGCTCTGATGCTGTATTGCAGACGAAGACGACTTCAGAGAAGACAGAGAGGTCAGTTGAAGTGTGAGAGGCAAGAACTGTCACTCCTGGCACACCATTAGGCGAAGTTTTGAAAAATGAATTATAAATAAATATATACAACAACATCACATACAATTTTCTGAATTCGTTGTATGTAGCTTAACCACTTGTGTTACAAATATCAGAATCAACAGTGGTATTACAAATAAACTTGAATAAATACATATAACACCCAGACCAGTACAAACAGACATGTTGATGCACACAAATGTTTGTACAGTGCGGGGATCGAACTCGCGACCTCTTGGTTAATAGTCAACTTTTTCTTTTTGACCATTACACCAAAGTGATCGTTAAAAGGTCACGAGGTGAAGGTAAACTCATAAGAGCAGCCCGCACGCGAAGTCACGTCAATTTGGTTTCACACCCTAGAATGGGGAGAGGTGTATAACAACACATGGGACGGAAACAGAATTTGTAGGGAGCATTAAAAAGCGCCGTAGTGTAAAAGATCTCAGGCAGTACTCACCTTGCTCGCTCTACCTTGATTCGGTTCGTATGCTGCAAGGCAGGTAGAACCATGGATTGGTGGGTGTCAGGGGCAAGAATCAAGCCAGTAACCTACGCATAGCTTTAACAACCCGACGTCCAACCCGCAATCTACCTTTCCACAATTGATTAACTCAAGGTTTTGAAGTCAAATTTTTTTGGTCTTTTTGCACCAAAATATATTCAAAGCCATTCTCACTCAAAGTTGAACATCCAATCAGTAAACCATTGTCAGTGTTGCATGAAAAATAAAAACATATTCAGAAAATAATTTATAAATGAATTAAATTAATTAGTAAATAAGTCTAAATAAGTTTAAATAAATAAATAAATAAAATTGACAATGAATTTATTAAAAAGAGTATTTTAATAATCGCAAATAAAACGACTTTCTGTTCTCAGGTGAAAAAGAAGAATTAGAAATGGCAGAAGGCAGAGAGAAGCTGGTAGAAGATGAAGAAGACAAACAGAAGATTGGCAACGGCGCGCCTCTACAGAACGGGCGGTTGCTGCCGCATGACAGGGACAGTGGTATGTATTTATCTGTGTTTTCCAATAGTCTATTTTTTAGCACTGGCTACCTCGTTGGTGTAGTGGCAATGTTTCTGCCTTACATCCGAGAGGTCCTAGGTTTGAATCCCAGGTCGAGCCAAAATTGTTCGTGTGATTTTCTGTCATAAATTTATCAAAAACAAGTCGCACGTTTAGCCGTTGGTCCTGCGCCTGATCCCTCTCCGGTCATGTCGGATTGCCGTCTCACCGAACTTTGAGAGTGATGGAACAGTGAGTGCACCTGTGAATTGCGCTCACACCTGCGCACTATAATATCTCCTGCGTAGTTGGCTGATCTCTGTTGAGATTGGCCGACCGTGGTCGAAATCGGCCAGGAGGACTATTATTATCTTAAGCACTAAGTAAAACATGTTAACGTTTTAAGTGCAAAACTATTTAAAAACACATGATTATGGTTTCATATTGTAAAGCAGTTTATTTTGATGGTGTTCTAACGACTTACTATGGATTTCATAATCGTACGTCCCGTAAATCTTCAATTGTTCGTGAATAGATGTGTTAAGATTTCTTACTAAGTGTAAAAATTTACTGTATATTTATGATTGAGATAATTAGGATTTTTGTTCTTTAATTTCTATTCATGTGTATTGGGTAGAAATAAAGAATAAGTTATATTTTTATAACATGTCTACATTCACACCTGAGGCCTTATTTACTAACTTGTTTAACATACGCTTATGTTGCGCTCAGCATAAGCGCTCCAAATCATAATTTTGAACATTTTTTTTAATATAGAACGCTGCCGTTGAGTGGAAAGCAAGAACGTTATACGACCCCTGAGCACTTAGGCAAAGTTAGTCTCAATTGGTTGGTGTTAAAAAGAGTTAGGTGTATAGAATGCCAAATCCGCCAAAATTTAAACCCAACCCGGGTTTAAATTTAGAGGTCTATTTAAAAAAAAACACTGTGTGCGACAAGGGTGCCTTAGTACTGTTAAATATCTTAGAAGACAGCTATATCAGTTGCACTATTTTATGTACAGGTGCCGACAATTCCGAGGTGTCCGGGATATCGCGGGCTTCGAAAAAATCCGGACACTACGACCATCTTACGGTGCCCAGAACTCTGCTTACCGATATGGTCACACTTGGTATGTATACGAATAAAAATATGAATTTATTTAGGTATTTGACACATTCGTATGATGATAACTGAGCGGGGACCGTTTTGGCACTCATTGCTATGTAGTAAATAGCAATGAGTGCCAAAACGGTCCCCACTATTTATGACGCTATTATGACGATGACACAACCTCTAGATAGTTAATCAAACCAATTAATCCTTAAAAAATGGAAAAAGAAGAAAATTTAATAAGTATTCAGTCAATTGACTCCGATTTCAGATACTCAAACGTGACAATTTAGAGTATTCCCATACAAAATCTAAGGAGGCAGATCGTTTTGTCAGATGATAAAGATTAAGTCACCGATTGGTGGTGTCATCTAACCTATTGTCTATCAAAAAGTGTATAATTAAAACTTAATGGAATTGATCCGCAGGACGTGGCGAGTTCGGCGAAGTGTCCCTGGCCAAGATTGACATGTGTCAAGTGAAGAAACTGCGCAATAAAGACGACCCCAATACGGAACCTATAATCGCACATGTGCTAGTCAAAGCTCTGACTATAAAGGACGAGGTAAGGCTAATGGAAAACACGGAAAGTACATAAAGCTAGCTAGTTAATTTACTTTTGTATTAAGTTACTTTGTATTTTAGAATTAACAATGCAAATTTCTTTGTTGTTGCTTTCCCCCATCTGAGGCAGTCCATTTTTCTTTAAGTGTGTTTTAATGTGAAATTAAAACACACTGAAAAAATGTACTGCCATAGGCGGGGTAAAGAGCACTTAAATAAATAAAAAAACCGGTCAAGTGCGAGTTGGACTCGCGCACCAAGGGTTCCGTACAAACCTGTAGGTATATAAGTTAAGATCACCCATCACGGGTATTATAGACTTAAGTATTTAATATAAATTTTAATTTAATATCTCAACGCGTTCATGAGATAAGGAGTAGTAACTTTGAAATGTTCAAAATTGTCAAAAAATTTTTTTTTTATGTGATGAAACTGAAAATTTACGGTTTTCGTAATTTTTCCTATATCTGTACTATAAGACGTGACTTCGTGCTAAATTTCAAGATTCTAAGTTTACGGGAAGTACCCTGTAGGTTGTGATTCCCGTGCGAGTTTCGAAAATTTGCGGAAATTTGCGGCCTAAATGGCTGTACCTTTTGATTGCGTTGGCTTAGAAGGTTGATTTTTCTACAGCTTCCAGAGACAGTAAACCTTAGTATCATTTAGAAATTTCAGTTTGATACCTCCACGCGTTCCTGAGTAAAACGGTCTTGACAGACGGACGGACGGACGGACAAGAAAGTGATCTTATAAGGGTTCCGTTTTTTTTTTGAGGTACGGAAACCTAAAAAACATAAGAACTCGCCTCGCTCGATGCAACATTTATGACGCCGCAGGTCTATCTTGTGTTCTAACCGTTTCAACGTCGCTACTGGAGATATTTTAAGCCCAACGAGGCAAAGACTGAGTCTACGATAGGGCGAGCTCACCTAGAAGACGCCTGTTCATAGTGAACAGGCATTTTCTAGATATTTTGAATAGACAGTATTCACACAACAAAGCACAGTATGGATCCTTTATACTCGTACTAAATCTAAAATACTGAATTGTGTGTGAACTAGCTTATACAACTACATACGCTAATAAGACATACGTAAAACGGATTGCTGTTTATTTTGTCGAATCGGTATTCTCTACTGTATTCGGAATACTGTATTATGTGTGAATTCGCTCATACAAATACATACGCTAGTAACATATACGTTTAAACCGATCCGTATAACGGACTTTATATGTGAACGCGCCCATAATGCATTTTGAGTAACTTTGTAAGTAATGGGTCGATTACAAACCTTATTTATTACTTCCTATATAGTTTCCTTTTTTTTTTAGATCCAACTGGCGGAGTTTCGTCGCCAACTCGACCTTTTCGGTCGCATTCGGCACGAGAACATCGTCAAGTTGATCGGCCTATGCAACGAGGCTGAACCGCACTACATGCTGTTGGAACACACTGAATGGGTAAGTTTTGGCGACATCTATCGTTCGCCATCACAAGCTCATGCCTAACGGTGGCATGCACGATAGCGAGCGCTGATACGGCTCCATAGGCTAGATGGCGCTGTTAGCTTACTACCGCGAATGAACCGCGGTATAAGAGATATAGATGCAGATTAATATAGATAGACAAATCGAGACGATTTCAATCGGACCTTGGTCTCCGACTATCTTTGCTTTCTTCTAGATTCTAGATCTGTTTTGCCGAAAAGTCATCACCCACTCCCACTTGCACAGTCGCTCCCACTGGCAATACGACAATCTGAGTCAGTTGGTGTTATCAAAAATAAAGTTAAAGAGCACTATCTTCAATTATAATTTCAGATATATTTACGATTTTACTGTCACATTGGCAAATGTATATTTCTTTTATGTAGGTATATTTACTTCATGCAATAATATTTGAATATATGTATGTTTATGTAAAATTATTTGATATGTTTTTTTTTGCATATATAATTTTATTTTAATGTTCATTCATAATTCATAATATTTATTTGCAAAAAAACATGGTATTAAAAGATGGTACATACAGGTAATTAGTGCACATGTTTTGCTATTACAAACAGCATGCAAAATGTGTACATTGGCATAGGAAATAAATGACATTAATTAAGTAAAAATTACATAAAAAATAACATACTGAAATCATAAATAAATTAAAAAGTGTCATATTAAATTAATTGTATTAGGATTCATCAATAACATCTTTCATGTCATAAATTCTTTCACTGATAAGCCACCTATATAGTTTTGATTTGAATTGTTTAATATTAAGTTTTTTTATGTCATTTGGAATCCTATTATATATTTTTAAGCACATTGTCAGGCAGCTCTTATTGTATTTAGCAGACCTTGGGATCACGTCTAACACAAGTTTATCTGGGTCCCTTTGCAGTCTCGCGTTCCTGTCAATCGCTTTCAAAAACAAATTCGTATTTCTCTTTACAAAACAGCTTATTTCAAAAATATACAATGCCGGTAGCGGGAGTAGATTTAAACTAACAAATGCTGATCTACAAGACACGTCAGGTGGTATGCCACAGATTGCCCGGATACACTTTTTTTGGGCTCTGAATGCTTTTATTATATCTGTGCTATTTCCCCAAGCTATTAACCCGTATCGCAAAATTGAAGATACGTACGCGTGGTATGTGATAAGTGCCGTTTGCAGGTTTGTCACCTTCCTCATTTGGTTGAGGGCATAGGCGAAGCTATAAATACGGTTACACAAAGTCTCTATGTGTAACTTCCAGTTTAGGTCTTGATCTATAACTACTCCAAGGAACTTGGTAGCCGTAATTTCTTTTATTTTATCAATGTTTAAATTAAATTTGAATTTTTCCTGTTTAGATTGATTAAATTGTATAAAATGTGATTTGTCTAGATTGAGTTTTAAATTGTTTACGTCTAGCCATTTAATAATGTTGTCAATTGTTTTGTTTATTTCAGCTTCGTGATTACGTAAAGAGTCATTTTTAGTTTTTACAATAATAGAAATGTCATCGGCGAATAAAATACATTTGTGAGGAGTCACATTCGTTATGTCGTTAATATATAGGATGAACAATAGAGGTCCTAGCACACTCCCTTGAGGGATGCCACACTTAACAATTTTTGAGTCAGAAGTATACTGAATTTCTTCTTCATCATCTTATAGTTTTATTGATATGACATTTGCACCAAACTCTCCCTTTCTGTAAATAACAATATCCTTAACCCGAAGGTTGTCTGATATAGAACGTTCTTGGCGATGAGACCGCCTAAATTGTGCACCTTTCTGTGTATGTTTATTTTTTTGTGTGATGTGCAATAAAGTGTTATCTATCTATGTACAAGGTGAATTTGATGTCGTTCGCATCTAGTCGACCTATTATTGTATTTATATTAAGTGATGTTTTAATGTGAACCTAATAAAATTTATAATTATTTATTGTAATGTTTTACTTAATAAGTGATAAATAAATAAATCATCATGTTGATTTGGGCGAGTGAAGTTCGTTCGTAAAGTAAAAGATACATGCCCTCGATACGTTTTGTGTGTTACAAACATTTGTGTGCATGAACATGTCTGTTTGTACTGGTCTGGGTGTTATATGTATTTATTTAAGTTTATTTGTAATACCACTGTTGATTCTGACATTTGTAATACAAGAGCTTAAGCTACTTACCACGGAGTCAGATCAATGTAAATTATGTGGTTGTATATTTATTATTTAGAATGATATTATTGTATAACCAACAACTTTGTCCACATAATGAAAAAAAGAATTTAAATTTAAAAAAGCGCAAACTGCGTCAAAACAGTCACAATTAAGATATTTAGGCGTATTTTTCGAGAGGTTAGCGAGTTATGCCCTTTTTTCCTTATACAGGGTGATCTGAAAAACTTCCTAATCGCAACTCGGACGCCGGAAGAGTCAGCGGAGTATCTATCTCGTTCGCGCGCGCTGCCCCCGCCCGCCGCGCCGCGCGCCGCGCCCCCGCTGTCGCCGCCGCACCGCGCGCTGCTGGCGCTGCACCTCGCCACCGCCGCGGGGAGACTGGCCGCGAAGAGGCTCACGCATCGGTGAGTCTACCATTTAAGCCAACCGTCCACCGCCAACTAAACTAAGTTAGTTTAGCTTATCTCGCATAGTTGAGCAAGGTTTTTCATACATTCTGGGGCCCGAGCTTCAGACACGGGGGTGTGTGTCGCCCGCCGGCGTTGCGCGTGTTCCCGCGCGCCATCTGTTGTTTCTGAGACGGGGTCGAGCTTCTCCCTCGTCGCAACCGGTAGGGGCTCGCTGCAAAATGAGTCGGCCGAGTCCGGGGAATTGCGGTGAATGCCTGTGGCCTCTCGGCCTACGGTGAACCCGCCACGTCCCCGCCTCACATGGCACCAGAGGTCACCGTTAGGTTTTTAGTGAGTAGGCGGGTTCTCTCTCTGAGGCCTGAGGTTCCACATAACCCCCAGCTGCCCCCGCGGCTGGTGGGTATGGGTAAAAACATTTCCCTGACAATAAAAAAACCGGTCAAGTGCGAGTTGGACTCACGCACCGAGGGTTCCGTACAAACCTGTAGGTATATAAGTTAAAGATCACCCATCACGGGTTTTATAGACTTAAGTATTTAATATAAATTTTAATTTAATATCTCAACGCGTTCATGAGATAAGGAGGATAACTTTGAAATTTTCAAAATTGACAAAAATATTTTTCATATTTTTTTTTATATGATGAAACTGAAAATTTACGGTTTTCGTAATTTTTCCTATATCTGTACTATAAGACGTGACTTCGTACTAAATTTCAAGATTCTAAGTTTACGGGAAGTACCCTGTAGGTTTTGATTCCCGTGCGAGTTTCGAAAATTTTCGGCCTAAATGGCTGTATATTTTGATTGCGTTGGCTTAGAAGGTTGATTTTTCTACAGCTTCCAGGGACAGTAGACCTAAGTATCATATAGAAATTTCAGTTTGATACCTCCACGCGTTCCTGAGAAATACGGTCTTAATAGACGGACGGACGGACAACAAAGTGATCTTATAAGGGTTCCGTTTTTTTTCTTTTGAGGTACGGAACCCTTAAAAGGTTTTTCATACATGTATGTCCACCGCAAACTATGCCAGCTAAGCTTCTTAAAATTTCCTAACTAAGTCAAAATAAGGGGCCATCCATTTATCACGTGAGGCTCGAAAGGGGGGGAGGTCCATAAAAAATCACGAAATATCACAAGGGGGGGGGGGGGTAAAGTAATATATCACGTGTACTTATTTTGATGCTATCCTCTGCGTCGGTCTCTTGAAATTACTTCAACGTATGAAGGCTTCAGTTACTTACTACATGCCAGAAGTACAATGCCACATGCCAGTGTACAAAAGTATGTACAAGTGTTAAAGTATGTACATAAATGACCACATATTTAAGTCAATGAACAAGCCCTTAATCTGGCGTTTGTCAATTCCTATTGGCTAATCATAGGACAGCCAGGCCGCTGCCGATCGACAAACTGTATGTAGTTCAAGGGATATATCATAAAATCAAATACATATTATGTTGATTAGTGAAGTTATGATTATTTTATCAACATTACAGTCAGTAAGTAGGTGTTGCTGGCAGCGCGTTGCGGTCATGTTTGATCTTGTTTTAGGACCTCAAAATAAACCGACTAACTCGGCCGAGTACTTGGTACTCGGCAAGCTTTAAATCGAGCAATACTCGGTACTCGGTAAAACCACTACTCGGCCCATCTCTAATAAATTGATCAATATTAAGACCATTAAAATGACACAATTTGTCCGCAGAGACATAGCGGCTCGCAACTGCGTTCTCACGTCAACATTGACACTTAAGCTGTCGTGTCCGGCGCTCAGCCGCGGGCCCGACTCGCACGAGTACTACAAGCACCACGACCAGGTCAGTATATGCATTCGGAGGCCCTCATGGATGTGAAGGCTACAGCTGGCACCCATCATGTCACCTCCTAGTAAAAGAAGTTGTAGTGACCTAATTGGTGTATAATGTTTGACAATGTAAGTATCGGCTCGGGGTTCTCACTATACCACGTCTTCACTGTACGGCGGTCTGCGCCCGACTGACTGCGCTTGCACTACGTCAGTCGACACGCCCCCTCCCCGCACCTGCGTGGGGTGTAGATCCGAGACGACAAGAGTTATGACTGTGTGTACGTGTGTGTTGCATTTATAATTATTGTAACTAATATTTAATTATAATAAATATAATATACCAGTATGCTAAAGAAGGGATACAGCAGATTTTTGGTGGGTAGTCCCCGCTCCGGATTTTCCCCCGAGCGGAGCCGCGTGCTTTTCAGGACTCTCTGGGAGTATAATTAATATATTAACTTTTAATAATAATTAATCTCATTTTTTTATTTTAATTTTAAATGTAAATCTATTTAACCTGCCCTCTAACTTGCCACACCTTCTTGAACTAGGTCAATAAGTTCGTTTTTAAGCATTATAATAATAATAATAATAATAAAATTTATTTAGTTTCATTCAGGTAAATTACAATTAATTTGGGCTTAGGATCGAACTTACAGGCTAATTACTTTCTTTACCTGAACTAGGTTAGATAATAAACCTGTATCTCAGGCTAAAGAGAGCACACATTATTATTACAATAGGTATAAGGCTAATTAACAATTGCTTGAAACTACATACTTAA
The DNA here is from genome assembly GCA_963921415.1 of Pyrausta despicata. Classification (NCBI taxonomy): domain Eukaryota; kingdom Metazoa; phylum Arthropoda; class Insecta; order Lepidoptera; family Crambidae; genus Pyrausta; species Pyrausta despicata. The sequence continues at coordinate 8,221,511 of OY992870.1, read as the reverse complement.
TACGAAATAAAACAAAGATATGATCTAAATTAAGTTAGTAAATAAGTGTCACTACAAAGTCAGCACTTTGCAACTCAAGTCAACAGCGTCAGCAGTTTTCTTACGTATCTAGGCTAAATATATTATTGTATGCATCACGTTTATATTATTTTCTGCGTGTATTTAAATTAATGATTAGTGTTAGTAACATATTACTTTGCCAAATTAGCACTAACATGTATGGGTTAGTAGGACAATGTTAGGTCAAATCATATTGCTTAAAAAGTAAATTAAACGCTATTACATAATTACTATAACACCAAGTGATTAACAAAAATGCTCAAAAAACTGGGATTCTACGGAAAGGTGCCTTCATAATCGATAGAGTTAATGTATCGGTTTTCGGCAGCTCTTCTGGCGGGACATTCTTTATCTCCTGTTTTGTGTGCGCTTGGCTTACGGAAGCGCACGCATGTAGCGCACTTAGACGGCTCGGTTTTCTGCGCACAATCCCTCATGGCGTGGCCCACTTCACCGCAGTGGCCACAAGTGATGGTATCTTCTCGACATGTCTTTGCCGCATGACCGTATTGCTGACATTTAAAACACCGTGTCACCAAGGTGAAATCTCTCACAGGGCACGACGACCAGTTGACAAAAACTCTATCATTATTTACAAGGACTTTTCGAATTTGAGCGGGGACTTGGACGATGTAATTGCAAGTCTCGGCATCTTTTTTCCCTGATTTATGGCTAAGCTTGATACATGACAAAAACGACTCGAGAGTAATCGTATCTTTAAGTTTTTCGGCAAGATTTTGTTGATAAATGCAGCTGAAGACTTCAGTCTCTTGCATTGACGTGGGCACTCCAATGATGGCGATTCTGGGCTGGCGTTTATGAGGCTCGTCTACAGTGAAACCCGAGGTCTTCATTTGCGATGATTGCTTCAGCTTCTCGATATCGTCTTTGGTATCTGTGCTTATGATTACGCCTCCATTTTTCGTTTTACGCAGTCCTCTCACGTGCAGCTTCATTTCATTAGGTCGGATGATTTTTTGAACCAGAGTTTTGGTCTCCTCGCTTGTCTTTCCCTTGTCATTTGGATATATAGCTACGGAATTTATGGTGCTGGGTTGAATAAAGTCTTTAGAGCTATTTTTCACCATGTCGGCAAAAGAAACTGTGTTCTGGGCAGGCCTTAGAGTTGCGTCAACACTTACTTTGAGGTTGTCAAGTTTTTGCGAAAGGTTGCATTTTTCTTGAAGGGCATCATTTAACGTGTGAGCTTGAATAGCCTTCTGCTTAATGGATTGGTACTCCACTGCTAGCTGTGAGGTCCCATGGCTCACTTTCCTGCACAAATTGTGAATTCTCACTTTTTGGTCCGAGTTCAGTTTTCCTTCGGCAGCGATAGTACACACCTCATTTAGGCACTGCTCGATGGTCCTCATCCAGTTCTGAATCTCGGCTGTAGGCACAACTTGTATGGGCTCATTCTTCTGCGGGACGGGCGGCGGAGGAGCGGGTGAGGGCAGCGCGGGCGCGGGCGAGGGTGGCGGGCTCCGGGGAGTTCGGCTACTTCGGTTGAAGGGACTACTTTCCATTATTAATGTCCTCAATTAATCGCACTAAACATTGTCGAGCACAAAAGGTCAGATGACACGAATTCAGCGTGATGTTTATCGAGGTCACAACTTTGCAGATTATTGTTAATTTTGCTTTTTAAATATAATGAAGTGGACACGTCCGATCGCATTGTCGGCTAGAGTTATTATAACTACCATCTATATAATGTAAATACACCTTGTATGCAAATGTTAATAAATAAATACATAAAAACGTGATAAATGTTACTGTTTCTCTGTCCAGGTGATACCTCTCCGCTGGCTGCCTTCCGAAGCCGTCTTAGAGGGGGAGTACTCCACTAAATCTGACGTCTACATGTTTGCGGTTACGGTGTGGGAGGTAAGCAGTTATAGTACATTCGCAACTCAACCACGACAGATGTTAGCGCCAATATTGGCCTAACAGTTACACCGGGTCTAAATACTCCAAAGTCCAAAGACCTGTCGCCAATTTAGTGAATCAAGAAAATAGCGTCGAACTCACTAACTAACTTCACAATTAAGGCAAGCGTCCACAAGTCGGCATCGCACGTAACAGATTTGATGTTATCTTGTATGGAAACTTATATAACTTCGTCCACTGATCCGCTCGGTACGGATCGCTCATCGGCAATGACTCATACTCGCGACAGAAATCCGATCGCTGCCGATAGAGTGGACGCAGTAAAAAAAATATAGTAATAGTAATAATGGTCCTCCTGGCCGAATATTTCGACCACGGCGGCCATCTCAACAGAGATCAGCCAACTACGCAGGAGATATTATAGTGCACAAGTGTGAGCGCAATACACAGGTGCACTCACTGTTCCATCACTCTCAAAAGTTCGGTGAGACGGCAATCTAACATGACCGGAGAGACATCAGGCGAAGGACCAACGGCTTAACGTGCGCACTGAGGCACGGGGGTGTAACACCGCCAACTTCCCGACTCCGAGCTGTTGCAGAGAAATTCATGACAGAAAATCTCATGACAGGAAATCTCAGAAACAGTTTTGGCTCGACCTGGGATTCGAACCCAGGACCTCTCGGATGTAAGGCAGAAACTTTGCCACTACACCAACGAGGCAGTCAAAAAATATATACGTTTAAACCTGCGATGCGTCCGATGCGTACGATACCGTCCTGTGGACGCTTGCCTTTTGGGGGCACGGAATGTATAATAATAATAATAATAAATATTTCACAACAATCACCAATTCTCTAGTCCCAAATTAAGCTACAAGGCTATGAAATTTATCAGACAATGTAATACCGGTAAGGTCGACGCTTCGACCTGCGATACCAGTCACGTCGCTGTACGTGTCCCGGCTTTTTATTTACAAACATCTCCGTGCTTCGGAAGGCACGTTAAGCTGTTGCTCCCGGTTATTATCGATGGATATTAGTCATTAAGCCTAGTCAGAGGCCCTTGGGTGGCTCAATGACACCGGACAGTAAGGTTGGTCACTTACCTTACACACAACCCTCCACCAGGCCTCCCACCTGCCACCTCCAAAGCCTGTGCCCAGCCGTGGGACGTATATAGGCTGATAAGATGATATGATGTTATTTTTCTACAGATATACACAAAAGCGGAGCTTCCATTCTGCAAGTTGAACGACAACTCGGTGCTGGAGCGGCTGAAGGCGGGCTCCCTGGAGTGGCCGGTCCCAGATTCGATGCCAGACGCGCTCGCCGAACTACTGGTGAGTGTTATAAAAAAAAACATTAAAAACTGGTCAAGCTTGAGTCTTAATCGGTTCCGTGACATATATCTACAGGGTGACATTTTTGTGGTTGTTTTTCCCGCAGCAAAGCGATTTACCCTTAGTAGTATTATCGAATCATGGAAGTATTTTTAAATAGGTATTTTTTTGGTTCTCCATACTAGTAAGTATACGTGAAGATAAGAATAAATCTTAATATCTCTTTTTGATTTTATTTAAAATTACTGTTCATTAATCTTTTTAACTACTAAGATCATTTCACTACGGAAAAATAACCACTGAAATCGCACCCTGTATAAAATACCGACCGTTTAAAGTCTCCGGTGGATTTGAGTAAATTTGAATAAACTAGGCGTTGCAGCGAGTTGAACAAAGAGAACACCATATAGTCGCGTGTAGAAGAAAAAAACTTACGCCTTGTGTAAACACATATATATATATATTTATTTATTCTGTTTTTGTCAGACAGGTGACAGATTATACACACATCATCTACTGGGCGTTACAAAAAAAATCGATCAGCTGATAGACAGTTTTGTATGGGAAGTCCAAATTTTTTTGGAGAATTCGCCTTACGTTTCTTTGGGAAAGTTGTTCAGTTATACGGGCACAACAACAGCCTTTAGAGCCATTACCCTTTTTTTTGTAACACCCTGTATATGTCAAATCATTATGTATTCATTTTATTTATTTTATTTAAACAAAAACACAAACTTCACATTATTAAATAAGTCATAATCCAAATTATAAGTTCTAGATTGTATCCCAAAAAAGTGTTTCTAACTTACATTTTATAGTCTGAGTAAATACCGTAACTTAGTGCATGGGAATAAAATAAAAAAAGAAATGGTGGTACATTGTTTTACAGTGAAAAAATAAATAAATATGAAAATATTACAATTCAGGAAGTGAATTACTCAAGTAAAAATTTATCTATGCTTTATCTAAATTTTTAACATCTTTTTGCACTAACAACCATCAATTCAATCAGTATATATTCAAAGTCACTCATAACCGTAGAAACATGTAAAAATTCTTGTTGCAAAGTCACCCTTATCACAAGTTCATATGATGCCGCTGTCTATGTCTTTTGCTGTATGACATGTGTTCGTGTTTTAGTACAAAAGAGATAGATATGTCATGCTGTCATGCTGTGCGCGCCGCGTTTAAAAAAATAATAAATTGTTCCTAGTTGTAGTTCAACTCAATAATTAACGACATACAAAGGTTATAGGCACGACGTTAGCACAACTCAATATTTGGTAATGGACGTGTCGTGTAGCTCCAAGAACTCCTATTTACGTGTTTGGTTACAGTAAGAACCTAGACTAGGCTTTCATTTGTTGTAATAGTTACTTTACAAATAAATTATTACACGTGTGTATTCGTAGTTGTTTTAATTAAAAACAAAACCTCACTTCTGGTTTTCTAATAATACTATAATTACTTATACAAAATCTAATTTGATTTTTTTGACGACCACTTTGGTGTAATGGTCAAGAAGTTGACTATTAACCAAGAGGTCACGGGTTTGATCCCCGCACTGTACAAACATTTGTGTGCATGAACATGTCTGTTTGTACTGGTCTGGGTGTTATATGTGTTTATTAAGTTTATTTGTAATACCACTGTTGATTCTGATATCTGTAACACAAGTGCTTAAGCTACTTACCACGGATTCAGGTCAATGTATATTATATTATATTATATATATATATTTATTATTTTATACATTTATTTTATTTTATCAACAGAAACGGTGCTGGAGCAAGTCCCCGACTGACAGACCCCAATTCTCTGACATATGCGAGGAAACAGCGGCCATCTTGCAAAAAATAACGTCTGAAAATGCGGCACGCGAATCCGAGGGAGACGGCAACACTGAACAGTAAGGAGAGAGGGAAACAGAAAGTATAGGTATTTATTACTGAGCTTGTTTTGGGTATGCTTTTTTCGGTACGAATGAATGTGCGTTTGAAAGTGAATAAATGAATTAGTGTGATTCTGGTCGTTGAACTTCTTAATAAGTGAAAATATTCAATAATTTTTGGAATACAATATTGATCCAAACTAAACAAGAAGTTGAATTAAATTCTGCATGTATGATTATTTTGGCTTTAGTCTAAAGCTCGATTCCTGTTGTTCCAAATATTTTTGTAATTTTTTTGTAATTAAATTGCGCAATATGATCGTAGATATAATATGTAGTTTTGAGATTCCATTTTAATCAATGTAATCGATTCAAGAAATTGACACGGATTATCTTTTAACCCCTCCATTCCCGACTGGCATTCACCAAGTAAGTCGGAACTGGAGATGTTAATGAATATGGCAATGTATAATCAAACAACACAACTAGTAAATGAACGTTTTATATTTCAAGATAGTAACCGGGAATATACAAGGTGACATTTTTGTGGTTATTTTCCCGCAGCAGTAAGATTTACCTTTGTCGAATCATGAAAGTTATTTTTTTCAATTGTTTTTTGTTGTTCTCCATCTTGCAAGCACTCCGTGATGCGGGGCCGCCTGTAGTGATCTTTTGTCTTTTTTTCGTTTTCGTTTATTTTACTAGTAATATAGAATCTTTTTCACTACGAGAAAATAACGACTAAAATATTACCCTGTATCTCAAGTGAATGGAAATTTAGAACTTATGTTTAGTTTAATGTTAAAGATTGTATAGCCAGCAAATACACTGACAAAAATAGAATAGCATATTGTAATATTTCTTCTTTTATATATAGTAGTTATTTAAAAAGTTAGGACATATTTCTTTAGTAATAGATTTTTATAAAATTGTACAATCAGGCTTTGCTATTAGACTGATTTATTTTAAGAGTAATGTAGAGCATTAAAGTTTTATGTTATATCGTGAAATGGTATTATTAATTTTTTTACAATATATTTTACTTATAATCTTGCTATGTTTGTTGAAATATTTAGTATCATTTTGAATTTAAAACATTTTGTATCTATTTTGAGTTCTTTATTTATGTTATTTTTGGAATAGGATTGCCAATCTAGCCTTCAGGGCAGATGTTTTAGGACACTCTGTTTGTCGAGGTTTAACAAAATATATACATATATAATATTAAGTTGTTCGACACATTTTATACATTAGTTTTAGATAGATATAAGTATAACAAAAGCTAAACGATACTGCCATCTGTTTATAAATTAGCCTCTAAGACTGAATAGCCATATAGTTTGTAATATAATTAAGACTTATATAACTTTCGTCCGAAATTGATGTAATATTTACGTCCTGATTGAATCGAAATTCTTAACGTAAGTATAATTAAGGTACACGACAATTTATGATACATAAACACTTTAATACATAGACAAATAGGTGGCAATTCGCGTCAAAGTTTTATAGGTAAGTCATATTTAGCGAATCTCATTCAAGTGAAATTGTTAAATAAGGACGGAGTAGATCTCATAGTGATATCTGTCAGAATAACCCAAGACTATCTACCCCTAACGGTTCTGCCACTAATTGGCTAGATGACACCACCAATCGTTGACATACTTTTTATTATCTGTCAAAACGGTCTGCCTCCATAGATTTTGTATGGGAATAGATGAACGTGACGTCACGGTCATATATTAGAAATCGGAGTCAATTGACCGAATATTTATTGAGTTTTGTGTGTTTAAAAATTGGTTTCGACAGCTTTTTGGAAATAAACTGGTTATATTAACTTCATAGGGGCTATGTTTTTTAAACGCCATGGTCTTGAAAATATTTAAGATAGCTGTCATCATGCCAATTACCAGTCAATCTGTATAAAATTCAAATGAGGGTGTTTGCTATTTTTTCTACCACGAGGTGGCGACACGTAGTCCTCCGGTCCAAAGTCGTAATAAACTTGTACTTATTTAATGAAAATTCTCATTGTTTTGGAAGTTTAGTTCATTAAATTATTAAAAAAATTAATAGTCCTCCTGGCCGATTTTGACCACGGCGGCCAATCTCAGCTCAATCAATCTCAGATCAGTCATCTACAATCACTGTTCCATCGCTCTCAAAGTTCGGTAAACTTAAATTATTTAATTCGATTAGAAAAGAGTCTATTGAGCTCAAATACAGGTGCTCAAAAGTCACTGATACTTGAAATAAACAAAAACAAATGTGCAATTGGCTAGACGACACCACCAATCGTTGACATACTTTTTATTATCTGTCAAAACGGTCTGCCTCCATAGATTTTGTATGGGAATAAATGAACGTGACGTCACGGTCATATATTAGAAATCGGAGTCAATTGACCGAATATTTATTGAGTTTTGTGTGTTTAAAAATTGGTTTCGACAGCTTTTTGGAAATAAACTGGTTATAATTACTTCATAGGGGCTATGTTTTTTAAACGCCATGGTCTTGAAAATATTTAAGATAGCTGTCATCAAGCCAATTGCTTTTTTGCAGTTTTTTTTGTTGAAGTTGATCAGTTAACACTATTAGTGGTTATTCCGCGATCTTTCTGTCCGGGCAAATATTGGATTTTCATTCAATGATAGATTTCCCATCTGTTACATGGTTTATTTGCTCGTTTTAGAAAGAAAATGACCCTCCCTACATCTCTTTCGTACCTTATTTCATCTCCGAAAATACTCTAAAAATACAACTTCAATAATAATGAAAAAATTTGTCTCAAAATATTTGCTGACATAAAACAACTTCAACATAAGATCGGTATCAAAATAAAAGTTCCCCTTGTAATTAACTTGTACATTAACTTAGTTATACCAGACGATGCATTTATAGATTTTAATTGTAGTTTAAAAACACTAACATAGTTAAGTATTATAGGTTTATGTGTATTAAAAAAGCGGTAGTTTTCAGATGTCCGTTCTTAGCATTTTTAATAGGCCTATGTAGGCTTTATTTATCTCATTGAAATGATACACTTTCTTACGGATTATTTCGCGATTTATTTACATTTTATTTTAACCTGACATTTCGGACCCTTTTCAGCGTCCGCAGTCACAGGTTAGACTAAGGTGTTAGTTGTCATTTCATTGTTTCGTAAAAAAAAAAAAATTACCATCACTTCTTCTTCTTATCGTGTCGATGGAACACCAGCAATTACACCGTGGCAGCCCAGAATTCAGCCAGTATTGCGGATCGGCTGCAGGTCATTAAATCCGCTGGCGTGCAGGTATTGGGGCACGCCGGGCACGATCACTCCAAAATATTAAGTAACGTAACTACACAAAATGAGCTGACGGTAGCTTGAGTCTTGGCTAAAACAGGATCTCATGTTACTTATCTCAACAATTGGAATCTCATTATCTAATTGGATCCTAAGCCTAAAAATAAGCCTAAAACTAAGCCGAAAATCATTTTTAACACAGAATTGATAAATCAATAAAATGACACGCTGTTATTAGCTCGAAAGGCTGACTTTATGTCACAAATTTAAAGTACAGACAACAGCAAATCAGACTACCCATTTTTGTTGCAAGACGTCCTTATTTAAAGTGATTAAATGACGCAAATGACGTAAGATGGCGCAGTGTATAAACTGACGTGCTGTCGGTATACTATGCACAACCCAACTAGTAGTAGTTATGTATTATCAAAAGTCTGAAAATCAAAATCAGTGCAAACAATCAAGACAAAAAATACTAAACGCAGCCTCACCACCTGTCGTAATTCCGGTTGCCAATAAAATATGACGTGTCCAAGTGATCGGTTTGATCGACGAGGCAGTTCCAACCAATTAAAAGTTTGTCCATCTCGTTTCGAAAATCGAAATCAGTAAAAACTATAAAACGTAGTTTTTCCCATAAATGACTCTAGTATCTATGACAGCACGTCAAGAAAAATCGCATTTTATGCGCATGCAATAAGGGCGAAGGTAAAATTCGTAGCTTGCTGTGCTGTCGTCTGTACACGTTATCGTTTTTCGGAATAGGCCTTCTGTTTATAAAACTTTACTCCCTAACTTTTCGTCCGTATTATCGAGTCTAGCCATCGCGTTTGCTCGTATGGACAAGCTTGTAAGAGTGAAAGTAATGGCTACATCCGAAACTACGGAGAACAAGGGGAAAATACAAGATATGAATACTCTTTTGCACTACCAAAGGGCAAAATCTCTATATTTTTGAATTAGACTTATGATTGATTTTGCGACGTATATTTTGAAAGTCAATTTAAATATTAGATAGCTATGCATTAGGTATAATAAAAATGTCCAATTGCTTTTCGGTGTGCTAAGGAAAAAGTGAAAAATTAAAAAATACATTCGGAATAATAAATGTAAAAAATATAAATAATGTAGATAAAGTTTGGTAATCATACACGTATATAAAGTTTGTTTATGATACACATTTTAATTTAGTATAATTAAATTATGTATGAGTATTAGATAATCGCCATGGTCCTAGACGAAGTTGCATATAGCATGCAGGTGTGCCCCCACCCAACGGTAATTTTTTTTAAGGCTCAAAAAAATTTGAAAATTTGAAAATCTGTACGTCAATTGTACTTGATAAGCCAGGGATCAGATGACAAGGATTTGATAGCTGTCATTAATACCTACAGATAAAGGGCTCGTTACCCTTAAAAAAATTGGACTGTAATCCATGATAAAGCGAAAGGGGAAAAAATGTATGAAAATTACATTCGTTTGCGGCAATGACTGTAGGCCGCTGTATACGTGACAGAGTTTTTATCCGGATGAGACGGACGGAAATTTTGGAAACGGCATTTCATACAAAATGTACTGAAAAGCGGGAACGTGGAAGAGAAAAATATTTTGAAATGAAACGACAAAATTTCCAAAACATCCAGTCCCGTCCGGATAAAAAACCGGTCTCTGCAGTGGCCTTTAGCTTAGTAACTTATACTAAGTTAAATAATACAATTTGACTAAACCGAAGATTTCTATGGCTATTGTCAACTTTATTATTCGCTTCGTAATCGACTGTTTAATGTTACATTGTCTAGCTCTCTGGTCACGGCCACATACATTGAAATATTTTAACCTTTTTTAAATGACGAAACGACGATTATTAAGCTGACAAGCCATAGTACGTATTATTGTAGATTATTAGTGTGCTATTAATACATTTATTAAATTTTCTTTGTATAATCTTTAAATGTAGCTGTATGTGTCAATGTATCTTGGTCTTTTAGCCTTGAAATTATTTTTGTTTCATAGTAATAATAACACAATGTATATGTAATTTATGAAAGTCCTTAAGTCGATTGAAAAATGGGCAAAACGATATGATTTGTGTAACGATACCTTTGCTATTCTTTTATCTCTAGTTATTTGAGTGTAATTTGTCATAAAACCATAAGAAATGGAATTCAATTGGCGATAATTTACTAGTTAGTTTGTGAAACAGACTGATTTTTTTTACAATTTATTTTATATGTAGTTGTAAGTTTGTACTTTTTTACAGTAAGTTTTAGGACATGTATCAAATGGAATGCATTTGCAATTTTGAATAAACTCGATTATTAGGTAATGCAGTTTTAATTTATTAATTTTTACTCCTATTTAAATATTAAAATTAAATAGCATACCATCATAGGACATATAGCATGCAATATAATTTTAACTCTAAATGAAATCTTTATAAATAAAATTCTCGTTCCCGTACTCTTCCGAAACGGCTTGACCGATTCTCATAAAATTTTGTGAGCATGTTGAGTAAGTCTGAGAACAACGTTTGCCGGGTCAGCTAGTATACATATATAATTAGTAATCTTCTCTTAATGAAAAGTTTATCTCGATTACATATTTTGAATAAAGCAATAAATTCGAATGTTCTCATACGAGCGTAAAACTGTTATATAAATGATTTAGTACTTCGACATTGGAAACCCAATTTGGTTTCAGTATGCGGAATAAATCGGGTATCTACCAATTTCATGGGTTTCGCGTTTTGCGAGATATTTTTCAGTTAGTCAAACTAATTAAAATGTAGGTATTTCAGTTTTTTCTAGGTGTAAGAAACACCAACCTTAATTAATACCAAGTAGCCAGATTAATTGAAAAAAAGTCGCGGTCAATGTCTTCCTACCGCTTCTAGAAAGCTTCACTTTAGTAGGCATTGCTTCGTTTTGATACACCTAAACCGTTGACTGGCGCTTAGTTTCTGGATCGTACTAATAATTCCAGGACTCATCAGCTGTAACCATGTCATAACACGCCAAGACGAGCATGCATCAAATTTATCTATCATGTCACGGCACCATTCCGACGGGCCTGTTTGAGTGCGGCACCCAGCGTGAAACTATCCACCTCACGCGAAGATAGTTGTTAAAAATGTCGTTAATGCTTCCTGATCCAATCTGCATTATCTGATTCCATTCGATGTCGATTCGATCATCGTGGATTGGAATAGGCTCCATAACTAGTAACGGGTCTAGCATAATCTAAAACGCTTCTAATTATAGCGTTGTATCATAGTTTTTGACAAAAAGGAAGGAAGCCCACCAAATCCCGTAAACAGCGTAAAATATTAATAAGGTTATCGCATTTGGCTAACAGATAATAAAAATGGGGGATGAGGTTAATTTTGTATCTAGGATTGTTCCTAAAAAAATTAAACTCTTTTATAGCGCGAATGACTTGGGGATCTAAATAAACTGAAAATAGGGGAGGGCAACGCAATCTAGTAAATAGGAGCGATTAAGTTTTCGCAACAGAGAGACTCAGACTATTATTGTCAAGCCATATTTTTAAGGATGATAATGCAGTACTTAATAATGAGCTTAGGTTTTCAACTGACTTGTAGGTCTGAGGTTATCTGCATATTGTAGAACTAGCTGTGCCCGCGACTTCGTCCGCGTGGAATATTTATTTTGGGCATCATTTTATTTTTGCAGATTTATTTTTTGTTATTATTTTAGACAATTTATTTTTTAAGTTTCTAAAAGAACATAATTGGCTTAAAGTACTTCTGCGTTAATTATTTTTCTAGTTTTATTTTCTTGTGTCAGAAGAACATATTAGTTTTGTCCGCAACGCGTTTGTAAGTCTGATTTTGACAACGCGAGACATGTGTGAAAAGCAGTCTTGACGTTAATTAATTCCTATGTGTTTAAATGTTTGCCCCTGTGATTTATTAATTGTAACGGTGAAAGATAGCTTAACAGGAAATAGAATTCTTTTAAAATTTAAAGGTAAACAATTTGAAATCATTGAGGTGCGAAGTATAAGCACTGTTTGACCAACTGCTAAACCAGTCTAAACTATTGCAACCATCACGTTACATATTGCGTAGAAATTAGATTTGAAGTCGGTTCCCGGTGGTTTAAGATTTCTTAGGAAAATTATTGGGGCACCTATTTTTAACTTGAGGGAATATGGGGAAAGGCCACTTGTGGTTAAATAATTATTTTATTAATTTCGTCTACGCTACAGTTTCTCACTCCCAATATTGCACTTTGACACATCCATTAATGATCTTCTTTTTTTTCTATTTCGCTTATTTCAGGATACTACAGGAACTTTCGATATAAAGTCCTCAATGTAACTCACTCTTAATCCATAATCTCGTTCAATTCCAATTTTATTTTCAAAGTGAGGTACTTTCCCGTCTCCTATTAAAAGTAACTTTGAAGGAAAAGTTATACTATCTCCCTACCACTGCCTCGTTGGTGTAGTGGCAAAGTTTCTGCCTAACATCCAAGAGGTCCTGGGTTCGAATCCCAGGTCGAGCTAAAATTGTTTCTGAGATTTTCTGTCATGAATCTCTCAAAAACAGCTCGGAGTCGAGAAGTTGGCGGTTTTACACCCCCGTGCCTCGGAAAGCACGTTAAGCCGTTGGTCATGCGCCTGATCTCCCTCCGGTCATGTCGGATTGCCGTCTCACCGAACTTTGAGAGGGATGGAACAGTGCAGTTTGAGAGTGCACTTGTTTATTGTGCTCACACTTGTGCACTATAATATCTCCTGCGTAGTTGGCTAATCTCTGTTGAGATTTGCCGCCGTGGTCGAAATCGTCCTGGAGCACTATTTCTACCTCCCCTCAAATGTGCTCTCATATTTTTAGTTAATTTTAAGATGTTCACAACCTTCCATATTGGGGTATTTTTAAGGCAAGACTTTACAATGTCTGCCCTTGTTCCCCTTACTATTACTGGTATAGTTTGTCAAAAGTCCCCCGCAAACATAACAGTAATTTTATGATGATGATTTTATCACAGCTTCTTATATCCCTAAAAGTCCTATCTAGACCCTCTACATGAGCTCTATGGATCATGGAACATTCGTCCCAGATTATTATACGCGGTCACCTAGTCATTCATCGTATCAGCCTGTTACAGTCCACTGCTGGACATAGGCCTTCCCCAAGGACCGCCACAGCGCACGATCTCCCGCTCTTTGCATCCAGTCACTACCAGCTGCCTTCTTTAAGTCGTCTGTCCATCTAGCCGGGGGGCGTCCCACACTACGTTTACCTAAGAGTGGTCTCCATTCAAGAATCTTCCTGCTCCACCTCTCGTCGGTTCTGCGACAGACATGGCCAGCCCACTGCCACTTTAGCTTGCTACATTTTTTGAAAACATCAGTTACCTTAGTCTTATGTCGTATGACCTCGTTCCGGATCTTATCCCTTAATAAGATCCCCAACAAAGACCTTTCCATAGCACGCTGAGTGACGTGTAGTCGGTGAGCCAGCTTGACTGTCATGTTATGTCTCCATTCAAGAATCTTCCTGCTCCACCTCTCGTCGGTTCTGCGACAGACATGGCCAGCCCACTGCCACTTTAGCTTGCTACATTTTTTGACAACATCAGTTCAGTTACCTTAGTCTTATGTCGTATGACCTCGTTCCGGATCTTATCCCTTAATGAGATCCCCAACATAGACCTTTCCATAGCACGCTGAGTGACGTGTAGTCGGTGAGCCAGCTTGACTGTCATGTTCCACGTTTCGGTTCCGTAGGTTAATAAGACGCATTGGTTAAACAACCGGCTTTTTAGGCACTGCGGTAGGGTCGACGTGAAGATATGACGCAACTGGTCATTAATTAAATCTAATTTTGGTTCTTCATGGTAACTCGTAGAGCTACACCCCCCTCTCCGCGTCGCTCGCAAGTAACGCCTCTCTTCCTTGCAGCGTCATGTTTTGCACATCATGCGGCGCGGGTGAATTTTATATTGGTGTTATTTTAAAATTGTAATATCTTCTAAGATATTCATTGAAATTAAGTGATGTCAAAGACAATTTTGTTCACAATTAAATACTCTTAATCAACGACACATTTATTTGGATAAAGATTAATATTATTACGTTGATACAACTCTTAACAAATAATGCATTAATTTCGGCCAAATTTGATTGCCACAAAAACGGTTCTAGTGACTTGATCTTAAAAGATAGACATATACTGTCGCAGACATTTTTTTAGATCATTTTAAGTGGAATAATTCGTTCATACAAATATTTTTGATATCTTGAACCGTTTTCGCAGCGTACGCAACGGAAGCCCTCAAGGATGAATAATTTCCCCCGTTTTTTTCACATTTTCCATGATTTCTTCGCTCCTAATAGTTCCAGCGTGATGTTATATAGCCTATAGCCTTCCTCGATAAATGGTCTATTCAACACAAAAAGTATTTTTCAATTCGAACCAGCAGTTCCTTAGATTAGCGCGTTCAAACAAATAAAAACAAACAAACAAAATCTTCAGCTTTATAATATTAGTGTAGATATTGACCCCTAAATTATTATCAGCGATAGCAGATTCTAAATCAGGTGTAAATATCCTTTAGGACTCAGTACAGATCCTTGGGTGAGTCCCCTCTAAATTTGTCTAGAGTTTGAGGACATGTGAATGAAACGACCAGATAACAAACTGAGAATTAAGTTTATAAATTTTGGAGGAATATTTAACCTATGGAGCTTATTTTTTAGAGTCGATAGGGATTTCGAATTGTATGCAGCTTTTACATCCAGAAAAACAGCCAATAATGATTCATTCTTTAAAAAGAACTAATATTTTAGTCAGTAAATTAGTAAGCTTAGACTATCCATGGTGCTCTTACCTTTTCTAAATACATACCGACTATATCTAATGATAACAAATTCTTGCTCTCAACAAACCATTCCAACCTATTCTGTATAAGATGCTCTAAGAATTTGTCTAAAATTAGAGACAAAGCTATGGGATAGTAGGAAGATGAATTAGAAGCGGGTTTGTTTGGATTGAAAATTGTAATTATTTCTTGGGATTTCCAATAAAGTGGAACGTTACCTGTTTGTTAAATAGTGTTATACAAATTTTTTATCACTTAAGTGTGTTATAAAAGAATAAGGGATTCCATCAGTCTGGGGCTGAGTCTTTAACGTAGGATACGACTCCATTTAATTCTGAAAGACTAAAAGGATGAATTAAGGCTGGGTTCATAATCATTATTAACTTGAGAAAAAGAAACAGATGGCATTACATATTTCAAAAGAAGGGACATAAGGAGGAGCATCAAGGAATTGGTCGACCAAGGTAACATGTGTAAAGATACCTTGGTCGACAATGGTTGGTTGAAAATGGTGGTTTTATTCGTGGTAATCTCTGTAAAAATTGTGTACGAATCTTTATTAATATAATAATAAATATAGGTACAACAACATCACATACAGTGATCTGACTCCGTGGTAAGAAGCTAAAGCACTTGTGTTACAGATATCAGAATCACCAGTGGTATTACAAATAAACTTAAATAAATACTTATAACAACCAGACCAGTACAAACAGACATGTTCACGCACACAAATGTTTGTACAGTGCGGGGATCGAACCCGCGACCTCTTGGTTATTGGCCAACTTCTTGACCATCACACCAAAGTGGTCGTCATGTTGTTGCTCTACGCATTTTATTTTAATTAGTAGACAAAAAAGGGCCCTCGCTGTACTACAAATGTAGTACAGTGTATCCAGCACATCATGGTAAAAACAGCGGTATCTACTCTCTTGTGATACGGGCGATTTTGCAATAAAAATGGTTAGCTTGATGTGCTGGCCTCTGTACTGAAATCAATATTATCTTCAGAAGAAGAAAAATAAATTCTTTGGCACTGGATTGACATTTGTTGCGTCAATAATTGTCATATATAATTTTCATCTTCTTTGAATTTGTATTATGTTTTATAGTAAATCAGATAAATCTAAGGATTTTGGATAGCTATTTACACATGTAGGTACTTAGGGGTAGAGTTGTAGTAGTGTGTTGGAAATCCGAATTGTTTTAGTGGTATTAATTACTTGTTAGTTGGCCTGAATACGTTATATTTAAGGCTCATATCAAACAATTTTAACAGCTAAGCAGTTCTTTGCCAAAAACTTGAATTTTAAAGGATGGCGCGTGGCGTCGTCTTTTAAAATGCAGCGCGAAAGTTTAATATCATATAATGTTTCAGTGGTGACATGTGCTCAGAAGACAGGTGTTGTGGTGTGCATGTGTTGACAGCAACCTTAATCTTCAGTGTGATATGTATAGTGAGTAGCTAAATAGAGTTCAGTGCTTGTTCAGTGTTCACGTAGGAACGAGCGGGCGCAATCGCGTGCGCGCTACTTAGACCGCACCATAGATAATGCCTTTCCATTATCTTTGACCGCACGTGCGTTTCGTACGTGAACACTTGGGCTGATTTCACAGCTACCCGAGAGACCCGTACGGCTCGACCGTGCAGGGAGAGCCGTACGGGTCACGCCCGCACTGCACTGCGTGAAACTTGCGTTCAGTAAGCTTAGTCTTCTTCTTCTTCTTGTCGTGTCGATGGAACACGAGCAATTTGGATTTGTGGGTTCCATCGTGGTGAAAGGATTCGCCAGTTAGCGTTAGGTAATCGCAAGCTGTTGCCCGGGATGCGCCCGACGTACGCGTACGTACCTAAAGCTTTGGTACGTCTGCGGGGAGGCTCCTTTCTTGCACCCCAAGAAGAAGAAGAAGTAAGCTTAGTGCTCAGTGCTCTACCCGGAGCGGGTCGCGTGCTCAACAATCCGCGTCGCTGTGAAACGGTGTTCTAGCGTTTCATATGTGCTCCCGCTCCGGGCGCCCGGATGGACGGACCGTACGGGCCTTCCGGATAGCTGTGAAATCAGCCTTGGATATCACTTCATATGTTTGAAATTTCGTTAACGCGCCTTAGATCAAACCAAACAGAGAGAGAGAGAGACGTCCTAGTCGCGCGTGGGCCTGCCATACTGCGTCCAGCTGACTTGGTTTGCTCTTAGTCGTCGTCAGTGCGGCGAGCTGTTTACACGTCCTGCTTGTTACCAGTGTAAATAAAGTATGGAAGAAATTTAACAGAAATTGCTGTTAAAATGTTTTCCTGCCATTTAATTAATGCACAAACTCTGGGCTTAAAAACAAGGCACATGGGATAACTTTCCATGCGTAAATATTCCAAAATAATATTAATGAAGAGAACTTCGTACAATTATTTATAGGCCTAATTAATTGTACAAGGAGGAGGCAGGCCTTAGATCAAATCAAACCGAGGAAGACACTGTACATTTACTGTACCTACTGTACAGTACACTGTACGTTCTTGCAAGCGTCAACTAAACAACACGCAGAGGTGTCGAAGACTCTGAATGGAGCAAGTTCATAAGACTTGGTTTAGTAGAACCACGCGTGACTTACCGTATCTGCCTCTTTTTGGTTTGATCTAAGAGGCAGGCGGGCATTACGCGCGCCACATGTTCGCGCCGCCGCAAGCGCAATCAGTGTTATTTTTACGTGGTGGGACCTAATTTTCCATATAACATGTGAAAGCTAACTTACGATAATATTTACCCCGACGGGTTTTTTTTATACCGCGCGCTCTAATTTTAGTAGTTAATTTAATTCTTTGATTGCAAGTACCTCAGATCGTATGAAAAACCCGCGCACTACAACAACACACTGACAACTTGTCAGTGTCGGTGACACAAGTGTGATAAAGCGTCACCGCGCGGCGCGCGTACATTTTGTACCGCGAGTAGAATCCGTGGACCGCGGGGCTGTGTGCTAAATGCCTTATGTTATTTTCAGTTGTACGCGGTGTCTGTAATAGCCTTCAGCGTGTACGCTCTTGCGAAGCCAAACGAGCAAATCGTGATAGACTTGAAATGGAGCCGACCGGTTGTCACCATGGTGTCCGAGGCTATACGGCTCGTCTTTCTGGTGATCCTCTTTCTTGGTGCCGTTATGGTGAGTTTTGAAATAGATTAGTATTTCCACTCTATGGTGCTAGTGCCGATAATCTACCCCGGTAGACTACAAATGGGCCAAGGAACTATGCTCATGCAAGATTACCGCCCCTTCGCAACCGGCGAGAGTGGTTAAAGGTACAATTCCAAGACGGGCCCTCACGCCGCAAACTACAACCGCAAACTGCAAGCGACAATACATGTTTCTATCGAATTCTATGAAATAGATTCCAAGCGCGGCTACACTGCTGCCTGCAGACGCGACGAGCAGCGTGCGGCCGCGGCGCGAGGCGGCCCCAGACTGCAGCACAACTGCAGTAGTTGTGTCGCAAACCGCAGAGACTACACACGTAATAATGTCGACTTTTTCGGATGAAACCTTTTCGGTAAAAGACGCATTATTACACTATCGGTAGCGGATCCAACATTCTGTCTCGCACAACGGTACTGGAATAACTGAGGCACGGTTCCGTGCATTGTGCAGCCACGGCATGCCGCCGCGGTTGGAATAGCTACCGCAGGCAGCATTGCGGTAACCGCAGCTGGTAGCCACAGTGTCGCCTGCGGTTGCAGTCTGCGGCCCGTCTCGGAATTGTACCCTTACGAGATGGTTGCAGAACACTGCGTATCGGTCTAAAGGTATGATTCCGAACTCGGCAACTAGAAGCAGTGCTGTCGCCTCAGTGCTGCGGTCTTTTATAGTTTCTATAAGCTTATATGAGATTACATTCCGAGCTAGGCAGCAATGTCGCGGCAGCGATGTAGCGGCGGCAGGCAGCACTGCTGCGCGTCAGTGTCGCCCTGCCGCCGCGACAGACCAGTCGTGACGCGTCTGCCGCCGCAGCAAGAGTACCTATGTGAGTGTGACGTAAATTGTCAACAATAGGTAGTAACTATGTAGTAATCTGTGACAATAGGATGAATTCCTCTGATTCAGAAGAGGAACATTTAAAAATGAATCTGTTGCTTTTCTCTTACTATTGGCATAAAGCAACAATAAATCATCGTCATCTTCTTCCTCTTCCAAAATTAAAAATAGTAGTTGGTCATCAATCGACATCTTGTCAACTCAAAATTAACTAACGAATACACAACAACTCATCACCGCGAAAAGAGCGACTCTGCCGCCTTGGTCGGAATCAGCGTGACAGGCAGCATTGCTGGGCAGCACCTTAGTGGTAGCACTGCGGCGACAGCAGTGCTGCTTGTTGCCGAGTTCGGAATCATACCTTAAGGCTGACCCATCATTTACTTGTGGGGTGAGCCCGAACAACTGTCGTAATGTATTCGTCGCATTTACTATTCATTCTTTGACCAGTGTGTGTTGCCAGTGATGACCTATAGCAGTGAGACGTGGCCCCTTACTATCCGTCTCTTATGAAAGCTCAGTGTCAGAGATTGATGCTTGGTATTTCTCTTCGCGATTGAATCAGAAATGAAAAACAACGCAGAAGAACTAAATCGACCGACATTGCTCGAAGGATTGCTCAGCTGAAGTTGCAGCGGGTGGCAATTCCAAATATCCCTAGAAAGTGTTGATGTGTGTATTAACAAGTAGGTATACCTACTTAGTAACGGAAAGATATAGGTAGGTATAGACAAAAAAATATGTTTTATAAAATAATGAAGAAAAAAACTGTTTTCCTGTAAAATACCTAATTCATGATTTATATACTGCCATTCATTGACCTTTTTCTGCAGTTCGTAAAATATGATTTTTCATTGATTCTAGATCGATATACAAATAGTCGCTCCGTGTCGGCCGACGTCAGAATGTAATTAAAAGCGTTTTTTTTAATAAGTACGACAACGATTGTTGGTGGCGACTACTTTCTTTTTCCAAAATATCAAATAAGTTCTCAGCACACATGAAATTTTGTATTTTTATTGTGTTTTAATTGCTGCTTTAATTGCAGGAAAATGAGACGTTTATTAAAATATATTACGTCTTCGGAATCATTAATTTAATAACATTTATCGTGATCATTATTGTTGGTGCAGTAGAGAAACATTATGAAGAAGTCGCAGTTGGGATATTTGTTGTTGGTATGTACATAAATTGTATAGATACCAGTTTACATTATTGCGTTTGGGATAGATGAATCACAGGAAAAATGGGCATCTATCCTACAAAATCTTTGAATTCATTTTGGCATTGTATGCTGTCGCAACGAGACATACAACTGAGTCAATTACTATAGAGTTAGAGATTCTTTTGACAGATATGAAATAAGTAATCAAATTTATCTGCGAAACTAATGTAATTAAAATCGGGTCGTCTATACCACTGGTGCATTTATCTCGGCTTTACCCTAAATGGCACACCTTTTATAAACCTACATTATTTTTTTATCTGTTCTATCATTATCTGATGAATGATGGATGATGATTTGGTTAGAATAATTTTACAACGCTTGCCGAACGACGCTGCGTAGGCAGGCTCTAGGAGGTGGCGGGAAGACCGATCGCGTTGGGCATCCTTGATTGAAGTCCTATGCTCAGCAGTGGGCGTCGTAAAGCTGATATGATGATGATGACAAATAATTTTATCTGTTGTTTTGTTTCAGTTGTTTACGCCATCATCTTACATTTCCTGATAAGGCGCGCTTACATGAGTTTGAGCTGATCGTAATTACCTTCAGGGGTATTTTAAGTTACCTACTGGTTACTTGAAAATGCAACGTGTAACTTGATGTAAATATTAAGAATTGCCACATAGGAGTGATTCCGTGGTAAAGAAGAAATCCGAAAAAGATGGCTAATCAAAATATGATGCTGTGCCTTTATTATTTATTTTATTATTAAATTATTTATCTTATCACTCATGGGTATGAAAAAAAAATTGGCCGATTCTCAGACCCACTCATATGATCACAAAATTTCATGAGAATCGGTCAAGCCGTTTCGAGGTGTACGGGAACGAACTTTGTGACATGAGAATTTTAAATAGAGACTTATATAGTGCAGTGGTATAGATAAAGTATACCACTGCTTTATTTTTTTTAAGTCAATCCACCTAAGTGGCATTTTTTCCATTGTCAAATATTAAAAAGATAACATATAAGTATTGTTAAATACATGAACTTATAGTGTATTTTAAGTCTATGGGTAATGAGCAAGCCCAATTTCAGATGACATTATTTTTTAATTTCTACATAGGCAGTGATGATTTTCAAATCAGCCATCTTGGAATTTTAATCAGTCTGATAACTGTCTATTAAAAATCTGATCTAAGAAATGTTTATTAAACTTTCTGTTAATAATGTAGTAGTTTAATTTATTCCTCAATATTGGTTGCAAATAAAAGACAACGATTGGATATTTTTTTTTTGCGTACCCAAGTTAATTCTCAATTTCATCCTGTAGACTGAAATATTTGTTGTAATTTCCTACCCATTTCAGTCCCGAAGCGCAGTCTTTTGTGTTTCATCAAATTTTATGAGTTATAAAAACATGATAATTGCAATTTATAAACTTAACTATCACGACCAGTCCATGCACTATTTTGAGTTATTAAAATTGTTTGCTACCCCTAAATAAGGAGAATGTTATTATCAATCACCTAAGTCGAGACAAAATACTTAAGACATCTTTAATTCGTAGAGTTCATAAGCCTTACGTCTTAATTATCATAATACACCTGTCGTTTGTTTATCAAAATAAAGAAATTTTAAATAAGATAAATATTAACGAATCTTAAGTTTTGTTACTGTTTTATTGTAGGTAGAATAAATCAACTATTTTTAAATGTCAAAGACGAGAGTTTATTGTCATTTTTAATTTTCATTGATTCTGATGGACCTATTCTGTTCGAACGGGTCATTCGGCAGGAACGTTGTATCAATCGACGTAAACTAACTATTTAGTCAAAACCTTAATAAGTCTAAAATACTTACTAATTAATAGGACCAAAAATAATGTTAATATTTTTACATTAGGATATACTATCTGAGGCGAGGATCAAACCCGAGTCCACGGCAATCCGGCCCGTGGGTCCAAAACCTTTTTTTACTGCAAACATTTTATCTTTAGTTTGCAACGTGAATGCATATCACGATAGATTAGAAAACTAAAAAATAATGTTGTTTATTTTTGGTCATAGAAAGGCATATTTTATTTGCTGGTCACTTTGGTCTAAATTACAAAGATTGAACTTCATAGTGGCCTCCGATTTTTGGTTTAACCTTTGAAATTATAGTTTTCGGCAAAAAAACTGCTAAGCTGACAAAATTTTGTGATATGCCTCTTAAGTACTTACCTCCTGACCTGACACGGTAATACTACCTATTACTGTGCCTGACACATAAAGAGCGAAGCGAGGCATAAAATGCTACATACGCCTAATAATAGAAATGAACGCATTTTTGGGGTCTATCAGCTTACGACTGAAGGAAAATGAATGAAATGGAACATCACCATTGAAATTTCCGGCGTTGGGATAAGTTGTTTTTTTTTTCAAATAGAGAAATATTCATTGGTATTATTAATATCTTGTTATAGCTAATCGCCTACAAAAATGTTGCTATAATAATGCAATCGATTGTATGCGCGTGGCGATTGTCGACGTGTCAGTCCTTTCCAATAAAACCCTTTCCTTTATACTCGTAATGTAGAACAAATTATAATTTTCGAATGGTTCACTCTACCTAAACTATTGTAAAGTCTTGCTTCGCTTATTAAAGCTGAGGAGGAAACATACAGGGTGTAAAAAAAACTTAACGAAGCCGAAAACCACATATTCTACCAATTGTTACGATCATTTTTTTTCCTTTACACCATACCTGGGAAGTTAACGGTTACTGAGATATAGATGGTTAAAGTTTGAAAAAAAAATTGATGATTTTTACAGAAACGTCTTCTGTCCGTTATAACTGAACTTTTTTCCAAAGAAACATGATTCAAATTTTCACTAGTTCTTACATAAAAAGCCTCTAAATGGCACACTCCGCAATGAACAGCGCACACTCGAACCGAACTGTGTCGCGGCGGCGTAAAGCTACACGCTCCGCGGTGACTTTTCCGCGTGCGCGCTGTACATTGCGGGTTAGAATTAAATTATTTTTTTGATGTCAAAAAATAAAAGTTGTTTCCCAGTCAAAATTTATTTTTCATACGATTTGGTTTGATGTACTGAACGCGTGGTTGACGGCTTCGTTAAGGTTTTTTTTACACCCTGTATAAGCCCAATATATAAAATATCCAAACCGTTATTATCATTATCCCATAGATTTGGCATGCATAGACAATTTTAATGAGTTTTCTCATTTTTTTTTTAATCAGTAGCTTGAACAAAATGGGTATCATTGCTAAAGATAATCAATTTTAAGTTGGAAAATTATCGTTTATTTGCAAATTTAAAGCCTCATTCGTCTTCTTTTTGTCAGTTAGTTGTTTTCTAGCTCCCCAACATGCAACTACATGTTTTGGTATTTTTGTTATTTACTTCGTGTTTAGCTTTTGCTGATCAAAGCAGAAATGGAAGGGTACGTTTAAAAAAGTTATACTTATAGAAATGATACACTTTTTTAGGAATTATTTCGCGATTTATTCACATTTTAATCCATTTTAACCTGACGTTTCGGGCCGTTTTCTGCGTCCGTTTTAAGTGTATCATTTCAATGTCTACTTTGGCGCAACTGATTTCGAGATAGGAAGCTAAAGGGAAGCGCTTCCTGCCGACCGGGTGTTATGGTCGGGGACCAAGGTCCGATAGACATCATCTTGATTTGTGAAATCTTATATACCGCGGTTCATGTGCGGTATTAGACCGGTACCATTTGGCCGGTACTAGGCTAACAGCGCCATCTAGCCCATGGAGCCGTATCAGCGCTCGCTGTCGTGAGCCACTGTTAGGCATGCGTCGCCACATCTACTGTTCGCGTAAGCCGAAGAAACAAGTTATACTAACTTATCTAACTCATGAACTTGTTTACACCGCTTAAAGGCGGCGCTGCAGTTGAGCGGATATTGAGCAACATCGCATTAAGCGGATATAGATTTCAGACCGTTAATAAAAACGTATCCGTGTTATGTATTACGCAATCAATTTTATTATTTTAAATTTAGTATTAATTCAAAAATTTCTCAAAATCTTTACGACATGATTTCTTTTTTTTTGCAGAAGGTAAGTCCTGCTGAGGCAACATACACTGCGAATTTAGGCAGCGATGCAGTCGCGATGCAGCATCGACGCAGTCTCCAATGGTCCATCTTTACACACTTACGCTACTCAAAACCTCTATCTATACAGTCGCGTGTGGAAGTTGGCCATTGAACTGTAGCGATGCAGTATTGATATAGGTACTAGCAATGCAGCATCGAAGCTGCTCCCCTACTCTCTTAGCTTTTGTCCGTAGTTTCGGATGTAATCAGAAATCAGAAATTTATATCAAATCAAATCAAATTTTTTTGGCGCAACCGATTTCGAGTTAGGAAGCTAAAGGGAAGCGCTTCCTGCCGACCGGGTGTTATGGTCGGGGACCAAGGTCCGATAGACATCATCTTGATTTGTCTATCTATATTATTCTGGATCGAAATCTTATATACCGCGGTTCATGTGCGGTACTAGGCCGGTACTTCAGGCAACAGCGCCATCTAGCCTTATGGAGCCGTACCAGCTCTCGCTGTTGTGCTTGCCGTTAGGCATGCACTTGTGATGGCGAATGGTAGAGGTCGCCACATTTTTATTTGTTATTAAATAGGGTTGGTAGAAATAAATGTTGATCGTAGTAAATGACAAAGTGCTCCTATTTAGCCATATACAAAAGCATGCAAATGTATAAACATCAAATAAAGTTAATTACATATCATTAAATATACAACCTTAAAAACATTAAATTATGTATCGATTATATTATTAATTTGGGTAGATCTTCTGTTCAAATCTTGTTATCCAAAAAGTCCTTTACAGAAAATAATGTTTTCTCCATTAGCCATCTACGCAATGACTTATTAAACATTGGGGTGGGCAGTTTCTTAATAGAGAGATAACTTGCAAGCATACATAAAATGAGGTCTTTAAGCACAAACAAAGCAAACGTATTCAGCCTGCAAGCAGACGTGCAAATATTAGTAAGCGGTAAATAATTCATTAATTGGTCTTATATAATGTATAATCTAGAAATTATTTAACACTATAAAAACAATGCATCATTAGCCAATCCGTTATCTTTCTTTTGAATGCCAGCCCCTCTAACACTTTTACATGTTAAATTTCCTGTTAATTAAATGTTCCTTTCGGCGAAGGTTGTCTGGAAGAGATCGCTACAAGCGATAAGACCGCCTAAATTGTTCATCTTTCTTTGTTAAACTTGTCTGTAATTTTTGTTTTTTTAGTGTACGATAAAGTGTTAAACTATCTATCTATCTACTTTCGGGTAGATGGTTAAATATTAGAATGCACATGTTCACAACATTATCCCTGGAGCCATCCCTGTCAGTGTCACTCTTACAAGCTTGGCCGTGCGTGCCAACGCGCTGGCTAGATCCGAAATACGAACGAAACGGTAGAGAGTACGTCATCTGTATCGAGTTATCATTGAGACACAAAACGTATTTTGAGCTGCGTCTGCATCGATACTGTCAAGATTTTAAAACGATACAGCATAAATGCTGCATCGCAAGACCATCGATAGGGTAAAATTGTGGATAGATGATGACCCACTATTAAAAATCGCTCTATATCTTCAATAATTAATAACAAAACAATTTATTTATGAAACAATTTTATTCTTGGGAATTTGGTCTATTCTATATTCAAAGTATGGGGTCTTTTGCGGACCTCTAAATTTTGTGACATCTATCCCATAGATGCCCGTTCCTTTATGAATTGCGTTTGGGATAGATGACTCACCAGAAAAATGGGCATCTAATATCCTACAAAATCTTTGAATTAATTTTGGCGTTGCATGCTGTCGCCACGAGACATACAACTGAGTCAATTAAGATAGAGTAAGAGATTTTTTTGATAGATATGAAAATAAGTAATCGAATTTATCTGCGAAACTAATGTTATTAAAATCGTTATTAAAATACCACTGGGGCATCTATCTCGGCTTTACCCTACTAACACGCAACTGCATCGACGCAAAATATCGCAGCGTGTAGGTCCTAAGGGAAAATTTTAATAACAGTTTAGTTGGCAGAAAAACATTAAAATGTTTAATAAAAACTATACAAGATTCCCTTAACTAAGATAATACCTTCTTGTCACTTCTGCGATTTTCCAAAATAACCGTGAGTTACTGACTCATGTCGAGTTAAGTTAAATCTTCAATATGTAACTCTTAAAATTTAGACTTATTAAATAATTCACGCGCATTACGATATTACTTACTTATACTTAATCATTTTCGGTTTAGAAACTCTTTTGGGTAAGTTTCCATTATCCCTTTTAAAAAAGAAAGTAGGTTTGTTTCTTTGCTTATTTTCACGACGCAACAGACCAATGGTATGATATGTTTTTTTTTGTGTGGAAGTAGGAGGAAGGCTACTTTTTTCCGCAATGAAACATCTCAATCCAATGTAAAAATTAAAAAATCAACTCATAGCTTACCGATAGATGGCGCCACTCGGTTCAGTGTTGAGAGCTATGCGCAGTCAATTCACATTTACTTTACAAGCGAAGCCGCGGGTAACAGCTAGCTTCTTTTAAGCTATAGAAAATGTAAATTTTTCGACGACAACGCAGTGATGGTGGCTTTAGAGAGTCACACGCCAGAAATCTTGATAAATATTTTTCAATGGTTCAATTAAATTAAATGTATTTTTTTTCAAGGGACTCCAAAAACCCGATATGGTGAGTACCTACCGGAGTACCTACTTAAGATCCACATGATCAAACACACTGATGAAATTTTGTTTAAATCTTTAGCTACAAAAATAGGGTACAGCTGGCTACTCGTGCCTTACGTTAATTACGTTATCTAGCTCTTTATACTTTTTACATTTTTTTTGAATAGCTAATCCGTCAAATCACAGCACCTGCCGTATCTATAAATCTGTCTAATCCCAGAATCTGTCCTATACTAAACAATAGGCACGATGACACCTACTTTGAAATATTTTCAAGACCATGGCGTTTAAAAAACATGGCCCCTAAATAGTTAATACAACCAGTATATATCCAAATAGCTGTAAAAACCAATTTTTAAACGAACAAATTCAATAAATATTCGGTCGAGTGACTCCGATTTCTGATACAGTGCCGCGACGTCACGTTTTTGCATTCCCATACAAAATCCATGGAGGCAGACCGTTTTGACAGAAAATAAAGAGTATGTCAACGATTGGTGGTGTCATCTGGCCTTTTATTTTTTTCAATCTTTCCTTCCTTTTTTCGATTGGATACTTTCAGCGTCGCTGGCAACGACTTAAAAATAGTTTCTCCACCTCTGATAAGTCTTCGGTAAAGAAAGACGACTAGCACAGATACTTTCTTCGTCCATGAAATCCAAGATATTCCTTTTAGATCTGAAACGGAACCTCGGAAGATGAAGTTTAACGAAACATCTTAAATACCACAACAACACTACTAACACCTTACTCCTTTCGCTTGCCACAAGCGACTCATCCTCTCATATTTAAACAAAACCACTTGCTACGTCACCCTCTTAATCTCCCAATCAAAATTGACGACCACTTTGG
This sequence comes from Pyrausta despicata, assembly GCA_963921415.1. Lineage (NCBI taxonomy): Eukaryota > Metazoa > Arthropoda > Insecta > Lepidoptera > Crambidae > Pyrausta > Pyrausta despicata. The sequence continues at coordinate 8,193,388 of OY992870.1, read as the reverse complement.
TGTAATGGTCAAGAAGTTGACTTTTAACCAGAAGGTCGCGGGTTCTATCCACGCACTGTACATACATTTATGTGCATTAACATGTCTGTTTGTACTGATCTGGGTGTTATATGTATGTATATATTTAAGTGTATTTGTAATACCACTGTTGATTGTAACACAAGTGCTTAAGCTACTTCCCACGGAGTCCGATCAATGTATGTGATGTTGTTGTTATTGTAAATTGAAATCGAAGTTCTTTTCTGTCACCAACTTGATAACACCTCTTTCGCACACCTTGCGTTCCGTTTCTCCTCAACCGTATCCCACATTTCAAAGGAATGCCAGAAGTTCGTTGATAACAACATTACAGCTCGACACTCCACCGTGGCTGGCTTTGAAGTCATAGCTAAACGCGATGTATCACCGCTATACAATTGGCTAGACGACACCACCAATCGTTGACATACTTTTTATTATCTGTCAAAACGGTCTGCCTCCATAGATTTTGTATGGGAATAAATGAACGTGACGTCACTAGAAATCGGAGTCAATTGACCGAATATTTATTGAGTTTTGTGTGTTTAAAAATTGGTTTCGACAGCTTTTTGGAAATAAACTGGTTATAATTACTTCATAGGGGCTATGTTTTTTAAACGCCATGGTCTTGAAAATATTTAAGATAGCTGTCATCATGCCAATTAGCACAAATGCGCACACTAAATGAAAGCGCCCTTATATACTCGTACTTAAGATACTTAATAATGTTTTCCTGTATTCTATTCAATCAGATATATACTCGTAATTGACTCATTATCACTTGAATTTGGCTCTCACCTTCTTACATCATGAAATAATAAGAAAAAACATATTTTGCACATTCAAAATTTTAGGCATTTGACGACACTGAATGTTTTTAGTACATTGTAATAAACAAACAAATTGAAAGTTTATACGCAACTGGCGGTCGCCGTGTGCAAAACTATAAACGCTAAAAACACTCAGAGTGGTTGATGTCACTCAAAAGAACATAACTTGACATAGGTAACATAATACCCCCTACTTTTAACATCCTTAAATTAATAACATGTAATTTAACCCTCGGGGAAACTTAAATCTTCACGTAAATAAGTCACTTTATATAAACAACCTAACTTTTTATTACATAACATAACTTTCAAAATTTTTAGCAATCGGACGTAAGTTTTTTTGTACAGACTGTGTAAATAAACCTTGAAACTAAACTACTTAACATAACATATCAATTGACTTACAATAACATAACATTAATTTTAGTCGTCGGACAGCTCTGTAAGTTTTTTCTGTACTTTTTACTTTTTTTTTTTGTACATTAAACTTTTTTTAAAGTTTTAATACGTAATTTGTTTACTTTACAACAAGGGGATACCTTCTATATCACCTGACCAGAGAAAGTAGAAATTGCCTGATTGAATACAATTTTTGCATTTTTAGTGCATAAATTGTATGCAATCATGCAATTCCTAAATTTTAAATTAAACAAATTGTAAGTTTTAATACTTAATTTGATTACCTTACAACAGAAGATACCTGCTATAGCCTGACCAGAGAAAGTAGAAATTGCCTGATTGCATACAATTTTTGCACTAAAAATGCAAAAATCTGGTGTTCCAAAGTTAAGTCTTGGTATGCAGATGTTGTTGCCGACTTCCTGGATGAAGAATCTGTAACCAAGGGCTTGAGCTCCTAATGACACCAAGGGTAGCAATCCAGACCCCAAATAGGGAAGTTAAGTTAAGCTAGGAGATTGCTTGATGATTTACCCTCATTCATTTTCAACACTTTATGGTCAGGCTGTAGAGTCAGGCCGGCACTACACGTTAGGCGAATAGTTCGTCCGAAAATTCTGGCCATTAGAAAACAACACCACGAACATCTGTGCCACGAACGCACCAATCAACGTTGAGGCTAAAGTTTTATTCCAAATCCTCTTATTGGGTGATAAGTTCCAACTGTTCGCCTAATATCCGGATCTCGGGTCAGGCTATTGCAAGCTGAAAACTAGGTTGACTTGTCAAATTGTATGCAATTGACAATGTCGAGGTTATATCGGAATGTTTACTACTTACGTAAAGTATTACATGACATTATGGTTAAAACCAGTAATGGGCAAAGTACAGCCTGCGAGAAATCCGGAATGCAGATAATCCGGCCTGTCGGGGGTTCGACCTGTTTTGTCGGTCGAGAAGTGTGAAGAAGTTTTTAAATTTTTAAAATTAAAACTTCTTCACACGTTGTTAAATTTTTCCATATTAGAATAATAATCCAATGCATAATTGCATGCAATTATTGTTTTACTTTTCGCTTCACCAGCTAAGTAAACTGCGAAATTGAAAATAAGAGACGCAGGTGGCGGGGTTCACAAGAGGGGTAAAGGGTCTGACGCTGTTGAAATCATGATGATTCCATGCAATGTGAACGTATACCCGTCATGACGTATCGTGTTTTTTGACGAACCGTCAGTGACGTATACCTTGTGAAAGAGCCTTAACTCAATTTCCTATTTTTCTTAATAGGTTGCACAGCTAGAAAGTAGATTCACGAGTATAATAGTAAGTTGTGTTGTAATTTCAAGTAGATTCGCCAAGTAGCACACCACACGAATGGTAGAGCATGCCTTTCGGCAATGTTTTGTACAAATGTTTGTTGTAGCTTGGTATTAATACTATACGTTATTAATTTTTTACAGTCTGTAAGTAACAACACATACTCTCACCTGTACAATGTAATTTATTCATTAAGGCTTTCATCTTTTATTTCAAAAAAAGGAAAGTATATCAAAAAAAGGGGTAATTGCGCCAATTAACCACCAAGGTGGCGAGATGGGAACTTTCAAGAGTTGAGGGGAGGAATTAATATTAATTTTAAAATGTTTCAATTAATTAAAGTGGACTGTACGTAAGGTAGGCGCAGATGAAAGTGTCCAGCTGTTGTAACAAAATGCAAGCAACTAGGTTTAAGAGGACGAAGAAAATTGAAGAGCACGTGGAAGTGGAAGGAACATGCACACTCACCAAGAGTTCTCGTTCTTTGGCCTCGTCCTTCAGCTGCAGCTGCTCACATAAGGCATACACAATTCACGTCGCAAGAGTTCAAGTTTATTAATTAAAGTTTATTAAAAATCACAAATAAAATACAGCGGGTGCGACACATCAACCCGCAGGTGACGCGTAATGTTGTTCTTAAAAAATAATTTCTGTTCGTTAGTCTCGCTGAAACTCGAGAAAATTATTGAAATCAGCTAAACAGATTTCAATAATTTTTATCTTGAAATATTTGTGGAAGTCCAGGGAAGGTTGGAAGTTTAAACGATTAGAAAATATGGGGAAATTGCAAAAACAGTGGGCAAGACAGCGTCTGCCGGGTCCACTAGTAAGGAATATATATAAATACTCTTTTTGCATGACCTTGAGGTTGACTGGCAGAAAATGCTTTTAGCATTAAGTACCTACACTTTTTGTACATTTCTTGTGCAATAAAGTTTTAAATAAAATAAAAATTGTCATAAAAAATCCTCGCTTGTATAAATCGTGGCAGCAGATTAACAACATACCACGACACTGATTTTAAGCAATAACAGCTTTTGTTAGATAGGTACTAAAAGTTTAAATGGGAACCCCCATTTAAACTTTTAGTAACTTGACTTAAATACTAAACTGGTTAAATGTTTTCAGTTCATTTATTCAGTAAGTTTTTTTTTAAAGTTTTTAATAAACAATGCAGTGCGGTGTCTAATTTCTTAAATTTATAATATGCCTTTTCTTTTAGAAATTGGTATGTAGACAGAAATTTTCGACAGCATTAAATAAATATTAAGTATAAGAGGATTAATAACATTAATATCAAACATCAACGAAAAAGCTTCACGCTTTAATTTTTAAAGTTTCATTAACATTTGAAGTTTCGTTGAAATTATGCAACAATTATGGATGTATTAAGATTATTCATAATGTTTCCTATGGATTCCGATTAAATTGAATAACACGGCAATAGAGAGACTATTGCCGTCTTATTCAATGTAATCCGGAGAATTAACAGCTTTAAATATCGCAGTATACCTACTTATACCAGATGATAATATTAAAATAAATACGTATACAACGACATCACATGCATTGATCTGACTCCGTGGTAAGTAGCTTAATCACTTGTGTTACAGACATCAGAATCAGCAGTGGTATTACAAATAAACTTAAATAAATACATATAACACCCAGACCAGTACAAACAGACATATGAATGCACACAAATCTTTGTACAGTGCGGGGATCGAACCCGCGACCTTTTGGCTAATAGTCAACTTCGTAACCATTATAACACCAAAGTGGTCATACATCCATTTAGAATTTTGGATCTTTACGGCAAATAAAACAATGTAACCCTAATGTAATTTCTTTTTTGTAGGTTCAGATAGGGGTTAGTAATTTTCTTCGTTGGTAGTATTAGTTTGTAATATTTTTTCAATAATTTAATTACAACAAAATGCCTTTGCGTTATGCATTGGATACGTTATATTAACACAGTAAACAATAAATTTGAATATGAGCCAAATATCAATAAATAAATAAATTGTAACAACGAACACACCAATTACGTAGCCCCAAACTATATAAGAAAGAAAGAAAAAACATGAACCGGTGTGTATGCCTATCTCTCTCTCTCTCTCTCTCTCTCTCTCGCTCTGTCTCTCTCGCGCGAAACGTGAGCGGAGCAGCGTAACGCAGTTTCTTGAGGTGTCACCCGGCAAACCAATTTATAAGACGTTGTCACGTCAAAAAAATTATTTGGCTTATAAACTAGACTTAAGCTTTAGCTTGTGCTGTGGTGACTAGGATAACGAAAAAAATATGTATTTAAACACATTTTATAAACACCCATGACTCAGGTACAAATGCTTGTGCTCATCACACAAACATTTGCCCCTAGCAGGATTCGAACCCGCGACAGCCGGTTTTTTAATCTATCTCAGTGGGGTGAGCACGAACAAGTATCGTAACGTGTTCGTAGCGTTTACCTATCGTTAACTTGTCAATTTGTATGGGGAAACTGTCAGTTTTTGCCATTTGGACGACACGAATATGTAACGATAATGTTCGTGCTCATCTCACTGACCACTAGTAGAACAAAGATTTGTAGTCGAGTCGAGAACAATGTTTGTAGATACTTCATACCACAGAATCTGTATATTTTTTCTCGACCTTTAATTAGATTCCGATACAGCCTGAAGTAAAATAGACACAGAAATCGAGTTATATATTGTGTTTCTTAAACTAAGTACTCAGTCGAAATAGAGAAAACGTGAAAAATGCTTTAAACATTTTAGAAATTTATCGTAAGTACTTTTCGTTTTTTTTTAATTCTCGCCAATAAAGATGGGTGTTATAAGTTAGACCCCTATGTCTGTATCGGTCTGTTGCATCGGTGCTCGCGAACGAATGGACCGATTTCAAAGCGGTTTTTTTACTAAAGAAAATTTTGTTCTTATCTGGTCAAAATTCGTTCAGCCGTTACAACTAACCAGCTGTGTTTCTGGCTCATTACTGGAAAGTTAGTTTTATTCTGATGTATTCCTGAAAAAATATTTATGAAACGTAACCGCGCTATTAATTTAAAACGAGGTGTTCATTTTCAGCTGAGCGGACTCAGTGTAAGCAGAATTAATTCTTATGGTTATTTATTAATCAAAAAAATGTAACACAATTTAACTGAACATATTTTTTTCTAACAGAAAGGAAAAGTAAGTATTCAGAAATCCAAATTACTATTATAACTAACTATTGTTAAGTTCTAGGGGTGTGGGATCTAGATTGAAATGCACTTCTAAACCGATGAAGTAGAGTAGGATTTATTGTACACACTTTGCGTTACAACACTTAGTACACAAACACTTATATCGCACTCCAAAATCTTCTTGTCGCAGTTTTCGCTTCGATGTTTACTCGTCGCTTTCCCAAATTAAACTCCAACTCGGTCGCGTTCCCGGGCTCCTTATATACCGGCCGTCAAGGACTCCCGAATATTCGGTAGGTACCTACTACCCAGTACGAGACTGTTCGGGATCCTTCCAAATGCCGTCTTGCCTAGCCTAGACCTTTCTCGAATGTTCGGCATCATAGTGCTATCCTTGTCTTGTGCTGTCTCTGTCACACCTTTCTGGAATGTTCTTAGTATAGCTGCCTCTCTCTGATCGTGCTATCTCTTTCACTCCTACTGAAAACTACGTCATATACTGAAGTGGGCTTCAAAGGCCCATAAGGGGTCCTGAAAACGCCTGAAAACGGGTTTTCAGGTTATGCCGTCATCTGATAGAGGGTGGCCTGAAACGGACTGAAAACATGTTTCAGGCGCCTGAAAACAACGGCAACCTGGGTGAAATTTCGATAAACTAGTATGTGTTAGAGCACTCTCTGAAACGGCCTGAAATGGTATTTCAGCCTGCTGAAAACGCCTCCAAGGCACGGAAAAACACGATCAAAGTTTTAGCACTAGCCCACCGGCGTAACACTACCCCCTCCTTAAACATGCTCGTCCCGAGCATCATTTGTTCCATGGTACTTGGCCAACCGATCAACATGAACAATCTTACAGGGGCTACGTGCGTTGCGCTGTATCCGATAAGTGACGTCGTTGATCCTTGTGACTACTTTGTACGGCCCTTCCCAACTCGGCGACAATTTCGGTGACTTTCCTTTTCGACGCATAGGGTTATGTAGCCACACGAATGATCCTTCCTCAAACCTCGTCTGGTTAGACTTCCGGTCGTATCTGGTCTTCACCGTTCGGCCCGAGTCCCGTTGCCTCCAAGATCTTTTTGGGCAGCCTGATTGTATGTGTCCTCTTTCCCCGCAGTTGTAGCATCGAGGCCCAGTTTCTCGAGGTGGAGCAATCGGCTCCCTGGCCGCAACTTCGCGCACCCTAAAGGATTTTGTTGAGTCTTGGCGTACAGCTTCCACCTCCAGGGCATGGGCGAGCGCATCCTTCAAGGTCCCATGGTGTCCCAGCCGTACAGCAGCCCTCACTTCAAAGTCCCGAATCCCATCTATGAATGCCTGTACTAGCGTTCCATCGATGAAAGTCGCTGCGGAACCTTGGTACGCCTTCCGGACGAGCTTCTCTATCTCAAGTGCCCACTTTTGTAACGACTCATTATGCCCCTGAGTCCTATTCTTCAGCTGAGCTCTGTAAACGTGCTCTAGATGGCTGTCACCGAAGCGTGCCTCTAAAGCTTCAAGAAGACGGTCGTATGTCTTCTCCTTTCCTAACGCTTCCAGAACAGTGAGAGCTTCGTCCCGCAGCGCCAAACTCAGTGCCGTTTTAGCATAGTCCTTGCTCCAGCCATTCGCTTCGGCAACCATCTCGAATTGGAGCTTGTATGCGGCCCACGAAGAGGTACCATCGAATGGAGGTACCTTTAACTTTTCACCTCCTGTGGCTGGTGCACCTGATACACTGGTGGTGCCGTTGGCCACTTTGATCTCCAACTTCTGGAGGCGATTCTCCTGGCCCTCCACTTTTTCGTTCAGTCCATTGAGGCGCTTCTCGTGGTTTTCAACTTTAATTTCAACGCCCACAATTTTGTCTTGCACCTCAGCCATCTCCTTTTTCCATTCTGCAGCTACTTCGTGTACCTCACGGAGGACTTCTTTCTGGTCCCGTAGCTCTTGCTGCAAAATTTTGGCTTGTTCCTCGTGCCATTTAGCCTGTTCCTCCTGCCTTCTGGTCTGTTCCTCCTGCTGAACCCGTAGCTCTTGTTGCAGGATTTTGGCTTGTTCCTCCTGCTGAACCCGTAGCTCTTGTTGCAGGATTTTGGCTTGTTTCTCCTGCTGAACCCGTAGCTCTTGTTGCAGGATTTTGGCTTGTTCCTCCTGCCTTCTAGCCTGTTCTTTCAGGAGGATCAGAATGGCGTTGACGTCTATCTCCGGCGTCCTTGAAGCTGGTACCGCTGTGTCTGACGTTCCGGCGGTGCCCGCAGAGTCTCCAGCAGCGGTGCGGCTTCCCCTCCTTCTCTTCTTCTCGCGGAGTAATCGGCATTTTCAATCCCACTTCTGACACCAAATGTTAAGTTCTAGGGGTGTGGGATCTAGATTGAAATGCACTTCTAAACCGATGAAGTAGAGTAGGATTTATTGTACACACTTTGCGTTACAACACTTAGTACACAAACACTTATATCGCACTCCAAAATCTTCTTGTCGCAGTTTTCGCTTCGATGTTTACTCGTCGCTTTCCCAAATTAAACTCCAACTCGGTCGCGTTCCCGGGCTCCTTATATACCGGCCGTCAAGGACTCCCGAATATTCGGTAGGTACCTACTACCCAGTACGAGACTGTTCGGGATCCTTCCAAATGCCGTCTTGCCTAGCCTAGACCTTTCTCGAATGTTCGGCATCATAGTGCTATCCTTGTCTTGTGCTGTCTCTGTCACACCTTTCTGGAATGTTCTTAGTATAGCTGCCTCTCTCTGATCGTGCTATCTCTTTCACTCCTACTGAAAACTACGTCATATACTGAAGTGGGCTTCAAAGGCCCATAAGGGGTCCTGAAAACGCCTGAAAACGGGTTTTCAGGTTATGGCGTCATCTGATAGAGGGTGGCCTGAAACGGACTGAAAACATGTTTCAGGCGCCTGAAAACAACGGCAACCTGGGTGAAATTTCGATAAACTAGTATGTGTTAGAGCACTCTCTGAAACGGCCTGAAATGGTATTTCAGCCTGCTGAAAACGCCTCCAAGGCACGGAAAAACACGATCAAAGTTTTAGCACTAGCCCACCGGCGTAACACTATTATACAATGTGTACGTCAACGATGTCCGACCCATTAAGGGTAAAAAAATAGAAAAAAAAGAGCAAAATGATATATGTAGTATGACTAAAATACAAGTTTTATTTAGTTACCATCCATTACTATGGAGAATACTTTACTACATACTAAAAGATGGTCATATTCAAGCTATCATAAATCCTAAACAATTTGACTTAGGACTTTGATTTTCGTATTAAACTTTAGGTTATGTCCTAGTCTTTAAAAAACTTTATTGACCTAGTTTTTGCAAAAAAAAAAAAGTTAGTAGGTATTCAATTATGTATTTTTTTGCCATGATGTCAAAGTTAGACAGCTTTTTTAGAACCGTTTTATCAGCTTTATTTTAAGGTGTCAATCGAACATAGTTTTTTAACTGTAGGTCTGCTAGATCATGAGATATTAATTAATAAGTGCAAGTATCCTTGCTTTGTCGATACCAAAATTAAAATGGCCGCCATTTTGTGTCACAATTTTTTTTCACATTTTTGTAGATAAAATTGTTTCTATTTTTACCCTTAACGAGTCGGACATCATTGACCAGACACACTGTATCTCAAATAATTTTGAGTTAAATGTATACCTTATTCATTTTTTGTGTAACTATTTAATTTCATGTGCAAAATTAATATATTCTAGACATTTGTAAGTTTTCTTATTTTTTTAAATATAGCACATTCTTGTTTTTCGCAAATATCTTTCTATACCTAAGTTTGAACTTGAACATTTTTTTGTATTTGAAGTTACATTTATAATTCTCGTTCCGGCTTCTCACGGGTGGACAATTATTTTTACAAATGGGTACACAGGCAATATAGCCTATTTTCATCAGGAGTAATTTGAGATTCTAACGGCAAAATATTGTTTAAAATCTGTCCAGTAGTTTTGGAGCCTATTCAGTTCAAACAAATAATCAAGTCATTCCTCTTTATAATATTAGTGTGTAGGTATTTTAGTACACGTGGATAAACTGGTCATCAAAAACTGAGATTATTAATTCATGAGTATCTTTAATATTATTAGTATTGCAAAAAAGGTTGATCATTTTTCTTTAATAAAAAATTAAGTCACAAAAATATATCGTGATTCATATCTTTACTTTTTTTTGTAAATTACTTAGTGTGCCTACAAAATATAATAGTTACGCAAAACTTATTTTAACACAATATTATTTATTTCAGAGGGTAAGGTCCTTTTTGAAAATAAGTATTCTGCGACTGCATATAACAATTTCTTCAAATGCTATTCTAGTTGCGAATATTTCAAAGGAGCTACAGCTACAGCAGGTGAGCACGAACAACTTTCGTAACGTATTCGAAGCGTTTACCTATAGTTAACTTGTCTTGTACGGGGAAACTGTCAGTTTCTGAAGTTTGGACGACACGAATACGTTACGAAAATGTTCGTGCTTACCCCACTGTTGAGCAGTGAGCAAGTGGCAACGCAATAGGGACATATTATTCCAGTATATTGATCCAAATTTTGATGTTTTTTTATAGGCAATGTACAACGAGTATGTCAGAGAAATGCCTCCCGTAAGTACATAATCAAACCTAAATTGTCAACCAACTATGTAGAGCCATTATTTACTACTAATTATACGAGCAGTCTCTACCGCTGTTGGTAAACCTTTTTACAAGTTTTTATTCAGTTTCATACAGGTGAAACTAATAATAAAATAATAAATATAATAATTGACGACCACTTTGGTGTAATGGTCAGGAAGTTGACTATTATCCAAAAGGTCGCGGGTTCAATCCCCGCATGTACAAACATTTGTGTGCACCAACATGTCTGTTTGTACTGGTCTGGGTGTTATATGTATTTATTTAAGTTTATTTGTAATACCACTGTTGGTACTGATATTTGTAACACAAGTGCTTAAGCTACTTACCACGGAGTCAGATCAATGTATGTGATGTTGTTGTATATCATCACTATATATATATTCTAATATATAAAATTCTCGTGTCACAGTTTTTGTTGCCATACTCCTCCGAAACGGCTTGACCGATTCTCATGAAATTTTGTGAGCATATTCAGTAGGTCTGAGAATCGGCTAACATCTATTTTTCATATCCCTTAGTGATAGGGGTTGTCCACAATAATTTATATGGCAAAACAACGTTTGCTGGGTCAGCTAGTTTATTTATATATTACTAGCTGTCCCGGCAAACGTTGTTTTGCCATATAAATGTTTAAGGTGGACAACCCTTATCACTAAGGGGTATGAAAAATAGATGTTGGCCGATTCTCAGACCTACTCAATATGCTCACAAAATTTCATGAGAATCGGTCAAGCCGTTTCGGAGGAGTAATGGAACAAACATTGTGACACGAGAATTTTATATATATGTATAGAGATAGAGAAGAGATTTATTAAAAATAAAACTCTCACAGCCAAGTGTTTGTCTGTTATCATATCAAATCTTGCAAGCTAAATTTCACCCACTTTCCAGTGCCCGATAGAGCTGAAATATTTTAAAAACTTATTAGGTAGCAAAAAGTGTAATTTATAAACTGAAAATTTGTTCCTCTGCTGATAAATAACGTTCAGGTGAATTTAACTAAGAAATCAATAATTTTGCTTTTTTAGGATGACAATCAGAGGTTCAGAGCCATCAGAGATTATGTCCTGCCGAAAATATATAAAACTTTTATCGACACGCGTCAGAATCTGAATAAGGTGATTTAAGAAAAATAACATCGAATTAAAGGATAATCTATATACCTATTTATACTAGCTGACCCGGCAAACGTAGTTTTGCCATATAAATTATTGTGGACAACCCTTATCACTAAGGGATATGAAAAATAGATGTTGGTCGATTCTCAGACCTACTCAATATGCTCACAAAATTTAATAAGAATCAGTCAAGCCGTTTCGGAGGAGTACGGGAACGAACATTGTGATACGAGAATTTTATATATAAAGAGATTTATAATTACAGGCTGAAATTTGGTGGAGAGGTAGCTTATAACCAGGAGACGGACGTAGGATACTTTTTATCCCGTTCGAAAACCATTATGAATTGAATGAAATCCAAAGTCTTATTTACCCCTTACGTGAAACAGAGTTTGGGTCAGCTATTAGGTATTAATTTATAAAAACTTGTTTAAAAACTGAATTGATTATGTATTAAAATGTTTAATGTTTTTTTTTTCACAGTAAAACCTTCTAATCGTGTACACACATGAATTGGATTAAAATGCTGGGAATAATTTGTTTGTTTTATTTCATCCTTTAACCCTTAAATTTCTTAAAATTCATCACTAGAGCTATTTCTAACTTAGTCTGACCGGCCTCCCGAATATTCTTAAATGAATATTTGTTTTTTTTTTAAATATTAAATGTTGTGGTGTTATCAGCTGAAGTATATGTATAGCTTCGCAGAAAAGAAAATAGTATATTAACCATGATTAGGTACATGTTCTAAGCTTGCATCATTTTTCTAAGTTTGCATTTAAAATCTAAAGTGAACGGCCAGGAGGATCGTTTCATGTGATTAGAAGTGGTAAAATAAGTGTATATTTGGAAATGACTACTTATTTTAGAACAGATGTGCTAAACCTTTTCATTAACACATTTTCATATTACAAGAAACGCAACTTTTAAAACGGTTGGGTTTTTTTTCTTCAAATCAATACATCCACAAAGAAAGGCTATGAGTTTGATTTTCGTGAAAAATTAAGATAGTTTTGTTTTGTGTAGATCTCTCTATTACGTACTTAATTTGACAGGGTTGCCATTTATTTCAAAAAGGCACGCCTCTCGTGCCTAGAAAAGTGTGCCCGCAATAGAAATTAATGGCACGACAGGCTAGTCATCGACCACGAATCGGTTTAATTAATTTACAAAACACTACCCAAAAGTAAAACAATTAAAATCGGTTGTCTGTAAAGTCGGTTTACTGACGATATGACAACGTCTTTGTCACGTTGCCTCTTTGTCGCTCGTTCCGCGCTCTCGCTTGCACTTCAAGCCTTGAATGGAACGCCTCAGAGCGAGGTATGTTTTTTTGGTACGTGCAGCCGGCTCCAACGAATTATAAGACGTTGTCGCGTCAATAAAAATATAAAAACATAATTTAAGAATCAATAATATTTAACGACAATTAAAATGTAAAATGATGGTTTTTAGTTTTTTGTTGTGTGTACTGAAGTTGAGGTGGTAGTTAAAGTACTGTGGCCAGCTCATCACGGTTAAGGCTGCGGTATCTTATGCGATAGTGATACGGGTGATTTTCCGACAAAAATGAGTAGCCTGATGTACTTTCCATTGTACATAGGTACCTACCTTACTATATCGAAACGTTGTCACGATTAATTGCCTACAAAATTTTAAGTTATCCGTATAACCACCAATTATCCGCGGCGATATAGGAAAACTGTTGGGAATAAGTACCTACTTAATGTAACAACCAATTAACATATTTGGAAATAATTTTAGATTTAGTTACTTTCTCATCAAGTACAAGCCTTTTGGTTCTAATTTGTCATTCAATGCGAAGTATTAATTAGTCAAAACTTGATTTTGTTTTAATTTGCCAAAAGTTATTGTTGTTCCAATCGGTCAAGTCAATGAAAATTTACACTAATACGTCTGATACACCGAGTGTGGGCGTTAATAGCTGCAACACATTTTCCTAAACATTAGCGGTTATTTTTGTGCACAATATTTTAATGTTCATTTGTTTTTATTCCCGAATAAACTTTATTTTATTTTTTATTTAAATTTTTATTTTATTATTTACACTCGTTTCGTGTCGATTTCTAGGCCCGACTGACAACCAACCCTTTGAATTTAGCTTGTAGGTATTTTTTACACCTTGTATTTAATAAGCGTATCGAAGGAGACGGGGTAATCTCTGGACTACGGAGAGCTGGTATATGAACGGAGGCCAATTTGGTGACCGCTGTCATATCTACACTAATATTATAAAGCGGAAGAGTTTGTTTGTTTGTTTGTTTGTTTGAACGCGCTAATCTCAGGAACTGCTGGTTCGAATTGAAAAATTCTTTTTGTGTTGAATAGACCATTTATCGAGGAAGGCTATAGGCTATATAACATCACGCTGCAACTATAAGGAGCGAAGAAATCATGGAAAATGTGGAAAAAACGGGGAAAATTATTCATCCTTGAGGGCTTCCGTTGCGAACGCTGCGAAAACGGTTCAAGATACCAAAAATATTTATATGAAAGAATTATTCCTCTTAAAATGATCTAAAAAAAAGTCTGCGATAGTATATGTCTATGTTTTGAGATCAAGTCACTAGAACCGTTTTTGTGGTAATCAAATTTGGCCAAAATTAATGCATTATTTGTTAAGAGTTGTATCAACGTAATAATATTAATCTTTATCCAAATAAATGTGTTGTTGATTAAGAGTATTTAACTGTGAACAAAATTGTCCTTGACATCACTTAATTTCAATGAATATCTTAGAAGATATTACAATTTTACAATAACACCAATATAAAATTCACCCGCGCCGCATGATATGCAAAACATGACGCTGCAAGGAAGAGAGGCGTTACTTGCGAGCGACGCGGAGAGGGGGGTGTAGCTCTACGAGGTACCATGATGAACCAAAATTAGATTTAATTAATGACCAGTTGCGTCATATCTTCACGTCGACCCTGCCGCAGTGCCTAAAAAGCCGGTTGTTTAACCAATGCGTCTTACCAATCTTAACCTACGGGATCTCATTAAGGGATAAGATTCGGAACGAGGGCATACGACATAAGATTAAGGTAACATATGTTGTCCAAAAATGTAGCAAGCTAAAGTGGCAGTACGCTGGCCATGTCTGTCGCAGAACCGACGAGAGGTGGAGCAGGAAGGTTCTTGAATGGAGACCACTCTTAGGTAAACGTAGTGTGGGACGCCCCCCGGCTAGATGGACAGACGACCTGAAGAAGGCAGCTGGTAGAGACTGGATGCAAAGAGCGGGAGATCGGGCGCTGTGGCGGTCCTTGGGAAGGCCTATGTCCAGCAGTGGACTATAACAGGCTGATACGATGAACGACCAGGTGACCGCGTTTAATAATCTGGGACGAATGTTCCATGATCCATAGAGCTCATGTAGAGGGTCTAGATAGGACTCTTAGAGATATAAGAAGCTGTGATAAAATCATCATCATAAAATTACTGTTATGTTTGCGGGGGACTTTCGAAAAACTGTACCAGTAATAGTAAGGGGAACAAGGGCAGACATTGTAAAGTCTTGCCTTAAAAATACCCCCATATGGAAGTTTGTAAACATCTTAAAATTAACTACAAATATGAGAGCACATTTGGGGGGAGGTAGAAATAATCCTCCAGGCCGATTATATACCACGGCGGCCAATCTCATCAGAAATCAGCCAACTACGCAGGAGATAATATTATAGTGCACAAGTGTGAGCACAATACACAAGTGCACTCTCAAACTGCACTGTTCCATCACTCTCAAAGTTCGGTGAGACGGCAATCCGACATGACCGGAGAGAGATCAGGCGCATGACCAACGGCTTAACGTGCGAACCGAGACACGGGGGTGTAACACCGCCAACTTCTCGACTCCGAGCTGTTTTTGAAAGATTCATGACAGAAAATCTCAGAAACAATTTTGGCTCGACCTGGAATTCGAACCCAGGACCTCTTGGATGTTAGGCAGAAACTTTGCCACTACACCAACGAGGCAGTGGTAGGGAGGTTGTATAACTTTTCCTTCAAAGTTACTTTTAATAGGAGACGGGAAAGTACCTCACTTTGAAAATAAAATTGCAATTGAACGAGATTAGGGATTAAGAGTGAGTAACATTGAGGACTTTGTATCGAAAGTTCACCCTGAAATAAGCGAAATAGAAAAAAAAAGATCATCAATGGATGTGTCAAAGTGCAATATTGGGAGTGAGAAACTGTAGCGTAGACGAAATTAAAAAATAATTATTTGAACACAAGTGGCCTTCCCCCATTATTCCCTCAAGTTAAAAATAGGTGCACCAATAATTTAACTTAGAAATCTTAAACCACCGGGACCCGACTTCAAATCTAATTTCTTCGCAATATGTTACGTGATGGTTGCAATAGTTTAGACTGGTTTAGCAGTTGGTCAAACAGTGCTTATACCTCGCACCTCAATGATTCCAAATTATTTACCTTTTAATTTTAAAAGAATTCTATTTCCTTTTATGCTATCTTTCACCGTTCTAATTAATAAATCACAGAGGCAAACATTTAAACACATAGGAATTAATTAACGTCAAGACTGCTTTTCACACATATGTCGCGTTGTTAAGATCAGACCTACAAACGCGTTGCGGATAAAACTGATATGTTCTTCTGACACAAGAAAATGAAACTAGAAAAATAATTAACGCAAAAGTACTTTAAGCTAATTGTTCTTTTAAAAACTTAAAAAATTAATTTGCAAAAAGAAAATGATGCCCAAAATAAATATTCCACGCGGACGAAGTCGCGGGCACAGCTAGTATTTTATATTGAGGTGCTTGTGGCGCAGTGGTTGCAGCGCTTTGGTAGTGGTACCAAAAGTTAAGCAACCTACGGCGCGGTCAAGTTTGGGATCCATTCTGACCATAAGGTCCCAAACTTGACCGCGTCACATTTTTATGTGACTTCTATTTACAAACATCTCCGTGCTTCTGAAGGCACGTTAAGCTGGTGGTCCCGGTTAATTTCGATAGATATTAGTCTTTAAGCCTGGTCGGAGGCCCTCGGACAGCTTAATAACATCTGACAGTAAGGTAAGGTAAGTGACCAATTACCTTACGCACACCCCTCCACCATTCCGCACTGGGCCCGCGTGGTGGAGTATGGCTCGCATCACCTCACCTCATAGTTGAGGTGAGGCCTGTGCCCAGCAGTGGGACGTATATAGGCTGATGATGATGATGATGATGTCATATATTGCATGCCCTTTACAATAGGCCTGTGCAAAATGAACTACTAACATACATTTTTGTATCGAGATCTAATGGTATTTTGAAATGGATCGTTCACAATAAAAATAAAAATAAAATAAAAACGAGGCCCGAAATCATTCTAAAGTTAGCTCTAGTATGGATTTTTACACTCTTGTGGGACGAATTTTGATGAATTTTCGAGGCTTAAAAAGTCTTTTAAGCCTCGAAAATTCATCAAAATTCGGTGATCTCCTTAAACTAATCTCGGTAAACTCCTTAATAGGGTTTGGCGCATCTGTCAAAGCAAGGACAAGGCAAGGTCCGATAGACATCACTTCGATTTGTCTATCTATATTATTCTGGATCTTATATGCCGCGGTTCATGTGCTGTACTAGGCTAACAGCGCCACCTAGCTCGCTGTCGTGCTTGCCACAGCCGTTAGGCATGTGCTTGTGATGGCGAACGGTAGAGTTCGCCACAAGGGTGACCTATAACATAGAGCTAGAAACATAGCTCTAAGCTTGTTGGTATCTCGGAAATCTTCTAAAACTTAGTTTAAATCACCCATGAGTGAAAAAATTCATACCTACTAGAGGTCACTTCAGAGCGATTTTGCGAAAAACTGACAGGACGGATTTTGATGAACTTTTACTTGGAGGTTTAAGTGACTCTTAAATTTTTAATAGGGTTATCATGCTTGTTGGTGTTATGAAAATTTTCTAAAACCAGTTCAACCTGCTTTAGATGCGAAAGCTTCTTTTCTTAATAGACTGCCTATGTAAAAGTTATTTTCTGAATATATAAATTGCATATTATTCTATTAAAACCCCTTTATTTATTTATTAAACCCCTTTATGCAGACATGCTGTCGAAAACAAGAGGGTCAGTACACACCCGTGGCATACTCGACTCACGACTGTATGAGGTTTTTCCGCGGTGATTGGTTGAGACACTGACAATCGCGAGTCGCAGCGACAGCATGTCGCTGGTGTGCGCTGTTCTGCCGAAGACTAACTAAAAGTACTAAAACCCCTTTAAGCCCAAAAGTGATTTCGGAGACAAACTCAAAAAACGTGAGAATCAATATCTATGTGAAACTGTGAGCATTCACAACTCAAAATCGACCATTTGATGGTTAACGGGGGTTATAGTTAAAGGTTGAAATTGTTTTACATTTTTTTTTAAAGGCGAGATATGATAGCTGTCATCCGCTGTGGACTAGGGATGGATGCGATTTAAAATTTATTTAAATTAATAGTAATAGTCCTCATGGCCGATTTCGACTACGGCGGCCAATTTCAACAGAGATCAGCCAATACACAGGTGCGCAGGCATACACAGGTGCACTCACTGTTCCATCACTCTCAAAGTTCGGTGAGACGGCAATCCGACATGACCGAAGAGAGATGAGGCGCAGGATCTTATTCAAATTAATTGATTTACAATCGTAGCAATGTAACAGACACTTAACATTCTTAAAAATATTAATAAGGCTTTTCAGATACTTTTAATTAACGAGCCTGGTATGGAAAAAAGTAATTAACTTAAACACGTATGTGCAATTATGTAATTTCGCGCCTGATGTTACTCTTAAGGTTAACACGTTAGCACATTATCTAATTTCACGTTTGATGTTAAATACGCACACAAATCGCAGTTTTCCTTAGTTTAGTGCGAAAATATCTCCCAAAATGCGCGTTTTTCTGGCTTTAGCGCTTGTTATACTGTGTGTAACTCTATCTGAGGTAAGTACCGATGTCTTTATTTATACTAAAACCATTTTGTAGGAAAAGTATAGGATTTATCCAGCGGCAATTTCAAATATACAAAAATATTTATCTGTTGCAAGTTAAACTTTTCAGGGTTATTTGTACAATATTAACTATCTCGCAGGAGTAGATTAAACCATCATAAAAATTGATAACCGACCTTCACTCATAATAAGTTTGATGCCTAATTTAAAAAAAAACAGAGAGGCCTAAGTTCACAGCCATACGTTTAGGTACTTTTATTATTTATTTTATTTTTATTTTAACCTGTTCATGTTTTAATTAATAAACTCTTATCCGCCGCTATGGATGTAGAAATAGTTTTGGGTTATGTCACTTATGAAATTATGAATTGGTAAAAACACTGGTGTTTTAAAACGTTAGTAATTTAAGTTACGTATATAAATGTATTTGTAAAATGTAGGGGAAACTCAGATCCTACGTTTAAGTAAGAACATTGTTACGAACTTAGAGGCAGATTGGTTTTCTTAATCTTCTTCCTTACTACACTTGTAAATAGTTCGAAAGTTAGAGAAAAACAATGTAACACTTATTAATTTACTAGCAGCCGCCCGCGACTTCGTCCACGTGGACTTTAGTTTTTTGCTACCCCTATTTTATCCCCTTGGGGGTAGAATTTAGCACAATCCTTTGTTAGCGGATGCAGAGGTACTTGTGGCCCAGAGGTGGCAACGCTTTAGTAGAGGTGCTTGAGGCGCAGTAATGGCATCACTTTGGTAGTGATACCAAAAGTTAAGCAACCTAAGGCACAGTCATGATTGGGATGGGTGACCATTCTGATCATACGTCGTTCGACGACGTCATATGTCATATGGTCATACGACATCTATTACAAGCATCTCCGCGCTTCGGAAGGCACGTTAAGCTATTGGTCCCGGTTAATATCCATACATATTAGTCGTTAAGCCTGGTCAGAGGCCCTCGGGCGGCTGAATGACATCTGACAATAAGATGGGTCACTTACCTTACACACAGCCCCCCACCGCCCCGCATTAAACCCGTATGGTGGAGTATGGCTCGTTCCACCTCATGGTTGAGGTGAGGCCTGTAGGCTAATGGAGAGCGGTTGCCTACGTCAAAACATCTACTTGCAAGCCAAATTTCAGACCGATCCGTCCAGTGGTTTGGACTGTGCTTTGTTTTTTTTTTATTAACAAAATATGGGTTCGCTCTTGACATCATTCTCGCTCTAGGAGGTACAGAAGATGTCGACGATGTAGCGAGCTCACCCCGAAGGTGCCTATTTACTTTCGATTTGAATGAGCTCAAGTTGTAAGAAAGAAGGAACACCGTCGGCGGAAGCGCATCCCATTCCTTGGCTGTGCGCATATATTTATCAAAGCACTATGTCAGTCAGTCACCTTTGAGTTTTATATATTTAGATGACTGAGAGTGTCATAAACCCAGGAATAGCCAAATATAATCAGAAAGCTTCAAAATGCTAAGCTATCGGGAGTTACACGTGTTATTGTGAGTCAACCGTAAAAGATGTTATATGCTGTCGTGAGATATTTATTATCTAATCTTAAAGAAAACATTTCCGTCATACATTATTTTTATATGTAGCTTTAACCATTAAAGTTGCACACGCTACGGAAGCTTAAAAAAATGTAGTAATTTCTCCCGTTTTCCCAACATTTCCCTTCACTGCTCTGCTTCTATTGATTAGCGCGTGATGAAAAGTATACTATAACCAGCTCAGGTGTGTGAAAAACAATTGTACCAAGTTTCGATAAAATCTGTCGAGTAGTTTTTGCTTCTATAACGGTTATACAGACAGACAGACTGACAAATTTTTTACTGATTGCATTTTTGGCATCAGTATCAATCCCTAATCACCTCCTGATAGTAATTTTGTAAATATATTTCATGTACAGGATTGACCTCTCTACAGATTTATTATAAGTACCTAAAGAATATGAATTAAGGATCTAATATACAGTAATTAAGCAGATGAGCCTGGTTGTACCCAGGCTTAGATCAAACTAAACAGAGGAAGATACGATAAAAGCACACGCACGCACGTGTAAACAAATCGCTATACTGACGACGCGACGACTAGGAGCGGAGCAAGCCCATTAGACTAGGTTAAGTAGGACCACGCGCGACTAGGTTCTTCCGTATCTGCCTCTTTTTAGTTCGGTCTAAGTACCCAGGCCCCAGTTGTAAATACCTGAGCCAATTGCAAATATGTATGTTCAAAAATATACTCGTAAGTTTAGTACCTGATTTTTGTAAAAATATTTTTACTTAGTAAGTATGCTATATTAGTACGTGTTGACTGTTAAAACAACTAACTTACCAAAAAGGGATTGTTACAGCAATTTTTTTTGTAGGGTCGCAACTAAATACTACTCAACCTTACCTGTTGTCTTTTCTGCCAAACTCATCACAAATGCAAAAAATATTGTACAGAATACTCATCGAAGAGAAAAAAAATGGCCCAGTACGAAACGCATTTATTTATTTTATTTATTTATAGCACACAAAACAGATTACAATCAAACAAGAATTTGAGCTGGTACAAACATTGTAAGGAGCTAGAACGAAATCCAAAAATATGTATAATGCCTAAGAGAAACGGTTGAAAATGTTTTGAACCTGTCTATGTATGGCAAGTTACGCGCGCACTCCGCGCGTACTACGCGCGAGTCGAGATAGGTACTAACTAGGGACCTTTTTTGTGATGCGTCCAGTAAACGCGCGAACGTGGCTGCGAGTGCACGTATCCAGGACATTAATGGAGCGGCAAAATTTTGATACCGATTTTTATTGACGAAGTACAGAAAAGACCGGCAATTTGGGACATGGACTATTTCTTTAATCAATAAAAGTAAATTATGCGTGTGTAGTAGAGTTGTAATTAGGTGTGCGAGAGCCATCAGTGTATGTGTTACTGATAAAGAAATGATACCTCAGTATTGTATGCGAGGTTTCAGGGGGGTACGGGAGTCACTGATAGTCGCAGGTGTAGCCTGGCGATAAATGACACGTTTTTTTTACTATTAAAGGAACGCAAAGTGCACCGTCATCACTATTATAGCTCAGAAGAGGTGCCGGGATATCGCCCCTACCGCGAACGCCCAAACGTGAATAGCCACGGTAACGTGATAGTTTGTTCAACTTGTGTAAGTTTATTTTTATTTTATCTTGCAAGTTTAAAGTTTATTTAGCTTTTTTATTATTTGCTGTGAAAATTGCAAGCAACATTGCATTGATGACGTTTTTCGTTGATTGTCTATTCACAGCTTAAGACTCGGCCCAAGCGCATGACATGTTAAAATGGTATTTATTTGGCACTACCGATATTAATGTTTAAAAAGTCCCAAAACTAAAACTCGACTACTCAAAAGGATGAGACAAGATTCATAATTAATGATGTTCAGATGATATCTGTGGTCGTATGCCACTTCTAATGAAACAAACTTAAACACTAATGTCACTAACGTCAAGAAGGAAAGTCTAATAGAAACCGTATATGAGGCCGTACTCCCTAATTTCATTCGTATTTTCGGATTTAGCTAGCTTGTTCGCTCACACGGTCGAGCTGGTAAGAGTGACAGGGACGGCTACACCCGATACTACGGACAACTGCTTAGAGAGTAGGGGGCTGTCCTTTTCACACTTTTAGACTACAATAAAAAAGTTTTTGAAGTGAAAACTTCTTTAGCGGCGTTGAGCACTTTTGTGGCATGGGTAGAAACTGTGAAACTCGCGTCAGGTCACGTGATGCTGATCGAAAAACCGTAAGACGGTTGTTAAGTTTTCACTTCTGCCGGCACTCCCGGAGTGCAACCCGTGTTAGTTTTTTTTTTATTGTAAGAAACCATACAGCTTTACAGATTTGTACATGACACTTAAACAATTATTATTAGTTTAACCAATACGGTAGTTGACACCACCAATCGTTGACGTACTTTTTATCAACTGTCAAAACGCTTTTCTTCATAGAGCTTGTATGGGAATAACACACTTTGACGTCACCGCGTGCAATGCCGACTGAGTGACTAATTATCATTTGAATTCCAATTAAAAATCAAATAATACGAACTGCAGAAAAATATTAGTGTAAAGTCATCTGAAATTATGAATTATTTTAGAGAAAATCAGTTTTTTAATATTTCTTTCATAGTGGAAACAAGCCTATTATAAGGTTTCCTTAATCATACTGCAAGTTACTACTTATAGCAAGTTATCAATAAAATATTAAAGGTAAAGACTGAAACCTTAAACGAATCGATAGAATACATCACAGTTCACACACCTATCGGATCAATTTATAAGCTAACACAAGCTTAAACTTTCGACAAAATCTATACTTTTGAATTTTAGTAAATATTGGGTTAACACATAAACACAATGTGTTTATTACCGTTAACGGTATTGAATGTTTTTCAAAACGCTTCTCTTTGCTACTTATGATGCTTTAAACTACTCCTGTGATGTCTATGGGAATTTAGTACTTACCAATAACCCTGTGTCATTCTATAGTTTCGGATAAAGTAAATGATTTTTATTTATGACGATATTTGTTGAATTATATGCCATGTCCAAAATACGTGATTGAAAGATCATATCAATAGGGGACGGAACTTTGATCTACATCGTTTCTTATTCATTAAAGGGACGCAAAAAATACCGTTACACCTCGGAGTCCGAGGAGTCTTACGAGAGGCCCGCTCCTCCCCCTCCCACTTTGAACAGCAAAAACATAATAATTTGTATAACATGTGTAAGTATTTATTTTTATTAAAAATACAGCCAATGAGCCATCGTGACTCAACAATGGCACAAAATCACAAAAAAATGTATATTGTAGTCATACGCGCGCCACGTCAAAAATATTTTTTACGCGACATAACTTTGGTTGACGTGTTCTTCAGCCAAGTGTTTACAAATAGGTTTGTTGCCACTCAAACGTAGTAAAATGGATAAAATGGTATTTATTTGGCACTAACAATACATATTATTGTACTAGCGACCTGCCCGCGACTTCGTCCGCGCAAACGTAGTATTTTACCTCAATAGTGTGTCATCAAGAAATCCTGGAATACGTCATTCAAAATGTCTGATTAAGAACCCTAAATACTAATTTTTATTCGTTTAACTTCTAAATTGAAGAACTTTCATACAAACTTCGCTATTTTTTCAGCCCTTTGGGGCAGAATTTCTAAAAATTCTTTCTTTGTACTCCTCTGGGCTACCAAAGGTAGTATGATGATACAAAATTTCAAGTTTCTAGGCCTGTTGATTTAGGCTGTCCGTGCATAGGTATGTCAGTCAGTTAATCAATCAGTCAGTCAGTTTTCCATTTTATATATTTAGATTTAGATTTCTAGCTTGCATAGTACCAATCTATATTTTGACAAAAAATATGTTACCCAAAAATCGATAGATAACATCAATATGCATCCAACATTTACTAAGCTTTGAGATAAAACCTTAGTAAATGTAGTAATAGTACGAAGTTGGTTTTGGTATAAAATTATTAGAAATTTTCAGTTAATCATTTATATGTTTATTTGCATAGTATACATTTTTATAATCGATTACGATAGAAAAAATATATAACCCTTCCTTAGCAGTCGGGTAAAAAAATTGGAATAATCCACACAATTAGTATTAAATTAAATTAAATGATACCAACCTACCGCCGAAATGAAAATAAAAAAATAACCCGAATTAAAAAAAATAGGGCCAATAAAAGCAAATAACATACATAAGCACTTCATTAGACTTTTTATACATTTAGCATTAATTTTTATATCATTCTGACAAGCGTTCAACACTGTTGTGTTTTTTTAAAACATAACTTAGATCAAACCATAAAGAAGCAGATACGCGCAAATCAGTCGCGCGTGGTTCTACTAAATTGAGTCAAATAGACCTGCTCTGCTTCTAGTCGTCGTCAATGCTACGAGTTAACTAGTGCTTGTTCACATAGACTCGCGGGCGCGGTCACGAAATATGAAACAAATGAAGTGATATCAAAGTGTTCACATACGAAACGCACGTGCGGTCTACGTAGCGCCCGCGCGTTCCTATGTGGGCAAGCACTTTTTATTTAACGATTGTATGGACGTGCCGTATCTTCCTCTGTTTGGTTTGATCTATGGTGATAAGCAGGACAAGCTATCGAGCTAAGCAATGTATCTTTGGCAAAGCATTTTTGAGATAGTGGGTATAAAAAGTTATAAATAATAAGTTTATTATTGGTTGTTTTTTATGCAGTTTATAGGTAGTTAAATATTTATATTTCCATGCCATGCCATATGGGTTTTTTTTAAATTACAGAATATAATACAAAATATAGCCAAAAGCAGAATATTAAACCAAATATAGCCTTAACCTAGTTTAAAGCCAAAGCCTTGACAAGCCAAAAAGCATCGGTGTACATATTATATGTTACGATAAATGTTAATAATTTCAAATTATTAATAATTTTTGATTAATATTAATAATAAACCCACAATTTGATGAATATTAATAATCTATTGATATTTATAACTTTTGTTAGATATTATTATTAATTCACTCATCGGTTAATGAATAGTAATAATCAATTGAAAAAAACCTTGGATATTAGAAATTGGCTGAAATCATTATATTAAAATTTAGTCGTAAGATATACACTGGCAACACAAAATGCGTAAAACATTGCACAAAACACTGTACTCACACCAAAATACATTTTTTTTTAATTCACTTCTAAGGATGCGCCGGATTAGTTTTACCAAAATACTGTAACTTATTTGAGTTACAGTTCTTTGGCAATATAAAACACTAAATAAAAATTAATACAGTATTTTGAATGTTGCTTTATCTGGTAAAATATAATTTTAAAATTTAAAATAACAAAAAGTATGAAACCAAACAAAAGATATCAATTGAGCATTGTTAATCAAAAACACTGTCAGTTGATTTACAGTCAGTCTTTTGAGTTTGCGCGGCAGAGGCTACACTCCATCAAAGATAATGGACGGCATTATCTTTGACTCTATATACTCTTTCGGCCTCCAATGACGCATATGTGCGTTGCAAATACAAATAACAATAACAATTAACTACAAGCAAATTTACAATTAATCATGGTTTTGCTAATAATTGAGGTCTATAGAGATAATATCATACTTTTAAAAATGATATAAAGTAAACAATTACTTAGTTTAAGTTGAATTGTGAACAATTCTCATGTAGGTATCAAACTTATGGATGGGTGATGGTCGTTAATACTTTCGGTTCTGGAACACAAAAACTCTGTTCTAAAACTTTCTACAACCAACTCAAAACATGATCTCTGCGTCATATTAGATTGCCGTCTCACCGACCTTTGAGAGTGAAGGAACAGTGAGTGCACCTGTGTATTGCGCTTACACTTGTGCACTGTACTAACTATGTCCCGCTCTCCCGCGCGCAATTGGCTGATCTCTGTTAAAAATGGCTGCCGTGGTCAAAATCGGCTAGGAGACCATGATATTTAATAATGTGAAACTAATTTTAATCTTCATATTATTTAAAAACTACTCCTGTGAGGTGTTAGTACCAAATGGCCCATATTTGGTTGCATAATTTAAAAAGGCATATGTTCAGTTAGCATACCGTTTTTTGGCATATTGTTTGTTTCGCATAACGCTTATAAAACAAATTAAAAGGCATACTGTGTTTTCGCATAACTTCTGTGGCACGCACCTAACGGTCGATCACCATCGCGCTTGTTTGTGGTCACCATACTAACCTAACATAACCTAGTGTCTGACTCGAAAGGTGTTTATCAAAGTCCAGTATGTATATAGCGCTGCCGGCCGCTGCCGCGGCACGCACCCCACGGTCGATGGCCTTCTGGCTCGTTTATGGTCACCATACGAGTACTAACCTTACCTAACCTATTTTCTGTCATGAAACGTGTTAGTCAGTACTAGACTTGACTAAATACCAAAGTACTTAATCTGATTTTAGGGTTCCGTACCCCAAAAGAAAAAAACGGAACCCTTATAAGATCACTTTGTTGTCTGTCCGTCCGTCCGTCCGTCCGTCCATCCGTCTGTCAAGACCGTTTTTCTCAGGAACGCGTGGAGGTATCAAACTGAAATTTCTATATGATACTTAGGTCTACTGTCCCTGGAAGCTGTAGAAAAATCAACCTTCTAAGCCAACGCAATCAAAAGATACAGCCATTTAGGCCGCAAATTTCCGCAATTTTTCGAAACTCGCACGGGAATCAAAACCTACAGGGTACTTCCCGTAATCTTAGAATCTTGAAATTTAGTACGAAGTCACGTCTTATAGGACAGATATAGGAAAAATTACGAAAACCGTAAATTTTCAGTTTCATCATATAAAAAAAAAATTAAAAATTTTTTTGACAATTTTGAAAATTTCAAAGTTACTACTCCTTATCTTTACAACGCGTTGAGATATTAAATTATATAATACCCGTGATGGGTGAACTTTTACTTATATACCTACAGGTTTGTACGGAACCCTCGGTGCGCGAGTCTAACTCGCACTTGACCGGTTTTTATTTTTATATTCAATTGTGAATTTAAAGTTTGTAGCTTCTTCCATAATGCGTTTAACATTGTCGCAAATAATTTAAATAAAAGTTACAGTTGAATTTTTGGTTAATTTGATTTGGCATGTAACCTTACAATCATATTTACTGTTTGTACCTAAAGTAACATGTTTTTTATATTAAAAAATTGTAGACTAAAAAATTAAAATAAGTTTTATCATTTAGCTACTTTGCCAACGTAATCTGAATCAAACTTTTGATTCAATTATGACTTTCAAGTTCATGGCTACTTCCATTATACGTTTCAGATTGACGAATAAATTACATTTAGGTGTTTAGCAATTATTATGATTTTCACGTGTATGCTGATTTATTTTATGCTTATGAATGTTATGCTAAGTTGTAGTCATGCCAGGAAAACAGTATGTGTTTTAAACGAAATGCTTATTTTTAGTTTATTGGGACAACAAAAATTACTTGCGGAAGGGTTGCCATTATGATGAAGAATTTTAGTTCCATCTTATTTAATTTCTTCTCTTTTTGGTCGGGCTGTACTTTCTGCCAAAAAAAAAATTGGTTGCCTGTAAAGTCGGTATACGCGCGAAAGTTTTACGTGACAACGACTCTGAGTGGTAAAATAATTTTAATGTGAATATTCATTCGTATAACATGAACCGGTGTGTATGCCTATCTCTCTCTCTCTCTCTCTCTCGCTCTGTCTCTCTCGCGCGAAACGTGTGCGGAGCAGCGTAACGCAGTTTCTTGAGGTGTCACCCGGCAAACCAATTTATAAGACGTTGTCACGTCAATATGCAACCGAAAGGGCTTCCCTTACCAAATACACCTGCGCATTGAAATACTTTTGTATATTGTTTAATAAGGTATTTTTATTGAAGTTATTCGTTTATGTAAATCCCCACATCCAAAACACCAAATCGGTAATATGGGGTCTAAAACTTTGCTTGAATCCTAAATTTTTTGGAAGAAGTCGAAAAAGACAGTTAGTCCGAGGCTTTGAACCAGAACGAACATTCGAACTTTTTAAAGTATATTCAAGTGACATTAACTTAATAATACTTACTTATGTTTGCCCTTTGTCTGCGGAACAACTTAAACCTAGGAAGTATAAACACTTAGATTAAACCAAAAAGAGGGAGATACGGAACACGCACGACTAGTTTCGCGCGTGTTCTTACTCAACCAAGTCCTATGGACCTGCCCTGGGGGGCAGAGTAGAGACTCTCTAAGCCTTTCTCCATAGTTTTGAATGTAGCCATCTCTGTCACTCTTACAAGCTTCACGGAGCGAGTGACAGCATTGGCTAGATCCGAAAATACGAGCAAAACATTAGGGAGAACGGCCTCTGCTCCGTTAGTCCGATGGCTAGCCGTCATCAGTACCTAGGTCACGGTAATATTATCTATACAGTATTCTATAATCATATAAACGGACGACGCGCGAGCTATACCTACGCGCTCGGATCTCGGTATGCGCGCGGCATGCTACAGTCGCGGGTGTGCCGCAATGACGAACGGACGGTGTGCTGGTTTTGATCAGTAACCGCGCGAATTTTTACTCGAAATAAGTGCAAGTAGTTTTATACACTCAAATATAATAATAATAAAGCATTTCGTATTTACATCTCAGTCAAGGCGCAAATATTTTTCGGTCGAAAAATTATAAGACCGATTTGTTATAAATTCACATACATAATCATTGTTTTTAATTAAATCTACCAATCAAATAAACAACTTGCATTGTTATTGAACACTTCCTATTCAATTTACAATCTCAAAACTAGATAGAAACTCAAAGTAGGCAGATGCAATTAAAACGCTGTAGGTGGGCGACAGCGACTAGAAGCACCGCACCGCGCCGCTGCTGTAGACCGCGGTAGGCACTTATTTCAAGGACACGGCCGAGTTACAATACTGTATAGATAAATTATTACCGTGCTAGGTACTGCAAGTTGTGTACACATGCGTGCATTTGTAGATATAGCTGTGAACGCAGGCGTACCAGGAAGGTACGGTACGTCCTTACAACCGTCAACTGTTGGTTTTTATTGACGTGACAACGTCTTAAATTAGGTTGTGGCTCGGAGTCACTAATGAAAAAGTGTAACGCCCGGTCACGCCTGTTACGATGAGTCACCGAACGAGAGAGAGGCCCGCCGGACCGGCGAATGCCTTGCGTCTCTCTCCCACTCAAACATGATCGGTGTCACGTAAAATCTTTTTATCAACACAAAAACATCACTTTTTTGACCTAATGTACCTAGTTCACAGATAATATTACCGTGGTTAAAGTGAGTGCCCAGCAGTTGCGCGTATAAAGTCTGCAATTTTACTTCATTTATACTTAAAAAAAAGGTTATTGTAAAAAATTGGTGTCTTTTTGGCGCGGCGTACAACCAAAACTTTCTCAGTTTGTAGAAAGCACTTTAACGAGCAATTCATATTATGGAATGATAGGTATTTTGTAAACTTAGTCGGGACGAAATTATATTCGATTAAAGATAAAGAAAAATATGGTTCTAAACTAACATATTTCGTTGCTTTATGTCAGGAAAATAATTTCAGCAGTTAGTTCAGATCCATTTTTTTCTTTATTTTTATTCCAATATAACTTCGTCCCGACTGAGTTTAAAAATCTCATTCCATAATATAAATTGCTCGACCAAGCCTATCTTAATTTGTGTTTTCTACAAACTAAGATAATGGTCGTCCGCCGCCCCGGAAAAAAAGGCACCAATCGTCCATACAAATCAGTCATTATCATTTAAAACTAAAAGAGTTCTATACCGTACTTACTTTTGAAGGGACGGAAAAAATCCCAATCACATACATACATCTCAGAGGAAGTGCCCGACTATTATTGGCCCAGAGTCAACAGCAAAAACATAATAATTTGTATAACTTGTGTAAGTATTTTTTAATTATTTTTTTAAAACATTAGTATTACTTACTATAGAGAGTGAGTCATTGACTCACTTTTTTTAAATTACCGAACTTATCAGTACCTATACGAGTACTGTACGCCATTAGTCATAGTAGTATTATTCTGCAATTTATTTTAATCAAAGTATCACGTCTTTTACTGAATCGGGAGCCTTTGACAATCAAGCGTAATACAAAATAGTAACATAACAGTAAGTACCTAGGAGGTTATACTCAAACGATTGGTTCTAAACAGCTATTAAGATTCTTCATATGTAGGATTTTTTATATTGTTAGTGCCAAATAAATCCACGATTATGCCAATATGCTGAAGGGATTTTGTATATCTATTTTTGTTTTACAGTCTTACGGTCGGTCTCAATAACTTGCTAACCTTTAACAATCTGTTAAATCAGCTACCGTCATTAGTTTTATCCGCAATTTTGCGTTTCAATAAACTAAAATAGATCAATTTTTAAGTTTTTATCCATCTTTGATCCAAGTTTGACTCATCCATCTGTCAAAATAATTGTCTCCCTCGATTTGGGCCGAATAATAAATCCATTTGTGAGAGTTAATCTTCTAATTTACAAAAACTTAATGGCTTAATGGCCAGTCTGGACCAAAATTTTAAAATTAATAAAAAATAATCTGTCCAGGCTTTTTTTAGCAAACCCATTTTTGACATATTATCTTAAATACTATTTTTTTTATAAAATATGTTTCATTCTATTATCAGCTCGGTGAAGGTCGATTTAAGTTCGTATCTTCTACTGCTAGCGTTAGCAGAATTGTGGCTGACGTATCCCGATCAATTGGAAGGCTTAGCCCTTTATTATTCAACTAATGTGGTAATGATCTTAACATGAAAGCCTTAAAACTGCAGAACAACAATAAAATTCATTATATTATTCATGAAATCGTTTTTATTATGATGTAAAACGAAACGTTTCTGGGGGATACCAAGGATAACTAACTTATTCGTCTATGACTAAAACTAACGTAGCTTAACTTTTGTTATTGACTGCTTTGGAAAAGCTCCAAAAGTTATTTTTTTATTTTCTTTATTCAGGAAAACAAACAGCTGTGTACATAAAGCTAATAAAAGAAACAAGTCGTTCTTTAGCCATACAGTTTTCACAATTAGATACAATTATGACGTTGACGAGACGTAGATCGTAAGCGCAAGTTAAACTTTTGGTGGGTTATTGAGCTCGACCGTTAGTGCCAAATAAATCCATAAACCGATTTTTTAGGTAGAATAAAGTAAATTTTATAGTCAAAACTCATAACCAGTGAAAACCACATTTTACTGCAAAGTGCAAATAACAGTTACCTACGGGGTTTTATACTATAATTGGTAGGCTATAAGCCACATTCCACTGAACATTTCAGTTCAACGCTTTTGACTAGGTACTGTAGGTACCTAATTCAGTAAAACCACTGTCTAGTTATCAGACAAAAATATTTTTTACTGGTAATGAGTTCTGACTGTTGCTTAAACCTGTGCCTGCGCAATACTTTAGCCCAGCACGGTAAATTTGACCTATTCAGGAAAAAGCTTGATCCTCAAACAATTTTATTTTGATAGCAATTGGCGTATGAGTATATTCACCATTCGGTAAATGTTATAAACGGTGGGTTAAACAGTGAACTTTAAACTCAGTAAACAGTAAAATAAACCTATTACTGGTAAATGTCAAAGTTACCCCCCTGGGCTAAAGAAATACGCAAGCACTGTTTATTGAATAAAAAATAAGTATATTTTGTTCAATAAATTAATATAAATTTTATCATACAAGGTTTTGACGTTGACAGGTTGTTTTAATAAATTCATGATTTTCGAGCGATTCTTTGCATTAAAAACATCGTAACTTACGTAGGTATTTAACCTTTAAAGATTTAGCTTTATATACTAAATGATTCTCATTATTTTTCAGTTACTGTAAGTAAATAAATAGGTAAATTTTTATTTACTTGGAATATCAAACTTGAAGATTTTTGAAACTACTGGCGTTTGTTGGAACTATTAACTAAGTTACTTTACTTTTTAATTAATAATGCAAATAACTTTATAACTTGAAATTATAATACATTTAAAGAAAATTGAACTAGAACAGGCGGGACCTCCTGTTCCGCATGCTGAAGTCCATTTTACATTAATTATGTTTTAATTTCATATTTACTGACTCTCTAAAACATATTTTTCCCATTTGGGATTGTGTCTTTCTTTACTCAGATATCACAATAAGTAATATCCCACAAGAACATGAACATGTAGCCAAATCAATGTGGTGTTTTTCCATGTAACTGGGTGCCAAGTTTTGCCAACAGGGGTGATATGACACCACTGGTCGTTGACATAGATTCTCTATTTTAATCATAACATTAGAATAACACTACTAGATATTTCACTCTTACAATAACTCTAAGGGCTGATTTTTAAATAGTTGGATTTAAAAATGTCATATATATGAACCGACCCAATTTTAGATGACATTAGTTTTTACTTTAAGAGCAAAAAAACAAAATTTTGACAGCTAAAGTCAACTTACCCAATTTTTGGCCGAAAACTTGGTTTTAGAGGATAAATCGAAAAGCCTCGAAGTACAATCTTCGTAATTAAATACATTTTATGTAATCAATTGCGTCAAAACATAGTCAATGTACAGATCGATGCACTGAACTGAATTATCTTTTCCGCTCATCGAGAATATTTGAAATTAAAGTTTTCGGTAAAAAACTACTTACCTATCTGTCAAAATTGTGTGATATGACCCTTAAAGTTACGCAGCGACAATACTTTAAATCAGCCATCATTAAATTTTAACAGACTGTTAGCGCTGTCTGACTATTGAAAAATCGCCTCTTAGCAAATGAAAGTCGCTTGCTTCTGTTAACTTTTGTAATATTTGTATTTGTTTTTTTTAAAGGAAAAGTCCTAAAGACAGGGTAAGTCTCCTCTTACAATAAAACTTTCAATTGAAAGCGTAAAGCCAGCATTTATATCCTATTTAAACTTGTTTTAAATATATACAATAGTAAAAACAGTAGAATCCAAATCCCGAATATCCGATTATCCGGACTCGCGTCACGGCTCTAGCTGCTGCTTGAAATTGTATACCGCGCGACTAGACAGACGTAACAACTAATTACAATGTCATTTATCATCATTTGAACCTCATATTTAATTGTTTTTTATATCGTTTTCTCAAAACGACGTAGGCACATATTATGTCAAACTCATTACATACCCGATATAACATTTAAACAAATATTGTTTGATTTGACTACAAAATCAATTAGCCGGATTTTCGATTATCCGAATTACCACCGGTTTTAATTGATTCGGATAATCGGGATTCTACTGTACCTACATAGGTCCCCAAAATACTTAATTGAAATAAAAAATAAGTTCATTAAAACTAAAAAGTATGAATCAAGAATGATATTGGTATTGGTCGTATACCACTTATCCTTGTAACATAGTGCAAAAGTTTTTTTTTAACAGAAGTGGCATACGACCACGGCTATAATCTAAACATTCAATATAAATCTTGTTTCATACTTTTTATGAGCAGACGGGTTTAATTTTGAATTTATTTTTCACAAATGTTTTCTATTACTGTCACTGAATTCCATACATTTAAAAAAAAAGAAAATATTATTTATAACCCTATAATAATTCTCCACAGCCACCCACCAAGAAAATCATATGTTTAATGAACGAGAAAAATATGCAGTGCTTAGGCTCAAGAATTACTTATGAAGACGGGAAAAAACCACGGGTGAGTACAATAGTCTTAATCACCAGGCATTAAGAGGCAATCTAAATGATTAAGCTAAATAGGTTTCCATAATTTGAAAAAACTAAGCTAGGAAAACAGCTCGTGAACTTCAATGGCTAAACGAATTTTGATCAGCCATAGCTGAGAACCACCATGATTAAACTATCTTTCGAATAAAAAAAACCGCTTTAAAATCAGTCCATCCGTTCGGACTCTACGATGCCACACACAGATACACACAAAAACACACCAACACAAACAAACATATAAACACACTAGCTGTCCCGGCAAACGTTGTTTTGCCGTATAAATGTAAAGTGTGGACTACCCCTAACATTTAGGGGGATGCAAAATAGATGTTGGCCGATTCTCATAGATACCGGATAAGCACAAAAAATTTCATCAAAATCGGTCAAGCCGTTTCGGAGGAGTATGGCAACGAAAACTGTGACACGAGAATTTTATATATTAGAAGACAAGAAGCACAGAGTCAAAATATATGATTTTAAGCTTTCGCGTTGCATTTTAACCCTAATATTGGTTAACGGGTCTAAGCGCGAACTATTTTAATGAGTATTTTGGTACTCACTGCTCGACGCTTCGGCTGGATTGCACACAGCCGTGGTCACGAGCTGACTGGTGGCGCGCGGCGTCGTCTGCTCGGGGCGGCCGCAGTTTCCAGATCCACCCTCACAATCTGTGACTGTGTGCAATCCAGCCGAAACGTCGAGCAGTGAGTACCAAAATGCTCATTAAAATAGTTCGCGTTTAGACCCGATGACCATTACACAGGGTCAAACTCAGAACACCCCTCTATTTTTTCGGGGGTTAAAAAGAAGATAGTGCATATATGTCTATCTCTTCAAATTAATCTTATTGTTTTTGTCTTTTACTTACAGGAAGAAAATGGCGAATAAGGGATCTACAGAAAAAAGCATGCATGGTTCCGAGTGATGACTTATTGATGACCTTGCGTATTTGGTAATTCCAAAAATGAATGAAAATGAAAACAACAATGAATAAACCATCTCATCACCCTGAATCGTTCGCAACGAGTTGTTAAACACAAAAATAAAGTTATCAAGCCAGTACAAAAGGTTTTATTGAATATTTATTTAAAACTTTATTGCACAAGAAATTTACAAAGGGTGGACTTAATGCTAAAAGCATTTTCTGCCAGTCAACCCCAAGGTCATGCAGAAACAAGCTAATAGAGTACTCAAATTCCAGTAAAAAAAACCCCCGAATGAGCTAGGAAAACAGCTAGTGACATCCTTTGGCTGAACGGATTTGACCAGCAATAGCATACACTGCGTCAGAACTCGATGAAGAATGTTTACAAACATACTTACCTTATGCCGTTGCCTAGCAACCCGACTTAATCAGTAGCAGATTAGCGAACACTATATGGATTCGTGGTCCGAAATAATATATGTTTAATCTTATCTTCTCTTATATATAAAAATGAATTGCTGTTCGTTAGTCTCGCTAAAACTCGACAACAGCTGAACCGATTTCAATAATTTTGGTCTTGAGATATTCGTGGAAGTCCAGGGAAGGTTTAAAGATCAGGAGTTTTAAAAAAAGCAACGGGCAGGACAACGTCTGCCGGGTCCGCTAGTTATATATATATATATATATATATATAAAAGAAAGTGGTGTTAGTTACACTATTTATAACTCAAGAACGGGTGAACCGATTTGGCTAAAAATTGGTGGTAGATTAGAACCAGGAAACGGACATAGGATTCTTTTTATCCCGTTCGACTGCGATTTTGAAAACAAAGGGATTCCACGCGGACGATGTCGCGGGGGACCACTAGTTTTAAATAAATCAAACCAAAAAGAGGCAGGTACGGTATGCGCTAGTCGCGTGTGGTCCTACTAAACCGAGTCCAACTACTAACCGAAGGGTATCGATCTGAAAAATATACAGGGTTTCCTTTACAACAGCTTAAAAAATCAATAAAAAAAATTAACTTCCTTTTTAGGGTTCCGTAGACCGACAAGGAACCCTTATAAGATCGTTCAGTCCGTCCTAGTCTGTCACAACAGAATAACTTCTACGTTTATGGAGTGATTTGCATTTAATTGGTTCGAGGATACTTCACATATAGATCTCATTTTTAAAAATACAAAAAATTAAAATTACCCCATTTTAAGGGTACCTCCCTTCACACTCACAGGGGGTGAATTATTTTTTTGAGTGCACCCCCTTGTGTGGGGTTTCGTTGAAAAGGACTATGAAAATAAGATAGGGTTTCCATACAACACTTTTTTATCAGCTTTACCATTTGCGAGTTACAGCCCGCCAAAGTCGTTTACACGGTGGTGTACCCGCCTCTAATTTCTAAAGTCTTGGACCTATAAACTTCAAATCTCTCACGTAAAGAAACAGGCACGGAAACTCTTATTTAAAATTGTTTCGGGTATTCTGTGATGAATACTTTCGAAATTATAAGTAATATAAAATTATATACTTTACAATGATGACATTGATGGCTAGGGAGATGATGATGATCCAAGAAATGCAAAACAGCGTGGTGCCAAAACTGACTGCGGAACCCTACTAAATGCGTGGTCCGACACGCACTTGGCCGGTTTTATTATAATGTTATTATAATATATTATTATAATATAATATTACAATATAATTATTATAATATTTTCTCCTACCTATTAAAAACGTTATTTATTAAGAATCAAATATACAAACAAAGAGTTAAAGAGTAATAGTGCCTTTCGACTGCACCCTTGATACATCATGGCCGATTTCAATATTGTATCTGTGTAGATAACTGTCAGTTTCATACTAAAAAATGGTTGCCTGTAAAGTCGGTTTTACGGGCGAAGATTTTACGTGACACCGAACATGTTTGAGTGGGAGAGAGACGCAATGCCTTCGCCGGTCCGGCGGGCCTCTCTCTCGTTCGGTGACTCATCGTAACAGACGTGAGCGGGCGTTACACTTTTTCATGAGTCACTCCGAGCCACAACCTAATTTAAGACGTTGTCACGTCAAAACTATCTGGCTGTTACAGCCGTTTGTATGAATCTGACAGTTCTTTCAGTCAAACGTAGATAGGATATTGAGATCGACCGTAAGAAAGAAAAGTTTGCGACTGACTGTCATATTAATTAAGCCCCGTATTTATGGTAAACATTTGTGTAGGAACAGTTGATCAACATCGTTGGTGAGCGGCGAGAATGTTGCTAGCAACAATGTTAAAATCGACTCTGCAACACGCAGTTTTGCCAGCAACATGTTGATTCAACTTTGTTCTTAAAAAATGTTGACCATGGCTTTACACACACCTCAAAAAGAGTTTGAGGTAGTAGGTGATTATTGAAATTAAAACTGGTGACACACTTTCTGACATATTCTGAATTTCTAGTAATAAATAGGGACAACATCAGATACGTTGCTCTGATTACTTAGTAAGTAGCTTCAGCTCTTGGGCCATGGAAATCCGAAACACTACGGTGTCACAAACGCCCAGACCCGTGACAACATTGAAAATTGTTCTCCAACATTGTCTCCGTCTGGCGATTGAGACCACCGGACAACACGGAGGTCAAATTGTATTATTTATTTTGTCAATAAATAAACAAATATATAAATAAATATACAACAACATCACACACATTGATCTGACTCCGTGGTAAGTAGCTTAAGCACTTGGGTTCAAAATATCCGAATCAACAGTGGTATTACAAATAAATACAGACAACACCCAGACTAGTACAAAAAGGTCATGCACACAAATGATTATACAGTGCGGGGACCGAACCCGCGACCTCTTGGTTAATAGTCAACTTCTTGATCATAACACCAAAGTGGTCAGTAAAGAAATATGTCTGAGTTTGTATTTCAGCAATTTTAGGAACACTTCTAAAGTCATCG
The DNA here is from genome assembly GCA_963921415.1 of Pyrausta despicata. Taxonomy (NCBI): domain Eukaryota; kingdom Metazoa; phylum Arthropoda; class Insecta; order Lepidoptera; family Crambidae; genus Pyrausta; species Pyrausta despicata. Next base: position 8,155,727 of record OY992870.1, on the reverse strand, counting down.
CATTTCTATGGATGAAGTCCCGGGCGACAGCTACAAGGTACATAGTACATACCGCTGGAGACCACTCTGACATAGTCAGCTATTTCCTTCCCAACCCCAGTCCCGTTGTCAATATCCAATCCCATACACTCAAGATCCTCGGTGGAGTCGACCAGCAAGCAAATGTTGCGTATCTAAAAATAATATAGATTTTATACCTCTACAATCATTATAATCAACAACAAGACGAATAGAAAATTTCCTTAGACACACACCTTAGGATAACGAAATGCTTTTGTCCTACACGTTTTGGCGTGGTTTCTACTAAAGTGCAGGAGAGGAGATGTTTTGCAACAAATAGAATTTCGTTTCATAAGTTTCATGCGGGGGCGGCCAGCATGCAAAGTGCAAACCTACAAACATGCCTACTGCAAACTTACATAAGATAGCAAGCAAGCAGGCAAGCTAACAATCATGCAAGTAAGCAAGTAGAATTTCCATGACTTCACAGCGCAGCAGCAGCGCAGGTGTGGGCTGACCTTTTATGGTACCTGAGTCTTTATGCCTACTAAACCATTATACGTTTACTTACTATCATTTACTTTTTGATGAATAATCTACTACTAAGACTGAATAGATATCGTGTAAGTATACGACAATAATATGTAAAATAATTTTTTCTTGCATTTTTTCATACATAAATATACAACAACATCACATTCATTGGTCTGACTCCGTGGTAAGTAGCTTAAGCACTTGTGTTACAGATATCAGAATCAACAGTGTTATTACAAATAAACTCAAATAAATACTAATAACACCCAGACCAGTACAAATAGACATGTCCATGCACACAAATGTTTGTACAGTGCGGGGATCGAACCCGCGACCGCGAATAGTCTTGTCCATTCAACCAAGGTAGTCGTCTAATTCTTGAGTTAATAGTCTTTACTGGAAATAATTTTGTATGGAAAGAATCAAAAACATATTTGTTTTTTCTGTCTGATTATTTCTTCGAAAACAAATATTTAGTTAAGATTTTTAGTCAAGTAATCGGATACAAACGATCACATATTGACTCTAATTTTATGTCTGGTGGAGGGTGAGGACGGAGCCTCTATATCTACCTACTATATAATATATATAAAACAAAGTGGTGTTAGTTACACTATTTATAATTCAAGAACATATGAACCAAATTTGTCTGAAAATTGGTGGAGAGGTAGCTTAGAACCAGGAATCGGACATAGGATACTTTTTATCCCGTTCGAACCGATACCGTTACCGATTTCGAAAACAAAGGGATTCCACGCGGACGAAGTCGCGGGGGGCCACTAGTTATAGAATAAAAGGGATCTCTTTAAGCCATAAGTATACCTACATCTTTCTGTGTCAATTTCATATGTAACGAAATTTTTTGAGATTCGCAATAGGAATGGGAATTATAATTGGTGTTTGACGTAGCTATTGTGTTTTTAATTATTTGTTAAAATTATTGTCACCTTTAGAATACAGGTGGATTATTTTCTAATTTACAAACTCCTAATTGATTAGTTCGTCTTTGTATCACCAGTTATTTTCACGTATTAACTGTGTCCAATTGTAATAGTTTTGCCTTGTAGGTTATAATCAGCAGTGATGAATTCTTATGGCGATAATTACTTAATTTTACTTAACATTTTTAAGTCATGTAAGGGCGCGTTCACATATGACGACCAGTTTTAGTAGTACCTACCTATTCACACAGTTTTTATAGGATCCGTTTTAACGGATCCGTCGCTATACTATCTCCAGTAGTTATTCACATAGCACAATATCTATAAACGTGTGGCGACCTCTACCGTTTCCCAACACAACCGCCTACAGTGGCAAGCACGACAGCGAGCGCTGATACGGTTCCAAAGGCTAGATGGCGCTGTTAATCTAGTACCGCACATGAACCGCGACATACTAGATTTTGATCCAGAATTATATCCAGAATTAGACAAATCAAGATGATTTCTATAGGACCTTGGTTTCCAACCATAACACCCGGTCGGTAAAAAGCACTTTCCTTTAGCTTCCTATCTCTAAATCTGTTTCGTCAAATTGGTGACTCCGAAGTGATCAACACCCTGGAGCCGCCCGTCATCATCATCGTTGCCCTTTTCAGCACCCAGCCAACAGCCTCCAGCAAGCTGTCACCAGCCTCAAGAGGACCATCCGCAGACCCGCACTTGATCTTCCTGGTACCTCCGGCAGCCTCATCCAAATCATCCGGGCTCAACGTGGCCTTTGGACTCGTCCTCACACATCCTGGTCAGCAGCAACCGCCTCATCCCAACTCAACGTGGACAACAGGCAAGCCTCTTCCCGACTCACTCCCGAAATAAGCAGTGTGCAGGCTCTCTTTAATTTTACGCAAATTATATTGCATCGTGTTATACTAACTTTATTTTGTGTACACGCATTTACCGTAATCACAAATTAATTAGGTCTGTGTACCTAATTAATTTTTAACCCTTTTCTTAAGTTTAAATTGAATCGGAAAAAAATTTCACTACTGCTCGCAGCTCAACATGCGTTGGTGCCTGATCGCTTTTTTGTTCTTCGTGGCTTTTACGAGCACAATAGAAGCGATGCCGAAGATGAGGCCAGTAAGTATACAGGGTGTACATATGAAACATATAAATTAAATTAATATATCGTACTTATTTATAAACAACTAGCTTTTACCCGCGACTTCATCCGCATTAGGTAGTTTGTTTGGAATGCGTTCTTTTGCCGTAATACCAATTTTATCCAAATACAATTTTAATCTTTGGTAATTTAGGAGTGAAAGCGATCAGATTCCCCTGAAAGTATTTTTTCCCATAGGAATGCATTGTTTTCCCACGGGCAAAAGTAACTTATGTCCTTTCATAAGTCTCAAACTATCTCCTTACCAAATTTTGTTTAAATCTGTTTCGTAGTTTTGGCGTAAAAGCGATCGGCCCACTTGAATTTGCCCATGGGAGTGCGTAATTTTCTCGCGGTAAAAAGTAGCCTATGTCCTTTTTCGGGTATCAAAATATCTCCATATCAAATTTCATGCAAATCGGTTCAGTAGGTTAGGCGTAATTGAGTAACAGACAGACAGAGTTACTTTCGCATTTATAATATTAGTATGGAAGTATGGATGACGTAAAACACGGTGTTGTTTTCCTTCTGTTAGCGGTTGGTTTATTTAAATAATTAAATAGTTTTTGTAATATTTTTCTCTTTTGTTCAGGGATGGAGACAACCCATCTATACTGATTTAGATCCACGTAAAGAGTATCTTTCGGTATGTTACTACTATAATATTGAAGAACTAATGATATCAAAAATATATATTATTGAAACCTGACTATTTAACCAATTAATTTATTGACAGACCAGACAGGGCCCAGATGAAAATGATGGAGTAAGTATCAAATATCGGCCTATACAAGGTGGAGACTAAGATACGACAAATTAATTAAAGTATACATGTATGTATGTATGTACATAATGATTAACCAAGTTTTGCAATGCACAAATGCAATGTATGTTTTGAAACACTATTCTTCTCGCTTTCTAATAGTTTTTATTAGTTTAGACTAATTTTAATTTAGAATTGACATCCAATCCGATGACATTCAATTTTCAAAAATTCAAAAACGCCAATTTTATAGGTTAAGACCTATTTTTATTCATCTTTAATGTTATTGGTCAGCACAAATGCTTTATGTCAGTATTCAGTATTAAGATTATTGATTTACAAGTCACCCTGTATATTTTTGTACAATTTGAAGGATTGTAAGTAGAGAAGTTTCAAACAGATAATCACTATATTTGTTGCTTCGGTTTACGCGAACTGTAGACAATGAAATGATACAATTTTTTACGGATTACTTACGGATTACGGATTATTTACATTTTATTTTAACCTTAAGGCTGAAAACCTTAAACGTTAGGTTAAAATCAAATGTAGATAATTCGCGAATTTAACCGTTAAAAAGTGTATCAATTCAGAACATCACCATTGATATTTTTTTTCAGCAACCAGTAGGGCAAGGGAAAGGTGGCAATGGTAAGGACATCACCGTGAAAAAAGTCACTTGCATCGGAAGTCCAGGGAATGAGTTCTGCATGGCGGAAGTTATGGACTACTGATAGCAATAAAAGTAAGTTTGTATTACTTTTTTATAATTTTTTTTTTGAAATGAGAATGAGATTTTTAACTTAAATTATGTTTAGTCCCCGACGAAAAATAGGGGCGCTATATGTTTGAACTCTATGTCTGTTTGTGTTTTATGTGTTGTTACTCTATGTTTGTATGTCTGTATGTGGCATAGCTCCTAAACAGATGGACAGCGCGATTTTTAAGGGGTTTTTTTAGCCCCAGACGAAAAAAAGGGCTGTAATAATTCTGACCCCTATCTTTGTGTGTATTATACGAGTATGTGTGTTGTTGCGTTTTTCTGTGTGTCTGTCTGAAGCATCGTAGCTCTCGAATGGTTGGACAAGTTTCAAAGCGGTTATTTTTTATTTGAAAAAAAAGACCACGGTGGTTCTTAGCTATATTTGTTCAAAATCCGTCCGGCCGTTGCAAGCTCGCCAGCTGTTTTAGGGTTTTTTTTCTTCATTTTGTAGTACAAATCAAAAAAAACGAAATATCGAGCCTACAATAGGCTAGATGACACCATCAATCGTTGGCATTTTCTCTATCATCTGTCAAAACGATTTGCCTCCATAGATTTTGTACGGGAATATTCTTATGTGACGTAACGTTAGAGCATCAGAAACCGGAGTCAATTAACTGAATATTCATTGAATACATTTTTACAGCTTTTTGGAAATTAATTTGTATTATTAACTTTATAGAGGTTATGTTTTTAAACATCAAGGTCTTGAAAATAGTATATTATAGGTGTCATCATGCCTATTATTCTTTCGAGCGCTTTGACGATACGGACGTCTCGTGACGAAAACACCTATTTACATGTTAGGTGTTTTGGTAGTTGGTTTAATTTAAAATTCAACCTCCCTTAACTACACAAACCTATTCAGATGTTGCAAAGGCAGATCAAGTGTTCTAAATCATTTTTTTTTTCTTTTCAGGTCTAAAGAAGCAGAGTCATTAAAAAACGTATACCAAAAAGATCGTAGGTATTACATTTATTTGATGTCAATATCAATAGTTGCCTTGCCTTAAAATTAAGAAACTTGTAACTTACACACTTTTTAGTCCATTTTTTAGTTTACCAAACTGTCCCAATTTTTGTAGCAAGATTACCTGATTGCAACAAAAATTGATTAGTTAAAAACTACTTAGTTTAAAAAAAATTACATTCTTAATAATCTAAAAATAAGTGGAGACAACGACACATGCATTGCTCTCATCTCAAATTAAATAGCTTTAAGCACTTGTGTTATGGAAATCAGAAACAACAAAGGTACCGCAAACTTCCAGATCCGTGACAATATTAAAAATTGGATTCGAACATTATCCCCGTCCGGAGATCGAACCCGAACCTATGCACGCAAAGCCTTAGAAACTATAAAAGTTGCATCTTAATATCACTTAAATGGTGACGTAAAAAAATTTTTTTTACAATATATTTTTAATGATCGAAGACACCTTTTAGGCAAAGTTTTGCCTGGTTTAGGTGCCTTCGCTCTTCCATAGCTACAAAATACTAACCTTACTATCTCAATTAACAGGCTTCTATAAGCAGTGTGCAGGCTCTTTAATTTTTCACAATTTTCATTGCAGCGTGTTAACTTTATTTTGTATACATGCATTTATCGTAATCATAAATTAATTAGGTACACTTATACACAGCCTTCCGATTATTTTGTATCGGAAAAAATATCATTACTGCTCAACATGCGTTGGTGCCTGATCGTTTTTTTGTTTTTCGTTGCTCTTATGAGCACCGTGGAAGCGACCAAAAATATGATAAAGCCAGTAAGTAAACACAATTTCTCTATTTTTTCACGAAAATGACGCATAGGGATAAGGAATCACCATTTAAGTTAAAAAAGAACTGTATTAGGAGGAGCCCGCTCTTTCTGAGGTTACTTTTTAATTTTACAAAAAAATAATTTAGTTAAAATTAATAGTTTTTAACTAGAATTTTTTTAAAGTGTCAGTGTATGTGCGTGATACATACAAATTAAATTTCTAAATCGTACTTTTTTACTATCTTAAAGACATACAACTCGGAGTGGTTTTTCTACAGTAGTCCGAGAGTTTGTTCAAATAATTATAGTTTTCTTTTTGTATTTTTTATGTCTTTTTTAGGTAAGGAGACAACTTTTCCATACTTTTTTGCATCCTCGTAAAGAGCATCTTTCGGTATGTTCATATAGTATTTTAGAATATATAATATTAAAAAACATGTGATTTGAAACCTAATTATTCATCCAATTAATTTATTGACAGACCAGACAGGGCACAGACGAAAATGATGGCGTAAGTATCAAATATCGGGCTAATTACTGGTTATTTGGTCTAAACGCGATATATTTTAATGAGTATTAGGTACTCTCTATTAAGTAAGCTCGTGACCACGGCTATGTGCAATCCAGCCGAAACGTCGAGCAGTGAGTACCTAATACTCACTTAAATATATCTCGTTTAGACCCGATAACCAGTAATTAGTGCCAGAATGCAACGCGAAAGTTTAAAATCAAATATTGATCTATACAAGAAGATATAGAGACCACAATATGACAATCAAATCAGAATACATATGTATACATGTCTAATGATGAACCTGGTTTTCATACAAAAAATCAAATTTTAAACACTGTTCTTCTAGCTTTAAGTTGATAATTCAAAAACGGCAATTTCATAGGATAGACCTTTTTATTCACCTTCAATGTTATTGGTTAGCACAAGTGCTTTATGTCAGTATTCAGGTTAAGATTTACAATTTGAAGGATTGTGTAGTAGTTTAGTAGAAAAATGGACCATTACTATTGACAATTCTTTTTCAGGAACCAGTAGGGCAAGGGAAACCTTATCCTGGCCGTGGTAGCGGTAAAGACATGTCCGTGAAAAAAGTCACTTGCATCGGAAGTCCAGGGAATGAGTTCTGCATGGCTGAAGTATTGGACTACTGATAGCAATAAAAGTGAGATTTTCAACTTTTAGTCCCCGATGAAAAAGAGAGTGTTTTAATTTTGATCTCTATGTCTGTTTTTTTTTCCTTTATTATCATGTAAATAACCGTTACAAAAAACTTAACTAGCTTTCTTAGTACAATTTCTTGTACAAACCCTCGTGGTTTTCACCACGAGGGTTTGTAATAATTATATCTACTAAGTTTGTGTGTGTCTGTTTGTGGCATCCAGGGTTGCCAAAGCTAATTCATCCAAATCCCCAAAATACCTGATCGAATTCCCCAAATTTGGGGATAAAGTCCGTTGAATCCCAATAAATTCCCCTCAAAAGTTTTTTTTATAAAACTAATCTAATCAATTATTGAAATATCATTTTGTACGGTTTCGTACTCTTTGCTGATAGAGTGATAGTAGAACGGAATGAAAGTCCTTGATAGTGATTAACTGATAGTTGTATTGATAGTCTCTTACGACTAAAATGATAGAATGATATGAGAGCGCGCGATGCGAATGATGGCTATACACGAACTGATGGAATTATGAACAAGTATGAAAAATGGCAATGTGAAGCGGATTATGAAATAATGCGCTTCCGGGGAAATGCTGACGCGACGATTGTACTTGCTAGCTCGTACACATTTATTGTTTTTTTTTTTCCATATGTTAGTCGAAAGCATTTTGTTCGAAGGGTTAAACTTGACAATGCCGCCCAGTTTTTTAATCCCTTCCCTAGTAGCTATTAATGTTACTACAGTATCTGTATTCAATCTATTGCGGTTTTCAGTTTTTTAACTTTTAAGGACGCTAAATTTATTAAAGGAGAAAAAGGGAATCCCCTGATCATAGACAAGACAGAAAACTGACAAGTAAGTGATGTGCCATACATAGAGAAGTGCATTTACCGGTATTTTGATTTTTCGTCACAAGATTATTCCGTCATAAGTACTTGAGACTACTATTATTAAAAAAAATATTATTATCTATAATAATAAACGATGAAATATTTTCCCATAAGAATATGATGTCAAAATCCCCGCTTTTTCCTTACATAATGCCAATCCCCAATAAATCCCCAACCATCTTGAGATTCCCCGCAGTTTGGGGAATTCCCCACAGATTGGCAACCCAGGTGGCATCATAGCTCCCGAATGAATGAACCGATTTTATAGCAGTTTTTAACACTCGATGAAGAGGAGAAGTGTCATAAGTATGACCCCTATGTCTGTTTGCGTGTATGTATGTTTGTCTTGTTGTGGTTTTGTGTGTGTACGTGGCATCGTAGCTCGCGAACGTGTGGACCAATTTCAAAGCGGTTTTTTTATTCAAATCATAATTTAATCACGGTGTCAGCTATGTTGGTCAAAATCCGCCCAGCCGTTTAAGCTCACCAGCTGTTTTGCTGGCTCACGTCGGAGTTATTTATTTTTTTTTGTTGAAACCGAATAATTAAACAGAACCAAATAATTCCGAGTCGCACTCACGCACGATAGGACGCACTATCATCCATAAATGCTAGAATAGTTTTGTATGTCTGCAAGTTCCATTTTCACGCCTGAAAAGCTGAACCGATTTGGATGAAGTTTTGGTTCACATTACCTTGTGGACGGACAAAGGGCATTGGATAGTATTATAAATCGTTGAACATACGTTTTAGGGGTGATTTGGATACACGCTAATAAAAGGCACCTAAATTTAGGCTTGGAACGTCAACTCTGTATAAAAAATATAATTAAATCCTGTATAAAAATATAATAAATTGATACGAGGTGAAAAGAGGTGCTTGTGGCGCAGTGGTTGCATCGCTTTGGTAGTGATACCTAAAGTTAAGCGACCTACGGCGCGGTCATGTTTGGGATGGGTGACCACTCTGACCAGTTAAGTGACGTCTATTTACAAGCATCTCCGTGCTTCGGAAGGCACGTTAAGCTGTTGGTCCCGGTTAATATCGATAGATATTATTCGTTAAGCCTGGTCAGAGGCCTTCGGGCGGCTTAATAACATTTGACAGTAAGGTTGGTCACTTACCTTACAAACACCCCTCCATCAATCCGCACTGAGCCCGCGTGGTGGAGTATGGCTTCGACCACCTCATAGCTGAGGTGAGGCCTGTGCCCAGCAGTGGGACGAATATAGGCTGATGAGATGAGAAATAGATATGAATAAACCTGAAAAGGAATGTCTTGTCCTGTCAACGTCTGCCTGGTAGGATGGTCGTGTGCAATGTTGTCGGACTACACACCTATTTGTAAAGTGTTGTAAATATATTTTTTTTATTTTCAGGTCTGAAGGAACAGAGTCAAATATTATGCTCAATAAATAAAATGAATATTAAATAATCATCATGTTTCATTTATTTGATCGCAATATTAATACTTTACACAAGATATATATTATTATATACATCAATGGATTTTTCCACTAAAATCATTGCGATTATCTATTTTTGTTAAGGAGAAAATGAACCTTATTTTTTAAGACAAGATCAAGATACAAAACTTAGCTCTTTTATGTCTACCATACATACATGGTCGACGAATGAATTCTACACGGAAAAAATAATAATATTACCCAAATATATTCGGCGATTTGTACAATTGAAAATATTGTTGAACAAAGAGTGTGCCTTAAATTTTGTGTTTCGAATGATATTTCATGTGGTGAATCACTAAACATGCTGCGAAATACCTACGGCGAATCGTGTGTATCGAAAACAAGGGCTTATGAATGGTATAAGGCTTTAAAAAGGCCGAGAAGTAGTAGTAGACTCGCCTCGTTCTGGTAGACCTTCAACCGCTACGACCAAAGAAAACATCGTGAGGTGAACATATCTTTTAAGTCCGTCCACAACATTCTCACAAGTCCGTCCACAATATATTGACATTTTAGGCATGAAACGCGTCGTTGCTTGACTAGTTCCAAAAGAGCTTAATTTTGTTCAAAAAGCGCAGCGAAAGCATGTCGCTGAAGACATGGTTTCCCCAACTTCTACGGATCCGACCTTTATTAAACGTATAATAACTGGCGATGAGACATGGGTTTATGAGTACGATATGCTAACAAGCCAACAGTCTTTAGATTGGCGTCTCGAAAACGAGCCGAAACCCAAAAAACCGCGGCAAAGTCGCTCCAAAATCAAGGTGATGCTGACAGTTTTTTTTTGACTACCGTGGTGTGTGGTTCACTCCGAATTCCTTCCAGAGGGAGAAACAGTGAATAAAGAATATTATTTAAGCGTCATGATTTGTGGCAACACAACTCATGGATGCTGCACCATGATAATGCAACATCACACACAGCCATTATGGTGAAAGACTTTTTAGCGAAAAATTCAACTAAAGTTCTCGACCAAGCACCGTATTCAACTGATATGGCTCCGTCTGACTTTTGTTTATTTCCCACGTTAAAAAAACCACTTCGAAGAAAACGTTTTGAGTCGATAGGAGCCATAAAAGAAAATTCGCTGAATGAGCTAAACGCCATACCGCAAATAGCTTATGAAAAATGTATGGGAGACTGGTTGAAGTGACATTTTTTTTTATTGACAAATTCCCGATACTTAGTACACAGAATGTATATAGGATTTATATAAAAAAACAGATTTTATATAATTACAAAAATCGGAAATTTTCGGACCCTGATTAAAAGTTCAGGGTTCCCCGGAACAGGGCCTTGGGATCGGGATACTTAGGATTTTGACCCCAAAATGTCTGGTCACGACTTAATCAGCCATTTTTAAACACGGTCAATTTAAAAAATCAAGTTAACCGACTGTTTTCTTTTAATCAAAGAGGTTGCGAATTGATAATTTGATTATTATATAACCCCTTTTAAACTTTTGCAAGCACCAAATTCAAGAAATATTAAAGTAGTGGTCAAAATTGCTATATTTAATATAGGATCGGATATTTTAACTTCCATTTCACAAAATGTAAGTTATTAAGGCTCACGACACACCTTTGGTATACTGCCGCCGCCACTCGCAACTGCTTAAAATTGTCAAAATTTCATCCCCTATTTTATCCCCTTGGGGCTAGAATTTATCTAGCGAATGCCTAGTTCATAACATCTACGTGCAACTTTTGTGTTCTTTACCGATTTCTATGATTCTTCTTATGGAATAGTTAATACTGTTAACTTTTTTAAAAGGGGTGACTGAGAGTGTTATAAAAGTAGGAGTAGACAAATATGATCAGATAGCTTCGAACTGCTAAGGTATCGGACGTAACACGTGTCAAAAGATAGATATAAGTATGCTGTCGTGGGATATTTGTAAGAGCATTTCCGTCGTACATGATTTCTATGTAGCTTTAACTATTAAGGTTGCACATGCGACGGAAGCTCAAATAGGGTTCCGTAGTCAATTTTGGCACAGCGCTGTTTTGCATTTCTTGCATCATCATCATCTCCTAGCCATCAATGTCATCATTGTAAAGTATATATTTTTATATTACTTATAATTTCGAAAGTATTCATCACAGGATACCCGAAACAATTTTAATTAAGAGTTTTCGTGCCTGTTTCTTTACGTAAGGGATTTGAAGTTTATAGGTCCAAGACTTTAGAAATTACAGGGGGAGGGAACACCGTGTAAACGAATTTGGCGGGCTATAACTCGCAAATGGTAAAGCTGATAAAAAAGTGTTGTATGAAAACCCCATCTTATTTTCATAGTCCTTTTCAACGATACCCCACACAAGGGGGTGCACTCAAAAAATAATTCACCCCCCTTTACATGTACCTATAGGAAGGTACCCTTAAAAAGGGGTAATTTTTATTTTCGTATTTTTAAAAATGAGATCTACGTTCCATCAAATCAGTACATAAATGTAGAAGATATTCTGCTGTTACAGACTAGGACGGACTGAACGATCTTATAAGGGTTCCTTGTTGGACTACGGAACCCTAAAAATGGAGTAATTTCTTCCGTTTTCCCAACATTTCCCTTAACTGCCCTGCTCCTGTAGCGTGATAAAACGTATACGATAACCAGCTCAGGAGTATGAAATATAATTGCACCAAGTTTCGTTAACCTATATCTATCGAGTAATGTTTGTTTCTATAAAGTTTATATTGATAGCCAAAATTTTACTGGTTGCATTTTTGGCATCAGTATCGATGCTTAATCATCCCCTGATAGTTATTTTGGAAATATATTTCATGTACAGAATTGAATTCTCTACAGATAACAATTTAAGAAAATTACAAAATTACATCAAGCATTTTTATCAAGTTAAGTCCCAATCAAATAGCGACCTTCGAAGCTAAGAAGTCTCTGAGGTGCATTCTTACTGTGACAATATACACATATGTGAGCTCATGACAACATGCCAACAACTTGTTGTACGTAGCTCGCAACATTACACTAGCATCTATAAACCAGCATCCATAAAACTTATAGTGCTCAAACAAGCTTATCAAGAACGTGTTCTTAGCCTGCCGTGGGTTATCTTCATCACATGTTGCCATAGAAAATGGCTGTTTGTTATTATTATTATTAATAGTATCCTGTAGCTAGTAATAGCTAGTTAATAGCATCTGACAGTAAGGTTGGTCACTTGCCTTACACACACCCCTCCACCAATCCGCACTGAGCCCGCGTGCTGGAGTATGGCTCGCACCACCTCATAGTTGAGGTGAGGACTGTGCCCAGCAGTGGGACGTATATAGGCTGATGATGAGTCTGCGGGGTGAAGGTGACCGCCGTTATGACATTTTACACTTCCAATCTGGAGCATAGGTTCCGCTCTTGCGATCTCCACTGGCGAGGGCCAAATAAGGTAAACCGGGCCCTCGGGAGTCGGGGTCCGAGGTGTCGCCAAGCACCTACAGCACGCCACATGCTGCCCCTTCGGCTTTATTATTATTATTATGTTATAAAAGTAAATATACAATTATATTATAATACACAAAAAAATATCAATCAATCAATTAATATATTCATTTAGACATTTTGGAACTTTATTCTTGAACGACAGCTTCGAGTCTGATCTTTTGAGATCCAGGGGTAGTTACGTTATATGAGAGCGTGTCCTTACAGGAGGATAACCATCATTAATTGAAACAATACTCTCAGCGAAAGAGTATATATGTCACCGGAAGATAACAAGATCTGGAAGTTTATAAATTTCCTAGGAAATTAAAGATACTGTGAGGTACTTCTTACCTTACAGTCGAACCGAAACTGATAAAATAGTTTGGCAAGTCTGATTGTACTAAAGTCTATGGACTCAAGCATTGCGACTGTCAACATCGAACCAATCGCAGAGCAGTGTGTTATTTGCCGTGTTTTGAAAAAGCGTAAAATTAAAAACTCTTCTGTGATTGGTCAAACCGTTTAAAATCGTACGTATGGATATCCGTCAGTTTATAAATTTACCACGAGATATCGCAAATTGATAAATTTCCGAAAATGTAGGCGTAATATAATAAAAAATTTCTCCCGTTTAGAATCCTACGAAAATTTATAAACTTGCGGATCTTGTTATCTTCCGGTGACATACTATGTACTTAAGAATTAATAATCACTGCGCGCTTTGGCTCTCTTTAATTATACGCAAATTTAATCACCTTTATAGCTTAATTTCCTGAACATGCATATACCGTAATATCATGTTTTAATTACGCCACACCGTTCTTCGGCAATCGGCCTTTCTGAATCGACAAAAAATATTCCACTTTAACTCAAAATGCGTTGGTGTCTGATCGTTTTTATGATTTTTGTTGCTTTCTTGACCACCATGGAAGCGGCTAAAGGGAGGAAAGGAAATCGTGTAAGTATGCAAATTGTGCGTTTGCAACAAACTAAGGAGGTGCTTGTGGCGCAGTGATTGCAGCGCTTTGGTAGTGATACCTAAAGTTAAGCAACCTACGGCGCGGTCAAAAGTGACGTCTATTTACAAGCATCTCCTGCTTCGGAAGGCAAGTTAAGCTGTGGGTCCCGGTTAATATCGATAGATATTAGTCGTTAAGCATGGTTAGAGGCCCTCGGCCGGCTTAATAACATCTGACAATAAGGTTGGTCACTTACCTTACAAACACCCCTCCACCAATCCGCACTGAGCCCGCGTGGTGGAGTATGGCTCGCACCACCTCATAGTTGAGGTGAGGCCTGTGCCCAGCAGTGGGACTTATATAGGCTGATAAGAAAAATTGTAAATGTACTAAAAATACACGGTATATTTCCTAGTGTCTTCTGTTAGTTTGTTCTCTTAATAATTAAGAAAATTGACTAATTTTTACTATTTGTTTTGTTTTAGGCTAAATACTATGAAAAAAGAAAACTTTCGGTATGTTCCTATAATATTATAGAACTAATGACATCCAACAAATAAACTCTTTTGCAAAAAAAAACGGGCACTTTAGATTTTTTCCTCTACTTTAATGAAGAAGAACAAGAAATAGGTTTTATTAATTTGACGATGTATTGGCATGTTATTTGAAGCATCCTGGCATGATTCTTTACGTTCCAAATTTAAAATTTGAAATTAATAAAAGAAAAATAATGATTATTGTGGATTATTCTAAAATTGCTTTACTAATGGCGCGAATTGCTGAAACGATTTTTAACTGATTACGATATTTTAAAACTTTTTGGACATTTTCTGCAAATTAAACAATTTAATCTTTATTTTTACATTAAATACCACTTTTTGATATGAGTGATAAAGCGATAAGGGCCGGTAAAATTATAGCCCTACTTGAAGAAGGTTGTTCGCAAACTTACGTGTCTCAGCGGCTAAATGTGAGTCGTTCAACTGTCCAGAGGACTTGGCAACGGTATCAAGAGACCGGTTCGGTCAAAAGAAGACCCGGTTCGGGAAGAAAACGATGCACAGAACCAAGAGATGACCGCTTTTTGGTGAGTCAGGCGTTGCGGAATCGTAAGGCGTCAAGTGTGGACCTGAAGAAGAGCCTTGAAGAAGTAAGAGGAGTAGAAGTTAGCTTGTGGACGGTCAGGAGGAGGCTTTTGGCTGCCAATATCAGGAGTTACCGCCCAGCTCGGGGCCCTAAATTACTCCGTGAGCACCGTGTTGCTCGACTTCAGTTTGCTCGGAACTGTGCTTCATGGACTCTGGAGGACTGGAATAAAGTATTGTTTTCTGATGAAGCTAGAATCTCTTTGTGTGTGGAGAGGACCGACGCCGGCGAGTGCTGCGAAGACCACGGGAACGCTATGCGGAAGTGTGTTTCGAAGAAATCACTCCTTATGGCGGAGGCTCCGTTATGTTTTGGGCAGCAATTAATTCGACGGAGCGTACGGAGTTAGTTTTCATAGAAAATGGAACATTAAATGCACATCGGTACATAATGGAAGTCCTAATTCCATATTATGCACAACCCACATTGACTGCACTTGGGGAAGATTCCATTTTTATGGACGACAATGCTCGCTCGCACCGTTCTGGCGACGTGGAAGCGTACATGCAAGAAGTTGGGATCCGTCGTTTAGATTGGCCAGCTCGAAGTCCTGACCTCAATCCAATTGAGCATGTCTGGGATGTTCTAAAGAGACGTGTAAGATCAGTGCAACCTGCTCCACAAAACATCAGGGAGCTAAAAAGAGTCATTGCAGAAGAGTGGGAACGAATTCCTCAAAACGTTATTAAAAACATCGTGGAAAGCATGCCCAGAAGGATTCAAGCTGTTATTTTGGCAAGAGGAGGTCACATTCGGTATTAGGTTTTTACATTTGTAACTTTATTTAATTAAAAAAAGTAAAAAAAAATCTTATCTTTATTGCCGACCACTTCTTATTGTTTGGGCGTGTACATCGGTTTTAAAGAATCCATCGTTTTTTTTTTTCTTTTAGTTGCCCGAACTCACTTCACGCGCATTAATTTACACGATTATAAGTATACAGACTACGTCAAAGAAATAAATTTCATTTAATTAACTCAAATCGACTTTAGAACGTAAATTTCCTTAGGTGCCCGTTTTTTTTGCAAAAGAGTGTATATATGTATAATTTGAAACTTAATACCTAATTATTTGGCCAATTCATTCAATGACAGATGTCCGAGACGGGCCCAGATCAAGATGATGGAGTAAGTACCAACAATACCAACATATTACACTAATATTGAATTGATTTCAAGAAAGGAGTGAATAGGCTGTTAATAGCCAGACATGATCCATCTTCGGTCACATCGTCGCTTAACATCAGGTGAGATCGCGGCCAAATGTCTGGTTATTCATATTTAAAAAAAAAATTTTACCTATAGGTAATGTAGTTTGTTAGCACTTAGAGCTTGGTGCTAGTCTTCAACATTAGTATTCGATAGCAAATTACTATTATTGACTTACGGTTAAATTCATATTAATAAAAAATTACATTAAACTAGCTTTTACCCGCGACTTCGTCTGCATTAGGTAGTTATTTTTGAATGCGATGTTTTCCCGTCTTATCCAAATATAAAACAAATCTTTGGTAGTTTAGGAGTGAAAGCGATCAGATTCCCCGGAAAGTAATTTTTCCCATGGTAGGTATTGCGTTGTTTTCCCGAGTTCAAAAGTAACTCATGTCCTTTCTCAAGTCTTAAACTATCTCTCCTTACCATTTAAATCTGTTCAGTAGGAGTATGGGAATGCTTCATTTTCCCACGGTATAAAGTAGCCTATGTCCTTTCTCGGGTATCAAAATATTTCCATACCAAATTTCATGCAAATTGGTAGTTTAGGCGTGATTTCGTAAAAGACAGACAGACAGAATTTATTTCGCATTTATAATATCAGAGAATGAATACATATTAAATGTTTCTTTAACAATTTGTTTGATTACTCAAACAAATTGTATATGATTGTATTTGATTGTATATGATTTTTCAAAGCGTTTTTTTTTTTAATCGAAAGATAATTTAATTATGGTCGTTTTAAGGTATGGTTGGTCAAAATGCGTTCAGCCATTGAAGCTCACCAATTGTTTTCCTGGCTCATGTCCGAGGTTTTTGACGTGACAACGTCTTAAATTAGGTTGTAGCGGAGTCACTCATGAAAAAGTGTAACGCCCGCTCACGTCTGTTACGATGAGTCACCGAACGAGAGAGAGGCCCGCCGGACCGGCGAATGCCTTGCGTCTCTCTCCCACTCAAACAAGATCGGTCCGCCGCGCGTTAGAATTCGTTCCTAAAGACGTTGTCACGTAAAATCTTCGCCCGTAAAACCGACTTTACAGGCAACCATTTTTTTTTAATTTCATGTTTTCATAATTCGCAATTTGTTGTTACACTAGCAACTTGCTTTTTTTTCAGACACCAGTAGGGCAAGCGAAAGGTGGTAATGGTAAGGACATCACCGTGAAAAAAGTCACCTGCATCGGAAGTCCAGGGAATGAGTTCTGCATGGCTGAAGTTATGGACTACTGATAGCAATCAAAGTAAGATTGTATTGTTGGTATTATAATTTTTTCGTTTTCTCTTTTATTTATTTTGTCGCACCGCCTACTAATCATTTCTGCTTAGCCCAAAGGTATGACTGGTAGTAAATGCCCTACGGCGTTAAGTCCACATTTTGTGCATAGTTTTGTTGTGCAATAAAGCTTAAATAATGAAATAAATATTACTTTTTGAAGAAATAATAGACTTTGGTTACTAATAATTAGTTTATATTAGGTAAAACGATACGACATTATAAATGCAACGTAATCGACTTGACACTTTGAAATAGAGAGAGCGAGTGAGTGTGACCGTGAAGGCAAACATTCGTATATGGTATTTTACTAAAGTGTATGAAATGTTTTGACAGGCGTTTAATAGTTTGCGTTAATCTTATCTTCATCTTCAACACGCTCCCCTTCACGCAAACCCATTGAACGAACGAATTTTTCATTCTTCACTCGTTGTAGACCCTTGGTTAGCGCATCAGCAATCATGTCTTCAGATTTCTTAAAACGCACCATGACTTGATTGGCAGCAATCTTTTCTCTTAGAAAATGGTATCGTACATCAATATGCTTGCTGCGAGGATGAAATGCTTCATTACCTGAAATACTGATTGCACTTTGATTATCACAGTATAGTAGGAGAGGTATACCTGATAATTTAGGCCAGAATTCTGCTTCCATTTGTTTCAGCCACAAAGCTTCTTGTACTGCAAATGCCAGTGACATATATTCTGCCTCTGTACTTGATAACGCAATAGTTGGTTGTTTTTTAGAAGCCCAGCTTATTGCTGCACCCTGAAAAACAAAAATATATCCCGTGCAAGATCTTCTGTCCTCAGGGTCACTCGCCCAGTCTGCATCAGTATATCCAATTATATTTTCAGTATTTCTTTTAAAATGTAGTCTCGTATACAATGTTCCTTGTAGATACCGAAAAACTCTTTTCACAGCAGTCCAGTGTACTACAGTAGGTTGATTATTGAATCGACTCAATGAATTAACAATAAATGAAATATCCGGTCTTGTGCCTTGAGATAGGTATAAAAGACAACCAATTGCTTCTTGATACGGTACATTTCTTAATATCTCATCTTCATTTTTGGCTTTTTCAAATTTTATATTTGAATCACAAGGTGTTGATACCGGTTTGCAATCATTCATTCCAAAACGAGCAAGTATTTTCTTTATGTATAGCGTTTGATCTAAACAAATTTCATTTTCATTTTGATTTATTCTAAATCCAATACATTGCTTTGCTTGTCCCAAATCCTTCATCTGAAACTTTTCTTTTAATTTTTCTTTAATCTGCTTTGCCGTTTCTTCTTTTTTATAAAAACAAAGTAAATCATCTACATAAACAGTAATGAACAAAATGTCTTCATCGGATAAAATGCGATAGTAAATGCAGGGATCAATTTTGGAACGTGTCATTCCTATTTCTAAAAGAGCTGTATTTAATTTTTGATTCCATTGTCTACTCGCCTGTTTTAATCCATAAATTGATTTATTTAATTTACATACTTTCTCTCCTTTGGCATAATTTGGTGGCTGTGACATGTATATGTCTTCCTCTATGTCTCCTTGCAAAAAGGCTGTTACTGCGTCCATCTGACAGATTTTTAAGTCATACTTTGCCGTTATACCAAATAAATATCTTATTGAAGAATAACGAACAACTGGAGCATATATCTCGTGATAATCTATGCCTTGTGTTTGTTTGTAGCCTTTTATTACAAGTCTCGCTTTATAACGAACAACATTTCCATTCTCGTTAGTCTTAGTCTTGTAAACCCACTTGCAAGGTATCGATTTCTTATTTGGTGGTAAATCAACCAATGTCCATGTATTATTGTTTATTAGAGAAGAATATTCATTGTCCATCGCCTCTTGCCATCTCTCAGCCTTCTCACTATGCAATGCTTCTTCAACAGTTTGAGGGTCATTATCAAGTAAACTAGACGTTGACTCGCCATTCATACATACAAATGAAGTATCTACATGTATAATCTCTTCACGCCGATTGGATCTGAGATTTCTATGAATATTTGCACATGAAGAACTGTTAAAGCTATCCTCATCATCCTCTGGGATATAAGTTTCATCAGCAGGATCGTCATAGTTACTTGAGACGTCTGATTGATTATTTGATGCTGGCGATGTTTCATTAACACAACTAGCCACATCAGAGGTATCTTTATTGCTATCCAATCCATCAGAATGACCATCTATGTGTGCATACTCTGTTAAAGGTAAGTAAATTATTTGTTCATTTGTTTTTTCTTTATTTTCTTCTTGCATATTTATTTTAATGTTCTTCTTTTCTTTTTCAGGTTCCTTGTTCTTCAGAGTTTTGTTTTCTTCCATCTTCGTAATTAATATATTATTTTCTTTTTCAGGTTTTGTGATAACTATATTTTTCTTCACTGTGGATTCGAGGAATACTACATCTCGGCTCATCAATATTCTATTTGTCTCTATATCAGCAAAACGGTATCCTTTTGTAGCATCACTGTACCCTACAAATATTAGTTCACGTGACTTAACATCAAATTTTTGGCGTCGTTCTTTGGGCACATGAACCATAGCTTTGCATCCAAAAAATTTCATTCCACTTAAATCTGGTTTCTTTCCTGTCCATATTTCTTCCGGTGTTTTGTCAGATAGAGAACGTGTAGGCGAGCGGTTTATAATGTATGATGCTGTCGAAACCGCTTCAGCCCAGTAGTCTTTCTGCAAATCAGCATTAAAAATCATGCATTTAGCTCGTTCTATAAGTGTGCGATTCATACGTTCGCTGAGACCGTTTTGCTCTGGAGTGTATGGATTTGTTGTCTGATGTAATATTCCATGTTGTTTTAA
The DNA here is from genome assembly GCA_963921415.1 of Pyrausta despicata. Taxonomy (NCBI): domain Eukaryota; kingdom Metazoa; phylum Arthropoda; class Insecta; order Lepidoptera; family Crambidae; genus Pyrausta; species Pyrausta despicata. Next base: position 8,135,398 of record OY992870.1, on the reverse strand, counting down.
ATAATCATCAAAATTTTTATTCACATACTCTGTTCCATTATCACTTCTAAGTATTTTGATTTTTGTATTTAGTTCATTTTCTACTCTTGTTTTAAATTCAATAAACTTTTCAAATACTTGTGATTTACTTTTTATGAAATAGACAAATACTTTGCGTGAAAAATCATCAATAAAGGTAATAAAGTACCTGGCACCTCCAATAGATGTTGTCTGCATCGGTCCACACACATCTGAGTGAATCCGCTCCAGCAAATTGGTTGCCCGGGAGCCTTCGGTTGGAAATGGTTGCCTAGTTTGCTTTCCTTCTAAGCATGGAATGCAAATATAATCCTCATTTTGCTGTGATATTTTCACACCGGAAGCACAGTTTGCCAATTTCTTCAAATCTGTAAAATTGATATGACCCATACGCTGATGCCATGTGTATAAATCTGTTTCATGGTTTGCTACCATTGCACAAGCTTCATTTTTACTATCCAATTTGTACATATCATTTATAAGTTTTGCTTCTGCCACCTTTTCATTATTTTTATTATAAATTATGCAACCAGCACTATTAAATTCCACTTTAGAGCCACTTTTTATCATTTTACTTACTGATAACAGATTAGTTGATAGTTGTGGCACATATAAAACATTCTTTACCAGTATTTTTTCATACTTCCCATGTTTTGTAGGTATATTTATAGTTACATTGCCACAGCTCTCCACCCGCAAATTTTTGTTGTCTGCTATGCGTATACTTTGAACTGATGATGTGGTCTCATTCTCTAGCCAATCTCGGTGCATAGTCATATGCATAGATGCGCCAGAATCTACATACCAACTTGTGGAATCATTAGTTGTTGTTGCTGAAAATGCAGCCACATATCCTTTATTTTTTTTAGATTTATCTTTGTTATACCAGCAATTCTTACTGAGGTGCCCATACTTATTACAATTGAAGCATCGGGGGCCCTTTGATTTCGACGGTTGCTGGAATTGTTTTTTGTTGGGGGTACTTTTTGAATTTGTGTAGAATGCAGCGGTATCTGTTTTTCTCACTTCTTGTAGCAATTTTGTTTTGATTAAATCTGCACTAATTTTAACACCCGAGCTCTCAATACCCATTATCATTGGCTTATATTCGTCCGGTAAGCCAGCTAACATAAGTGTCCCGAGCCATTCGTCATCAACATTGAAAATTATGTTTCTAAGTTTATGTGCTGATGTCATAATTTTATTGACATAGTCTTCCACACTGTTGCATGTATCCAATGTAGTATTTATTAAATCCTTTAATAATCCTACTTTCCTTAGTAACCCGGAGTCTTCAAATGCCTTTTCTAAATTTTGCCATACCTCATTTGATGTTTTAGCACTTTGAACATGAATATATAATTGTGGATCAATCAAAAGAATTATCTTGGACTTTGCTTTTATGTCCTTCTTATCGTCAACTGTTCCAGCAGTCGCAATCACAGTACTCCACAAATCTTCATGCTGTAGGTATGCTTCCATGGCAAATTTCCAACTTGAATAATTATCTCTGCCCGTTAGTTTCGGGATTGAAAACATGTTGGTACTCATTTTGACGGGTTTTTATATAGCTGAAATAAATAAACCTGCCTAAAGACCACTACGCGGAGGTTTTTTTTTTGTAATTGAGGTTATGTTTTTTTTATTCACTGTTTTTTCACTTTTTACTACTTATTTTACTCAAATTTTTTATTTAAGGCATGGGACGGCCCATAACCTGAAGAAATAATAGACTTTGGTTACTAATAATTAGTTTATATTAGGTAAAACGATACGACATTATAAATGCAACGTAATCGACTTGACACTTTGAAATAGAGAGAGCGAGTGAGTGTGACCGTGAAGGCAAACATTCGTATATGGTATTTTACTAAAGTGTATGAAATGTTTTGACAGGCGTTTAATAGTTTGCGTTAATCTTATCTTCATCTTCAACACTTTTTTTGCTCATATCGTTGATAGAAAGGCATAAGACATAGAAGATAAAAAAATGTCTACCTACATTCATATCTGTTTTTTTTTCAGGTCTGAAGAAGCCGCGTTAGCTTGTGTAAAATAAAAACGAATATCAGAAAAAGGTTGTTTTATTTATTTGATCTTTATAGTTCACTAAGTGCCCAACTATAAAATTAAATAAATTAATAAAATAGTCAAAATTATAGTTTATTAAAAAATTAAGTTAGTTTAATTTATAAAATGTATATGTCGCAGGCAAATTGTATAATTACGCCGTTTACATAATGCGTCGTCCCTTTACAAACGCTCGCAGTTTTGTAAAATGCCTGAGGCAAATTGAAAAATCGTTCAATTGTTATTATTTCGACGTTGGTTGTAGTATTAGGGTAACCATGATAAAACACAGTTTGGACAAAACAGATTTTTATTTCAGGAATCAGGTACTAATAAAGAGTTCAAGTAAGACTAACTAAAGTACATATTTGATATGATAAACATACCAAATATGTACTCGTAACAAAACGACATTAAAATTAAGAAACATAAATTCTCATTATTTCCCTTTATTACCAAATAAAGATTGGAATAGTAAACAGCGGAGTTGCTCCATGTACATAACTTTTTATTTTTAAGTATCCGATATTTCGGCACTGTTGTAAGCGCCATGATTACGGAGTAAATTACAGTGTTTTGTTACCAGTCACTCCGTGATCATAACGCTTGCAATAGTGACAAATGTATCAAATTTACTTAATAATAAAAAAGTACATGGTAGCAATCAAGTAGTTAACTATTGTTTCGTAAGTAACCATATATGTTTAAAACAATATACAAACAAAAATTAAAAAATCAAATAAAAATTACTTCTTAAAAAAGTAATACAAAAACCAATAATATTCGGCAGGTGTCCGCCGGGAACCTGATTCTATGGACACCCTAGCACTTTTGAGGTGCCGGACAATCTTGATATTTGTCCACGGCTTTTTTACTGTCCCCGTTTGCGAATCGTACCACTTTTTTAATTCACTTTAATAACTGTCTTTGAAATCACAATTCTGGTTCGAAAAATCGCTAGCACTTGTAATATTTCCACTGCTTTCAATCATTTTTTGCGAGGCAAATTCACTACTTGACGCCATTTTTCTTGTTGTGATCAGCAGCGCGGCGCGTGGCTAGAACCGGAACTAAATTCTTCAATTTGCCGCGGCATTTTGTATACGGCGTTTGAACTATCGATGAAATGTTGGGGCATATTATAAAATGACACGGCAATATACATTTTGCCTTAGGCATTATATAAAACTGCGAGCGTTTGCAAAGGGACGACGCGTTATGTAAACGGCGGATTTATACAATTTGCCTGCGACATATATAATACGTCATCCGGTAAATGGTGTAATAAATGGTCGGTAAAATAGTGAACTGAACACAGTAAACAGTGAAATATATTTTTTACTGCTACGTGTAAAATTTAGCTTGGCCGATTTTTTTGATGGCCATTAAAGAATTGCTAATGTAGATATTAATATAATTTCAAACGACGACGCCTATTCCCTTGGTCTGAAAACGGCTCCTCGTATTTCTTGATATGTATCATATTAGCAACTTCTTCAGGATCGCCAGGTGTCTGAAACATAAAAAAATCGGTCAAGTGCAAATCAGACTCGCGCAGAAGAAGAAAGAAGAAGAAGAACATTCTTCTTCTTCTTTCTTCTTACGAAGACAGATACAGTATAGCCTGTTTTTAACATTGGGACGTAAAAATATAAAAAAATCTACAAAAAAATAGAAGCGTAGTTTTCAGAGGTGAAGGCAACATGATTATTTGTTAAAATCAAAAGTAACGAAAAAGTTTACTTTGACATCTATAACACACGCCGCTGAACCAACTTTGAGCAAACACAGCTTTGATCTATGGTAGTTTATCTGAAACGCAAGAAAAAATGAATTTAAAAGTGTGATCATCATCAAACAAAAAATGGATTACTGACAAATACGTTTTTTTCCTTACTTCTGACGCCTTTAAATCTTTACTTGTTGGCAAACCTTCATAGTCATCCCCAAACTGTAAGTAGAGTTAAATATTTAAGAACTTACAGTTTCTTACCGCCAGCGCACACCTGAGGCATTGTACTGTCGCCGCGACTATTTAATTTAATTATACAATAGTGAATTACATTAATTCACTTAATGCTAAACTGCCAAACTGCTGAGCAGTTTGTCGTCAGACGTTCTCGTGCTCATCTTTTGATTTAAATGTAACTTTATTATATACTTATCTAATCCGCTGATATAATGTAGGTAACTTATTTTATTGAATATTTACAGTTTTTATTATACAATCTTAGGGATAAAAGGACAGATAGCGTTTCTTTAGTTTAGATTTAAAGTGATTTTTGGACACATCATTTAATATATTTTGTTCCACCTCGACTCACGACTGACAGCACGTTAATAATAGTAATAGTCTTCCTGGTCGATTTAGACCACGGCGGCCAATTTCAACAGAGATAAACCAACTGCGCAGGAGATATTATAGTGCACAAGTGTGAGCGCAATACACAAGTGCACTCACTGTTCCATCACTCTCAAAGTTCGGTGAGACGGCAATCCGACATGACCGGAGAGATGTCAGGCGCAGGACCAACGGCTTAACGTGCTTTCCGAGGCATGGGGGTGTAACATCAACTTCCCGACTCCTATCTAGGTATTTTTGAGAAATTCATGCCGAAAAATTTCAGTAACAACTTTGGCTCGACCTGGGATTCGAACCCAGGACCTCTCGGATGTAAGGCAGAAACTTTGCCACTACACCAACGAGACAGCACGTTAACCAATTTATAACGGCTGGCTGCAACATTCTGTCTACCGTTGACAGAAAGAACTGTCAGTTTATTACTTAACTGCTGTCAAAGCCTAGCTATGAACTCCGATAGCTTTTAGATAACAGCTACCTAATTTTCAAAGGTAGACATCAGACACCGGCCGTAGGCACCTAAATCGCTAATAGTCATCAATCGCAGCGACAGTATGCCGCAGGTGTGCCCTTATCTTTTGGGAAATCTATATCTTTTGGGAAATCGAAAATTCTAACTTACCGTGTTATTAATTAAAAGGAACACGGCGACGAAAAAGAGTTGGAAACGCATGTTTCAAACGTCGTACTTTGAAATTAATAACATGCTTTTTCTTAAAGTCATTTAAAATTGCATACTTAAAGCAGTTGTCCACTGATGAAAATATAATCGCAGTGAAAAATACGAGTATATTTAACTGGCTGAGCCCTGCGTTTTCACCGACATAAAACCCGTTTTCAACATATCCCACAGGAAACGCGAAGTTTTACGGGATAAAAAGTACCCTATGTGCTATTCCAATTTATTATCTATCCATGTTCCAAATTTGAGCCACATCGGTCTATTCGTTCTGGCGTGAAAGAGTCACAAAAATCCATACATGCTCACAAACTTTCGCGTTTATAATATTGTACTAGCTTTTACCCGCGACTTCGTCCGCATCAGGTTGTTTTTTTGGAATGCGTTGTTTTCCCGTAATACTAATTTTATCCAAATATAAATCAATTCTTTGGTAATTTAGGACTGAAACCGATCAGATTCCCCGGAAAGTAATTTTACCCATGGAAATGCGTTGTTTTCCCGCGGTCAAAAGTAGCTCATGTCCTTTCTTGAGTCTCAAACTATCTCCTTACCAAATTTCATTTAAATCTGTTCAGTAGTTTACGCTTGAAAGCGATCGGCCCACTTGAATTTTCCCATGAGAATGCGTCATAGTAGCCTATGTCCTTTCTCGGGTATCAAAACATACCATCTCCATACCAAATTTCATGCAAATTGGTTCAGTAGTTTAGGCGTGATTGAGTAACAGACAGACAGACAGAGTTACTTTCGCATTTATAATATTAGTATGGATTAGGTGTACTCGTGTACACCGGTCTACTCTCCGGTCAACTCGGATTTCTCTCTCGCCGAACCATTTCAAATGTGAGAGTAAAGGAACAGAGAGTGTTGCGACCACAATTGTTCACTTTAATATTTTCACGATGTTACCACTGCCATAACTCTGGCTGCCGAATTCAACAGCGATTATCCGCCATAATTGAAATTCGGCTGGTAATCAATACTACCTATTCATGTCAAAGTCAGTTAGGTCAGATCTGAGGATTTTGAATCACAGAAGAGGGAAAGTACTCCTTGAACTCAGCCTTTTTATGCCACTAAGTCACGGAGACGAGAGACAAATGGTTTTAATAAATTTTTCAACACACTTGCTCGTAAAGTGAGCCTTATTATATCGTTCTTAGGGCCATAAAACGAACTATAACATACACGTGCATAATAATATTACACACTAGTGCATAATAGAATGATCCCTACAAAGTTAAGTTAGTACCTAACTGCAAATTATATGCGAGTAAACAGAGCATTTTCAATTTAACCGGGTAATACAGTTTTTTTTTGTAACAACAAAGAGGTTTTATGCCAATCCATTTACATTTTTGAAATAAATAAATGTGTCCCTAAGACGAAAAAACATTTATTATTATCAAATTATTTATAATTCACAATCATTTCTTATAAAATATTTGCATTTTATCACTAAAATTATCATTTTGAAGTAGGCTGTATGGCTGTAATCAATCACCTTACATTAGGCGCGTGCAAAAAAAAAATGCGCGCCATTTCCCAATTTTCCCATACTTAATTAAACGATTTATGCAATACAGGTTTGTTTTTTCCTCGCAAGTGTGTTGAAAAACGTCGTATGATACACGTGTGTATTGATGATTTGATTACCGTCCAAGGCTCTCTTAAGACCCTCACCTGACGGCTCGGGTCTCAATACCGCCTCACCAACATTACACACTTGTACCATAATGTACTATTATTGATACCCGGAATAATTTGGATTTAGTAAAAGCGACAATTATTGTATCATGGAGTGGATCAAAACTTTATCAGACCAATCATCACCATATAAAATTGCTCAGCGAGTAATGTTTTCATCAATTGTAATTTGTATCCTATTTGTTTGTGTTTTTAATTTTTCGGTTTTAATTGAGATTCTAATGAGTTAAGCCAAGTTAGTACCCCTTGTCACTCACACACACACAACATGATTTCGCACGCAATGGATTTAAGTTGCAATGTATACACATTCTTAAACCTTCTGTTAATGTACTGTAAGATTTACTTTTTGTGCCCTCGAACGGTGCTCTGTAGGTATTACAGGCCCCCAAGCCTAGTAGTACGAGAGCCCACGACCAAAACCATGTCTCATAGCAATACGGCAAAAACCCTATAAAATCGTTAGATTGTATGATTCTGAACCCGACTAGGTGTGTAGTAACGGTCGAAAGTGTAGCAACTGCGTGGGAGGCCATTTCTGCTGTGTCAAAAAAAAAAGACAGTCGGTATTATAGCAATACGTCTGATAGTGAAAATGTACATAGATTTTATAATTGTATTACGAAAAAGTTTGTTTTCAGACATTTTGCGCGTAGCATATAGCCTGAGCGCATTTTTGAAAATGTCAACAAATTTAGCCGACCTGTATCATAGCAATACGGATAATATTTTTTTTCAACTTTTCGTATTGCTGCCATGATTACCAATAACCTGTTTTCAGACACTTTAAGTGTAGCATATACTCCCAAAAACGAAAATAACGTTTCGGAGTCGCCTGGCCGACGCCTCTGTTAAATGTTTTTTTAAATTTACAGCCTTCATAGATATTCAAGAATCTCCCTTGTCTATTATATGTACTTTGACAGATGACAGATGTCATTACTTATTTCTTTTGTAAAAGTTACTCAAGTGTGCTTTAAATAAAACCAAAACTATCAAATCAATCAGTATTTAATTTCAACAGCCTCAGCGCTTGTTACGCTCCTGCCCCTTCCCTTCCCTTCATCCCAGTTTCCTTTTGTGCGATTTATTTCAGTCCTTCAACTTCAATGTTAAGGTTTCGGGTAAATTCTTTGTTAATTATCATCTAATAAATTCAGGGTCGCAACGTATTCATTGGTTTGTAACAGAAAATTCAAGATGCCTCAATACGATTTTTAAATGATATCTGAGTATCGAAAAGTTGTCTGATAGAGAAGGTGCTACACTTAATTTGTCTGATATAAATTTTTTGCACATGTGGACAACTTATTTTATCATGTCCAACAATTTTCAGACATATTGCTATGATACCGATCGGTAAAATTTGTTAACATTTTCAAAACGGTCTCAAAATTTAATGCGTTCACATTTCCGTCTGAAAATTGTTTTGTTCGCATCAAATAACCAAAATTTACTAATAAAAAAGATTTTCAGACGTATTGCTATGAGACATTTTTTTTGTCTCATTTTTAATTTTTTTAAGTGATTTTACGGGTTTGCGCTACACCACTAACGTCTGAAAAATATGTTTTCGGTATCTCAGAACTATCATTCAACTACAGTCTGCAAATCAGACATATTGCTATGATGCAGTTCGGTAAAATTCTTTGACAATTTTGAAAATTCGGTCAGATCAAACGCTACGCGGAAAATGTCTGATATTGGTATTTTCGAGTTCAGGATAATCGTATCTATAGATTTGATGCAGTTTTGGCCGTATTGCTATGAGACAAAAATTTTGGTCGTGGGCTCTCGTACTATAGTTCAGACTCCAGTTCTCTTAAAATCAAATAAATTTCACCCATAAAATATCATCTTGATGTCAAACCTACGACCTAAATGTACCCTTTTCCATACGCAAATAAATTTTCATTCATTCATTCATTCTGATGGTGGTGATAGAAGAAATAATAAATGTTTTATTATTATTATTGAAGTGAAAACTTCTTTAGCGGCGTTGAGCACTTTTGTGGCATGGGTAGAAACTGTGAAACTCGCGTCAGGTCACGTGATGCTGATCGAAAAACCGTAAGACGGTTCAAATAAATCAAAAATGCACAACGTTAATAATCAAGTTTTCACTTCTGCCGGCACTCCCGGAGTGCAACCCGTGTTTTTTTTACTTTATTTATAAAATAAAAGTAAAATGTGAAATTATACAAACATAAAATATTATAAAAACCTAACCCTAGCAAGCTGCCAGCAGCGGGGCAGGGCTCAAGCTACCGAAAGTTGAGTTTGCAGAGAGAGAAACCTCCGGACGATGCGCGCCGTGTTTGCATCTGACCCTTGACCTTTGACATCTCTTAAGGTGTTGATCGAGGCTCCTCGCTATTAAAACCGTTCACAGACACAACTATCGGGACAATGATCGCCGAATCCACACCCCACATGGCGGTCACCTCGTGGGCCAAGTCAAGGTACTTGCTAAGCTTTCCCTTCTGAGCCTTCACGAGGTTTTCGTCATGCGTAATGGTGATATCAACGAGCATCGCCTGCCGTGTTGATCGATATAGTACCACGATATCATGCTTATTGGCAATAGTCCTGTCCGTGATAACAGATTGATCCCAATAATTATAGCGTTATAATAATAACTAATAATATTATGTAGTAACATAGAAACCTACCAACTCTATTTAGGCTTAGCATTTTTATTTTTACTTCAGTCGCCATAAACACACCCTCCACGCTTAGGTCAAACCAAAAAGATGCAGACACGGTACGAGCTAGTCGCGCGTGGTCCTACTAAACCGAGTCCAATGAACCTACTCCGCTCCTAATAGTCGTCGTCAGTACTGCGAGTTCTTTACACCTATTTATATGTTAACGATTCTAAGGACGTACTCGTACCGTATCTTACTCTATTTGGTAGATATAATCTAAACCTCTGTTAATTGTTTTTAGATGTAGTCTTGTAGATAACCTGGGATAGCCTCCGGACAAAATTAGGGTTAAAGAAAAAAAAATCACAAAAATTTTTCACAAAATTTTGACTGCTGAAAAGTTTTTTGCCGCAAACTTGGGTTTCAAAGGATAAATAGAAAATCGTAGGCCGCCATGAAGTCGAAATTTCGTAATTACATAAGTGTTAAGTAATCTATTAAGTAAAAACATTGTCAATGTACAGAACGATGTACCTTTGTACATCAAAGATAAGGAGTATTTATGATTGCCACTCGTATCATCTTGAGCAGTTAAGAAAGTTATCCATCAAACTATACAGATATCAGACATGAAACCATGGAATTTTGAATGAGATAAGTATTTTTCAGCATCCATGATCATGTCATATAAGACTACTCATTTACGTTGCAATATTTCCCGCACAAATGTATGAGGTGTTGCCCTACGAGAGCAACGCAACACGACATGATACGACCTGTAGTTGTGTACCTTTATCATAACCAAATAAACAAAATATTTTTCGTCTTCCCGAACACATTTTTGTAAAGAAACATAATACATTTACAAATTTTTGGGGTCTTTTTCTCAAACAAAAATCAATTCGATATAGCCTTATTTTTACTCCATTATTTTCTTGACTGACATATGCACACACAACTCAATACGTCGTTTTACTGGATTCATTTCTTAAAAATGGAACGAAACATTTAAATACAATGAGCACAGTGATTAACAGTAACAATAGCCATCAAAGTATTCAATATACTTAATGAAGAGAGGAAGTCTTTGCCATTACATGTGTTTAAGAAAACACTGAAATAGCCAGTATTTCAGTGTTTTTATTGAGAAATGCTTCTATTCTGTTGACGAATATTTTAATAGTTTCAATTTTGAAAGGAGTTAAAAATAATGATAATATATAATATTGACAGGACATTAGTTAACTACTTTGGATTGATCCGTTATACTGAAATTTAACTATGTATATACATTTTCCATTACAGTGTTTGGTATATTGTGAGGGACTTTTATTATTATTATTGATATCTGTATGTGTAGGTACCACTATTTATGCAAAATAAAGAAATTTGATATTTACAGGATACAGTAAACTGGATCTGATAATATTAGTATTATGTGTGAACTAGCTAATGCAAACTAACTACATTACAACACATACTTTTTAACGGAACTGTAAAACGGTATTTTCTTCTGGATTCGAAATACTGTAGATATTATGTGTGAAACCGCTCATACAATAACATACGCAAATAACATCAACATTTTAACGAACCAGTAAAACGGACGTTATTTATGAACGCGTCCTAACAGATAAAAATTGTTGGTATCATGCTACCTTAAAAGGTGAAGTTGACTACTAAAAAAGGATTAAAAAATAAACTTTTCAACACACTTGCTCATAAAGTGGTTGTAATTTCACTACAATTAGACTAATAATGGCACCTATAATCAAATTATGACTTTTTCATCAACTCAACTCACTAGTGAGTTATAGATTAAAAAAAAGTAAACTTTAAAATTCCAATTTTCTACGTGGCAGAATAGGCGCAAACCCTATGCGCGGAAAATAAAGAATTAAACTTGATTCTAAAGCGCTTCCTACTGACGAAACACCAAGTACATCCAAAGATTGGATTTCACCCACCTACACGAATAATGAGCCATCTCAAATTACAATAGAACATGAAAGTATTTCAATAAATAATCTATCTGATGAGACCGCTATGCCATCAAAAGCAGTTAATTATAATTTTACTAACTGCACATTTACTAATTGTTTCTCTAAATAAACTTTTTACCTACTAAATAAAATGAGTTTTTATTGTTATTTTATTCACAAGTGTGTTGAAAAACGTCGTATGATACACGTGTGTAATGATGATGATTACCGTCCTCGACTCTCTTAAGACCCTCGCCAACGGCTCGGGTCTCAATGGCACCTCGGCGCCGCGGCGGTAATCACCAATGTTACACACTAGTACCATAATGTACTATTATGCATTTAACAGTGTGAAGGTTCTCTTTAATTTTACGCAATCAACATTGCATCGTGTGACACTAACTTTATTTCGTGTACATGCATTTAGCGAATTAATGAATTAATTACCTACTCAAAATTTTCCTATGTATAATTGAATCTGTAATTACATATTGCTCACTTTTGCTCAAAATGCGTTGGTGCTTGATTGTTTTCGTGATTTTCGTGGCTTTTTTGAGCACCATAGAAGCGTACGTTATGAAAGGTAGAGGTCAAGTAAGTACAGGGTGTATCTACGTTTATAATATATACCTTTTTTTCCTAAATCGTACTTGAAACTTATTTAATTTTTATTTTATTTTTTAGAAGCACTCTCAGAAAAGACTGTATCTTTCGGTATGTTACTTTAGATAGGTAAACACTTTATTGTACAACATAAAACAAAATTACAGGCTAAGTTAACAAAGAAACATGTATACTCGTAATAGACGGCCACTTTGGTGTAATGGTCAAGAAGTTGACTATTAACCAAGAGGTCGCAAGTTCGATCCCCGCACTGTACAAACATTTGTGTGCGTGAACGTGTCTGTTTGTATTGGTCTGGGTGTTATATGTATTTATTTAAATTTATTTGTAATACCTACCATTGTTGATTCTGATATCTGTAACACAAGTGCTTAAGCTACTTACCATGGAGTCAGATCAATGTATGTGATGTTGTTGTATATTTATTATTGTATATTTATTATTTTACCCTGTATCACAGATTACTAAATAGTTACTACCTGTATGTATAAATTTGAATCGTGACAACTAATCGTATTTATTTATTGACAGTCGTCCGGAACGGGGCCAGACGAAAATAATGAAGTAAGTGATGTTCGATCCGAACATAATTGATTCGTTTATTCTGTTCCTTCTTTCTTCTCTTGCAATACAAGATGGAGACAGCATTTTTAATGTAATATTTAATTAATTGGTCAATAAACCAGTTGCCACAATTAACAGTGTTTCCATACATTGTTATGGTCCTTCGAGGCGTATATGAACCAGCGACCTATGGATTAACAGTGTTTCCATACAAGTGAAAAAGTAAAAAAAAAATGCATAATATTTTTAAATACCGTAGGTACCGTTTCGACGACCGCTTGGTGCAGTGGTTCACAGGTCGGACTTCTCAACCAAGGGTCGCGGGTTTGATCCCCGCACAGTACAATCCTAAGTGTGCATGAACATGTGTGTTTGTACTGGTCTGGGTGTTTTCTATTTATGTACCTAATATGTATCTATTTATTTACAAAAATAAGTATTTAAGTATGTTTATCCGTTGTCTAGTACCCATTGGTGTGATAGTTGTGAAATATTTATTTAGTTATTTATTAGGTATTAAAAAATATTATGTATTTTTTTACAAGACAGCTTTAAATAAATATAAATATAAATAAATTAATATTTCACAACAATCACACCAATTCTCTAGTCCCAAATTAAGCTATGAGGCTTGTGTTATGGGTGCTAGACAACGGATAAACATACTTAAATACTTTTTTTTTGTAAATAAATACATATTTAACATACCGACCTATTTGGTTGACACGAACTAAAAACCTTTATTTTGATTTCATCTTTTATGGTATTTGTTAGCTCAAGTGTTTCGTAATATATGCGTTATGTTAGTTTAAGTAAATTTTTTGTACCTAAAAACCCTATTGTTTCAAATTTTTAACATGCCACGATAGCACTCTTAAGGATTATATTTTGGTTAACTCTAATAGTTCTTAGTTACTGCTTTAAGTCATGCCATGATGTAATCTGCTGTGTTGTAAAATAAATAAATTAAAAAAAACATATCCAAAACTTACAAAGTATTAGATAATAGATAACGGTTTTTGATTTACAAGGCATCCTGTATATTCTTTTACAATTTGTAGGATTGTAGAGATTTTATTCCCGGAGTACCCCGATCCCGGAGGCTCCCGTCCCGGAAAACCCCGACTCCTTTATAACTTGATGAACTTAATTAAAAGTCATCAGATCAGGATACTCAGGGAATAACCCGGTCACACATCTCGCCTCGTTTTTTTTTTCAGAATCCAGTAGGTAAAGGACAAGACGGTAAAGACGTGTCCGTGAAAAAAGTCACTTGCATCGGAAGTCCAGGGAATGAGTTCTGCATGGCTGAAGTTATGGACTACTGATGGCAATAAAAATTACCATCCTTCACATATGTTTACTTTACTTGTGGAACCTGCTTGGTGAAATAAAAAATAAAAATGAAAATAAAAATGTTTACAAAAGAATGCAAAACCTCAGCCTTACATCCTCAATTTTATTTAAATGAATAAAAATGTTAAGAAAAATCAATAATTATTGCCATTTGATTTTAGGGTTAATCCCTAAGTAGGTACCCCAATCCCCAAGGCCTCCGACCTGGAGAACCCTGAAGATTACTAATTGTGTTTATCAAGATTGTTGACTGCCTCGTTAGTGTAGTGGCAAAATTTCTGCCTTACATCCGAGAGGTCCTGGGTTCGAATTCCAGGTCGAGCCAAAAATTGTTTCTGAGATTTTCTGTCATGAATTTCTCAAAAACAGCTCGGAGTCGTGAAGTTGGCGGTGTTAAACCCCCGTGCCTCGGAAAGCACGTTAAGCCGTTAGTCCTGCGCCTGATCTCTCTCCGGTCATGTCGGATTGCCGTCTCACTGAATTTTGAGGGTGATGGAACAGTGAGTGCACCTGTGTATTGCGCTCACACTTGTGCACTATTTTTTCTCCTGCGTAGTTGGCTGATCTCTGTTGAGATTGGCCGCCATGGTCGAAATCTACTAGGAGGACTATTATTATCAAGATAAAATAAATTGGGGTCCACTGGGACGGGCACCTCGGGGATCTTGGTACTGAGGGAGTAAAACGGGAATTATTGGTGTCAATAAGTAATTCCAGCCAACAGCACGTCAGGGTAAAAACTGTGGCATCTCCTGCAGCATCGATGCTAAAATAGTAGAAGTGAGTAAAGGGCCTTATTTGTCTCCTGGTGGTACCCACAGTAACAATACATTACAACACATTTTGTGTGAATAGGAACTTAATATTTTTTGAGTGATGGTAGTTTACAATTTTTTCAATATGTAATGACAACTAACGCCTTAGTCTACCTGTGACCACAGACGCTGAAAAGGGTCCGAAACGTCAGGTTAAAACAAAATGTAAATAAATCGCGAAATGATCACACATAACAATGATCCTAAACGATCACGTTTTAGTGCTGATTTCAGTTCAGTTCAGTGAACTTGGACCTTATTTTACGAAATTTTGAAACGAAAGGCGAAAATTGCAAGTTTATTAACATTTACATTTTGACGACCTCCGTGGTGTGTGGTGTAGGGGTGTGAGTACTGATTTCAAGGTGCCGCCATCGATGAGGTCCCGGCTTCGATGCCCGAACGAGGACAATGTTGGAAACCAACTTTAAATGTTGTCACGGGTCTGGGGGTTTGTGGCATCTTCGTTGTTACTGATTCCCATAAATATACAATACAACAACATCACATACATTGATCTGACTCCGCGGTAAGAAGCTAAAGCACTTGTGTTACAGATATCAGAATCAACAGTGGTATTAGAAATAAACTTTAATAAATACATATAACACCCAGACCAGTACAAACAGACATGTTCATGCACACAAATGTTTGTACAGTGCGGGTATCGAACCCGCGACCTCTTGGTTAATAGTCAACTTCTTGACCAGTACACCAAAGTGGTCGTCAGGTCCACATCAGACACAGGTCACACACAAGTGCTTAAGTTACTTACTGTGGGTTAGGATCAGAGCAATGGTTGTGATGTTGTTCCCATTTGTTGACTAATCATAATCATAATCATTTATTCCTTCATAAACATAGGTACATACAGAGGTTGTGGGTTGTTTAAATGCGAACTCTATGTTTCACCTTTTCAGGTATATGAAGTATTTACATTTTAACAATAGTATTTAGCATAATAATAATAGTAGGACAATATTTTATAATTGAAATTATATGTACATAGCTATATCTATGTATGTATGTAAAGTATATATAGGTATATGAGAATTTCCATTTTAACAATAGTATTTTTGCATTTTAATAATAGAAGGACAATATTTTTTTATTGATTAATTATATATGTCGCAGGCAAATTGTATAAATCCGCCGTTTACATAACGCGTCGTCCCTTTGCAAACGCTCGCAGTTTTATATAATGCCTAAGGCAAAATGTATATTGCCGTGTCATTTTATAATATGCCGCAACATTTCATCGATAGTTCAAACGCCGTATACAAAATGCCGCGGCAAATTGAAGAATTTAGTTCCGGTTCTAGCCACGCGCCGCGCTGCTGATCACAACAAGAAAAATGGCGTCAAGTAGTGAATTTGCCTCGCAAAAAATGATTGAAAGCAGTGGAAATATTACAAGTGCTAGCGATTTTTCGAACCAGAATTGTGATTTCAAAGACAGTTATTAAAGTGAATTAAAAAAGTGGTACGATTCGCAAACGGGGACAGTAAAAAAGCCGTGGACAAATATCAAGATTGTCCGGCACCTCAAAAGTGCTAGGGTGTCCATAGAATCAGGTTCCCGGCGGACACCTGCCGAATATTATTGGTTTTTGTATTACTTTTTTAAGAAGTAATTTTTATTTGATTTTTTAATTTTTGTTTGTATATTGTTTTAAACATATATGGTTACTTACGAAACAATAGTTAACTACTTGATTGCTACCATGTACTTTTTTATTATTAAGTAAATTTGATACATTTGTCACTATTGCAAGCGTTATGATCACGGAGTGACTGGTAACAAAACACTGTAATTTACTCCGTAATCATGGCGCTTACAACAGTGCCGAAATATCGGATACTTAAAAATAAAAAGTTATGTACATGGAGCAACTCCGCTGTTTACTATTCCAATCTTTATTTGGTAATAAAGGGAAATAATGAGAATTTATGTTTCTTAATTTTAATGTCGTTTTGTTACGAGTACATATTTGGTATGTTTATCATATCAAATATGTACTTTAGTTAGTCTTACTTGAACTCTTTATTAGTACCTGATTCCTGAAATAAAAATCTGTTTTGTCCAAACTGTGTTTTATCATGGTTACCCTAATACTACAACCAACGTCGAAATAATAACAATTGAACGATTTTTCAATTTGCCTCAGGCATTTTACAAAACTGCGAGCGTTTGTAAAGGGACGACGCATTATGTAAACGGCGTAATTATACAATTTGCCTGCGACATATACATATACGCCAATTGCGATAAGATAAAACTGTTTAAGTTTCAAGCTTTCCCCCCAAAGTTACCCCCTGGGTAACTTTGACCTTACCAACGCAAATACCTGTTAAGCCTTGCTGGCTTAAGACCCTACAGCTATGATTACCCGACACTATACTGAAGATATCCCGGACGGAATCACCACATAACTTTGAGAGCGGACGGCAAGTCGATACTTAAAGTCCTCCAGAAGCTTTTCAATTCTGTCATCCTCGAGGGCAAAACGCCAAAAGCTTGGGGTAAAAGCCATGTAATGCTGTTTTTCAAAAAGGGTGACAAAACGCTTTTGAAAAACTATAGACACATCTCGCTTCTGAGCTGTATCTACAAGTTGTTTTCAAGAGTTCATTAAGCGATGTGATGCTGTTTTTCTTAAAGGGTAAACAAACCCTTTTGAAAAACTATAGACGACCGCTTGGTGCCACTTGGTCCACAAGGGTCGCGGGTTCGATCCCCGCACAGTACAAGCATTAGTGTGCATGAACATGTTTGTTTGTACTGGTCTGGGTTTTTTCTATGTATAATATGTATTTATTTACAAAAAAAAGTATTAAAGTATGTTTATCCGTTGTCTAGTACCCATAACACAAGCCTCGTAGCTTAATTTGGGACTAGAGAATTGGTGTTATTGTTGTGAAATATTTATTTATTTATAGACCCATCTCGCTTCTGTGCCATATCTATAAGCTATTTTCGTGAGTCATTACGAATTGTATCGGCCGCATGTTTGACGACTTCCAAACTCCTGAGCAAACCGGGTTCTGAAAAGGCTATAGCACCATAGACCATAAACGCTGTAGCAGGTTATACAGAAGTCTGAGGAGTATAATTTGCCACTTTGCTTGGCGTTCGTGGAGTATGAGTAAGCATTCGACTCGATCGAGAGCTGGCCTGCTGCAGTCTCTCCAGAGGTGACAAAAGCCTACAGGTACATGACAGTACATTGAAGTTCTAAGGTAATTACTACCAAAACGCCAGCATGTCGGTTATAGTACAGAACCAGAACTCTAATCCTATCCTAGCAGCAAGTTTGAGACAGGGAGGCGTTGTTTCTCCGAAACTGTTCACAGCTGCGTTAGACGATTTTTGTAAGCTCATGGAATGGAATGGATACTGCTTCAACATCAATGACGAGTACCTAACACACCTGAGGTTTCCCGATGATATATAGCCTTAATGGCTTAGACCTTGGAAAACCTAAGGAAAACCTAAAACACAATGCTCGAAGTAATAATGGTTTTCAAAGAGTGGGTCTTAAAATGAACATGGACAACATGAAAATGAGCGCGCTCTTTAGATTAAGTGGCAGTGGGCGGGACACATAGCGCGACGAACCGAGATGGCCGTTGCCGATGCGTTGCCGAGATGGGTTGCCATGGGGATGCAGCGCTTCGGGCATGTTTGTGGAGGCGAGAATTGATTGATGACTTTGCTGCTATTATGAGAAAGCGGTGCGCCTCTGCCATAGCGCGTCTTCGTGGCACGTCCAACAGTATCCTGAAGGTCTTTGTGGATCGGTGGGAGTCACCACTCATCCAAAAGTGGGTGGTCTCCCACACGCATCTTTAATTTATATTTCTAATTATCATTTGTTTGTTTACTAGCCTTAGTTATAAGTGGTTTTATATACTAACATTATATGGGCTCTGCCTGAAATAAATTGAATTGGGTTGGGAATGGCGACCGCGTGCCGATACGGCGTCCCGACAAGGTGCACCGACGTTCTGGTGAAGGTGGCGAGAAGCCTCTGTATGCGGTAAGTGCAGTATGATACGAGTAATCATCAAATAATCAAAACATCGATATTTTAGTGTTCTTTAATGGTTTTGTCAATATTCATTCCTTGCTAGAAAGTTATGGCAATTTGATTCCATCCCCGACATCGGCTGTCACTCGTTTCGTACACGAAGAGACAAAAATTTGTGGTTCGCTGTAAAGTAATTTTTCAATATTATAACAAAGATACATAGTTACCTAAGTAAATTTAATAACAAGTCTACCTGTTTTAAACCGTCTTTATGTCGAAAGTGTTTACTGCCTAACTGTAAATTAAATTATAATTTTAAGCTCAATTACATACACGTACCTAAAGAAGTGAATGGTGATTTTCAATCAGTGTTTTTCGTCTTGGGTTAGCTTGAATCCTTCGCTGCACTTGGATTCTACTATAGCAGGGGTTCCTAAGCTGTGCGTCACGGCGCCCTCATTCGCCATAGAAAGTAAAGAGGGGCGCCGTTATTCAAACCACATAAATATGTTGGCGTGTATATTGTTGGTATCTATGATCCCAGGTCTCCCCTGTGCTTCCCGCATCCAGAGGCTTCCCGCGACTGCGCACCAGATCGTCATCTTATTAAGGTCAAAATGAACAAATAATAAATTAACATACAACAACATCACATACATTGATCTGACTCCGTGGTAAGTAGCTAAAGCACTTGATCAAGAAGATATCAAAATCAACAGTGTTATTACAAATAAACTTAAATAAATACATATAACACCCAGACAAGTACAAACAGACATGTTCATGCACAGAAATGTTTGTACCTACAGTGCGGGGATCCAACCCGCGACCTCTTGCTTAGTAGTCATCTTCTTGACCATTACACCAAAGTGGTTGTCAAAGATTTTTATTTAAGCAGAAAAAGTCGAACAAAAAAAAAGGTTCTCTCATTAAGGTAATTTTATTAACATTTACTTAATTTAATAATCAGCTCACGCTTTGGAACGCTCGCCTTATAAGTAAGTGTAAAGCGACGGAGTGAAAAACTGAAACAAAAGCATGAGATTAAAATTGGTCGGTCTGCAGTAAGAGATTTTGATTAAAAATTTTTGAGAGAGAATTTGAGATTATAAAAACCGGTCAAGTGCGAGTTGGACTCGCGCACCGAGGGTTCCGTACAAACCTGTAGGTATATAAGTAAAAGTTCACCCATCACGGGTTTTATAGACTTAAGTATTTAATATAAATTTTAATTTACTATCTCAACGCGTTCATGAGATAAGGAGTAGTAACTTTGAAATTTTCAAAATTGTCAATTTTTTTTTATATGATTAAACTGAAAATTTACGGTTTTCGTAATTTTTGCTATATCTGTACTAAAAGACGTGACTTCGCACTAAATTTCAAGATTCTAAGTTTACGGGAAGTACCCTGTAGGTTTTGATTCCCGTGCGAGTTTCGAAAATTTGCGGCCTAAATGGCTGTATCTTTTGATTGCGTTGGCTTAGAAGGTTGATTTTTCTACAGCTTCCAGGGACAGTAGACCTAAGTATCATATAGCAATTTCAGTTTGATACCTCCACGCGTTCCTGAGAAAAACGGTCTTGACAGACGGACGGACGGACAACAAAGTGATCTTATAAGGGTTCCGTTTTTTTCTTTTGCGGTACGGAACCCTAAAATTGGGATTCCGGGACGGTATGCAGGCTTGAGATTAAAAGGTGTGATTCTAGGTCAGTCTGCAGGCTTCAGATTAAAAAGGTGTGATTTCGGGACAGTATGCAGGCTTGAGATTAAAAAGGTGTGATTCCGGGATGGTATGCAGGCTTGAGATTAAAAGTGTGTGATCCGGCGAGGGTCTGTAGGCTTGAGATTTAAGATGTGTGATTTCGGGACATCATGCAGAGGTGTGAGATTAAACATGTGTAATTTCGGGAAGTTCTACAGCTTGAGATTTAAAAAATGTAATTCTGGGATGGTCTGCAGACTAGAAAATTCATTTCGTAAACTGCAAACTAGCATTTGTCTATAATATACATAAAAATAATCGCTAAATGTGTAGCTAAACGCAAAAGTCGAGAGTAGGTGATGATTCTTTCTTTGTAAGGACTTAATATTACTTGCAAGGATGATTCATATGGAAATAAATCGAAAGAAAACAACGAGCAGGACAACGTTTGCGGACGAGTCCACATTATTAATTCGAATCGGAATTCCGAGACGGAATGCAGTATGCATTCTATTGTTTTAAACTTTCATGGTCACTAACTTTACAATATTTAAGCATTCACGAGATTTCTACCATATACCTTGATATTTTTTGAGTTCCTCATATTTCGGCACTGTTACAAGAGCCAAGATCGCCATTTATTTTGTGATCATGGCACTTGCAACAGTGCCAAAATATCGGGAACTCTAAAATAACAAGGTACATGGTAGAAACCCGTGAATGACTTTTCTAATTCTGCTGCATTCGTTGGACGCTGCAGTAACCGTGACTGCTAGCCGCGACTGACTGGGAATTAATTTTCTGTCCATTCATAGAAACCACTCCACTGTTTTCGCTTGCAGAACGCCTTCTGCAGTGAGCAGTCCGTTTTGGAATTAGACCTTAACGCCTTATTACATTACAAAACATAAAAACACACATACCTATTAGTAACACACCGATAACAGCTTCCCAAGTATTTTTTTGTATCAACGCCAGAAGAACAAAAAAACTTGTAAGTGATACATTAAATATACCGAAGCCATAATAAATTTGCATGAGCAATACATGCGGCTGTAAAAAAAATATTTAAATTATTAAGAAATCCATAAAAACAAATTTATTTTTGTAAAAGGACTCACAAGGAGCACTTTTACACGTCCTAACATATAAATTAACCCTGCCACTGCTTCGGGACAATTTGGGTCAATGCTGAGAAGAAGCGGCGCAAGAAACTCAGTCACTATTGTCATTGCCTCTTTTCAAATTTGATTTACAATAATTGTAATTTTTTACATTAAAACATTTCCATATATCATTGTCATTTAAATAATCATCAGTTTTATTTTTATCAATCAACTTCTAGCCCCAAGACAAAGTTAATAAAATCGATTTGTTGCGATGTCTAATGTGGCGCTATACAAAAATGGAGTGGCACGACTGCCGTGCCATACATTAAAACTGTGCGTATGGCACGCCTGCCGTGCCATAGCTACATTATAACTGTGCGTGCGAAAAAGGAAACAGTATTTTGATCAGTTTTTTGTACGGTCTAACCTAGAATACTGTTAGTTTGCATTTGAAATTTACTAACATTTTCAGGTAGCCTTAACTGAGCCTTAAGCTAGCATTCAGACCAATCCGCACTGAGCCCGCGTGCTGGAATATGACTCATACCACCTCATAGTTGAGGTGAGGCCTGTGCCCAACAGTGGGACGTAGACTCATCAGTCTACGAGAGAGCATTCAGATAGGCTCCAGAACTACTAGACCGATTTAAAAATTATTTTCCCCTTCGAATCCTACATTATCCTTGATGAACAGAGGCTACATTTATAACGAGAAATAACAAAAGTTAATAATTGTCCACCCGTGCGAAGCCGGGACGGGCCACTGGTATATTACTACATAGTATAATTAAAAGTCGCTTTCTCTGTACCTATGACCCTTTGTATGCTTAAGTCTTTAAAACTACGCAACGTATTTTGATACGGATCGAGTGATTCAAGAGAAAGGTTTATAGGTTAATATGCACTGTTATTTTTGAGGTTTCAATGTGATATCGTTAATTATCTTTTTTTTTTCGCTTACAATGCAAACGCAGGCTGAACCCCACGAGATTTATCAAAATAATGTACTAATTATTTGTACACATTAAAAAGGTTTACAGAAAACTACGCGATGATATTATGTCTATCATTTTTTCAGTGAGTGACATAGGCTATATATGTTATAGCCGTGCGAAGCCAGAGCGGGCCGCTATATTTTTATATACAACGTTCACAGTTTATCTGTAGTGTATTTAGTATAAGCATTGCACCCGTGGGACGCCGGGGCGGGTCGCAATTTAATTATAAAGGCTCTAAAACCTACCAAAGCGGCACCAACCAATAGTACCACACTGAAAGCTAGGCGAACGAATTCAGCGATCGTTCTCTCTATGGGATCTTTCAACTGCATTTGTTGCACCGTTTTCTTGTTGGGATTTGCGATTACATACAAACAAAACGCTATGTTTCCGACTGACCAGATCTGAAAAAAATATAAGTGTCGTGTATTACTAAATGAACTTTCCAGTTCCAACAGCCATCATTTCTTTGCACTTGTGTTACAACGAAGGCACCACAAACACCCAGGTCACCACAAATATTTGTTTTCTACATTGTCTCCGTACAGGATCGAGCCCGGGACCTCAGATAACGGCACTCTGAACCCGGTGCGCATGCCACTACACCAGGAAGGTCGTCCAAGGATACCTACTATCCACAAAATACTGTAGACGATGGTTGCTGGCAACAGCTCCATACAACAGCATGTGTCTCTAGTACACATCTTAATGACTGAAAAATAAAACAGGACTGTTATAAATAAATTGTTTTTAACGAACACACCAATTACCTAGCCCCAAATTAGGCGTTAAAAATACTAAATAGAAGTGTAGCACAATTATTCGTATAAATTATACCTAAATAAAAGGCTTAAAACAATTCAACATCCACACAAAAGTCTTGAATGAATTTTTCCAAAGAAGTAAATCATGACTTACCGGCTGATAATTCCTAAATACTTTTATCTGAAAAACTTTAAAGATCATCATCAAAAAATATATAATTAAACACCAAGACACCGTGTATCGCCCGTGTCACCATGTCACAGACGACATAGAGAATACTACGATGAAAACAACAATATGGCGGCGGCGCAGGCGGCGTATCGCCTACGCAGGGTGCATTAGCCAATCACAGGCAAGGAAACTTTCACCAAAATGTCATACGACACTAGTAAATATGGCGTCTATACAAACATTTCCTTGTACGTAGATAAACGGGTGTGCACCATGTCTTTGGACCATAGACATACTCGTAGAATATATTGACACTCGGGGTGACACATTGGGTGACACACACAGAGCAGAGAATATGACATGACATGTCTTATGTAGATTGTGCAGCTGCTTGACCTCTTCGTGATTCTGTTTAGGCTACGTCCGCACAGGCAGGAGGTTTGCTTAGCGCCTAGAGCCTCGAGACTTGCCGTCTGGCTACTTGCTAGGATACACGGTGGCCGCACTGAAGGTGGCTTGAGTAGTGGGTCGCTAGGTGCGTTGGTCATTTGTTTGACTATGTCACTTTCAAAAACAGCTCTGAAACTGCTACTTACAGAAAATTCTTCTTTAAAATATACAACTTCACGGCCTATACAACGACCAAATATACAACTTTACCGTCTTTTCCTACTTCGACTGCTACCTATTCCCATAGCTTCTTTAAGACAACTACATTTTTATGGAGTCCATTTGAGTCCATTAGAGGGATTCCACAAAGGTTCCCTTGTAAAAATTGTTGAAATTAATATTTCATCCATCAACAAAATGCTTCGCGCCTCGCGCCAAAAAACCAACACGTTTGTTCACTTCGCTACACGCTAAGCGACTAGCTAGGCGCCAAGCGCGCAATGCGGCCGTACGCGAAGATTCTAAAACGTTCGTTTTACAGTAAAACGAACGTTTTAGAAGCGAGCGAGTCACCAAACGAGTAGAGTATGTAGTAAAACTTTTACTACTCTACTCGCTTGGTGACTCGCTAGGCGCTAGGCGCTAAGCAAATCTCCTGCCTGTGCGGACGTAGCCTTAGCGAGTAGATACACGTGAGTGTTTCTTTTATATTTTGTGAAAAATTAGACTTTTTTAGCTTTTTCTCCACTTAACTCTAAGCTTATTATTTCTGAAGGAATTCGGTAGTGGTATAATATCAATGTTTTGTAAGCGGTAAGTCTTCTAAAATGGACACTAACCATCTTCCCGAGCCACTCGATCCGCCAGATCGGGCAGATCTGCAGATTGGCATATGGATTTATTATCGCATTTTCGAGACCACTCATGTTTCCGGGACGATAGGCCCGACGGACATTATTAATAATTAGAAAAATTAAGTGATAATTTAGTGATTTTAATTCCCATCTGCATTTAAAGAGGTTCTTGTTTATATACATACCGACGTAGTGTATAAATCAGTTTTAAAGCAGGATAAGTCCAACCTTGCTAGCAGGTGACAGCCCCATGACAAAGTCCGAGTCTGCAGGGGGTAACGGGCTGAGGGGAGATCACTGACCTCTATTACTACACACTGGACAGGCTGTTCCATACAAATGACAGCTAATTTTGTGTGCCAATTTGAAGCGCCACTGCGAGTGTCCCGAGAACTAATTTTGACGTTTATTGCAAATGGCCACCGTAGAAGATTGCAACAGCGTTGAGGTTTTTAAGTATTTTAATTTTATTTCGTGGTATTTCATATCATATAGTGAAAGTTAAGCTAAATAATCATGAGGAAATGTGTGTTTTGTAAAATTCGCTACAGAAAAGGGAGTAAAATCACAGAATACTTAATAGTTACTACGTAAAACGTCACTAATTTTAGTTCCATGGACACTCGTATCTGCCTACAGCGCCAAAATGGCGACACTCAAATAGGCACAAAAATATTGTGACAGCAGCCAGTCCAGTGTAAATAGAGGTCAGTGGGGGAGATGTAGGTATTTATAACGCGGCTAGGTATTTACGTAGGTATTTATATCGGCTTTTGGGCCTCGACAAAGGAGTTTCGCTTCTACGTAGTTATTACCTATTCTTGTGCTATGGGATTTGGCTATGGGTTACTTTCATCCATGGTGGCTACTCTATGATTGTCAAGAGTTGACGGTTGATAGGTGTCATGTTCATTAGTTTACCCCCCTTGATAATATTATGGTAGGTTTTTATCTACATATGATTAAATATTTGTTATTTTTAGTTCTTACTCTCTGATGTTAACTGATCGAGGCTTCAGAGATTTACAGTTTTTGAGAGATTTTAGATTAGGGAAGTTGTTGTAATCAGTTGGTAAGTCATATTATATATATATTCACTTCTGTTTGTAAAAGGTACAAGTGCCACGACTTAGTAATATGTTTAGTAGAAAACAAAATATATGTAAAACAATCCGACAGCCACAGGTGGAGTTTGAACCCACACCTGTCGCAAGCCAGGCGATTTCTTTTACCAATTGAGCTACCGTGACACTAACTCATCGGTCCGAATTTCTTTGAGGCTGTAAGCTAGCCAGGATTTATCAATGATGCGGTAAGATACCTTCATCAATCATTGGTAAGAGCAATCGCCTGGCTTGCGAGAGGTGTGGATTCAAGTCCCATCAGTGGTAGTTCAATTTTATCTTTGTGTGTTTAAATTTGCATTGTAAAGCAATTCGAATTGTTTAAGCTTAAAATAGTAACGTAAGTATCTAAAATACAATCTTCTATTATCTTTTCATTAAAGCCTGGCAATGTTACCTTATATAGTTAGTCCGATAAGTTCGTATGCGAACCTCATTTTGAAAAACTTTTCATAGTTTCAAGATGTGCACACCAGACACTTGCTGTGGCATGGAACTCCTACCAGCGACTATGGTCTACAGTGTTTTGTGGATAGTGAGTAGCTATCTATCATCATATCAGCCTGTTGCAGTCCACTCCTGGACCTAGGCCTCCCTCAAGGCGCGCCACAGCGCACGATCTCCCGCCCTCTGCATCCAGTAGTTCCATAGCTGGAAGCTATCATTAGTCTGACACGATTGTGCGCGAACCTCCTGCGAGGTGATACGTTTGCGGGGCAAGATATCCATACTAATATCATAAACTAGCTTCCCACCAGCGTTTCGCCCACCTGTAATTCGGTTATCTAATACAGGGTGTATTCATTAAGTGTGAAAAGGTGATAATACCGAAACTATAAGAGTACATTATCTAATGAGTAAAATGGTTTTCACCAATCCGCACTGAGCCCGCGTGGTGGAGTATGGCTTGGACCACCTCTTAATTGAGGTGAGGCCTGTGCCCAGCAGTTGGACGTATATAGGCTGATGAGATGAGAAAATGGTTTTAATGACTTTTTGAAATAACAACAATCATCAAAAATTTAACATGAACTCCCAATACATTAGGATGATTTTAGTAAAAAGGTGATAGATCCGTTACTATAAGAGATATATATAATTTTTAAACTGATATTAAAAGTACATTATCTAATGAGCTAATTGAGATCAAATAGTTTTTCTGAATAAAACGATAGACATCCAAAACTTTAACTTTTAACGACATAATTCTCCCATAGATACAATTAGTGCGCCTTTAGTAATGAGCTTATGTTACCTTTCATAAGGCTGTTACCTAAGAGAATAATAAAAATATTTTAAGTATTTTTATTTAAATTACAGATTTTTTCTAAATCATACTATTTTAAGACAATGTCGTTGAAAAAAGTTATTAATAATAGTCCACGTGGCCGATCACGGCCACGCCGACCAATACGCAGAAGATATTACTCGTATATGGCACAAGTGTGAGCGCAATAAGCAGGTGCACTCACTGTTCCATCACTCTCAAAGTTCGGTGAGACGGCAATCCGACATGACCGGAGAGAGATCAGGCGCAAGACCAACGGCTTAACGTGCGCACCGAGGCACGGGGGTGTAGCACCGCCAACTTCCCGACTCCGAGCTGTTTTTGAGAAATTCATGACAGAAAATCTCAGAAACAATTTTGGTTCGACTTAGGATTCGAACCCAGAACTTCACGGATGTATGGCAGAAACTTTACCACTACACCAACGAGGCAGTCGAGGCAGTCAGAAAAAAGTTATTAAGTAATGGCATTTTGTACAGTAGGTTATATACTTTCGATACCAGTTGAAACATTTAAGATATCTCTTTTAGTTTCGAAATAATGGCCTGTGCACACTTAACGAATACACCCTGTATATTAATAGTAATAATAATAGTCCTCCTGGCCGATTTCGACCACGGCGGCCAATCTCAACAGAGATCAGCCAACTGCGCAGGAGATATTATAGTTCACAAGTGTGAGCGCAATACACAGGTGCACTCACTGTTCGATCACTCTCAAAGTTCGGTGAGACGGCAATCCGACATGACCGGAGAGAGATCAGGCGCAGGACCAACGGCTTAACGTGCTTTCCGAGGCACGGGGGTTTAACACCGCCAACTTCCCGACTCCGAGCTGTTTTTGAGAAATTCATGACAGAAAATCTCAGAAACAATTTTGGCTCGACCTGGGATTCGAACCCAGGACCTCTCGGGTGTAAGGCAGAAATTTTGCCACTACACCAACGAGGCAGTCACCCTGTATATTAACCATGTTTTTATACATATAAACTTCCTCTTGAATCACTATTGATTTAAAAAAAACTGCATCAAAATTCCTTAAGTAGTTCTAAAGATCTACGCATACATACACACAGACATAGTACAGACGCGGGAAGCGACTTTAATTACTATGTAGTAATGCGATAGTAACATGTGTGTCTGTCTGGTTTGTTATCACACCTAAACTACTGAACCGATCTGCATGAAACTTGCTACACATATAAAGAGGATCTTGGGAACGGATATAAGTATAAGCCTAGCAAAGAGGGAGGGTGTAAATAAGAACTGCTAGCTTTCACTTGTTCCTGTATTCAAAATGTTATGAAATCAGAATCAATAGTGGTATTACAAATAAACTTAAACAAATACTTATGGGTAACACCCAGACCAAAACAAACAGATATGTTCATTGTTCATACACACAAATGTTTGTACACTGCGGGGATCGAACGCGCGACCTCTTGGTCTAATAGTCAACTTATTAACCATCATAGCTATGTATTGATATTCTTATTTCAGATTTGGTCGATTATTAACATATCGTTTTGCTTGTACGTTATAACGAAACCTAACGAGAAACTAGTACAACAAGCGCAGTTGAAGGACCCGATAGAGCGAACCATCGCTGAGTTCATACGCCTAGCATTTAGTATTGTGCTTTTGGTTGGCGCCGCTATGGTAGGTATAAAAAAATAATTAATTAATATTAACCAGCGGACCTGGCTGGCGTTGTCCTGCCCGTTTCTTTTTTCTTATTTTTAAGCCTTCTCTAGACTTCCACGAATATTTCAAGACTAAATTTATGCAAATCGGTTCAGCCGTTATCGAGTTTTAACGAGACTAACGAACAGCAATTAATTTTTATATACAGGTTAATTTTTATATACAGGGTGTAAAAAAAACCTTAACGAAGTCGAATACCACATATTCTACCAATTGTTACGATCATTTTTTTCCTTTACACCATACCTGGGAAGTTAACGGTTACTGAGATATTGATGGTCAAAGTTAGAAAAAAAAAATTATGATTTTTACAGAAATGACTTCTGTCCGTTATAACTGAACTTTTTTCCAAAGAAACATGATACAAATTTTCACTAGTTCTTTCATAAAAAGCCTCTAAATGGCACACTCCGCAATGAATAGCGCACACTCGAACCGAACCGCGTCGCAGCGGCGTAAACCAACACGCCCCGCAGTAACTTTTCCGCGTGCGCGCTGTACATTGCGGGTTAGAATTAAATTATTTTTTTGATGTCAAAAAATAAAAGTTGTTTCCCAGCCAAAATTTCTTTTTTATACGATTTGGTTTGATGTACTGAACGCGTGGTTGACGGCTTCGTTAAGGTTTTTTTACACCCTGTATAAGACTAGTTGACCCGACAGACGTTGTCCTGCCCGTTGCTTTTTTTTTTAATTTTAGATCTCTTAAACCTTCCCTGGACTTCCACGAATATTTCAAGACTAAAATTATTCAAATCGGTTCAGCCAATCTCGAGTTTTAGCGAGACTAACGAACAGCAATTCATTTTTATATATAAGAGATTAATAATAAAAGGGTATCCCAATAATAGTGCATCAAACTGTTATGGGTGGTAACATGAAATATGTCAGAGAGAGAGAGAGCTCTCTTTCAACTCATCAGCCTAATACGTCACAGGTCAGGTCATAGGTCTCACCTCAACTTTAGGGTGTTTCGAGCACGCGGGCAGTGCTGTGCGGTGGAAGGACTTTTAGTACGGTAAGTGACCAACCTTCCTGTCAGATGTTATTCAGGGCCTATGACCAGGCTTGTCGACTAATAGGCATGGGTAAATATCGATAGAAAAAAAAGTTATGAACTTACTTTCTTTTCACACAAAACCCCTGTACTGAAACTGGTTTTCATATTATGTTACAGCCACATCCGCTGCCGATACAAATATATTACGGTTACGGAATATTTAATGTAATACTAACAAGTTTCTTTTTCCTACTGGCGTTGATACAGAAAAAAACGCTCGAAGTTCTAATCGGCTTGCTACTTATAGGTAAGTCGTCAAAACGTTACTATGTTCGCAGTTTTCTTTTTATATGACGCGGCTTACGTAGGTGTATGTCAGCAGGGAGGGGGCGATTCATGTTGTTAAAAAACCGGTAAGTGCGAGATGGACTCGCGCACCAAGGGTTCCGTACAAACCTGTAGGTATATAAGTAAAAGTTCACCCATCACGGGTATTATAGACTTAAGTATTTAATATAAATTTTAATTTAATATCTCAACGCGTTCATGAGATAAGGAGTAGTAGTTTTCCAAATTGACAATTTTTTTTTTAATGATGAAACAGAAAATTTACGGTTTTCGTATTTTTTTCCTATATCTGTACTATAAGACGTGACTTCGTACTAAATTTCAAGATTCTAAGTTTACGGAACCCTAAAAACTAGCTTTCCTGTTAAAAACCCCCGAATAACCTAGGAGAACAGCTGGTGAGCTTCAACAACGGGACGGATTTTGACCAGCCACAGCTAAGAACCACTCATTTCAATTATCTTTCGAATAAAAAAAACCGCATCAAAATCGATCCATCCGTTCGGGAGCTACGATGTCACAGACAAAACACAAACATACACACTAACAGACACAGGAGTTAAACTTATAACAGCCCTCTTTTCGTCGGTGGTTAAAAATGAGCGCTGCCGACGGCTCCTTCTGAGTCTACGATGCGGGGAAGTTTTTGAAGTTTGTCGGCGAAATCTTTCACAACCACAATAAATCGTCCCCCAGTATGCAGCCCAAGGAATACCTACTGCTTAAGCAGCCCTTCTGTTGGGGTTTCACGTCTTTTTTTTTCTTTACGGCTTTGAGAGACGTATCCATTATCGACTAAAAGATTCACGACTTACGTCTGTTGGACAACAGTAATGCATAGCTTTTAAGATTCCCCGGGTCCATACCTACTTTGGCGCCAACGTTGACCCAAAAACCTATTGCAAAAAGAGTGGACGTTGCTCTGCTGGCAACACATAACGCGTTGAGCGAACAGTTAACCCGAAAACTGACGCTATTGACCATTAGAAAAAAGCACCAACAAAGCTCCAATCATCGTTGAGGCCAACGCTTTTTCTAGATCTACTCGTTAGGTTATAGGTTTAGGGCCAACGTGGCGCCATTGTGTGGACCCGGCATAATAACCCTTCCCGCGAACATTTGTCGCTCCGCAGAAAACTCACGCACGATCCCGTCGGACAATTAAATAGAGAGGTTTCATTAACATAATCAATAATTTGATGTATTTTTCATTTTCAGTGTTTTATTCAGTCTTCCTACACCTTCTTATAAGGCGGGCGTATAAAAGCTTAGTCTACGAATAGTTGTTTCAAGAAATTTTAAAATATACTCCCAATATATCTATTACTTTTAAATACTTTTGTTTTTTTGTACACACGAACATATTAAATTCTAGCGATTTAATAAAAGCAATTTTTGATTTGACACAATTATGCAAAGTAATCGGCTAGTCATTTTTTATTATTTTTTAAGCCTTAAATGCACAGCCCAAAATAGTAAAGTACCTAACAATGTCCCAAAAAAAGATCTGCCGAACACCCATCCCAAGAATTTGGTTTGATCGCCGCATTATTAAAAAATAAAGAAATAAGCACGGTATGGCACGCACTACTAAATAATACACTCGAAAATGAGTAACACACATATTATTAGTTTTAATTTTCGCGCGGAGTGTATCGCACATCCTCGCGTTGGCACTATTCTTTCTTCTCTGATCCGTGGTTGGTTGGCTCTGCCCGGGGCATTGGACTAGAATGTGGGCCGAAGTTTGGACGGTGCACGAACAAAACGGGCCAACGTTGGTACGAGAAGTTCAGCCAACGTCTGAATCCGGCTTCAAGGTTTCGCTGGGTTTCGCTATCTATGCCCACAGACAACTGATTTCGTTTGGCACTTCCTAGAAAAAACAGATTCCTTTTCCTTTCCTTCCTTCCAATACGAAAAAAAACATAATGTCAAAAAAATGGTTGCCGATTGTTGTGTTGTTTTCAGTTTTTTGTGATTTACAAACTCGCTAATGGACATTTATCAGCGATTTGTCTTTGAATTTTCTTCGAATCATACATGGGGTAAATAGCAAGAAAAACATTTTTCATTTCGCTTTGGTGTTCTCATTATTCCAGGTAATTAAAATAGCTATGGATGTATCTTCTCTTTTCTCTGTAATTATGTGCAGGTACAAGGTGCAATGAGCTTACTAGGGATATAAAGGTAAAAACTAGCGAACTTTATGCGTAGTTCGTATTATATTTTAAATCAGTAGTATTCGTCTATGTTGTATTCATCACGTAGACACGGGTTCCTTAGTGTGGACAACAGCACTTGAAGATAAACACTGCAGCATCTTAAACACTAAAAATAAAGCCGATTGTGCAACAAATAATGTTGTCTGGTGTGCAGTCGACTTTCCATGCGAAATTAAAAACATTTCTCTATGAACATTTATTATTTGTACTGTTTCAGATAAAATGGAAGAAAATAATATCTCAGCACCTGCAAATCTTTCGAACCACAAAGAGTTTTCGGAATCTCTTGAGATAAAATTAGAACCTGAAATGAATTTGGCCAGCCAAGAAAATGTAATGGTCCAAATCAAAGTTGAGGAGCAAACACTTCTTGAACAAATTGATCCAAGTTTGTATTCTGATCAATGTATATCAGATTCTGATATTGATAAAGTAAAGGAAGAGACACCTTCAGAAAACGCAATTGTCAAAGATGCTACACAGAATATAGAAACTAATGTTAAAACATCTGAAATTGATAACACCGGTATAGTTACCAAAACCGAGCATTCCGATCATGAAGCTGTAGTTAAAAGTGAAATGATACTGAATGATGATTCTTTAGTTTCATATGATTATCCAAGTTTTGATGACTCTGTGAGTATAGATAGCAATGATGTTGCTGCACTGGGCAATGTGGAAACTTGCCTTCAGGAGGAAATACATATAAAACATGAATGCCCTGATGGATCTGAAGTAAGTTTAGTCCAATTTTTTTGCTTTTCATTATGCTTCCAAGCATCAATAAGTATTTAATATCTATTTTAACAACAATCTTCTTTTCAGGATGCACATAGAGATGACTATCATAACATAAAACAAGAAACTGACACACTGCCAGAAACTCAGTTGATCTCCAGTAAACTCATTGACACTACTTCAACCATCACTAATCCGCAGGACGGATTACTAGAGTCCCACACAACCAATTCTCTTGTCATGGAAATATTGCCAGCCTCAATTGGGGACAAACCTCTGTCTAATACAGGTAATACAGAGGAGATTCTGCCAACAGTATATAGCACAGAAATGGACTGCGAAGAAATGTTCCAACTTAATTCTATTACTGGTAATGTGCTATCATTGGAACAAGAGGCATATGGGTTGTTAAAAGCGAAGAAAACGCAAGCCAACCATGAAGGAAAGACTTATCCGTGTCTTAAATGCTCTAAAGAATACAAGTCAGCAGCACAATTGAAAAGACACATGGGTATTCATGCTACTATTGAAAAAAGAGCCTTGGGTGTCATCAAAGGGCAGCAGACTAAGAAACGTAAACGGCAACTCCAGGACGAAATTTATGACGAGATGATTACATTGGACACTATCAAAACTGAAAAATTAGAAACGGTTACAACAGAAATCAAGAAAGAAGATTATGAATGCACATGCGGAAAAGTTTTCCACAGACGAAGCAGAATGGAGACATGTTTGCGTTCTCACAGTGAGTATGGTAATGCAAATCCCAGTCATCAGTGTGCGACATGCCAGAAACATTTTAATGATAAGTACGGCCTGGCAGCTCACCGTAAAAGAGCACATACGAAGAAATTTCACTGCAAGTTCTGCCCAACTGACTATAATACAAGGAAAGAACTCTTCAAGCATTTACAAGCCCATCAAAAGGTTCAGTTGATGGAGTATAAAGTTATATCTGAAGTAGTTCTCGGTAAGCAGAAAATGCGATGTTTCATGTGCGGGAAAAGCTACACAGACCTATCCGACCTCAAATGCCATGTTATGGAGGACCACTCTAGTCCTTACAGCTGTATGCATTGTAAAAATACTTTTGCGAAAATCATCGAATTTGGTGACCACATGAAGACTTACCATCCCGATGTGGAGGGGCAGTCAGTTTTGGATGTTCTCGAAGCGTTCTCCTTGCTGGTGAAGGCTTGGAAGTGCGAAGAATGCGGTTTACAATTTCACGAAGCAGATAAGCTAGCAATGCATCAAATTGAAAAACACAGTCCTGATATCAAAGCGGATCCTCAGTTGCAGTGTGAGGATTGTCGAAGGGTCTTCATCAGTCAAAAAGGACTGACATCCCATAGACGAGTACATCACAGTGAGGCTGTAGAAGAAGCTGAGCCTGCAATCAAAGGTATTATGTGTTTGGAATGCAGAAAAATTTGCAAAGACATGGACGCATTGACATCTCATATGAGGCTACATTCCCCAGACAGGAAATACCCCTGCAAGTTCTGTGATTTCCGATTTTCCACCCCAGAAAAGAGAAAAACTCATGCTGAGTTACACACAGGCGATATGAAGTATGTTTGTTTTATTTGTGAATATCAATGCAGCTCGGAAAATCGATTGAAGCGTCACAAAGTTTCAGTGAAACATTTAAACATGAAACAGTATTTGGCATCTGGTATGGCATTAGCACAAGAACAATCAACAACGGAAAAGTCTCAGACTAGTAGTGAAGTTGAGAAAAAGGATTCAGGTAAAGATGATGATAGTTTGAAAGGAAAAGTGCCATGTGATGTTTGTGGTGATACATTCCTGTCAGAAGAAGAAATGCTCGACCACAAACAAACACATCCGTTCATAGAGTTCCCCAATGAAGATAAACCTACTAGAATATTTTTTAAGTGAGCCGCACTTGCCTAATGTATGCATAAACATATTTAATATGTACAAAATAGGTTATGCTTAGTTACTTGAACATATAACAAAGATGTATCATATTTTAGAGCTATCAGTACAGAGAGTATATTTAAAAAGTTTATTAAGTAGGTAAGGAAAAAAATTGGTATTTTAGAAAGTTCTTTATTGGTACATGTTGGTATCACTGGTTTTTTTTTCGGTATTAGAATATATTTTTATCTGTGAAATGTTTCGGAATATACAGTGGGTTCATTTCAATGATAAAAATAATTCTAGATAACTATTAAAATTTATTTTGCCATTCGGCGTGCAATATTTGTCTAGCGTGTCGGGATTTATAACGAGGCCACAATGGCTATCTGTGATTTGATATGACTAAGGTTTGAGTTTAGTATTGCTATGCTATGTTTTTTTTTTACCTGATTCGGTAGTCTAGTCTAATCATGTTTCATTTAAATATAAGGAAAAGAAGAATGTTCAAGAGTGGATGAAGGGTGTCAGAATATAAAATACTATATTTCTGAAAATCCCTGGGAAATTTATTTTATAATATGACAAGAATACTTTTTTTATGAGTGCACTTATAGCATATTTTAAATTAAATTTCAACCAAATTTTATAATACAAAATAGCCTAGCTGAGTTATGCTAGCCAGGCAGCGTCTTTTTTTTTATTTTACGTTGGCGGCTTAGCCGAACGTCGTTTTTTGTTTATACTTTACTAAGTTCTGTAGTTGGTACTCATGCATTTTTGTGGAATGTACACTTTTAGTTTTGGGTTGAAGAGTGGATGTAGAATGTCAGATTATAAAATATATTTCTGACAATCCTTGGGATTTATAATTAATTAATCCCGTGGAATAGTACATTATGTGTGTAACATTGGTGATTACCGCCGAGGCGCCATTGGGACCCGAGCCGTAGGCGAGGGTCTTAAGAGAGTCGAGGACGGTAATCATCAATACACACTTGTATCATACGACGTTTTTCAACAAACTTGTGAATAAAATAACAATAAAAACTCATTTTATTTAGTAGATAATAGATAATTTTCCTTGGAGTATTCAGGTAATAATTTTCCATAACGTTAAGGGCTTCGCATCTTATATCGGACGGTGTACTACATAAATCATTTTCTTCGTAACTAGTACTTGTAGACATTTTAATTAATAAATAACTATAATTTCAACAGTGAAAACGAGTAGTGAAAAATGTTTCGCTATGGCGGGAAAAATTAACCAGTTTTCCTATGCGCGCGCATTGCGATCGGCCACAGACTAAAGGGATAAGTTTTTTTCCGCGCATAGGGATTGCGCCTATTCTGCCACGTGGCAATATGGGGATTTTAAAGTTTTCTTTTTTTAAATCTATAACTCACTAGTGAGTTATAGCAATGAAATAGTCACAGTTTGATTATAGGTGTCATTATTAGTCTAATTGCAGTGAAATTACAACCACTTTATGAGCAAGTGTGTTGAAAATATATTTTATAATATGACAATAATAGGTATTTTTTTTCTGAGTGCACTTATAGCATTTAAAAAATTAAATTTCAACCAAATTTAAATTTATGCTAGCCAGGCAACATCTTTTTTTTAATTATACTTTGAACGTCATCTTTTGAATTTTACTGAATTCTGTAGTTGGTATTCTTGCATATTTGTGTAATGTAAACTTGGTTTTGGTATGAATGTTCCAATTATTATTTTCTGTTCTTTTTTTTAGTTTCCATAATTCTGATCGGAAGTCTACGGTCACCAAGTGTTTTTAATTTATTTTACCAGAAAAATAGTTTTGTAAGTTTTATAAACTTTCATATGAGTTTTTAAGCCTTCTCTTTCCCTCGTTTTTATCAGTTTCAACAATCTTAGAGTTTTAAGAAGTTTTTTTTTAATAGCTTTAATTTATCTGAATTTTGATGGGCTCAAGTTTTTTCTTTTGTTATTTTGAAATAGCTCTTGTTCAATGTCTTAGGCTCACTACATTTTAATCGTTATTTACAATAACACCATGTAGTAGTTAATATATAGCTGTTACTCTCAGTGCCTGATTATATCATAGTAGTGTTGTTGGATGTATCATTGAAATCGGCCTTCAGGCCTTCACACTGCTTCCATTGTCAGCGGGTCTGACGTCTTTGATTAACATTAATTCAACATATTCAACACATATATGGTACCTTAACTACTTACATTGGGTTGATACTAAGTAACTTGTTTTTAATCGTTACATTTCCCCAGCGACTATGTTTATTTGTAGCCAAAACCATGGTTGTTTGTAATTAAAATATAAAGATTGCGACTTATTTTTTTGCACAATAACAACATCGAAATCTCAATAATGCAAATATTCCTTTTTGTATTTCCGCGGACAGAATGGAATGGAAGTAAATTTTTGCAACGAATTTCTTCATAGCATAATTAACTTTATTTCAATTGTGTAACGTACAAACTAAACACCGACGTCTTGAACTCTCGAGAATGCGAGGGGATTTCACGGAAGACGCGTTTTGGCGACTCGACTAGTTCATACTTTACGTACGTATAAATTTCATTAAGCTATGTAAAATTTCGTTGCAAAAATTAGCTTCCATTTCTTCCGCGGCAATTTTTTTTTATCGTACAATTCCTGTAAACTAGCCGTAGCAATTTTGTCTTGAAAGGAGCGATATAGTTGTCATCCGTCGTTAGTAATATTTGTTGCGTTTTCTGAGGTTTCAATTTTCAATCAATTTACGATCTCGCCAGAAATGGGACGACCCATACTTATAACATGTTACATTTTTAACGACGAATTTCATACGCAATTGCTCTCTTTTTGTACATCATAGATTTACAGATTAAAAAAACATGCGGTGTCGAAATAAAACGAGTGACTATTAAAATGTTTTTTTATTATCACATATATGATAAACACTCTATCATCATTTACCCTTTCACCTCTGGTTACTCAAAGCATCTCTTTAGATATCAACACGTCTGCAACTACTTAAATTCAAATTATATCACATCTTGATTTCTAAACAGCACACATTGAGAAGAAATTACACATTGCACACATTGGTTTTATAATAAAAAAACGGTTTTGCAAATTATTTCGAGTACAACAATATGGATTGTTCAATTGGGATATGGTATGAGAGCTGTAATAAATTAATTGTTATTAGCAGTATAAATTAAGTATTTAAATAACACCAGACTATACCGCAACTGTCTAAACATTTATTATTAAGAATTACATTTATGACTCATACAAAACCACATATATCAGACTTATATAAGTGGTTTGTTAAGTTAGCGACTATTTAGGTAGTTAGAGAGTTACATTGATTGTCAAAAAGAAATAAAATGATCAATCGACTTTCCAATGAGAAGTCAACGACAATCTCTACAATATTAGGATTCATTTACAACACTTTCTG
Source organism: Pyrausta despicata (assembly GCA_963921415.1). Lineage (NCBI taxonomy): Eukaryota > Metazoa > Arthropoda > Insecta > Lepidoptera > Crambidae > Pyrausta > Pyrausta despicata. The sequence continues at coordinate 8,096,781 of OY992870.1, read as the reverse complement.
AAAATGAACTCAATTTATCAGGATTTCAACATTGATCTACGTCGTAGATTTGTCGCAGTCAAATAATTAAAATAGTCATTTAATCAAACAGCTAGGTATTTGAGTGAAGCGCCATTAAAATCACACGTCTAGCTTTTTAATTGAATATTTGAGGCGCTTAAAACTTTCAACACAACAGCTGATTCAAATGCCGCCGTCTTATTGCATTAGTTCAGCGGTCACCACCGCGGCCACAGATTACTAAATAGTTACTACGTAACAGATAAATCACTCCATTGAAAAATTTCGATACCTACAGCGTTAATAGACTACTTTTTCTGCCGCGTACAAAAATGCACCTACAGCTCTTGAGTATAAAGTCACTATTGCTTCGCAGCTGCGCGAGACCACGTGACGTGAGACCGAGCGACAATCGAACTAGGGTTGACACTTGCGGTAAAAATATTTCAACCACATTTTTCTAAAATGGTATTTGATTGACTGTTGTTGAAATAATATAACATTATTGAATAACAAGTGTAAAATAAGATATTTAGCCTGTATTAGGTATAAGTAGCGAATTATGAGCTACTTAATTGTGACTCTTGCTATGTCTTTCTAAAACGAATCTGTCATTTGTGGAATCGGTCGTTTGTAGATTATTAGTAGGTAGGTACATTTCGAGAATCGGTCAATTTTATTGTCAACTACGTAGGTACCTACCTACCTACCTAGTCATATCGCTAATTAATTAGTAATTAGTCGACTAAACCACCACGACGAGTAGGTAAGTAGGTAGGTACACACAGTTCGTAGGTGGTGCGAAGCCCATAAAAAGTAGACTAATAGGTATAATAGGTACTTAGGTATTATTTCGATAAAGTAACTGACCTATGTTTCACTGTAGGTAATACATTTTAATTCAATAAAGCCGAACCCCAATTTACCTGAATTTATCCAATTTACCTACATAGGTACCACCTACTAATTTGTTTGTTTTTATACTTTGTAAATAAATTACTAACTTACCGGGTAATAATTACATTTTCTTCATTAGCTGGTAGACTAAAAAAAGAAAGCGTTTTATTTCTCTTAGTATTCGACCTACACCCATCAACAGCACATAAATTTCCACTACCAGAAGTCATTTTTCTTAAATAAAGCTAACGTTTAACAAGCACAAATTACCTATTTGGTTCGTCTGAAAACTAAATTGATCGTAAGCGTAACACAAATAATTATAGTGCGTCGTGAGCGCATCCGACGGTTGTTGGCAGCCCACTGAATTCGCACCGCCGTCGGTGCGGGCGAGAGTAGGCTATTACCGCGCGCAAGTAAGTAAATCGAGTAAGAGAGGCCTGCCGCGGCGCTAGGTGCGTTTTTTTTTCAATATGGCGTCAACTAGCAGCTGTTTTTGTTTGATTCAAGATATTTTACGGAATGAAAGTATGAAATATACGTTACTACTGCTATTAAAGAGATATAAATTATGGGGGCATTTAAAAGTGATACATTTAAGCAAATATTTAGGAAAAAATTACGGGATTATTGAATGCATCACTAAGGTATTTATTACAATTATATAAAATCATGTTTAAAGTCAGTTAGAATACAGTTTATTCTTCTTGATATCAATAAGTTTGTAAATAAATAAGTAATATCTTGTGTAATGAATATCTTAAAATTCAGTTTTAATTGTCTCATCTTATTCTATTCTTTCAAATTTGTCATTTAACCAGTTGGCTTAGCGTCGTGTAGCTGATGATCATCGCAGTCAATTGGTCGGCTAAATGATGTATATTGTGTGATTGAATGTCGTTGACGTTGTTGCGAATGGACAGCTGTTTAATTAAAAGGCTATTTTAACCATTTGTCTGCGACAGATACACCATCACACTCAATTACTAAAAACAATAAAAAAAATCACTAAATTCTAATTTGAATGGGATACGAAAAATAATTTGAAAGACATTACTAACACTTAGGGACTGTACTCAGAATCAATTCAAACACTTGTTAACTGTAATTGTGTACTATATTATTTGCTAATAAATCTAATAACTGACTGATACTGTTTGTCGTCTGGCTTTCTTAAATGATTTTAGTGCGTTCGGTTTGGATATCCTGTGTACATCATTCCACGAAAAATAGTGGCCAACATTCACAATATTTCCAAGATTTTTAAATTGTTGTTTGGTCAGTATTCAAATTCTTAGCCTCAGTACTTTATCAGTATTGTATAAAGTCTGTTTATTTGTATAAAAATAAATTATTTTTGATGTGAGAAATTCCATGAAGTTAAATAAACAGCTCATCTACAATACCATAAATTATAATTTACATCAAAATATACAAACCAAATGCACCAACTTATATGGTTTTATGAGAGCGGATCCTCCAACATTACAGTCCTTCTCTTTCAAACACCATTGTTAAAAAATACTTTTGTAAAACATTGTCTATAGCCAATTTAAACAATACAATCACAAAATACCGAAACAATAATTATGCTTACTTGATTATTTCGTTCAATATGACCATTCAATAAGAGCTAGTAATAAAAATATTTTGTGAATGTAAAAACAGATATATTCACTTCACTACAAATACTAGAATAAGTACGAAAGTACAATACATGAACATTCATTTACTTTTTAAGCTCTAGCTTAAACGGTCCATGCCTAATTTATCTTCGGTCTCACTAACAATCTTGTCTTCTAACATTCCATCTGTTTTTTTTGTAATACTTTCCCAGGATCCGCCCTTACGCTGTACCTTTAAAGTAATCACGCATTTTGATTGGTACAAGATACAATAATTCAACACATTTTAAATATTTTTAACTGTGATTTGTGAAGGGAATGGCTACCAGAGAATGTATAGCTAATATACCTACCTCTTTTTCTTTATGGGTTGCCACAATTTTTAATCCGTCTTTGTCAAGTGCGTGGAGATTTTTTTGTCTACAGAAGAAGAAATCTTTATTATCGGTATTTAGTAGCAATCCTCCTTAAAAATACACAATGCATTGAACACATGTTTCGTACCTATCAATTGGTTGCTTACAGCCTCGACTACAATGCACCTCGTCATTGGAAAGGGAAAAAGGCTAAAGCGCCAAAACGGAAATCGTGGAAAAAGAGGTTTGAAGTTAAATCATTAGACCTCATTTTCCATGAGTACTGTTTTGGCGCTTTAGCCGTTTTCCCTTTCCACTAACGACCTGATTTCCGAAGTCTGTAAATTAAGTTATTAAAAAATCACGGCTTATGTTTTGTCTATTTACAGTGTTAAGACCACCATACGACAGTCTGCCTGTTACACTTTCACGCCTTAAACTCGTAAGGCCCACATAATTTTTTCAGTTCTACATCTTTCTTTTTAAAGTAAAAAAAAATGTTTTTTTTCAAGTTTTTTAATCTTTTTATTATATTGAGTGCTATTTTGGAAAAAAAATCAACAAAACACATAAATACAGATTAAAGCTTGTGAGCTTGAGCTGTAACATTTATCGAAATGTAACAAAAGAAAGAATACAAATACATGGTACCGTCAAATCTGATGAGAGTTTTTGGCGTGAAAGCGAAGAAAATAGACAACCATTCGTATAGTAGTCTCCACTCTAAAAAACTCATTCGGAAACTATACCCAAACGAGATGCCGTACTCCCCGTAAAGTTCCATTCGTATTTTCGGGTTTAGCCAGCGCTTTCACTCGTACGGTCAATCTTATATAGGGTGTAAAAAAAAAATACCGAAGCCGAATACTACATATTCTATGAACGCGTGGTTGACGGCTTCGGTAAGGTTTTTTTACACCCTGTATAATAGTAATATTTATTTGTTACTCTCAGCACAAGATATACTTGTATATTACTAGTGTAAGAGCATTCCTTTCCCACCAGCCTGTCTCGCGGTGCTAGGGCCTAAAAATATGATTGAGGTACCGTTTTAAAGATGAACATGTCTGTTTGTACTGGTCTGGGTGTTACATGTATTTATTTAAGTTTATTTCTAATACTACTGTTGATTCTGATATCTGTAACACAAGTGCTTCAGCTACTTACCACAGAGTCAGATCAATGTATGTGATGTTGTTGTTGTTGTTTGAGACAGGGCCAAAGCTCAAACATTTCTTCGTTCTTGACCGCAGACAAAGTTACGAGCGGCCATTATTAGTAGAGTAAATGGTGTCTGAATGTACGAGTGACAGGGGCGGCTATATCTGAAACTACGTACAAGCATGCAGAGTACCTCTCGGTGCGGTTTAGTAGCTGAACGTGATGGTCCACGGCTGCGCCATGGTGGCGGCGGGCTTGCGCACGACGAGCACGTCGTTCCCCTTGTGCAGCGTCATCTGCAGCGCGCGCGCCGCGCCCGCCTGCGCCAGCCGCGCGCCGCGGGGCGGGGCGCCCGCGCCCGCGATCACGATGCGCTCCACCCACGCTTTGGTCGGGAAGTGCGCTTGCGTGTCTATCAAGCTGAAACAATAATAATAATCATAAAGTGTAACAGCCTTTTCACCACACTCGCTCATAAAGTGGTTGTAATTTCACTGCAATTAGACTAATAATGACACCTATAATCAAACTGTGACTTTTTCATTGCTATAACTCACTAGTGAGTTATAGACTTAAAAAAAAAGAAAACTTTTAAGTCCCCATTTTGTACGTGGCAGAATAGGTGCAACGGTATGCACGCGGAAATAAACGTTTATCTACTAAATAAAATGGATTTTTATTAATGGGTCTCAATGGCGCTTCGGCGGTAATCACCAATGTTACTAGGGCATCGAAACCCGGTCCAAATTTAAAAACCCGGGTTTACGGGTTTAAGAGATGTCAAAACCCGGGTAACCCGGGTTTTTTCGAGCTTTTTGATCTTTTTGTTATAATTTTCTAAAATACAAGAAATTGTGTTCCTTTATCGGTTTTTCACAATGAGTATAAAATGTATAGAATACGGGGGGCTTAAAATAAATGAAACAATGCTTTCCAAATTGCAAAATCAGTTTTTTATAAAAAATAAAGTCACAAAGAATATTTTTTCTTCAAAATATCGTAAAATTTAGTTGCTAATCTAAACTTTTTTAATTACAGACTCGCAGGTATTTTTACATTAATTGTAATATTTTGGTAACAATCACTTATTGTACTTAAAAGCTAATAACAATGATATCTTTAATAGTATTACAAACTATTTTAATAATAATAAATAAGTCTCTGTTTGCTAATAAAAACATTACTTTAAATCTTTTTTAAGTAAATAATAGTTTTGCATGAACAATTAAGTAATTAAAACATGTAGTCTTCTATTCGTAATCATAAATATAATTTGAATTGCAGTCGTTTGGTGAGAATCAGTACTTTACCGACGAGATTGGCTTCACTGTACTGCTTCACTAGTATATGGTTTTCAACTGGTGATCTTCTAGTGTACCTCACGCACTACTGGAGCGAAGCTATAGAGAAACACGGCGAAGCCTTGGCAGTGTCTTTAGACATCTCAAAAGCTTTTGATCGAGTCTGGCACGGTAGCCTTTTCAGCAAGCTTGCTGTGTACGGTATCCCTGATAGTTTCAGCACTTGGATCTCCGACTTCCTGAGTGAACGGTCAGAACGGTCATCAGAGTAGTTATTGATGGCTGCTCTTCAGACCCAATGGCTATCAATGCCGGAGTTCCTCAGGGGTCTGTCCTCTCCGCGACTCTTTTCCTGCTGCACATCAATGACTTGCTCTGTCCTGGCATTGTTGGGTACGCAGATGACAGTTCTGTCATGGAAAGGTACGTGTCCAGTGCTGGAGCGAAACTAGAGGAAACCCAGTCTCTTCGGGAGAATTTGGTGAAACGAACGGATGAGATTCTACGACGTGTCTCCTAATGGGGAAACAACAATCTAGTAACGTTCAATGCTGCCAAAACCCAGGCATGTCTCTTCACCGCAAAGAAGAGTCCGTTCAACTGGACTCCTACTTTCAGAAGTGTGTCTGTACCCATAGCCGACCATCTCGAGCTTCTTGGTATGGAGTTGTCAGCCAATCTGAACTTCGGCGCTGCCATTGAGTCCAAAGCTCAGACTGCGGCAAAGAAGCTGGGCATCCTCAACAAGGTGAAGCGGTACTTCTCCCCTGAACAGCTTTTAATCCTGTACAAAGCACAAGTTCGCTCCTGCATGGAGTACTGCTCTCACCTGTGGGATGGCTCAGCTGAATACCAACTACTCTGGACTCCGTGGAGTGTCGAGCCAGGAGGCTGATTGGTGACAGGAAGCTGGTGGAGACTAAACTTGATAGTCTAGACTAGAAGTTGAAGTTGAAGTCTAGCGCTTCGCTTCATTATGAAGGCATAATGCGCACAGCCAAGGAATGGAATGCACTTCCGCCGACGGTGTTCCCTGTTTCATATAACTTGAGTTCATTCAAAGCGAAAGTTAATAGGCACCTGATGGGTAAGCTCGCTACATCGTCGACATCTTCTTTACCTCTTAGAGGGAGAATGATGTCAAGAGCGAACCCATTTTAGTAAAAAAAAAAACCTTCCCCCTCCACTGCTATTTATTTCACCTCCATCACATCACATCAATGAAACTTTAAATTTCTTTGCTCGTTTTCTTGGTAGGATAGGATAGGAACGTAGCAACGTAGGTTCTTTTTACGTAATAATTTACCAAAGATTGATTCTGTTCCATTTATTATTGCATTCGAAGTAGCTTATACCTGATAACTAACAAAACGAATAGTATAAAAAAAACACGGGTTGCACTCCGGGAGTGCCGGCAGAAGTGAAAACTTGATTATTAACGTTGTGCATTTTTGATTTATTTGAACCGTCTTACGGTTTTTCGATCAGCATCACGTGACCTGACGCGAGTTTCACAGTTTCTACCCATGCCACAAAAGTGCTCAACGCCGCTAAAGAAGTTTACACTTCAAAAATCGAAAAAACCCGAAAAACCCGAGCTTCAAAAAAAAAGCTCGTTTTTTTTATAATCCGGAAACCCGGGTAAACCCGGGGTTTTTCGGGTCGGGTAAACCCGGGCTCGATGCCATAAATGTTACACACTAGTACCATAATGTACTATTTCCCTTAAGACGAAGTCACAGATTAAGATTAATAAGTCGAGCGAACTCACCTGTAGTTGATCTCGTCTTTGGTGTACGTGATCTTGGCGTAGATGTACTTGTTCTTCCTGTACTCGTACGTCTCGCCGTCGTCGATGTAGATGGTGCCCTCCGCTGTGTTCTGCAAATTATTTAACTTGTTAATATATTTTTTTATTCAATTCATTAATTTAAAAAAAACTCGGTCATTTGACATTTATATTACTACAAATATAAACACAATTATTACTAATTACATTTTTTAAATAAAGAATTACCAAAAGTTGGACGTTCATAGATATTTATCAATATGTAACTTTCAATACAAAAATTATAGACTGTGACTTATTGCACTTATCCGTTACCGGTTTGAGACGTCAGGGGTGCTATAACTGACCGCCATTTTATAGGGGCTTTTTGTAATTTTTCAAAAATAACTTCCAACTGCCCCCGCGATAATAACACAGGATAAAGAAAATACTTAAATTAATTAATAATGATGACGCTATTTTTATTTAATTACGCATGTCCAGTTACACAAAATGTCGGCTGTCTCTAAGCATAATGCTCTTAAATTTGTAATGCAGTAGCCAAATGTTTGTAATACAGGACAATTTCTCGGATCAAGGTCGCCTCGTACCAATAAACGTTTGTTTACACAGACTTCTATCGCTTCGCCTTGTTTTTAGGTTCACCGTGATTCTATAGCGGCGTACAGTGGTACAGGCATAGCAATGACCTTTTGTACACGTTTAAATGGCACGGAGTATAGATACCTATATAAACTTAAGCTAGACTTACATTGGCGTCGAGCGCCACGACGAGCGTGTAGGGGTCGTTGGCCATGAGCGCGGACGAGCGCCGCACGCGCTCCTTGCGCGGAACTATCGTGCCGCCGCGCTGGTACACCGGGATCTAACAACAGACATGTTCATTTTATAGATATACAGGGTGTCCAAAAACTCAACGATAATCTGAGACCGGATGAAAGGCAAAGTTATACCAGTTCTCGGAAAAAAAAAAATCCATATCACTTAGTTCAGCGATAATAGACATTTTTTAAAAAAAAATGACATTCGACACCCTGGGTGGCGTTTTCAAGTCCTGTGATCACCAATGTCACAATTACGCTGTGATTTTTTTTATTACCTGATCTTCATTAACGATGCTATTAATCGCAACTACAAATGAAAGCAATAAACATTGTTAATTTAATAAAATAAGTTAAGTTTTAGTGAGTCACAAAAATATTGTTAGTTAACTTTGACACTTCATATTGAAAAAAAATGTACATATTACACTACCCTTGGCAAGTTATTTCAAAAGAAGGCGCATCTAATCAAGATTTCAAAATGGTGCAACACTTGCCACTTTTCTTGCGATTAAATTTTTTTCTTATTTTTTTTTCAAATTGAGCTTTCAAAAATAATAATTGATACTTTTTTGTATCAACATACCGGGGTCTCGAATGAACAAAAGTGATAGAATGGGATAGATAGTGACGCTGACAGTCTGTCTTACTCTAGAGTGAGACAGATTGACATTCGACTTTTAGGATGAGCGAGACGGATAGTGACGCTTGAGGGGTCGTTCGTTCACAACATTTAGTACGCACGCATCGTTTCTTTGTCTAATACGAATCTCTCGTATTCGGTTAACTCGTTTCGTGTGTCGTACTAACGACTTTGGCTTGTGTTACTTTGGACTTGATACTGCATTCTTACATTGGCTTTGCTTTTCTGGACTTTGTGCTGTGAAAATAGTGTGTGTACATACTCCGAAGGACGATTGCCCAATGTTCGTACGTCCGGTGGCAGACCGCAAAGAGACTACGACGACATACTTTTTAATGAAATTCAAAATGACCCCAGCACTTCAGTTCGTGCGATCGAAATAGCAACGGGAGTACCAAAAAGTAACGCTCATCGAATTTTTAAACGATACGAATTTCATCCTTATCATGTGCAACGCGTCCAGAGTTTGTTACCACGAGATTACGCACCTAGAATTGATTTCTGCAGGACAATGTTAGCGAAAATTCGTGAAGATCCGGAATTCCTAAACAAAATTTTATGGACCGACGAATCAACATTTAAAAAAGACGGGTATTTAAACTTACACAACCTACATGAATGGCACATCGAAAATCCGCATTTAATGAGTTAAGACCGATCCAATATCAATTCAAATTAAATATGTGGACCGGAATTTTAAACGGACGAATAATTGGACCATGTGAGCTAACTCAAAATTTAGATGGCGCCACCTATTTGCATTTTCTTCAAAACGATTTGCCAAATTTGTTAGAAGACGTACCGCTTAGTATCTTCAGAGAAATGTGGTTTCAACAAGATGGTTGTCCCGCGCACTATGCTCGGGCTGTAAGAGATTATTTGAACCAAGAATATCCTGACAGATGGATCGGACGCAGTGGTTCAATTTTATGGCCTACTCATTCCCCCGATCTAAATCCAGTTGATTTTTTTTTACTGGGGATAAAAGAAGAACTCTATTCAAAACCAATACAAAATCTATCAGAACTTCGCCAGAAAATTGATGCAGCGTCAGAAGAAATAAATGCAAAGAATTTTGCACGACTGGTGAAAAGGTCTTTTGTAAGGCGTTGTAGAGCCTGTATTCGTGCCGGAGGAAAACAATTCGAACATTTACTTTAGTTTAAGGAGAATAATTAAAATTAAATAAAAAGTTCTACGATGGTTCGTTTTTTTTAAATTAGTATTACCCATTATTTTTTACAATAAAAATTGGTTAGTAACTGACTCAATTACCTCTTTACTAAAAATAATAATTTTGTTTCAGACCAGAAACAAAAAATAACAAATTTTAGTAACAAAGATTCCTAATGTTGAGTTGTTCAAAATGAGCACAACTTGAAATAAAATAAGAAAAAAAAAATAATCGCATGAAAAGTGGCAAGTTTTGCACCATTTTGAAATCTTGATTAGATGCGCCATCTTTTGAAATAACTTGCCAAGGGTAGTGAAATACTTTTTTTTTTTCAATATGAAGTGTCAAAGTTAACTAACAATATTTTTGTAAACCATGACTCACTAAAACTTAACTTTTTTTATTAAATTAACAATGTTTATTGCTTTCATTTGTAGTTGCGATTAATAGCATCGTTTATGAAGATCAGGAAATAAAAAAAATCATAGCGAAATTGTGACATTGGTGATCACAGGACTTGAAAACGCCACCAAGGGTGTCGAATTTTAACTTTTTTTTTAAAATTGATTGATATGGATTTTTTTTCCCAGAACCGGTATAACTTGGCCTTTCATCCGGTCTCAGATTATCGTTGAGTTTTGGGACACCCTGTATAGAGAGATTCTATACTGATTCTTAGATAGAGTACTATATCGTCTATATCAAACACAATAGGCATGAAACCTATCTTAAATATTTTTAAGACCATGGCGTTTAAAAAACATAGCCCCTATGAAGTTAATTCAAACAGTATACATATTTCCAAAAAGCTGTAGAAACCAATTTTAATATTATATATTTTAAACACACTAAACTCAATAAATATTCGGTCAATTGACTCTGATTTCTGATATATGACCGTGACGTCACGTTCATGTATTCCCATACAAAATCTATGGAGACTGACGGTTTTGACTGATAATAAAAAGTATGTCAACGATTGATGGTGTCATCTAGCCTTGTTATAAAATAACAGAACACCGCTCGCAGAAAGATTATCTGAATCATAATAGATTCAGATAAACCACTGACCTCTATTTACACTGGACTGGCTGCTGTCACAATATTTTTGTGCTTATTTGAGTGTCGCCATTTTGGCGCTGTAGGCAGATACGAGTGTCCATGGAACTAAAATTAGTGACGTTTTACTCCCATTTCTGTAGAGAGTTTTACAAAACACAAATTTCCTCATGATTATTTTGCTTAACTTTCACTATATGATATGAAATACCACGAAATAAAATTAAAATACTTAAAAACCTCAACGCTGTTGCAATCTTCTACGGTGGCCATTTGCAATAAACGTCAAAATTAGTTCTCGGGACACTCGCAGTGGCGCTTCAAATTAGCACACAAAATTAGCTGTCATTTGTATGGAACAGCCTGTCCAGTGTGTAGTAATAGACGTAGTGAGATAAACAAACTTTGTGCAAGCAAATTATTGAAAGAGGCAAAATGTGTAGCCAAAAATTCTTATTTTTTCTATAAAAATGTTATCAGTTGAGTTTAAATCCCAAGAAATTAGATCCAATAAATATATTTTGACAAAAACTTCTAGGGCGGATCACTTTTCTATCGCAATAATTCTTGTGTCATTATCTTTCATGACTCGTGTGTCGTTTTTTAAATGAACGTGTTTTCTACTGACCTTGGCCATGTTAACCTCCTGCGTGAAGTAGCCGTTGGCCTTGTGCGCTTGGTATGTGTCTACATCGTACCACACGGTGTTAGATTCGGCTCCCGGCAGGTACACTTGCACGCTGGTCGCGCCGGCCGATAGTACAGGCCGGACTAGGAGCTTGTTACCTGAAGAAATAAAAATAATTATAATAAAATAAATAGTAAAAATAAAATATATATACAATAAAAATAAAATAAATTTAATAAAATAAAATAAATGGGAATCAGAAGATTGTTTAAGTCATTTCTTTCTGCTAATTTTAATTTATAGCTAATTTACGCCAGCGGCTTCGTCCGCATGGAATTTGGTAATATAGTAAAATTCAAGGAGGAAACTTTCTATGTCCGTTTCCCAAAGTAATTCCAATGCGTATCGACTTTCATCCTATATTGGTTTAGTTGTTTAGGCATAAAAGCGAAACAGAGAGACAGATATAGTAACTTTTTACTTTACACACACCAAATAACCTAGGCAATTATAAAAAGAAACTATTGTTTTGGTGACAAGATTAATAAGTACAATGGGTTTCACTAAATGTACTCAGTAATTATAATAAAAATCTTATGAATAACAATTTTCTATTCTACTCTTAATCTTGCTAAATAAAACTAAAAGAAAAGAAAACTAAAAAGACGCAGATCTCCAAGTTTCTCAAAAAACTTTACACCGAATCCCCGGGCAATATTTTCTGCTACACTTAAATAAGAAATTAACTAGCAATTTAGAGTGAACAGGCATCTTTTAGGCGAGCTGACTTTACCGTCCACTCAGTCTTTGCCTCGCTTGTAAGTCTTGGGTCAAGAGCAAACCTATCCATAACACAAGATTATTATTCTCAAACCCTAACTACTAATTTATTTATTTATCTTATTTTTAATAAACAATTGTTTTCACGAACGCAGAAATTACCTGACCCCAAACCAAGCGTAACCATGTGCTATAGTTACAAGAACAACTGATATAAACACTTAAATACATTTATAATCGCCCATGCCTCAGGTACATTACAAAAACATTTGCCCCTAGCAGGATTCGAACCCGCAACTGCCGGTTTTGTAGTCCGCACCTCAGACCGCTAGACCAAAGCTGTCGTATTTATGCATAAGCAATACTTTAAAGTAAGACAGGCAGGCTATCTACCAAAGGTTTGTGATTTAGGCTATTGAATCAAAATTTCATGAAAGTGGTCGCAATGTAAATAATAATAATAATAAAATTCTTTAAGTGACCAGGACTCAATTTGTTAGTAACATTAGTTAAACTTAAACAACTAAGGTTAGTCAGAAATATATTTTGATGAAATATGACTTGTGATTGCTACTATACGAGAATCATCGCTGCTTCATTCCATAAGCAGTGGCGCAGCAATGATTCACGTATACACAATCGAGCCGGCTCACAATCATGGCCAGGATGCCGTTGCCAAATATATAATTAATAAATAGTTTATCTCACCGAGTATTTCCCCCCTATAACCCATCCTTCTCCCAGTCCAATCCCGCATAGCCGAACCTGTGGCGGCGCCTATCCACACTCCAGGCTCACACAGCCTTGGGGAATTAAATACCCCCAAAAATGTTGTACCACACTCACCATGGGCAGGTAGTGTGCGTCCTCTTCGCCCAACCAAAAACGATGTCAGCACAAATAAAGAAAGACATACCCCAGGAGGGTACCACGCACAGTGGAGAATCCCTCACCGAGTCTAACTCGGTCTGTCCCACGTATTCTGGGGGGGACAACTTGTGCTCAACACCAGGCCCAAGCCTGGATTTATCAGGCCTAGCAGAGGCCATAACACTGCTACCGTCAACCTCGACTACCGACACCTCCAGAGTGTCAGAGTGGACGGTAGTAGCCCACCACAAGCGCCCCTCTAAAGGGGCCGCTAAACCCACCCCAAACAACCATGGACCGGCAGGACACTCAGAACGCAGTCGCCCCACGGCGCGCGAGACGAGGGAGTCCCAACAGTCCGAAACACCAACCACAACTAACCAAAGGTTGCCAAGCCGACCAGAACGCAGTCGCCCCACGGGGCGCGCGAGAAGGGAAGCTCAACAACCTGCAACAACAGGTGTGACACCGACCGCAGCAGCGGAAACGCAGCGCGAACCTGTGCCATCTACCTCCACGGGGGTGACCTCCGCAGGAGTGGCTCGGCACAGAACGGAGTCACCACCATCACTCTACGGACCACCGAACCAGCCGAAAAGGAGACGGAAACCGAGAGGCGGCCGAGGTCGACGTATCGAGGCGGTGGCTTCCATTGCTCCCGCAGGGGAGCAAACTGGGGCCGGGAATGGCCCGGACGAGCGTGCTTCATCGAAGCGAGCTCGGCCGGACGAAACCCGGACTCCCAGGGGAGAAGCCAAGCGCCCGAGAACCGACACGAGGCAGAGGCGGACGGTGAGCTACGCAGACGCGAGCCAGTCGCATCTGAGAGTAGCGGTTATCACTGTCCCCCCACGCGACCTCTCGCAGGAGCAGGCAGACCAGCTCAGGGAAACTATCGATGATAGAATCCTGCAAGCGGTACTGTCCCCGCCGTCTCCGAGCGCGCAAGCTCCATCTTTCCGGGGGCGCCCCTTCCTCATGGATGGGGTGCTCGCGATGTGGTGTGAGAACGCGAACGCTCTAACTTGGCTCGAGAGGGAAGTCCAAAACATCGCGTCACCTATACCCGAAACCACTCTGGCTGTCATCAGACAGTCAGACTTAAAAAAGAGGCTCAAAGCAGGCCTCCTGATACATACCCGCATCACCGACTCCGCGATACTGCAGAAAGTCCTTTGTGCCCAGAACCCCTGGTACAAAGTCGACTCCTGGCAGTGTTACGACATGTCGGTGACTGACCAAACTGGCGAGGCTGGCTCCAAGGAGAAGGTGGTTCACCTTGTCCTGGGAATCCCCGAAGACCAGAGGCAAACCATCCTGGACAGAGACCGCCGGGTAGCCCACATGACGGGAAGTGGGTACATTCGCTTCTTCCCTTCAGTAGAGGCGACCACGGCCGAAACAAACCAAGCGACAGGGCAAAACGACACGACGCCAACTTCAGGGCCTTCCACCTCCGCTCCCCAACCGGGTCCGAGCAGGATGGAGGCGAGCTCGCCGCTGATAAGCGCGGGGGTAACTAGCGACGAAGATGACGTGCTACGTAGCCCCAGCCCTTAGCTCCCTCACCGTCATCCAAACCAACCTCCAGCACAAACAAATTGCGGCGGTCACTTTACGCAGAGTGCTGGAGGAAGACAACCAAACCGTCGCACTGATCCAAGAACCCTGGATCAGAAACAACAAAATATTAGGCTTGAACAACATCAGTGGTAAGTCACTACTATACACGCCAGCAGAAAAACCAAGAACGTGTATTGTCATACCCAAAACCATGAATGCCACCTTAATTAACCCTTTCTGTTCTAGAGACCTTACAGCCGTTAAAATCAACCCTACAGAGGACCAAACAACCCTAGTGCTTGCTTCGGTGTATATGCCAGGCGAAGGCGAAATTCCCTCAAAGGAACTAGTCGAGCTGGTACAACACTGCGAAGCCAGTAACTGGGACATCATCATTGCAGCAGACTGCAACGCACATCACACCCTGTGGGGAAGTAAGGATACAAACAAAAGGGGTGAGCAACTAACTGAATATCTATTCCAAACCAATCTGAACATTATAAACAGAGGCACAGAGCCCACTTTTGTAACGTCCAGATGCCAAACCACTATCGACATCACTCTGGCAACACACTTGGCGGCAGATCTCATCGAAGGATGGCAAGTATCCAACGAGCCGTCCTTCGCAGACCACAGACGCATCTGCTTCCAAATAAACATAAAACCACCAAACCCCACCCCATATCGTAACCCCCGTAAGACAGATACAACAAAATACACAAGCACACTAACCAAAAAACTAAACGACTTCGAACCCTCTGACGTGACACTCAGCACAGACAACATAGAAACCAATGTACAGTTCCTGACCGCTGCCTTAACGAGCAGTTATGAAGAAGCCTGTCCCGCCGTCATACCCATCGACTCGGATAAAAATCGATGGTGGGGGCCAGAGCTTGAACGGCTCAGGAAGACACTCAGGACACTGTTCAATCAGGCAAAAAATACCAGGACCACTGAAGCCTGGGACAAATACAAAACAGCACAGAAACACTACAAAAAACGTATCAGATTCAGGAGGACGGAAGCCTGGCACAAATTCTGTAGCAGCATAAACTCAACAAACCAAGCCGCGAGAGTCAAGAAAATACTGTCCAAAGGGGACACTAATCTCCTGGGCTCTCTCAAAAGAGAAAACGGCACTTACACAAATACAGACCACGAAACCTGCAAACTACTCCTAGAGACCCACTTTCCCGGAAGTCAGATTGCATCAGACTCCGAATGGCAAGATGAACACAAAAAAGCACCAACTATCCAAGAATGGGAAACTGCAAGTAGAATCGTAACCACGGATAAAATTGGCTGGGCCCTGAGAAGCTTCCAACCATTTAAATCCGCTGGACTGGACGGTATATTCCCAGCGCTTCTACAATGGCACTCGAACCAAATCACTCATCACCTACTACAAATTTATAGAGCCTGCATAGCTTTCAAATATGTACCGAAGCAATGGAGGGAAGCAAAAATAGTCTTCCTGCCTAAACCAGGTAAAGAAGACTACACCCTAGCCAAATCCTTCAGGCCTATCAGCCTAACCTCATTTCTCCTGAAAACACTAGAAAAACTAGTAGACAGACACCTAAGAGACGATGTGTTAAAGACCAGATCTCTTCACCCACAGCAACACGCCTACAGGAAAGGCAGATCAACAGAGTCAGCACTACACATGGTAGTGCATAAAATAGAATCGGCCATTAACAACAAAGCATCAACACTTGCCGCTTTCATTGACATAGAAGGGGCATTTGACAAAACAATGCACAACAGCATCAACCATGCCCTACAAAAACTGAAAGTAGAACCAGTCATAACGGAATGGATAAATGAGCTGGTCAGTAAAAGGGCGGTCCAAATTGCGGTAAAAACGATCACCCGTGCAAGGGTGGTCAGGGGGTGCCCCCAAGGGGGCATTCTGTCACCACTCCTATGGAACATAGTAGTAGACAGCCTCTTGAGGGCACTGAACGAAAGAGGCTACACTACTATTGGTTATGCAGACGACCTAGCAATTCTGATAAATGGGAACGCAGAGAACATCCTCTGTGATGTAATGCGTGCTGCTCTTCAGATTGTAGAAAAATGGTGTGAGGAACACCAGCTGTCAGTCAACCCCAAAAAAACAGAGCTCATCCTTTTCACTAACAAAAGGAAGCTACCAAATCTAGAACTACCAAAATTATTTAACACCGAATTAACCCTATCAACTCAAGTAAAATATCTGGGCATCACTCTCGACAGCAAGTTGAACTGGGGAATTCACATTGACAACAAAATTAAAAAGGCCTGTATAGCATTCTATCAGTGTAAAAGACTCCTTGGTAGAAAATGGGGTCTTAATCCAAAAATCACACTTTGGCTATACACGTCAGTTATCAGACCCTCCTTAACCTACGGATCAGTTGTGTGGTGGCCCAGAACGCAACTGTCCACTATCAAATCCAAACTACAAAGCTTGCAGCGCCTAGCGAGCGTGGCAGCTACAGGATGTATGAGAACCACTCCATCAGCCGCCCTAGAGTTCCTATTGAACCTCAGACCTCTTCATCTGGTCATACAGGAAGAAGCAAAGGCAGCTGCCTTAAGACTAAGAGCAAATGGGCTATGGAAACAAAACACTATGACAACGCACTCCAAAATCATGGAGGACATCACAAAGGAAAGACCCCTTCTAGATGCACCCATGGACAGTATACCATGCCACTACATCTTTGATCGAGAATACATTATCCAACTCACCGAAGAACGGAAAGACAACTCTGGCGTCAGAGAAGTTAGGATATACACAGATGGCTCCAAAACCTCACTAGGAACTGGAGCCGGAGTATTCTCGTACGACTTAAACATCAACATATCAACCACCCTGGACAAATTAAACACAATTTTCCAAGCAGAATGTATCGGAATTATCAGAGCAGCACAGGCGGTTGCAGCCAGAGACGTCGGAGACCTCAACATCAAAATTGTCTCGGACAGTGCATCCGTACTTCAAGCTCTACAAAACAACACCATAACCTCTGCCCTCATATTGGAATGCCACAACGCACTCCAACACATTGCAAGGAAAAATAAGATAACCTTGCAGTGGATCAAGGGACACAGCAACTCTCTCGGCAACGACGTAGCCGATGAACTCGCGAAAAAGGGATCCGCGACAACAGTGTTTGGCCCAGAACCGCTACTACCTATACCGCAGGCCCAAATAAAAACATGGCTGCGAGAAGACACCGCAAAAAACCATCTGCTAGAATGGACAAACAGTGAAGGCTGCAGGCAAACTAAAAATGCAGTTCGAATGCCATCTAAAAAGCTTGCCCGCAACCTCGCCAAACTAACGCGCGACAATCTACGCAGAGTTATAGGGATAATAACAGGCCATTGTCTCCTAAACAAGCACCTATTTAATATAGGTGTAACAAACAGCCCGCGATGCAGAGGATGCCTCGAGGAAGAGGAAACGCCACAGCATGTACTCATGGAGTGCACAAGTGTGGAAAAACAGCGAGCAGACATTCTAAAAAACCCAACATCATTTCCAGAAATCTTTAGTGGCCTAGGCAGGCTGCTAGCCTTCTGGGAGGACTTGGGCTGGTTGGAATAGAGGCAAACACGCACAATGGCCCAATCGTGAGGCTAAGTGCGGAAAAAGCCCTGCAAAACTAACTAACTAACTATCTCACCGAGTAGATACGCATCTCCGATGGTGAAGGTGGCCTGCTCCCGCGGGTACTCCTGGAACAGCGGCCGCATCACCGGCAGCCCGTCGATCGAGTGCTCGTAGAATAGCGTGTACCTTGAGGTTGATATACAGAATTAGATTAAGTGCGAGGGAAAACTTAAATTAACAACCCTGTTTCAGTTTGTCGGGATTGACCACAGAACAAGGAATAACCTAGAAATGGCGTAATCAATGATTTGTACGAGAACCAAACTCACACATGTACATTATGTTACAAGTAAGAACTCTCAAGTCAATGGTAGCCGTTACAACAGAGCTTATAGCATAAAACCCAGTAATGCAAACTGAACCTTATCACTAGAAGGTACAAAAATATATTTTTTCATTTTTTTCGACATTACTGCCGGTTGCTGACAAAAGCTATCAATATTTCTATACTTTACTGTCACGCTCATCAAGTGCGTCTACGAGAACGCAAATGTCCTGCGGTTGATAATAACTATTAATATGGTGTATTTTTTTTGTAGCAGTAAAGATTCTCACATACCATACCATACCAGATCAAACCGGCGACCTCTTGGTTAATAGTCAACTTCTTGACCAATACACAAAAGTGGTAGTTGAAGGCACTTGAAATGTATATATTTCAAAACCTAAGCAGTTAGTACCTCCTTTGGGCGCTTGAAATGTAACGACACGGGAAGTGTTGTAGCTGATTATGATGAAAAATACACTTACCAGAAGTCCAATAAGGCATAGCGGCGCCTGTTGGCGTCCCTCAGCAAAGCAGTGGTTGCGGGTTCATATAGCCACGGCTCACGACGTTTGGTTTCAATGTGAGAATGCGCGCGGAAGAACGGCTGATATGCTCCGGCCTGAAAAAGTTATATAGATATTAGATGTATATAAGACAACCACTTTGGTGTAATGGTCAAGAAGTTGACTATTAACCAAGAGGTCGCGGGTTCGGTGCCCGCACTATACAATGCTCGAAGGAGCCGCCGACATCGGATCCATAGTCGGCCGCTAGGTATCCCCAATCTATAAGGTGACTCAATTGGGCCGCAGGTGTCTTAATTGGTCCCCGTGTGTTTTAATTAATCCCAAAGTGTCTTAATCGGGCTTTGAGTGTTTGGCACAACAAATTTAAAGTTAGAAAACTAAAGGAAGAGCTTACCAACGACCGGGTGTTATGGTCGGGGACCAAGATTTGTCTATCTATATTAATGGAATTTAATAACATATACCGCCATTCATGTGCGTTACTAGGCTAACAGCGCTATCTAGCCTATGAGCCGTACCTATCAGCGCTCGCTGTCGTGCATGCGCTTGTGATAGCGAACGGTAGAGGTCGCCACAAGTGGCCAAGCCACTTGTGGCGACCTCATTTATATAATATAATAACATCATTTACGTACCTGGTACCACCTCGTCATCAGCTCAGCCTCGGGGTACTTGAAGAAACCGCCCACATCGGATCCGCAGAAACTGATACCAGCAACACCAAGCGATAGACACATAGGTACAGAGGCTGCTAGGAATCCCCATTCGGCTGCGTTGTCGCCTGTCCACACTGCCGCGTATCTAGAAAATTGTCCTTTTTAAAAAATTATCCACATCTGGGAAGTACTTAGCACAACTGATGTTAAGTAGTAAACAACAAACTTTTCAACAAACAAAGAGTTCTCGTTTATGATACTAGTGGTTTAAATCCTTAAATACTAGTGGACCCGGCAAACGCTGCCCTGTCCGCTATTTTCGCAATTTGTGAATATTTTTTCATGGTTTACACCTTCCCTAGACTTCCACAAATATTTCAAGGCTAAAACTATTGAAATCGGTTCAGCCGTTCTCGAGTTTTAGTGAGATTAACGAACAGCAATTCATTTTTATGTATAAAAAAAGCGATCGGCCCACCTGAATTTTCCCATGAGAATGCGTCTTTTTCCCGCGGTAAAAAGTAGCCTACGTCCTTTCTCGGGTATTAAAATATCTCCATACCAAATTTCATCCAAATTGGTTCAGTAGTTTAGGCGTGATTGTGTAACAGACGAACAGACAGAGTTACTTTCGCGTTTATAATGTTATCATCGGATATATTACTATGGAAGAGCAATTCAATCATACATAGGCTGATGATGATGATTACTGGAATAACTTAATGTTGATTGATTTATAAATCCCCACTCCAAAACTAACTTTCGAGTTAATAACACCCCGAATGAACCTGTGAAACAGCTGGTAAGGTTCAACGGCTCGACGTTATTTGACCAGCCATTGCTAAGAACCACCGTGTTTAAATTTTTTGACGTGACAACGTCTTATAAATTGGTTTGCCGGGTGACACTTCAAGAAACTGCGTTACGCTCCGCTCACGTTCCGCGCTCATAATGAGAACGAGTGAGAGGCACGCGTCCCTTCGACTCGGGCATGGTTAGCCCGCCTAAGAGCGAGTGAGACAGACATAAAAAGTGAAAGGCACGCGTCCCTTCCACTCGAGCACAGTTAGCCGCCTAAGAGCGAGAGAGACAGAGCGAGAGAGAGAGAGTGAGAGCGATAGGCATACACACCGGTTCATGTTATACGAATGAATATTCACATTAGAATTATTTTACCACTTAAAGTCGTTGTCACGTAAAACTTTCGCCCGTATACCGACTTTACAGGCAACCAATTTTTTTTCGAATACAAAAAAACGCATTGAAATCAGTCCATCCGTTCGGAAGCTACGATGCCACATGCAGACACATACAAACGGAATCAAGCTTAATAAAAACCCTCTGTTTCTTTGGGGGTTGAAATATTATATTGATGTGCCTCTGGAAAACATACAGCATTGATAATGAAGAAGCAGGTGTGTACTTAGCTCTTTCCGGTGGTTTTCGATAAATAAAATAAATATCTTACTTCCGGATCCGGTAGATGACGTTAGTTCCACAAAACAGCAAGTATGGCGGGGGCGTCCGCCATATTTAAAGTTCATAGCGTTGTGTACTTTCGTAACGTACGGACGTGAATCCGAAAGTATTCCCACAATCTTTAAATATTTTGATTAAAATTCGATAATTTCGATAGTGCCTATCTGTTTTACGTAAAATAATATAATTATTTTGCAAAAAGTGTAAAATAATGAGTGAGGCTCCGGTGCCTAATCGTGACGACGGAAATTCCGACCATAGCGATGGCCCCCCATCTACGGAGAGGGCCGCACCAGACGAGGCTCCCGCGTCGTGTTCGGACAGCTCTTCAACCAGCGAAGACGACGCAGGAGAACCACTCGCGAAAAGGAAACGACAGCAATCTGAGGTAACGGTCGATCCTCGGATCGACGCGTTATACAACCAGGTCAGTCTTTTAACAAATATTATCATGCATCAGCAGTGTAATTCGCATATCCAGGATGTCGAACCATCCAATAGTTCAAATACAGATTTTCTGTCAAATCCATCGGCTTCGACGGCCAAAAAACTTGAACTAGGATCATGCAAAACCGATTTCGATGATAAAAAAATCATTAGGCCAGCTGACCCTAAAAAACTGCAACAGTTAATTGAACTTCAACATTTTAACACTGCCAGTTGGCAGCATGTTCGTTATAGTAAAGCGCTTCAGGATATGACAGCTCAACCCGGGTTCTGTAACCTTAAAATTAACGATGAATTGTGTTCATTAAATAAGGGAAAAGATTTTTTAGCACCCACTGAGCTTATAACAGCTGCCTTAACTAATGCTTGCTTGCACCAGAGAGAATTGTTACAATCCGGCCTACAGAATATTATAGATTGGGCACATAAGAACCCATCCGAATTAAACCCGGACAGTCTATTTAATATAATATCTGAGACTTTTGGTAAATCGTCCCCCTCCTATAAACATACCGAACAGTCATTACAAATTTTGTGTGGCAAAAGAGCAGAATGTATAGAAACCCGACGACAGAGACTTCTTGCAGAAATCTCAGACCGAAACATACAAGCTGCCCTCTCAAGCATACCACCTAGCGAGGAATATCTTTTCGATAAAAATAAACTAACGGCACTTATTCATTCTCTCGGCGGGCCACATTTTTGGTTATCGCAGTCTCAAAACCACAAAAAAGATAAACCTAATTTGAAGCGTAAGGCTCCTGAGCCAACCCCTTCTACCTCTAAATATTACCCTCAGCAGAGACAACCTTTGCAAACTAATAATAAAAAACCAATAAACAAGCAAAATTACGCAAATAAGAATAACAACAGTGCTAATAAGCAGCATTCCTTTCGAAACAAGAAAAAATGACTATCCGACTCAATTCAAAGGAGGTCGCCTGAATTTCTTCCAGCATCAGTGGCAAAAAATAGGTGCCAACAAGTTTATAATGTCAACAATTACCGGTTCACGAATCCCATTTTTCAACAAGCCTCCCTTAGTGAGGCCTACAAACGAGCTTATAAAGAAATATGCAACCCAACCCTCACCTGCAATGTGTCAAACAATTCAGGACCTCCTAGATCAAAACGTCATACAACTAGTGACGGAAAAAACTCCGAGTTTTATTTCCAAGCTCTTTCTGCGGAAGAAAAGCGACGGAACGATGCGACCGATTTTCGACCTTCGAGAACTGAACAAATTCGTAAAAGCGAAACATTTTCGCCTAATTTCACACTCGGTGGTACCGGAATTTCTCCAACCAGGCGATTGGATGATAAAGCTGGACATTTCCCAGGCTTACTTCCACGTGCCTATGGCCAGTTCCCACAGAGTGTTCCTGAGGATCAGTTTTCAAGGGGAATTATACGAAATGACTTGCCTCCCTTTCGGTCTTGCATCGGCACCACACATTTTCGCATCTGTAACATGCTGGGTCGCGGAGACCTTGCGTGCGAAGGGATGTCGAGTGCTAGTCTACCTAGACGACTTCCTTCTGGTCCACCAGGACCATTCCAAGTTATGTCTTCAGGCTGCGGAAGCTGTGAGGCACTTGGAAACACTCGGTTGGATGGTAAACTATCAAAAGTCAGTCTTGACACCGACTCAAGAGTTAGAATACCTTGGGATCCGCTGGGCTACCTCCACCAATTCCATGTCTTTGCCAAGAGACAAGATAAGCAATCTCAACACGTGTCTAGACCAATACTCTCATATGGGTCAAATAAAACTCCGGCAACTACAAAGTCTTCTTGGTCAACTGAACTTTGCCAACTTTGTGATCCCACGTGGGAGATTACATTGCCGCCACTTGCAACTGTTCCTGCGTCAATTCGACAAAATGCGGCCGCGGCACACACAGCCCATTCCAGAACTGGTTCATCGCGAAATAACCTGGTGGCGCGAGAACACAGATCAATCAATGCCAATTCACGTGCAACCAGCTACCCATTTCCTGGCGTCGGTCGCCTCGGACCTAGGCTGGGGTGCCCAGATAGACGGAGATCTGATCGCGGGGACATGGTCAGGGCATCAAAAACGGTGGCACAGCAACAAAAAAGAATTGTTCGCGGTAATTGCAGCCCTAAGAAGAAAAGCAAATCAATTGCGGAACACACATGTCCTTATCCAGTCCGACAATCGGACACTGATATCGTATATCCGGAAAGAAGGAGGGACGAGATCGATTGCACTACTAAATCTCACATTTCAACTACTAGAACTGACGGACAGGTTCAAAATCACTCTTTCAGCTTATTACCTCCCAGGGAGGTACAATATAGTAGCAGACAGGCTATCTCGAGGGAAACAACCAGCGGAATGGCATCTCTTACCAGAAGCGACTGCGGAAGTGTTTCAAAAGTGGGGCCATCCCGACATAGATCTTTTTGCCTCCAAGGAGACAGCTGTAGTTCCCAATTACGTATCGAGAGACTGCAGAGATCGATCAGCGAACTACACAGATGCCTTCAGCAGACCATGGAGGTACCAATTGGCCTGGGTATTTCCACCTCCCAACATGATTCCCAAAGTCCTGATGCACTTAAACAAGGCAAGAGGTACCTACCTAATAGTAGCACCGGAATGGCCCCAAGCCTTCTGGCTCCAGGATCTGAAATCTCGGTGTCTGGATCACCCACACGAGATCCAGAATCTCTCAGAGTGCCTGATCGACGTGACAACCTCGCTTCCACCTCCACAGGTACAATCGCTGATATTGAAAGTTTGGAAAATTGGGGGTGGGGAGAAGAATTAAAGCAATGGTCTGAACAAGAGAAAGATTTGTTAAGGATAAGTTGGCGTAAATCTACCTTGTCCACCTATTTACCAGCTTTAAAACGATGGGTCACCTGGTGTTCGTCCTCTAAGGTAAATCCAAAAAATCCACAATCTTCCGATCTTGCCAAATTTCTAATTCACCTATTTCTCACAGAAAAGCTGTCTTACAGTACCATTCTAGTCCATAAATCTGCAATTTTAACATACTGCGGCCCAACAGTCGAACAGAATACATTGTCAAATTTTATTGTCAAACACGCTCTTAAAGCAATCGGTACTGCTAGACCTAAAATCGCAAAACCTATCTTTACTTGGAACCCAAATACGGTCATTAACTGGCTTTCATCAAACGCATCTAAAGACTCTCTCTTCGATTTATCTCGTAGAACAGCTACGGTATTACTGCTAGCGACCGGCCGCAGAGTACATGATCTAACCCTATTAAGATTATCAGACGACAGCTATTTCGATAACGGGCACAATATATTTCTTATTCCGGCATTCGGATCAAAAACAGACTCCCACACCCATCGTCAATCAGCATGGATGTTGTCTAAACATGACAACGAAAATATCTGCCCAGTAAGATTAGTGCGATCATATATTGACAGAATTTCGACCAGAAGGTCGGAAACAAATAATGACAATAGCCTTTTTATCACAGTCTGTGGTACTGCAAAAGCAGCTTCACGGACGGTAATAGGAAACTGGGTTCGCTCGGTATTACGAGATAGTGGCATTGATGCAACCCCGGGCAGCTGCAGATCCGCAGTTGCTTCCCTCAGATGGCTAGAAGATCAGCCTATAGAGGACATACTTTCCAAAGGAAATTGGAAATCATCCAATACCTTTTTCAATCACTATTGCCGTATGATCGATCTTCCTAAAACTAATCGTGATTCGTTTTTCAACACCTTTACACCTTCTTAATTTGCATATTCATATTATAAATAATGATTTTCTGGAGATAATTGGACAAACATTTTACTTTGATTGTTAATCATAAATATCAATCTCTTCATCATAGCGTTGTTTTATTTTAATACTTACACTAATTAACATACTTAAATTCACCAGCAGATAACAAACACGTCTTCATTATCAATGCTGTATGTTTTCCAGAGGCACATCAATATTACGGTTTTACATTACAATAAAACCGATATTATGTGCCGAAAAGGAAAACATACAGCATTGCAGGAAGTTCTTCCTGGTGAAGACCTATGAACTTTAAATATGGCGGACGCCCCCGCCATACTTGCTGTTTTGTGGAACTAACGTCATCTACCGGATCCGGAAGTAAGATATTTATTTTATTTATCGAAAACCACCGGAAAGAGCTAAGTACACACCTGCTTCTTCATTATCAATGCTGTATGTTTTCCTTTTCGGCACATAATATCGGTTTTATTGTAATGTAAAACCGTAATATTTTTCATTCATCAGCCTATATACGTCTCACTGCTAGGCACAGGCCTCACCTCAACTATGAGGTGGTCCGAGCCATACTCCACCACGCGGGCTCAGTGCGGATTGGTGGAGGGGTGTTTGTAAGGTAAGTGACCTACCTTACTGTCAGATGTTATTAAACCGCCCAAGGCCCTTGGGCGGTTTAATAACATCTGACAGTACAGTACAGTACAGTCTGAACAGGATTAACGACTAATATCTTTTGATATTAACCGGGACCAACAGCTTAACGTGCCTTCCGAAGCACGGAGATGCTTGTAAATAGACGTCACTTAAATGGTCAGAATGGTCACCCATCCCAAACATGACCGCGTCTTAGGTTGCTTAACTTTAGGTATCACTACCAAAGCGCTGCAACTAATGCGCCACAAGCACTTCAAAATAAATATTATATATTAATCATAAAACAACATTACATAAATCTATCCCATGTTAACGTTATGCAGAGAAAACACGTTTTAGGATTATTTTCTTGTGCTGAATTGTTAACTATGTACTGTTAGATTAAGACTTGATGTAATCTGTTGTGTTCATCAATAAAAATAAGTTCTGAGTACACGGAATTTATATTACAGTAGAGTAAAAAGCGTGGGGTGCACTTTATGACGTTTTCATACTTCTCTTTTTATAGTTGCCTATAATAGGATGATTTTCACATACGAATATACCAAGCACCCCACGCTTTTTACTCTACTGTATTACAAATTCCGTGTACTCAGAAATTATTTTCTCTTTTTTAGTTAGCAATAAAAGCGTGTTTTTTTAGTTTTGTTAAACTATTATTTATTTTTATTTTTGTAGTTAATAAGGATAATGGTAAACTCTTATCAAATTATTGCATTGTCATCGGTACCACACACGTGTGCAAAGTTTCAGATTAATCCGATTTCCGGAAGTTGGTGAAAATTGAGGTCAAAAACTCCGTTACATACATACATACACCCCGATTTAAAAAAAGCGTGTTAAAAATATTATGATATTACCTCTGAGTCCCAGCGAACGCAGCCCTCGTGAGTATGAAAGGCCGGTACTTCCCATCGCTTCGGTCCAATAGGCCCTGGTGCGTCGCGCGGATTTGGAACAGACCGTACTCGTTGTGGATATGCCTGAATGAGGTTTGAATCATTTATTTATTTCGAAAAAAAAACACACTCAAATTGGTTTCTCATTTTGCGTTAAATACTTTTTTTATATTTTATTTATTCATGGCTCACAAAACAATTAACAGTCAGTGAATAACGAAAAGTAAAACAGAATACAAAGCTAGACTTAAACATGTAAGCACAATTTGTTCTAGCTTTAATGAAATGTTAAAAGAGGGTTAAAACTTAAAGATACATAAACAGTATTGAAATGAGACACTTTACGGACAGGTGGTGGTCACAGGTAGGTAGTAGGTATTGGTCTACCTGTGACCACGGTCGTTGAAAAGGGTCCGAAACGTCAAGTTAAAACAAAATGTAAATAAATCGCGAAATAATCCGTAAAAAGTGTCTCATTTCAATGTCTACTGTTCGCGTAAACCGACGAAACAAACATACAGATATAGTATTTATACTGTGGAAATAATAAATAATTAATTATTGGAAATAATTTTGAAATATTTATTGTTGTATGATCAAAATTAATGGATATAATTTGTATTGATAGTGTTAAAAATGTATTAATTAAATTTTATTATTTTATCTAAAAATCATGAATGCCTTAAAAGGTCATATTGTAACAGAATGAACATCTTTTATACTTTATGGAAGTGATAAAATAATAATAATAAATCTTTATTTTCTCATCACAAAATTGGACAACAATTGAGATACAATTAAATGAAAATGTTTGTGTGAGACTGGTGCCTATGCTAGGTATAAAAGACCTGTGTTACTGGTCACAAGCCTCTCACCTGAAATGAATATGAAGTAGGCGTGCTACTCACCGGTGCTCCCAATAGGTGTGCGGGCCCACGGCGTTGGCGTCGTGCTCGCGGTAGTGGCGGCAGTCCTTGGGCATCGTGATCTCGGGCCCGTTGAACACCTGACCAACAACAATATTTAATATAAAATTGCAGCTAAATAAAATTGAAAACAGTAAATAGGGAAAATAAGTACCTTACAATAATATGCCACATCCATTAACCAAGTTCGCTCGGTGCGATTTACATCCATGGTTGACAGACGTGTTTTGTTTGTCTCTCGCTCGGGTTTTGACACGAGGTTTTGTTTTTTGCATGTGCAGTAAGTTGCTTTATCCAGATGTTTGTGCGCTCGTTTTGTTAATTTTTTATGTTATGTAATTTCTCAGTAAGTGAATTATGTATATGTAATTCTTTTTGAGAAATAAAGTTCTTCTTAAACCTCAATACAATCATAATAGGTATAATAATTCTAGACATTGGGCTGTCACGATAGATCAGTGCTGGTCGATTTGGTAACATTAGAAGCCCGGTACAAATAATAATATGTAATAGTAAAAATAGTCCTCCTAGCCGATTTCGACCACGGCGGCCAATCTCAACAGAGATCAGCCAACTATGCAAGAGATATTATAGTGCACAAGTGTGAGCGCAATACACAGGTGCACTCACTGTTCCTTAACTCTCAAAGTTCGGTGAGACGGCCATCCGACATGACCGGAGAGAGATCAGGCGCAGGACCAATGGCTAAACGTGCTTTTCCGAGGCACGGGGGTGTAACACCGCCAACTTCCCGACTCCGAGCTGTTTTTGAGAAAAACATAACAGATAAGCCCAGAATTTTTTTTTAACTTGACCCGGGATTGGAACCAAGGACCTCTCGGATGTAAGGGAGAAATTTCGCCACTACACCAACGAGGCAGTCAAATTAATAAACAATAAGCAATCTTTCACCATTTGTGCAAAAAGGACCACTTTATATATTTTTTCTTATCATCTGATGCAGTTTTGGGCGCAGTTCTTATCTGATTTAATTTTGTTAACTTGCTATAAGTTCTTACTGTATAATTAAGGAAACCTTATAATTGGCTATACTAATTATAATTGTTTAAGTATTATGTACAAATCTGTAACGCTGTATGGTTTCTTACAATAAATAAAAAAATAAAAATAAAATAAGCGGCCGCCCACGACATCGTCCGCGTTCAAAATCGAACAAATGTTTGAGTTTTAACCTGGATGAGATGAAGTATACTCACGCTAGGCTCGTTCATGTCGTTCCAAATGTGCACATCTTTCGAAGTTCCGGAGAAGTTCTCGAAGCGGAACCTCTCTGCGTACTGTCTCACGACCAAAATAAGTCCATAAACAAACCCTCTTAAACTTTTAAGAAGTCCAGGTACGAGGTCGATTAATAGAACAATAAGTGTACTCACTATGGTGCTTATGACGCAGTGCTGGCAACGCTTTGGTAGCTATACAAAAATTTATCAACCTGAGGAGTGGTTGTGTTTAGGATGGGTGACCATTCCACACACTTGAGTGACGTCTACATTCATTCATTTATTCATTTTTACCAACACCCCTCCACCGCACCGCACTGAGCCAGGGTGGTAAACTATGGCTCGTACCACTGAATCGTTGTGATGAGGCCTGTGCCCAGCAGTGGGACGTATATAGACTGATGAGATGAAGTATACTCACGCTAGGCTCGTTCATGTCATTCCAAATGTGCACATCCTTGGAAGTTCCGGGGAAGTTCTCGAAGCGGAACCGCTCGGCGTAGTATTGGCTCACCACCGGGTTCAAGAAGTCCAGGTATGATGAAGAACCGGGCCAACACCAGCCTGGAATAGACGGTAAGATTGATACTTATTTGTAATCGCTTAGGTATTTTCATATTCATTCATTTATTTATTCACTAGCTTTTACCCGCGACTTCGTCCGCGTTAGGTAATTTTTTTGGATTGCGTTGTTTTCCCGTTATAACAATTTTATCCAAATTTAATTCAAATATTGGTTAATTTAGGAGTGAAAGCGATTTGATTCCCCGAATAGTCATTTTTCCCATAGGGATGCGTTTTTTTCCCGCGGTCAAAAGTAACTCATGTCCTTTTTTAAATGTCCTTACCAAATTTCATTGAAATATGTTCAATAGTTTAGGCGTTAAAGCGATCGGCGCACCTGAATGTTCCCATGGGAATGCGTCATTTTTCCGTTTAAAAAGTAGCCCGGGATAAAGTTCCTTTCTCGCGTATCAAAATATCTCAATACCAAATTTCATGCAAATTGGTTTAGTAGTGTAGGCGTGATTGAGTTACTTACAGACAGACGGAGTTACTTTCGCATTTATAATATTAGTATGGATTGCAAATAAACATACAGCAGACCATGAATAGTACAACAAGACCAATTTATTTTGTGTAAATTGACTCACAATGAGCACAAGGTTTAAGCGCTATTGTAAGCTGACCAACAAATCAAATGTGAACCTTACCCTATTTACGCAAATAAATATTTCTACATATTTCTATTTTAAGTAGGTATACACAGGGTACAGCAACATAGATATTTCCCTTTGTAAAGGTGTATATTTTTTAATTAACATTCTAATCTAGCGCATGAGTCGGTACTAATTTTCGACGACCCTATTTATAAGAATGTTAGTTTTTCTAACGCTTTTCTCGCGTTTGTAATGCATTATTATGACTTTCTTTTTATCATTATTATTTTATGTACCGAGGGTCGCGGGTTCGATTCCCGCTCAGTACAACCATAAGTGTGCAATGAAAATGTGTGTTTGTACTGGTCTGGGTGTTTTCTATGTATAATATGTATTTATTTACAAAAAAAATATATTTAAGTATGTTTATCCGTTGTCTAGTACCCATAACACAAGCCTCGTAGCTTACTTTGGGACTAGAGTATTGGTGTGATTTTTGTGATATATTTATAATTATTATTACTTCACAGAGAGAAGTTGTATTTTCTTTTCACTTTATAATGTTGATATTAGTTTTAATTCTTTTGACACGCTAGCTCTCGCCTCGCTTTAGTTTTTAAATATTTTTTTACCACTAGGATCAAATACTATATACTTTCAAAACTGCTAGCTATAAGTGACTAGTATCGCAGGCTTATGATATTTTTTATGTTGATTTATATCATTAATTTTCATAATAATTTTAACTTTAATTTTTGTATTAATTTTAATTTAGTGATTAAAAATCAAATAATATTGAATGTAGTGAACTATTATGATATGAAATTGAAAAATAAGAACTAACATTAGCTTTTAAGGTTTCGTCATTTACTAACCATACTATGACCTACATATGAGACGAATCATCAACCAGGAGATAACAGCTGCAGGTCTACTATGGGAGGATGTCAAGAGTCAAGCGCAGGACAGGGGGAGATGGCGAAAACTCACGAAGGCCCTTTGCACCACGGGATGCCATAAGACTCCAACAACAAAAACAACTATTACCTACAAGTTGCTCGGAATAAACAATTTTTATTTTATAAGATTGTCAACGACTCGCTAAAGTAAAGACGTATGTACCTTCATAGTCCTTCCCGTCCTTATCTTTCACGTAATAGCCCTTCTCCGTAGCGTCCTCGTGTAGGAAGTAGCCGGCCTCGCGTTTGATGTGCGGATCTATGATGACGACCAACTTCCGCCCTTTGGCTGTTAGGTTGGCCACCATTTCGGATGGGTGGGGGAACTTCTGCGCGTCCCATGTGAAGTACCTGAAATTAAAAAAAAACTTGGGTAATGCAGAAAGAATCCTTCAATCATAATTATTTTACGTGATGAATCGATTGTATCTAATAATCTAATAAATAATGTAGAAGTATAATGTAGAATGTAATAAATAATGTAAATTTTAAGAGAAATTAAGTGATTTTGTTAATAGGTACTTATTTTTAAAACTTCTCTTTGTAAAAGTGTTTTCTCCAGTTTGCTACTCCAGATCTTTGTTTTTCCTGTGTGTAAAATATGCTCATCAGAAGAAATAACTTTTCCTATGGTATTATATTCAAAGATCTTACAGTTTAGCTGGGCTGATGGGATCCACATAAAGGTACTCCAAATATTCATTTTTGTTGTATGTGTAAAAAATGTTCGTCACGCTGAACAAATTTTCTTAACGTGGTATAGTGCCAGTTTTACAAATCGAGAGAAATTTAAAATTAAAGAATTAATGTAGTTTTTTTTTTAAATTCCACAATGGATAGTTCAAAAATCAAATAATAAAATTGGACAAACATAAACTGTAAGTAATAAAAAAATTAAGACACAAAAAAAGTTAAAGGATAAATTTATTATTATTCATGTTTGATAAGCTACGGTGTAAAAAATGTACGACTGTCTTCGTGCCCATCGTCTTAAGTACTTGCTTAGTTATTCTAAATTCTAAAAAGGTATCATAAACTACATACCATAAAGTCAAATCAATGTATGTGATGTTGTTGTATATTAATTAATTTATTATTATTAGGTTTATCGTCTAGTGCGCAAGTGACCGTTATAGTTCTATTTACATGGTGCCACTTTGGTGTAGTGGCAAAGTTTCTGCCTTACACCCGAGAGGTCCTGGGTTCGAATCCCAAGTCGAGCCAAAATTGTTTCTGAGATTTTCTATCATGAATTTCTCTGCAACAGCTCGGAGTCGGGAAGTTGGCTGTGTTAGACGCCCGTGCCTCGGTGCGCACGTTAAGCCGTTGGTCCTGCGCCTGATCTCTCTCCGTTCATGTCGGATTACTGTCTCACCGAACTTTGAGTGCTTCGACGAACTTTGACGGAACGGTGAATGCACCTATGTATTGCGCTCACACTTGTGCACTATAATATCTCCTGCGCAGTTGGCTGATCTCTTTTGAGATGGGCCGCCGTGGTCGAAATCGGTCAGGAGGACTATTATTTTTACACTTTATTTAATTTTTTTCGTAGGGTTAGTTTTTACAATATAATTATAAAAGTAAAATATATACAAATCATAAAAATATTATATGAACCGAACCCTAGCAAGCTGCCAGCAGCGGGGCAGGGCTCAAGCTACTGACAGTTAAGGCTACAGAGAGAGAAACCTCCGGCCGATGCGCGCCGTGTCCAAAAGTACTGCCTTCTGCATCTGACCCTTGACCCAACCATCCAGTGAGAGCCTCTTAGGGTGTTGATCGAGGCTCTTCGCTATTAATCCGTTCACAGACACGACTATCGGGACAATGATCGTCGAATCCACTATTATTAGCTAAAAAAGAGGATTATTTTGCTTTAAATTTCCACTAAACGACGCCAGCGCAGGAACCAAAATACAGACTGCGAGCGACAGTCTGTTGAAGCGAAAACATCTCCTGAGAATGCCACGTGTAATGGCGAAACGCGTCGAGTGTTTATTGGTGTCAGTGTTGTGATTCCTGGTGCATCTTTTGTGTCACGTGAGTGACACAAAAGTGAGTGTGAGAGTGTGAGTTGTAGATATTGTAAGTCCTGCGACTTCCAGTTCTAGTTTTATCAGGTGATTACAGTTGGATGTATTTTGGTTCCTGCGCTGGCGTCGTTTAGTCGAAATTTAAAGCAAAATAATCCTCTTTTTCAGCTTTAGTCATGGATTTCCGCAAAGTAACGCCTGATTCCATCAACTACACTATTATTAGTATTATTTATATGGCGCGACTTATGTACTCACTTCTTCCTGTCGGTGTACTCGATGTCGAGCCACAGCACGTCGGCGGGGATGTCGTGCAGGTCGAAGTTGTCGTCCACGGAGCGCACGTCCGCCTCGTCCACGTAGTTCCAGCGGCACTGGTGGTATGCGAGGGAGAATTTCTGCGGGGAAAAGGTAATATTTAATACATTTTTCAACACGCTTACTCATAAAGTGGTTCTTATTTCACTGCAATTAGACTAATAATGACACCTACAATCATACTGTGACTTTTTCATTGCTATAACTCACTAGTGAGTTATAGATTTAAAAAAAGAAAAACTTTAAAGTCCCCATTTTGTACGTCGCAGAATAGGCGCAACCCCTATGCGCGGAAAATAAACTTTTTATCTACTAAATAAAATGAGTTTTTATTGTTATTTTATTCACAAGTGTATTGAAAAACGTCGTATGATTCATGTGTGTATTGATGATTACCGTCCTCGACTCTCTTAAGACCCTCGCCTACGGCTCGGGTCTCAATGACGCCTCGGCGGTAATCACCAATGTTACACACTAGTACCACAATGTACTATTCTGACGTAACAACGTCTTATAATTCGATGGAGCCGGTTGCACGCACCAAAACCACCACGCGCCTTGTATTGCCTTATCGATATATATAAAAATGAAACCCGTTTTCCTTGGTCACGGCATCACGCGTGAATGGCTGAACCGATTTCACTAATTCTTTTTTTGTTGTATTTGTTATTATTAGGAGAAGGTTCTTACGGAAAAACATATTAAGAAAATCTCACAGAAATATTGAAAAATATACATTTAATTTTGCATAGTTTAAAAAACGCGCGTAACTAATGTCAATGTCATTCGATGACATTGTTCAATCATTGCAACGCTAAGGTGGTACGAAGTTCGCCGGATCAGCTAGTAAGATATAGTTTAAACTAGTGGCCCCCCGCGACTTCGTCCGCGTGAAATCCCTTTGTTTTCGAACGGAATCAAAAGTATCTATGTCCGTTTCCTGGTTCTAAGCTACCTCTCCACGAATTTTCAGTCAAATCAGTTCATCCGTTCTTGAGTTATAAATAGTGTAACTAACACCACTTTCTTTTATATATATAGATTAGAACTTTAAGCATCTACCTGTTACTTAGTAGTTTTTTTAAAGAGGCAACGTGACAAAGACGTTGTCACGTTCAACTATCGTCAGTAAACCGACTTTACAGGCAACCGATTTTTTTAAACTAGTCATAGCCCTTAACGCTTACTTGTCGAACCAAAAACTAACTTTCCAGTTAAAAAAAAACACCCGAATACGTCAGAAAAACCGGTGGTGAGCTGCACATGCTGCGGGGTGGCCGGATTTTGACCAGACATCGCTGAGAACCAACCTGATCACATTATCTTTTGAAAAATTGGTTGCCTGTAAAGTCGGTATACGGGCGAAAGTTTTACGTGACAACGACTTTGAGTGGTAAAATAATTTTAATGTGAATATTCATTCGTATAACATGAACCGGTGTGTATGCCTATCTCTCTCACTCTCTCTCTCTCGCTCTGTCTCTCTCGCTCTTAGGCGGGCTAAATGTGCTCGAGTGGAAGGGACGCGTGCCTTTCACTTTTTATGTCTGTCTCACTCGCTCTTAGGCGGGCTAACCATGCCCGAGTCGAAGGGACGCGTGCCTCTCACTCGCTCTCATTGTGAGCGCGGAACGTGAGCGGAGCGTAACGCAGTTTCTTGAGGTGTCACCCGGCAAACCAATTTATAAGACGTTGTCACGTCAAAAATAGCCGCTTTGAAATCAGTCCATCCGTTTGGGAGCTACGATGCCACAGACAGACACACACACACAAAAACACAAACATATAACAATACAGGGTGTAAAAAAAACCTTAACGAAGCCGAATACCACATATTCTACCAATTGTTACGATCATTTTTTTCCTTTACACCATACCTGGGAAGTTAACGGTTACTGAGATATTGATGGTTAAAGTTTGAAAAAAAAATTGATGATTTTTACAGAAATTACTTCTGTCCATTATAACTTAACTTTTTTCCAAAGAAACATGATACAAATTTTCCCTAGTTCTTTCATAAAAAGCCTCTAAATGAATGGCACACTCCGCAATGAACAGCGCACACTCGAACCGAACTGCGTCGCGGCGGCGTAAAGCAACACGCCCCGCGGTGACTTTTCCGCGTGCGCGCTATACATTGCGGGTTAGAATTAAATTATTTTTTTTGATGTCAAAAAATAAAAGTTGTTTCCCAGCCAAAATTTATTTTTCATACGATTTGGTTTGATGTACTGAACGCGTGGTTGACGGCTTCGTTAAGGTTTTTTTTACACCCTGTACATATACACATAAACAGAATAGATGTGAAACTTATAATACCCTTCTTTTTGGTCGGGGGTTAAAATACGGTCTGAATTCTGGACAAACAGAAATCAGAGATCCTATTGCATAATATTCAATGTCAGTGCTGCTATGCTACGCCAGGTGACACGAAGGATTCCACGTTTTAAAAGCACCAAGAACGATAAAATTTGCGCTTTATCTAAAAAAAAACTTAATTAAATAACGATTGCAGCTGTACATAGCGAAGATTTGAAAAAATATATAATTTTAAAAGGCAATTTTTTTCATACTTTCAAGTTCTCAGACATTTACAATTCTTTATGAATTTATTTTTTTCTTTCAAGGAAGAAATTGTAGTTTTTCGCTATGTATCTATACTAATATTATAAATGCGAAAGTAAATCTGTCTGTCTGTGTGTTACTAAATCACGCCTAAACTACTGAACCTACTTTTCACCGCGGGAAAATGACGCGTTCCCATGAGAAAATTTAGGTGCGCCGATCGCTTTTACGCCTAAACTACTGAACAGAATTAAATGGTAAGGAGATTGTTTGAGACTTAAGAAAGGACATGAATTATTTTTGATCGCGGAAAAACAACGCATTCCCATGGGAAAAATCATTTCCAAGGCATCTGATCGCTTTTACTCCTAAATTACCAAAGATTACCAAACAACGAATGGATGAATGAATGAATGAATATTTATTTGCTCATAAATAGGGTTACACTGAAGATCTTAATTGTAATATTGTTCGTCCTATTTAACTATTAAAAATAGCATGCAAACATTAATTATTATATTATACTAGCTGTCCCGGCAAACGTTGTTTTGCCATACAAATGTTAAGGGTAGACCACCCTTATCACTAAGGGGTATGAAAAATAGATGTTAGCCGATTCTCAGACCTACTGAATATGCTCACAAAATTTCATTAGAAATCGTCAAGCCGTTTCGGAGGAGTATGGGAACAAACATTGTGACACGAGAATTTTAAATATATAAAGATTAAATTCAATCTACCTATAACGCATTCCAAAACAACTACATAACGCGGACGAAGTCGCGGGTAAAAGCTAGTATACGATATCATAACACTCACCGGAGGCAGCGGGGTTGGGCCGGTGAGCGCCGCGTACTGTCTGAACACATCGGCGGGTTTGTCGCCCAGCATGATGAACGCGTCCAAAAGCCCCGACTCACTCATGAACCTGGATAACATCAATGTTTTAGTTGGGGTGTGATCATTCAGTGACAAATATGTTTGTGTCCCGTGAGCTTTGGTCTGTAACCCCACCGTTAGGCCCTGCGACTGGCGAACTCCATCACTTTGGGAAATAACACCATCTTTTTAGAAATAGAAATTGAAATAGGGAGTTCGAATCCTTCCCGATGACCGGAGCCGAAAAGAGTTTTTTAAGTGTTGTCTTTTTTAAATTAAAAAAATAGCTTGTGAACGCAAAAAATACTTAACAAATAAAATTTTAGCCTCTTTCATCTTAACCGATTGTTAAATATTTGTAAAAATATTTCTCTCGGATGATTTGAAGGTGTCTCCCACAATCATTGATAAAACATACGCTGGCTCAAAGCGTTAAAAAGCACTTACAAAATTCAACGACTCCATTAAAGTTCTCGGTAGCTCAGTGATCAGAGCATTGGACCGGACTTCCAAAGGTCGGGGGTTCGATTCCTACCCGATGACCGGAGCCGAAAAGATTTTTTAAGTGATATGTCTTTTCGAAACAAATGTTTCAGTTGGGTATGACCATTCTGAGACAAATATGTTGGATTCCCACTAGCTTTCTTTGGTCCTTGGGTAACCGCACCGTTAAGCGCTGCGCGCACGAAATCCATTACTTCGGGAAATAACACCGTCTTTTTATACTGTACGATGAGAGCATAATAATAATAATATAGCCTTTTATTCAGATCTTAAATGTTTACAATAAATTTATATCTAAAAACTAAACATACTCTTGAACTGCTATACTACTTAAACTAATATCTGTTCCTTGGTTATCATCGCTAGATCTTAAGAACACAATATATCTCATCATGTCACGATGAGAGCATATTGTGTTCTTAATTTTTCAATAACATTAAGTGTGCTACTTTGCTAGTGGTATATCACAAACCATCTTCAACATTTTTTATTAAACAATTTTAAATAAAATTAATAGTAATCAGTGTCTGAACAATCTTTCGGTTTCGGTTTCAGTTTCGGCACAATTTCGGCCAAAAATCAAGTTCCGCGGCAGTTCGGTTTCGGTCAAGATTGGCCGAAACTTTTGCCGGAACCGAAACTTATTTCGGAAGTTATCGTCCGCGCTCGCCTAACGTCATTTATCGCACCAACGCTCTGGCGAACCCTGGCGGCCAGTTCAGGAATCGTCGTGTGACGTTCGGACAGCAACGCAACAGTCTTTAGAGGTTATGTTTAAATGGTACTTACATGTACATACATGTAAAGTAACTGACATCAGTTACTTTGTTTTGTTGTCACTATACTACTTGAATATAAATGCTGTGTGTATGTCCTGTTGATGTACTTTATAAGTAAATCAAGTAACAGGTAGACCGGAGATTGTAAATGAAAAATATGAAAGTGTTCAGT
Organism: Pyrausta despicata; assembly: GCA_963921415.1. NCBI lineage: Eukaryota > Metazoa > Arthropoda > Insecta > Lepidoptera > Crambidae > Pyrausta > Pyrausta despicata. Next base: position 8,058,218 of record OY992870.1, on the reverse strand, counting down.
GTTTTCATTTCATATGCATAACTCAGGAGAATAATGGGAGAAACCCCCATATTTCAGTATATTAAGACATTTTATACTTGACCACGTGATTTTCGGTTTCGGTCAAAAAGAAAAACACGGCCGAACATTCGGTTTCGGTCAAAAAAACCAGTTTCGGTCGGACTTTAATAGTAATCATTGTTCACCATGTCGATCCGCGAGAACTTGTCGGACCATAAACGAGAACTAACCTGCTAGTGACGCGTCGCTTGCTCCCCCCGGTGACCAGGTTGACAAGGGACGAGACGACGGTCGCGTCGGCGTAGTTCACCACGTCCACCCATGTTTCTGCAGAGTTGTGCCAGAACACGCCCACTGTGCGTTTTGAGCTGAGAACAAATTTCTAATTCATAGTACATCTGTTCTAGCAATTACCTCGTAAATTTGAAAACTCTTAAGCTAGGTACATAGCTCGAAGACAATGTTAAATATTTATACAGCCGTGGTCACCTAATTAGGGCCAGCGGTGGTATGGTACAATTTTTTTTCTTGCTAACTCTATTACAAATAAATGATTTTATTTTTAAGTAAGTAATTAACTTCTCAATTAATACTGAATAAAGTACGAAAACATTATTTACATTATCGACTGTACTTTAATTTTTATCAAAAACTAGCTGACCCGGCAACCGTTGTTTTGCCATTTAATTTTTTTTTATCACTTAGAGGTATGAAAAATAGATGTTGGCCTATTCTCAGACCTACTCAATATGCTCACAAAATTTCATGAGAATCGGTCAAGCCGTTTCGGAGGAGTATGGCAACGAAAACTGTGACACGAGAATTTTATATATTAGATAATCAGTAACTGCGTATGACATCATTGTTTTACTACAAGTAATTAGGGACACTCCAAATCAACCAAAGAATGATATCAAAACTAATAACTTAAATTACTAATTTGTGTTTCTTGTGATGAGATATTCAATCTAGATTAGTAAAAAAAATAACTTGGTTTATCAATATGGTTGCCATGATTATTTCTGACCGTTCATCATAGAAAGGGCAAAATCTCAATTTCTTTACGGAAATTGTGTTCCAAGCCTTTTGGAATGAGCCGTGAGTTTCTAAATAGATCGAAAACGTTGAACCAGCCTGTATTAAGCTTTTCAATTATTCTCTTTAACCAAAAATAATGTTACTGTAACGTGTGACTTGCAATAAATATCATGATCATGATTAATCTTTGAGGCCCGGTGTGACAATTGCCATTAGCCATGCACTAGAGTTATCTCAATAGCTAATCGGTACCACGGTTTTTGTTTGTTTGTTGAATAAGAGTAAAATGTGTTAGTACTCACCCGTGTGCATACATGACGGGCACAGCTCCATATATCGCCATACGGGAGTCCAGCTCGTACTCAAACACGTCCAGGTTGAACAGCCGGTAGGGCTCCCCGCCCGTCGTGGTGGACAGCGCGAAACCGTCCGTGTGCTCCGGGATACCTTGAAAGTCATGAAAGTTATTCATCTTAGTAAATAGACCCACTGGGGGCACTTTTACACGTCCCATAAAAGAAGGGTTGCCACCCGTACTTTATAATAAAGTATTGTACGTTATTTCAGGCAATTGTACATTGTAATTTATGAGAACAATAAAGTACACGAAAGTACTTTATTTCCCACGATTTGGTTTCCTTTGTGATTTTGAAAATGAAGTTTAGATTAATATAACTATACTTTAAAAGTATTATTATTTGTTGAATATGTTTTTAAATATAATAATAAAGAAAAACAAATTGTACTTTATTTTGATACTATGTACTTTTTTTTCGTATCTATAACAATGTACTTTATTTGCAAAAAAAGGTGGCAACCCTACATAAGACCCTACCACATCTTCAAGGCAATTTGTGGGCTGGTGCCGAGAAGGAGCTGCGCAATTTAGGTATACTAATTATATCAACACCCTCTCAGGATTATGAAGACTAATAGCCTTGACTCATAGCGGATCAAATTCCTTTGCTATACGCTTGAGGAGCAAGGAGGCTTGAGCCCAAAATTCGAAATACTACTGACGTAGCGAGCGCTCGCAAAAAGGCATGCGATTTTTTATCGAAAGGTCGAGCAAGACGGCCTCTCGTTCCCGCGCGGCTTGCTGTCGTGGTGCGACTTGTAGTTCTCGCCCCACATGCGCTCTCCCTCCTGCGGGAATGAAACTGCTAAACTCACCGTAGACCCGATCCGCGTCGGGGAACGAAATGTCGAGCGAGACGGCCTAGTTCCCGCGCGGCTTGATGTAGTGGTGCGACTTGTAGTTCTCGCCTCACATGCCCTCTCCCTCCTGCCTCTTGCGAGAATGAAACAACGAAACTCACCGTAGACTTGATCCGCGTCGGGGAACGAAAAGTCGAGCGAGACGGCCTCGTTCCCGCGCGGCTTGCTGTCGTGGTGCGACTTGTAGTTCTCGCCCCACATTCCCTCTTCCTCCTAAAGTAATGAAACAACTTGAGAAGAATTTAACTTGAGGTAAGTCGGGATTGGGTGGCTATATAATATATACAATAATAGTCTTCCTGGCCGATTTCAACCACGGCGGCCAATCTCAACAGAGACGCCAACTACGCAGGAGATGATATTATAGTGCAGAAGTGTGAGAGCAATACACAGGTGCACTCACTTTTTCATCACTCTCATATTTCGGTGAGACGGCAATCCGACATGACCGGAGAGAGATATATACAATACAAGAAATGCAAATGTCGAAGACAGCCTTGGTCTAGTGGTCTGAGGTACAGATTATAAACCCTGCTGTTGACGGTTCGAATCCTGCTAGGGGCAAATGTTTGTGTGATGAGCACGAGCATTTGTACCTGAGTCATGGGTGTTTATAACTGTATTCAAGTATCTGTATTTTCTAGTCACCATAGCAATAGCTAACAAGCGTTAGCTTTTGGGGCTAGGCAATTGGTGTATATATTTAAAAAAGTATTTAAATTTTTCGTTCAATATTATTTTGTTAAGTGATGAGGTCATAAGATCTTATACTTGGTATCTGAATATTATACTTGGTATAATATTGGTTGACTGCCTCGTTGTTGTAGTGTGAAAGTTTCTGCCTTACATTCCAGAAGTTCTGTGTTTGAATTCCAGGTCGGGCCCAAGAATTGTTCTGAGACTTTCTGTCAAAACCAGCTCGGAGTCGGGAAGTTGGCGGTGTTACACCCTCGTGCCTCGGAAAGCACGTTAAGCCGTTGGTGCAGCGCCTGATCTCTCTCCGGTCATGTCGGATTGTCTTCTCACCGAACATTGAGAGTGATGGCACAGTGAGTTCTCGTAATTCTGTTGGTAGTTTATTTATTAGGCGAGTCACACTTGTGCACTATAATATCTCGTGTAGTAGTTGGCTGATCTCTGTTGAGATTGGCCGCCGTGGTCGAAATCGGCTTGTAAGACTATTACCACCTAGAAAGTCGGTCCTGGAGAGGTTAACCTACTTTAGTTAGATAAGGCAGCGATTATAACTTCATTAGCAACTAATGCGTGCAGTAGTGACACACATTTGAACTTCGCGATCTCACGTAGGCAATTAATTTTAATGTTTCATAATATTACACGGATTAGATAACGATTGTTTTGTTATTATATCGAAACGAGAAATAAGTTTAACTTCGATGCATAACCTAATATTAAACATGTTTAACATTCAGCTTCTCATAAAAGACTTTCTGTCAAGGCCACTTTGGGCTGAATTCAAATTCTAAGATGGTTACTAGTCTCTTTGTTATTAATAGTATTTAAGTATGTTTATTCGTTGTCTAGTACCCATAACACAAGCCTCGTAGCTTAACTTGGTTACCATTTACGAAGGAATCCAGAGAATCCGTCACTTTAAGGAGCCTTGGACGATATCTCCCCTTTGTGGTCACAAAGACACCCAGAAAAAAAGGCTCGTTTTGTAGAGCCTGTTCTAATGTGTTTTTATTATCTTAATATCGTCGACGACGATGTTAAACACGTCCCCGTTTCGTCCTATTCCAGGACGCTTTTAAGTGGTGATTCATTCACTATGTGTTTATACCGTCTATTTCTCCTAAGCAATTGGGAAATTTTCAAAGTGGCCAGATAGAGATTTTAGGTAATTAAATGCATGAATATGACAGAAGACGCTCTGTGCAGATTCTGCCACACAGAGGAGGAAACGGCCATGCATATTCTCTGCTCATGCGGCCCGCTTATGAGCAAAAGAAGTATCCATCTCGGGCGGCACATCATGCGCCCGGATGAGATAACAGAAGTCACGCTCCAAAGAGTCTGGCAATTTATAGACTCAACGGGACTAAGCAGTGAACTGTAAATACAAAGGGCTGCCACAATAGATCAAACTTGGTCGAGTTGGCGATAAGAAGGCCCATAAACCCAATAATAATAATAAAATTAAATGCCCGTCTCGCTCACGTCCCAAGATAAAAAGCCCGTCACGTATGCAGCTGCCTTGACTTTCAGTCTACTTATCGGAATAGACAAGCAATTGAGAGATTCGAATAAATGTTATTATATATTGAATAACAAATCGGTTCAATCGAAATAAGATAAATCAGACACATGTCCTTTATATCAGTCACGTAAAGATAACAACATAACGGATCAAATGGTGCGTGTCAAAGACCCCATTTCGTGTGTACGCGAAAACACGATACAAGTTCTCTTTTGTCTATGAGTCGTTCTGTTAATACCGTTATCTAGTTTGAAGAACAATACATAAGTTTAATGCCTCAACAATAAGTTACTGCGCACAACAAAATTATATACTTTTTTAGAACTAGCAAAACGAAGATTAACCGTAGCACGTTACATAGATATTTACTTTCAAAGATTTGTTATGGATCTTGGAAAAATGGAAAACAAAGTCTGATAGAAAAGTTTAAACCTCCAGGTTTAAGCTGCATCCAATTTGATGAAGCAACCTTTTTTAGGTCTTCGGTCTATCTTAACGCCGTACCCACAATAGCAGGCCGCCCGGCGATTTTGGTCAAATGGTCTCTTATCTCTATGCTTAAGGCTGCGTCTCCACCAGAGATGTGCGATAATGCGTAGCGAGGGATGTGTTTGTAAAGTACCAATAGAATCACTTCATTTATCTCACTGAATCTGAATGAAGCGATTCTATTGGTTCTTTTCAAACATCATGCAATGTCATCAAATCATAACATGCAAGTTTACTAACCACCTCAATAATCTCGCCATTCTCCTCGTTCTTCTGTTTCCTCTCGATCAGCGGTTCCACCAGCAGCTGTGAGTTCTCATTGAGCGCCACGGCCACCTCGCCCTCCTTGTCCAGGAACTCGATCTTAAGCGGATCGGCCGTTATGACTACCTGGTGACCCTGCGAGTTGGCCACGATCAGCTTACCGTCTTTCTTTGATACTTGCTTGAGCCTGGAATTGGGAAAGTCATGTTATAATATTCATCATCATATGACGACCGCTTTGTGCAGTAGTCCACAGGTCGGACTTTTAAAACCAAAGGTCGCGGGTTCGATCCCCGCACAGTCCAAGCATAAGTGTGCATGAACATGTGTTTGTACTGGTCTGGGTGTTTTCTATGTATAATATGTATATATTTACAAAAAAAAGTATTTAGGTATGTTTATCCGTTGTCTAGTACTCATAACACAAGCCTCGTAGCTTAATTTGGGACTAGAGAATTGGTGTGATTGTGGTGAAATATTTATTATTTATTTATTTATCAGCTGTTCGACGCCCACTGCTGAGCATCAAAATTGACATTTAAATTAATTTGTATGGGATGATGTTTATAATTTTGCATGCTGTATGACACGGCTAAATAGATTTAAGCACTATTTTAAGATGACCAACAAATCACATGTTAATTGCACTCTATTTACGCAAATAAATGTTTCTATTTCTAGTCCTCGCCCGTGGATCCCCACCGCGATCGGTCCTGCGCTGCCCACATCCAGTGGCTTCCCGCAAGCTTCATCAGATCCTCAGTCCACCATGTAGGTGGCCATGTTATAAGTCGCGCCACATAAAAAGAACATTGGAGGGGTGGAGTCTGCAATCTATGACAATCCGCGAAGGCTTGGACGTGCGGCGCGGAAAATGCGCAAACCCGGGATTCATGTGCAGCTTCTTCTCGGCACCAGCCCACTAAATGTCCTGAAGATGTGGTACGGTTATACGGGACATGTAAAAGTGCCCTCTGTAGGTCTAGTTACAGAAATAAATTACTTTTACGCCCGCTCCCTCCACTCTTCATACCAATTAATTAGACCCGTGTATCGTCTTGAGAGCGAGCAGGTGAGGTTAGCGTTCTGTTTATACAAAGTAATGTAAACTGCGTCAGGTGGGGGGATATTACAAGGAGTTCTACATAACCTATTGTCCCCAGGGTAGTACGTATGTTACGTACTACCCAAACTTTGCCTAAAACAGGCTATTGGCTTTCTATAGACTTGTATTTATTGCACGCTACTATAAAGAAACGTCAATATGCGCGCAATACGCCTAAGCTTAAGGTAGCAAAGACGCGTCTCTCGTAACCCAGTGTATAAGTAGCGCCATTTAAAAAGACAGTGACTAACGGTCACTTGCGCAATAGACAATATGTGGTTCTTATTTTTTTTTTTCCTTATTTAGGAAAACAAACAGCTGTTATAAATGGTGGTACAAAGTGGGGAGGGAGCGTCAATACGCGCAATGAATGTCCGCGCCGCCGCGAGCGAGCGCTATAGCAACTGCTCTCTTGTGCAAACTCCTCCCATCCAGGTTCTCTATACAAAGCGCGACTTATAACGAATAAAATATATCTGTACAATTTGTAATCAATTTAAAAAATGCACACCCATTTTCTATTTAAGGTATATTGAGTACCAACTTGTTACTTTTTTTTTAAATAAATAAATACACAACAACATCACATACATTGATCTGACTCCGTGGTAAGTTGCTGCAGCACTTGTGTTACAGATATCAGAATCAACAGTGGTATTACAAATAAACTTAAATAAATACATATAACACCCATAGGGGTCGTCCATTAATCACGTGAGGCTCAAAAGGGGGGGGAGGGGGTACGGAAAACATCACGAAATATCACGAGGGGGGAGGGGGGGTCTCGTTAGACATCACGTGTATAAATTTTATTAATTTTTTTCCAAAAAGCGCTATTTCTGAACCGAAATTTTGAACGGCGCGAAAATTTTTGCGATTTGTAGTAAGGTACGAGGGCGGTTTGATAAGTCCATGACTTTGAAAAGAAAAACATATATTTTGTGTACAAAAACATTTTATTTTTCTACATACTCTCCTTTCAACTCTACACTCTTTTTCCAGCGATGCTCCAATCTCTTCAACCCATCCAAAAAATACTTTTTGTCAAAGCCTGCAAAATAGGCCTCGGTTGCAGCTATCACCTCTTCATTGGATGAAAATCTTTGCCCAGCAAGCCATTTCTTCATGTTTGGGAAGAGAAAGAAGTCACAGGGGGCTAAATTTGGTGAATATGGAGGGTGCGGCAATAATTCGTATCCTAATTCGACAAGTTTTGAAGTCGCGACTGCAGACGAGTGGGCCGGAGCATTATCCTGATGATATAGAACTTTTTTCTTTGCTAGATGCGGTCGTTTCTTCATCAACTCTTCATTAAATCTTTCCAGCAATGCAGCATAGTAAGCACCGGTTATTGTCTTGCCTTTCTCCAAGAAATCGATGAAAATAACCCCTTGACTGTCCCAAAATACTGTTGCCATAACTTTACCAGCCGAACATACCGTTTTTGCCTTCTTTGGTGCACGTTCGCCGGTAGAAGTCCACTGCTTTGACTGTTGTTTAGTCTCTGGCGTATAATGGTGGGCCCACGTTTCATCCACGGTTACGTACCGACGCAAAAATTCACTTGGATTGCGATTATACATAGCCAGACATGCCTCAGAAGTAGTCACGCGTTTTCGCTTTTGGTCGACTGTCAGTAAGCGCGGCACCCATCTTGCAGAAAGTTTTTTCATTCCCAAAATATCGTGCAAAATATGAAAAATATCAAAAACTCGTTCAGTTGAGATGTGCACAGCCTCAGCTAACTCGCGTATCTTTACTCGACGGTCAGCCAAAACAATATCGTGGATTTTGTTAACAATGTCCTCAGTGGTTACCTCAATCGGCCTTCCTGGGCGCTCGGCATCATTGGTTGTAATACGTCCACAACGAAACTCAGTAAACCATTTATGTACCATTCCATGAGACGGCGCTGAATCCCCGTAATATTTTTTCAACTTGTCTTCGGTCTGCTTAATGGTTTTCCCGCGTGAAAAATAGTGTTTAATCAAGACTCGAAACTCGGATTTCTCAATTTTCGAAGAACACCTTCACAGCCGCCAAACTTCTTTTGTTATTAAATATTGTTTTCGCGCCATATTTGAAAATAGAATTATTTTAGGTTCGCAAAAATATTACTTTTAAGAAAATATCATTAAAAATAAAAAAAGTTTCTATTCAGCCTGAAAGTCATGGAGTTATCAAAACGCCCTAGTAGTGGCACCAGTCATGCACACTATAGTGAAGACTTTTTCATTACTCTCGCATCTTAGAGGTTATCAATATTTTAAGTTCCATTTTAGTCCAATTTGTAAATTAATTCATAGCACTAATGTCTCATTGTATAAAAACATAATATCTTCATTTTAAACAAATAAAAAAAATAAGAAAACGTAACCTAGTCAGGTGATCTAGTGATTGACAGCCAAAACTTCAGTAATGAACATCCAATAATGAACACATCTCCAATAATGAACACCCAAAGGTGAACAGTCAAACCTGAATATAACGTGCTTTAGTAATTCGTTCGTTATGGTTGTAACCATAAATGAAAGTCTTGCAACTCCGTGGGACGAAGACAACATTAATTAATTATTATTTTTTCATAATTTTATTGCAAATAAATATAAATGTTATATGAATCAAAACCATTTTTTATATTTTTTTCCAGTCAAAAATAGCTTTACATAGACTTCAAAAAAAAATACACGTGATCCAGGGGGGGGAGGGGGGGGCTGGTCCCAAACCTCACCAAATATCACCAGGGGGGAGGGGGGGGTCAAAAAATAAGAAAAACGACCTCACGTGATTAATGGACGGCCCCATACCAGTACAAACAGACATGTTCATGCACACTAATGTTTGTATAATGCGGGGATCAATCCCACAACCTCTTGGTTAATAGTCAACTTCTTGACCACTTAGGTGTAATACCAAAGTGGTTGTCTAGGTAGGTTACTAGGTAATAACAAAGACTTACAAATCAGCCACAGGGGTATCCTTCAACGCAAGTATGGTCTGGAAGCGTGGGTACAGCGGGTTAGCCTCTTCCATCTCCACCCTGAACGTGCTGTCAGCCAGCGCAGACAGTTTGAGCACATATCGGAACTGTTTAAAAAAATGATATTTTTAAAACCTAACAGAAAAACAGTTGTCAAGCCAATTTAATGTAGCCTATATTATTCTATGCCAAGCAATTGCTGTAACATATTTCATCAAAATCCATTCAATAAACTTGTTTGTCAGATTAAGAACAAAAATGGTTGCTAAGAATATACCTACTTATTATGGGAAGAAGTGCAAGACTGCAACTGTATTATTCAGTTAAAATGGTAATTTGGCAAAGATTAAAAGTTTAAAAATATGGCTCTTTGCAGGTAAATACATTTGATGCAGTTACATCACGAAATTTTGGCGGCGGTCCAGACTTTGAATGTCAACACACACATGATAAAACATTATCAATTACAAGATTATAAATCATATTCGAAAATAACTTACCAAGACAGTCTTTGACTCAGATTCCAAGTCAACTGAATTAACATCGGCGAACAGGAGGTTGTCTTGGATCATAAGTGTCTCAAAATCAACGATGTAGTGGGATTTTTCGGGCTTGAATGCTCTTAGACGTTTGCAAAAGCCTGATTGATCGCAGGATTTGAAATTATTTCTATCGACACCTAAGCTACCGCTGATGGCTAGCAAGCCCACCAGCAAGAGGCCCAAAGTCTTCATCCTGCTGGAAAACGAATAAACATCCAAAATAGTGGCCGATACTGGCTCTAAAGTACACAAAGACCGGTGGCGTACAACAGTCACTTGTAATTTGATATTTAATTACATTACCTGGCAGTATTTCCGAGCGGCACGGCTTTAATAATGTAGCTGCACTACTAATTAAATTATTAAATGGTCATTGCCGGCGGCACGTTGATAAAATTTCGCTATTTCTCGAGATTTTGGTCAAAACGCACGCTCGCGTTACGTGGAGAAATCTCGTTTGTCAGAAAACAAGGGACGGGATGCCAATATGGGGAGAATAAACCGCTTGTAATCGATAATCTCGTTCGATTGTAACTTCATGTAAATGTGAATTTTTGTACTTTGAGAAGTTTGAATTACACTAAAAAATAATAAATAAGTAAATCTAGACCTGTTTTTTTATGATTGAAATCATTAAAACTAACGAAACTCGAATTTATTCCCCAGGTATATTATGGCTGTCAATTGATTTTCGTATATTGAAATCGATATGAAATACTGATACTGAAAAGGGACATAACGGCAGCCCTAGCTTCATATGTCAATGTCATCTGAGTGTGTTCCGTTTTATTTATTTTTTCTTAACCTAATCATAATGTTAACTAAAGAAGATATATCAATACATTTTTACCCATTGAATAACCTGATTTAAGCCAATTTATTAAAAATTATTCATAAATTCAATGAAGGAACATGTCTTGTCAAAATGATTTCGCCGGTTGTGTACCGAAGTGCGATTTTTTTCAACATACAAGTTTATCGGGTACAAACTGTACGGTTTTTTTGTTTAGAGAAAATGTCTTCTCAAAATAAATGGAAATCTGAGAAAAACAAGATTATGTCCATGCCTTTGGAGGAGAAGAGAAAGTTATATAAAACCGGCGACTATATCATCTTGGACAAAGTCGATCCATGGTGTAAGTTTGTGATCAAAAACAAGGATATTGAGATGCTAAAACATACGCTGGACGATCTTACAGAGTTTCAGAAGATAAAACTGGACCCTGCTAAGAATAAAGAGTTGTCAGAGAAGGTTTCTATCTTTCAAGGAGATATCACTAAGCTAGAGGTATTTTTTTAAACTTTATTTGATAATTTAAATAACCATTTTTAATGAAAATATTTTGTTAATTTGCTTAAACAATGATTAACCTATTAATAAATTATATTGATGATTATTCATGTGCTTGATTAAAGTTAATATTTATATTTACGAAAGTTTAATCTTATGTTGATATACCCTGCTGAGTGTATACTTGTATTGTTATTAATACTTTACTGTACATAGGTTTGTATATTTGCAATGAATGAATGAGTAAGCCTACTTGCTACTGACAACTACAGTCTCAATACCAACCGAACAGCTGTCGACCTTCACGAAGGAAGAATTTTGGCCGAAGGGTGTTGTGTATCGTCGATTTCGTGGACGGATACTACGGATAATATGGGCCTATTGTAGCTCGAAATAAATAAATAAATAAAATATACAGTGTCATGTTTTTACCGATTTGATTCTGGAATCTTGCACTAAATAAGCTGAACAATTAAATTTCCTCTCAAAAAAGATGTTATTAACTGTGGATATTTCTTTGCAGATTGATGCAATTGTAAATGCAGCAAACTCAAGACTGGTAGCAGGTGGTGGTGTGGACGGAGCCATCCACCGTGCTGCTGGTCCTTTTCTTCAGGTGCATAGTAAAATATTTTATACTCAATCAGTTCTTGTACTGATAAATATTCTTTAGTTGTAATGGCCTGCAAAATCTCCAAGCTTGTTCCTATACTACCAAAATATTTAAGACTGATGATGGCTAATGAAATTTGTAATATTAAACTGATTATGGTATTAAGAATTGATATACTACAAGGCAGTGGTTAAATTAAGCAATAATTGGTAATATTTTGACGACCGTTTGGTGCAGTGGTCTACATGTCGGACTTTAAAACCAAGGGTCGCGGGTTCGATCCCCGCACAGTACAAGCATATGTGTGCATGAACATCTGTGTTTGTACTGGTCTGGGTGTTTTCTATGTATATTATGTATTTATTTACAAAAAAAAAGTATTTAAGAATGTTTATCCGTTGTCTAGTACCCATAACACAAGCCTCGTAGCTTAATTTGGGACTAGAGAATTGGTGTGATTGTTGTGAAATATTTATTTATTTATTTTTAATTACCTATTTGTATGTATTGTTAATAATAAGTAAATAAATCAAAAATAAATGGGACTGCCATTGGGTTTGATCTTGGGCTAGTAGGGTACAAACTACAATGAAAATCTAGATGAGAACCAGTTTTCACTTATACAGGGTGTGTCATCCTACTAAGATAAAGTTATAAAAGATCAAAGAGTTTTGCTACATTGTAATTAAAAGAAAAAGTACTTACAACGAGTTCACATTTCAGGATGAGTGTAACACCCTTCATGGCTGTGCTACTGGTGATGCAAAGGTTACATGTGGCTACAATTTACCTGCGAAATGTAAGTACATGTCTTTCTTCCTAATTGTAATATATTGTAAGTGGTATTGACGAAGTTTATTTATAAAAACAATAACATCATTCTTTGTTACATTGCAGATGTCATCCACACTGTTGGTCCACGAGACGGCTCCGTAAAAGACCTTCAGTCCTGCTACGACAAAAGCCTGTCTTACCATCACGAGTATAAAATTAAGTCAATTGCGTTCCCTTGCATTGCCACTGGAATATATGGCTTCCCTAATCGCTTGGCAGCCCACATTGCTCTTCGTACAGCCAGGAAGTTCCTTGAAGCAAATGATGAAATGGAACGTATCATCTTCTGCACATTTATGCCAGTTGATGTTGACATTTACAAGACGTTAATGCAGATGTACTTCCCTGTGCATGCTTGGAACTATAATGATGGAGCATCCGTTTCTGAGTAATGCTTGTATGTTTTTAATTTTTACTGCTCAAAGCAATTAAAATAAGACATTTTGGTATCATTTTGATGATCCATTCAAAACATTTAGTCAGTGGTTCTCTTATTAATTTTGTTTAGTAAATTATAAAATTTCACCCACCAATGTTCAATTCCATTAGCAAAAAATGATCTTTTGTTACAAGTAAAAGACAGATCATTATGGGTTTATCTTTACTATTAAAACTAGAAACTAAGTCAAATAACATGGTACTAATGTGTAAAAACGCTAATTAATTCACAATTAGGAAGAACCATTTTAAATTTGCAGGATAGGTACATAAATATATCCAAAATCTTTTTTAAAAGTGCTGCAAAGCAGTGCTAGAAAAGTTCCTCTTGGTTAAAATTTCGTGTAGGTGTAAGGTATACATTTAGGGCAAGTTTTTTAAAAACATTTCATTGTGATACTTTTCCAAGACAATGAATTTCCTTGCTTTTTATGTAATTTTTGCGAAATAAAAATATTACAAAATGAATACTTTTTTAATAAGCAAGATTTGTTTTGACGATACTTGATAGTCCTTAACAAATTATTGAAAGGATGCACATGAAAAGACGCGTTTTGCGCATTTTTACATGCTTATAAAATCACATCTTGTGAAAACTTATTTAACAAAACAGAACACCTGTGTCATGTAACCAAAAAAGTGCGCGAGTCGAGAATACGGAACGTGTGACTAAATAAAAAAAAGTGACAGAATGTGATTAGTAAATTGTCAAACTAAGTGAATTGGAACGTAACGTTTTTACATTTTTCCAAAACAAAATCTCTGTAAATTACCAAAAACTTCAAAATTTATTCAGTAGAGTGCAGTAAAATGTTGTCGCGATGCCGGAATTACTTGTTAGCATATTCTAATCTTCATCGGCGATCTATTTCAACCACAACAAGGATAGTTTTGAAGGAGAACTTGTCAGCTGCGGCTTACAAGCCAGAATTGGTTGAAAAGGATAAATATGACCAGTGGGAATGGAAGGGTCTATTCAAAGCAGAAAATCTAAGCGACAAGCCCCCTTTTAGCATGATCCTGCCACCTCCAAATGTTACTGGAAAGCTCCATTTAGGTTAGTTTTTGGTACATTCCCATCATATACCTTTCTGACGTTTCGTGGACAAATACAGGCCCTTATGCTGGTTCACCTTGCTCAAATATTGGCAGTGATAATTTTTTCAAAGTTTATAACCTACCATAATTAGTTACACACAAATGAATTAATTATAAGTTATGGTTATGTATGTCTGTAAGCAGTTTGCTAAGAAATTGGAGTATTCCATTAGATAGATAAATATTTATTTACTAGCATACCATCAATTACTTGAGCATATTGATAAGAAAGAGATATTTAAATCTGAAAAATATCTTGATCAGTTAACCTTTAGGAGTATTATTTTAATTTTGTTCATTGACAAAGGTGTTGGTTTTGTATTTTTAGGTCATGCTTTAGCTTGTACTGCTCAAGATGTGATTGTTCGAAGAAAAAGGTCTCAAGGATTCAATGTGCTCTGGTTACCTGGTATGGACCATGCTGGCATAGCAACTCAGGTATTCATATACGATAAGGTGTTGTCCAATGTGTGCAATGCAACTAGTGCGACGCGACGCGACTAGTTCTTGTTATATCAATGTCAATCCCTCATCACATATGACATAATTTTACCATGCATACATTTAATATTGTCACATTGTTGTTAATGTAGGTAGCACAATAGGTAAATACTAACTCAAGAATAAGAATTCAAAACATCATGTTCCATTATAAATAATAATAAATAAATTGTTTCAACCAACACACCAATTACCAAGCCCCAAACTTAATGTGAGCTTGTGCTATGTTGGCTAGAACAGCAAATAAAAAAACTTAAATATATTTAGAGACATCCATGACTTAGATACAAATGCTTGTGTGCTAATTATTTATTAATTATTGACTCAAGAATTCCAGTAGGCATCTTTATATAATGTGTATAAGTAAATAATGGATAACCTTGGTATCTAAAATAGACTATTATTACTATTTTCAGTAGGTTTGTTTTAATTTACTCATGAATATTTCAGCTGTTATGATTTAATTTATAAATTTGATTAATGCGATAGGAAAAAGTTAACCTCAGATAGAAGAAGAAGAACCACTTAATAAATGAATATAACTTACAGTCTGTAAAGTATATTTTTCTTTATTTACACCCAGTATGTAAATCAAATCAAATCAAATCATTTATTGCATGTCACATTACATCAAGGTGGTATAAAAGTTTTAATGATATTGGTACATGTGACGCCCTGCACAGGGCATAGCAACATTTTGAGGGACAATAATTATAATATAATTAATAATTTGATAGTTAGTTCTATCAAATTATTAATTATATTATAATTATTGTACTAATATATAATACTAAGATAAAAATATATTTTGACATAATATGTATACTTCTAATTATATTTCAAAATAAACATTAACCTAAGTCATCATAATGTTCATATGAACATCAAATATCTATACATATTTATTTAATATATTATTATTTTATGTATTTTGGGTCTTGCTGTCTTATATCAGTTCTTCTGTTTCTTATTTCAGGGTGTTGTGGAAAAATATTTGGAAACCAAGAAAGGAATGTGTAGACAAACCATCGGCCGAGAAAAGTTTGTCAAAGAAGTATGGAAATGGAAGGAAAAATACGGAGACACCATAAATAACCAGTTAAAGACTCTCGGTTGCTCCTTAGATTGGTCTCGGCAAAAGTTTACGATGGATCCCACACACGTCAATGCAGTGAACACAGCCTTTATAAGGCTTTTTCAGAAAGGACTAATATATCGTAGAAAATCACTAGTAAACTGGTGTAATGCATTAAAATCTACTGTGTCTGATATTGAGGTGGAGAATGAGACTATAAATGGCCCGACAGAGAGAGTAGTTCCTGGGTATGATAGGCCAATAAGGTTTGGTAACATATACAGCTTTGCATATAAGTTGTTTGACCCACCTTCAGAAGAGATTGTGGTGTCTACAACCATGCCGGAGACAATGTTGGGTGATGTAGCTATTGCTGTTCATCCTAATGACGTAAGGTAAGCATACCATGTTAAAATGTAATGTTTGCTGATATTACTTCCTAACTCCGCTGGCTTAGGGACCTGAAGTGGATCTTGGCCTCGAACACAATTTGGCGCCACAATTTTGATTTATTTCTGTTTTTAACCTCCAACGAAAAATAACTTGTTGTGACGGAAATCGAATCCGGGTAACTAAGTCATTGTTCCTCAAAAAGCTACAGCTACGCTCGTAACTCCGTGCGTTGTTGTAACGATTGTAACACGTCGCTAATAGGGTCCTTCTTAATTGTCTCTTCTTTTTCCTTAGATACAAACATCTAGTCGGCAAGCGAGTTGTACATCCATTTCGAAACACAACCATCCCAGTAGTGGCCGACGATTTCGTTGACATGGAATTCGGCACCGGAGCCGTCAAAATTACGCCAGCCCACAGCAAAGTCGACTACGATATAGCGAAACACCACCACCTACCAATGATACAAGTGATAAATGAAGATGGGTGCATGCAAAACGCCGAAAAGTACAATAATCACAAAAAATACGACTGCAGAGAAATCATCGTTCAAGCTTTAGAAAATTCCGGCCTCCTGAGATCGGTGAAGCCGCATCAAATGACATTGCCAGTTTGCAGTCGCACTGGAGATGTCATTGAGTATTTGCCAAAAGAACAATGGTTCCTTTCCTGCAGCGAATTAAACGAGAGAGCTTCCGAGATCGTAAAGGCAGGGAAACTGAAAATAGAGCCTGAAAAATTCGTCAAAACCTGGCTAAATTGGACAGGAGACGACAGAGACTGGTGCATCTCTCGTCAACTCTGGTGGGGGCATCAGATACCGGCCTACAAATGCAGCGTTGATAAGAACATCATATGGATCGCAGCAACAGATGAGATGGCCGCGAAACAGCAAGCCTCAAAATACCTGAGGACTTTACCGGGAGAAATCAAGGCAGAAAGAGATACAGACGTTTTGGACACTTGGTTCTCCTCTGGCATATACCCGTTTGCATCACTAGGCTGGCCTGAGCATTACTACAGTGAGGATTATAGAGAGTTCTATCCATTGGACCTAATGGCTACCGGGCACGATATATTAGGCTTCTGGGTGCATAGAATGGTCATCCTTGGCATGGCACTGACTGAAAAGTTGCCATTTAATAACGTTCTTCTTCACGGCATCATATGCGATAACAAAGGTGCCAAAATGTCCAAAAGCAAAGGCAATGTGATCGACCCGATTGACGTCATAAACGGGATATCCATGAAAGACCTTAAACAGAAGACGGAGGATATGCACAAAAAAGGTATCTTGAATGAGAGCGAAAGGAAGAAGGCATTGGAAAATCATAAATCGAATTTCTCTAATACCAACGGCATTCCCCAATGCGGGGTCGATGCTTTTAGATTCACGCTCCTCACCCAAGACATTAAGTCACATTTCGTCAATTTCGACGTAGACATGTGCCATGCAAACAAGCTTTTCTGCAACAAGATCTGGCAGAGCGTTAAATACACCCAGTTGTCGTATAACAAATTGAACGTCATCCAAGACAGGATTACAGAAAACGATCTCACATACTTCGACAAATGGATACTGAGCAGACTCGCTGACACGATTGAAAGGATCAACACATCAATGGACTCATATAATTTCCACATAGCAACCAAAGCGCTAAGGAGTCTGATTTACAACGAGTTCTGTGATGTGTACTTAGAAGCGACCAAGCCAGGGTTTGACAGTGATGATAAAAAAGTTGGTTTCGCTCATGCGCATACGCTGTCGGCCGTTCTCAATACATCTTTGAGATGTCTGTCGCCATTCATGATATATCTAACGGACGAACTCATTCCGAAGATTCCTGCTTTTCAAAGAAACATCATAGTAAATTACAACGATCACACTAAACCGTATTACGACTTCCCAAAGCCCGAAGACTTTAGTACATGGAAAAACATCGATTTGGAGATGAAAGTTGGCAAGTTATTAAGCGCAATAAATCTAGTCAGAGAATTGAAAGGGTTGTATGGGATCTCTAACAAATTTAGGCCAAGCATACAAGTTTCAACTTCAGATGAAACTTTAATAGCAGACATTAAGTATAATAAACAAATTGTGCTTAATTTGACTAGATGTGGTCTTCTAAGCTTTGATGCTGATTCTGTGAAAAATTGTGTAAGTGGCATACTCGATAAAGACACGAAATTAAGCGTAGAAATTATAGGTGATGACGCAGATAATGCAATAACGGCTGCCAAAGATAAACTTAAAAAGAAAATTGATAAACTCCAGAATATTGTATCGAATATGGAAGAAAAAATTAATGATCCACGTTATGTGAATTCTGCGTCTGAGTGGATAAAAGTTTTAGATAAGGAAAAGTTATTGACTAAACAAAGAGAACTGATGCAACTGAAAAGACTGATTTAAACTAAACTTAACAATATATTAATTCACATGCAAAAGAAATGTAAATAATAATTTAACTAAATGTTGAATATAAAATGAAATTCTGCAATATCATATAAGAATACACTGTGACCATGGATTAAGTGCAATCCCGAAATTATTTAATTGATTGTATACAATTAAAATTATTGTAATTTATTTACATCTAAAACATTTTTGCATGTGATGTTATCTAAGTCCTAGTGATTGTCCTTGTTAGTGTTAAATTAAAATGTGTTTGTTACTTTAATAACTTTATTTTTAAAAATCAATAAAACTTTAAAATTTTACAACATTTTGTTAAAATTAAGAACTACTAGTTGACTAACAATAACAAATGTGGCCCCATTCAACACGTTAGGTTTTTCAAAGGCCATCAGGTCACCAATACTATGCTACTCAATACTTAATTATAAGATCTATGATCTTCACACACACTACACACTTCAAATAGTTAGTTTTAAAAACCTCATTTAGGTAGGTACACACAACATAATAAAAACTACTATAAAATTTTCGAATCATAAAAAATTTGTACAATATGTCTATTTTCATAATGAAAAATTTTCTTAAAAGATTTCATTAACTTATAAACGCGACTACAAAACTAAAATAGTATAACCGATTTTTTTTAATCTTAATTTCTTAAAATACCTGGTTAATAATTTCAATGTATTAAGAATGACGTACATTGACCAACATTTTAAAGTAGATTTTTAGTAATGAAGTTATCTTGTACACATTTACAATTGTAGACATCTCCTATTAGAAATCTTAATAATAACTTTCAATTACTTACCAAGATTTGCATAGAGCTTGAACTTACGAATATGTGAACATTGTATGCAGGCCAAAATGAAATTCATGGGTTATCTAGGTCATTTAAGACATCTGCATTGCATTTGTGATTGCAAATCAACTTTGTAATATATTCGTCGAACATCCTGTATATATATATATGTATATTAATCTGATGCAATTGTGGCGAGATGTGCGTCAAAGAAACGTACCTCTTAAGTTATTTGGCATGTAAAAGTTACGAATTAATTTCGCAATAAGACTTCGAAACATACAGGATGTTTCTTTTAGGGTGTCAAGCCGGTGCGGGAATCATCCCGCTATCAAGCTGTGTAGTGTCCCATACCTATCGATTGAACTCCTATGTATGTTCTGCGATTTTGTAGCTTTCGAGTTACCATTTATTTTCATATTTATTAAGATTTTATTTTTGGCCGGCTTTAAAAAATTATATCTTTTTGTACTGAGTTCTTTAACAATACAATGCCTATTAATTGTCGTTTTATGAATAACATTATCTCCTTAATATTGGAAT
Organism: Pyrausta despicata; assembly: GCA_963921415.1. Classification (NCBI taxonomy): domain Eukaryota; kingdom Metazoa; phylum Arthropoda; class Insecta; order Lepidoptera; family Crambidae; genus Pyrausta; species Pyrausta despicata. The sequence continues at coordinate 8,038,354 of OY992870.1, read as the reverse complement.
AAATCGATATTTCGGTCGATATAGATACTCAGCTCACCTCGCACCGGCCTGACACCCTAAAAGAAATACCTGTATTTGAACAAAATAAATAAATTCCAACATTTGTATACATAAAAGATCTGTTAAGTTTTTTCTTAAAGAATTTCATTAAATCTTGGTTATTTTATATCACCCTGTATACCTTAATCAATCTTAGGCTATGATCGTATCTTCTTTGGTATTCTCTTCTTGTTCGCTTTGGTCCGTGGAATTATTCGCTTGTTGGGCTTGTGAATACAAAAATAATCGGCGTTGTCGTCACATGGTGGACCTGCAACCGAACCATTAACGTACGATATAAAGACCTGAAGATGAATAGAGCGTGTGAGGGAGAAGAAAATCTCTTATGAAAATGTAACAAGATAGAAAAGGATAGGGAGTCTAATGTCACTGTAACAGATTTTTGAATGTAAAGTCGGTCTGGTCGAACTCGGTAAAAAAAATTGTTCCCTAGTAATTTGAATTTTTTGAATTTATGTTATTTATATATAGCAAATTCCATTATTTTCAGCAGCGGAAACTTGTTCTGTGATTATTATGTGAGCTGTGAAATTTATCAAGCACGTTTTAACGGTAAATAATCAAGATGTTATAATTTATTAAAGAGGTTTTTTTTTAATTTGCCGCTTTTGCCTGATGAACGACATAATTATTTCAATCATTTTGTTGCATTTCATTATTTGTGTAGGTAAATGGCTATTTGTTGATGATTAAGTAGTGTAGGCATTTGTGTTATGGAAATCAGGCACAACGAAAGTACCACTAACATTCAGACCTGTGATAGAAAATGGTTTCCTAAATTGTCTCCGTCCGGGCATCGAACCCGGAACCTCAGAGATGGCGGCTTTATGAAACCGGTGCGCTTAACGCCACAAACGACAGAGGTCGTCAAAAGGGTTAAATAACCATAACAGCATACGACAGGAATTAAACCTGCCGCTCTGTGATTTATGTTATCGAATGTCGAATTTAATCGATTGACGAAACTAACTTGGCAGTTTTTTTAATGTATAGTTAACCCCGAATGAGGCAGGAAAACCGCTGGTGAGGTACGGCTTGACGGATTGTGACCAGCTACAGCTACGATGCCATTAACAGACACACACAGACATAGGGGTCAAATTTATAACAGCCCTCTTTATCATATTTGTTTCTTCGGTTTACGCGAACAGTAGACATTGCAATGAGACACTTTTTACGGAATACCTATTTCGCGATTTATTTACATTTTATTTTAACCTGACGTTAAAAAGGGTCCGACCTTTTCAGCGTCCGTGGTCACAGGTTGACCCTGTTTATCTGTGACCACAGACGCTGATGAATTTTGACCGTACCAATTTTTAATCCAACTCCTTTCACATTCAGGCCATTAGGCTCTGGAATATTCCCGAAAATATAAAACAGGCTCCCAACAAATTATCATTCAAGACTCATTCGCACGCACTTTCTTACTTTATCGCAACCGTCATTATATATTATCTTTCTTCAACAGTTTATTTCTATGTACTTTTCTGACACAAAATACTGCCTTTCTTTCTTTTTTTTATAAATAAATCTACAACAACATCACATACATTGATCTGACTCTGTGGTAAGTAGCTTAAGCACTTGTGTTACAGATATCAGAATCAACAGTGTTACTACAAACAAACTTAAATAAATACATATAACACCCAGACCAGTACAAACAGACATGTTCATGCACATAAATGTTTGTACAGTGCTGGGATCGAACCCTCTTGGTTAATAGTCAACTTCTTCACCATTACACCAAAGTGGTCGTCAAAATATGTAGTAATATAGTCTTGGTATATATATGTTTACCTACCTCTGACATTAACTAAAAATAGGGATAAAAAGGAAGGAATAAAATAATGACACGATTATGCCAATGCAACATTTTATTGAATTCTTCTTTATTTCAAGATGTCTTCGAAGTTCTCTATTTTTGTCAGTGCAACTGCTATCCTGAAAAAATAAACAAACATTGACTACTACATGATCGATCAGTGGATAAGTTGATTAGATGCATTTATCATTAACTAGCTTCCCGCGAGCGGTTTCGCCCGCGTAGAATAGGCTAGATGACACCACCAATCGTTGGCATACTTTTTATTATCAGTCAAAACGGTCCGCCCCTCCATATATTTTGTAAAATACAAGAACGTGACGTCACGGACATGTATCAGAAATTGGAGTCAATTGACTGAATATTTATTGAGTTTTGTTTGTTTAAAACTTGGTTTCTACAGCTCTTTGGAAATAAACTGGTTGTATTAACTTCATAGGAGCTATGTTTTTTTAGCGCCATGGTCTTGGATATATTTAGGATAGGTGTCATCAAGGCTATACAGTTCTCGAATATATTGTACATATTACTCTTGAATTATAGCCTATTCATCAGGAATAATGTAGGATAATATAACATCTTAAATCGGTCCAGTAGTTTCGGAGCCTATTAAATTTATTCAAACAAACAAACAATCAAATCTATCCACTTTATACATAATATTAATATAGAATTGTTAAAAAGCATTCAAATTTTCGCCATAAAATAGAAAATACAGGGAATATTAATGGTTTGGTGCAACTTCTTTCAGGCAACTTGTATGAATAAAAGTTCAATTAAGTATTTAAAAAATCCTTACCTGGCTAATACATCAACTTTTTCCTTCTTATAGCTTTTCTCTAATTCAAATCTTGCTTTTTTGATGTGAACCATTTCTTTTTCTATGTCGGCTGTAATTATAAACGATGCAGTGATAAAATTATTTGAAATTTAAATAAATAACATAAAATAAAAGATCAACCAAAGTAAAGGATCAGAGGAGACCATATTATGGTAATAAAACATAAAATAAGTGTTATTTTTTAGATAATTCCTCTAATTTGGTGGATCCATTTTGTTAATCAATTTAATTATCATGAAATTACTTACCGTAATTTATGATTCTTGGAAAATATTACCACAATATGGTCCTCATTTAGAACACAAAATAAACTTTTTTTTTAAATAATATTAAATCAAATAAAAACAATTAAAATGTTCTCTATGCTTTAAGAAAAACAATACTTTTATGCAGTGTCAGGTAACACTTCAGACTTTAGTAAAGAATTACTTTATACACTAAACAACTGTTACAAATTCTATCTACAGGGTGTAACAAAAAGGCGAAATAAAATTTATAGGACGTGTACAGCATTAAATGCGTAGTTCCTATGCATAAACCACAAACTCGTGCGAGTATAAATTACTAAGTAAGTTGATGCTAAAGTTTTAACAAAAACTTATCGGTGACAACCTATTTCGCCTTTTTGTTACACCCTGTATACATGAACTACAGCTCATAGCTGTATCATATAACTGCACAGAATCAAATTGTTATTTAATTTTTTTTATGTAAGTGCCATATGTTATGAGTGTTTGACAAATTAAGGGTATATGAGTAGGTATAGGTATATGAATCAATACTACTAGGTGATAATATTTACAGTTGGAGGTGTACAAGTTTTATTTATTTAAAAAACTTCTCCACAAACTTGTGTACAGTGGTTGACTTAATGCTGGAAGCATTCTCTACCAGTCAACCACAGGTTCAAGCAGAGAACATACAGGTGGAGCACATACAGCAAAAAAAAGAAAATGAAAGTAAAATGATTAGGTACCTACTTACTAAATAAATAAAAAAGAACAATTAATAAACATAAATTCCTACTATTTACTTACATAAATATGTATTATATATCATAGTCATATACATAATAATAAAAAATGGTACACAGGAGTTATATCTTTAAATAAATTTGTCAAGTATACTTACACATCTTAGACATATCTTGACTTTTCTGTTGCTTCTCATGCCATCGGACATGTTTCACCAGGCAGTACAAGTACTTGAAACTCTTCGAGCATTTGGCACATGCATACATTTTCTCGCCAGGAGGCTTTTCATTTGGATCTATAACCTCCTCTTTGGGGTGAATAACAACCTCTACTTTGGGAGCAATGACCTCTTCTTTAGGACATATAGGTTCCGGATTTTCTGTCTTCTCATGAAATTCCGAACGTTTAATAACACCACCTGGTAATATTTCCAATGTTGGCCAACTCTCTGGCACTTTTTCTTTCTTTGGTTGAACTACACTCTAAAATTAACAGAAGAAATATTGCATTATACATAGATATATTGCAAAAATTATGAGATTAAATTGAATAGCTTTATTAAAAAGCCCGGAGGATTGGATGAACAAAGCCACTAATAAGTCAGAATGGAAAAGATTGGAGGAGGCTATTACCCTTGGGGATATTCATAATGGAAAAAAAGCTTTAATAGTAACAATTAAAAAGCCTTTGGCATTAAGTATTCCATAGTATGGTGGCCAGCACATAATAGTAAGCGTTATGAGCTAGTGATACGGGCAATTATGCAACAATAAATGAGAAGAATGATGTGCACAAATTTGTGCAGAAATTTTAAATAAATAAATTCAAAAAAGATTAAGCGCTGTACAGTTTTGTTACCAGGTCAAATTCAAAGAACACAGACTGGTAGTGGAATGTTGATGTAGATAAATACATTATAAAAATAAAAACAAATAAACTAACACTTACTACAAACACTGCATGTGGTTTAACTACTTCTGGTATAATCATTTCTGAATTGCTGTCTTTGCTGGTTTTACTATCTTTACTGTCTTCATCGTCGTCATCATCATCATCTTCATCATCATCATCATCATCGTCGTCCTGCTGGGAAGAGTCATCCTCGTTCGTCATTGACACATCCTCACGCGGCCCGGACGCCTCTTCAGACTGTATAGAGACGTTGCTTCCGATGTTCGAGTCGTCATCGTAATCAATGGCTTCCGACGCCCTTAAGTTCTTGTCCGAACCGTCACTAGAACGCTCTCTAGCGGGCTGCACGTCCTCCATACGAACCAACGTAACGGTGTCGAGCTCCTCACATTCTATATTTGTAGACATTTTGGAGCTTATTGCATGTTATCAAAACATTCGATTACAGTGGGTGAGCACAAGATATACTTCACTGGGTTTCGCAGAATCAACAAAAACAATGACCATTAACACATAATATGTCTGCTTCAAAACCTTAAGCATTGAAATATACAATTACATTTGTATATTTTTCTGAATCAATTGCGAAATGCGAAAATGCTTTGCTCTGGGTGCTACATACAATTAATGATTAAACGAACTTACCTGTACGTGAAGTTCTATCATAATTATACGAAGTATTCGTCCGAAGATATTAGTATTATACACATGTAGTATCGCTTGAACTTATTACCACATAGCACAAATTTTAGAGCTAGAAAAAATAAAGCTTACTTCCGGCAAAAAATAAAATATTAATTCAACCTTTTTCCGGTTCCGGCAAAATTGGATTAATATTAATTTTGACTGTTTCCGTTTCCGTTCCCCACTTTTACTTCTAGATCGTTACACGTGTAGTCTTCATTTAGTTTAGAGTTAACTATGATATTTCCTATAAAATGGGTTTTTGTTTATACAAAATAGAAGTTGGGTGGGTGGGACTTTATACTAATATCTTCGGACGAATACTTCGTATAATTATGATAGAACTTCACGTACAGGTAAGTTCGTTTAATCATTAATTATACTTCAGTATTCGCCCTCGATATTAGTATTATACACATGTAGATGTTTAGAGCATAAGAAGGAAATATCATGTATGATGAGGTAATAATGATTTATTATATTTAACAGAACAGTTTCTTATTTAATTTTATCAATTAATCATATTATTTATCTAATATACAAACAGATCGAGCAAAATCTGAACCATCTGCAGTGTTTAAAACAACTCTGTTATAGAAACGTGCAAAGGTAGTGGAGTTGCCCGACCAACCTGCTGTATTACGAATAAGGTCCACATTAACACCTCGACTATAGGCTGTGGACGTCGAAGCATGACGAGTGCTATGCGCTGAAAATATTGATACGTCAACTCCACTAGCTTGCAACACGTCTTTGATCCATCTGCTTAACGTCTGGGATGTTACAGAGTTATAAGGTTTTCTAAATGATAAGAATAGGTTGTCACTCTTTCTTATAGGTCTAGTTTTTTCAATATATGACGTTAAAGCTGTAGCTGGACATATTTGCGGTTTGTCTAAGAAATAAGGTAAACGCAATATTGGTTGAGATGTTCCTGGACGAGATGTTTTAATTAAGTCTGTAATTTTAATGAGAATTTGGTTGTCAGACACAACTACATTTTTCAAATATATTTTTGAAATTGTTTGTACTCTGTGGGCTGTAACAAGAGCAATAAGAGTCGCACATTTCTTAGTCATTTGTTCTAATGAAATTTGATCATGTGGAAAACACGAACCAAGATACTCTAAAACAATACTAACATCCCATGTCATATTATATCTTGGTAATGTTGGCCGCAATCTATAAACTCCCTTACAATATCTTGAAATTAGTTCATTTTCCATAATTTTACCTAATATTAACGATAAAGCTGACCTGTGACTATTAATCGTGCCATACTGGCTTCCTTTGTTAAATATAATTGTAAGGAAATCTAATATTGACGAAATATTGGGATGATATAAATCAATATGGTTAGTCTGGCAATAACTATACCATCTTTTGATGCAAACCTCATACTGTTTGAAAGTGTTGCTAGACAAAGAAGCCATCGTTATATCAATGGCAGATACTGGGACGCCCTTATTTAATAACGCCGTCCGGATAATCTGGCGGCAACCAGGGTAGTCGTGGACTGGATGTTCTGCGCGTTGGAACTGGGAATAATAAAATACGATGCATTTAACACTAATATATCTGATATAACTAATTTTTTGAAGAGTGGATACCAAGGTTGTGAAGGCCAATTTGGTACAATAAATATTCCTTCTGCTTTATCATTAATAATTTTTCTTAAACTTTTTAGTATACAAGAAACTGGAGGGAACGCGTAAAAGAAAAAATTCTGCCAACAAATTGTGAATGCATCTATAACGAATGCATCTGGGTCTAATCGCCACGATGCATATTTAACACATTTGTTGTTAAGTCGGTTGGCAAATAAATCTATTTCAGGTGTACCAAAATTAGCAACTACACTCTGAAAGCCCTGATCTAAAAGTTCCCATTCCGTGTCCGGGTGACAGCGCCTAGATTCCCTATCCGCAACAACATTATCAACTGATTTTATATATGAGGCCGTAATGAAAATTTTTCGTTGTTCACACCATTTCCAAATAGATTGTGTAATTTTGTTCAGGTGAGGGTATTGTATACCACCCATACGGTTTATGTAGCTAACAGCTGTTGTGTTATCTACTCTCAAAAGTATTTGGCAATTATAACAATTTTTTGTAAATAATTTCAGTGCGAAATATGCCGCTAGCAACTCTAGATAATTTATATGGCATTGTATTTCGAGTTCTGACCATCGACCGTTAGCAGATTCGTCTCCACAGGCCGCGCCCCACCCCGTTGTTGAGGCGTCAGAATAAATCTCGCAACAGAAAGTGTTATCCCTTATTTTGTGGACCGAATTGTTAATAACACCTAACCACCAATGAATATCGGGTAAAATGCAATTTGGTATATTCATACGACGATCGTAGTCGTCATGATCTTTCAATTTTAAATATTTACATCTTTCCATTTCTTTTGTATGCATCCAGCCATAGTCGATAGCAGGACATGCAGACACTAGCAAACCAACGATTTGTGCGAATTTTCTTATTTTACATGTTTTTAACCTCAAAAAAGCTTCCAATTCGACTTTGATTCGAGTCCTTTTTTCCTGTGGCAGACTTACATGCCAAAGATTAGAATTTATCAAAAAACCTAAATATTTACAACTCTGAGAAGGTGTTACACAACTTTTTTCTGTATTTAAAATGAAACCTAGACATTCTAATAAGCTTTTTGTAATTGTAACATTATCATGGCACTCTTTATATGTATTGCCTAATAAATAAATGTCATCTAAATAGCATGAGGATAAAAACCCACAGCTTCTCAGCAACTTGAGCACAGGTTTTAAGAGTTTTGTGAAAATATATGGTGCAGTGCACAAACCAAATGGCAAGACTTTAAATTCATATAATCTTTGCGAATCCGGATCGCCTTCACTAGCTATGCAAAATCTTAAATATTTACGTGAACTTTGGTCTATTTTAACTAACATGTATGCATCTTTCAAGTCAACTGTGGCCATGAAGCAATCTTTTGATATTAGTTTTAATACTGTGCGAATGTCTTCCATTTTAAAGTGTTTTGTTGCAATATATTTGTTTAATTCTTTCAAATTTAATATGAATCTCATGGTACCGTCTGGTTTAGGAATAAGGAAAACTCGAGAAACAAACTGGCCAGGACAAGGGTTACATTCTGTTACAGCCCCGATGGACAACAATTTGTTTATGGCCAAATCGAACTGTGCTCGTTCGCTATCTGAGTTGACTATTGTAACATGTGGATTCGGCTGAGTCACTGGTTTATCAAAAAATATTTTGTATCCCTTCACCCACGATAGGAGCGTTCGGTCAGGGGTGATCATTTGCCATTGTTTAATAAAATGACTCAGTCGACCCGCATAGCGTACCTCGTGTTCTGCAGTTAACGTCTGCGGTTGTGTCTCGGCCGATGCGATGACGCGCTGGAGGAGGTCCTCGGCGGCGGCGGCGGTGGATGGCGCTGGTGCTGGTTCTGGTAGGTGTTGGCCGCGGTCTGCGGGGCTGGCAGTGGCTGGCGGCGTGACGATGATGGAGCTGCTGCCTGCCTGCGCGGTCCACCCGTCGTCTTCCAGTTTAAATTCCTTGTCAGGTTCATTGGTTTTTTCACTGGTTCTTTTAAGTCTGCGCTCGATTTGGAGACTGCTTTTGCCGTTTTTATAGTTTCTCCGAGGCTTTCACCAAACAACTGTTTGCCGATTTTTGTGTTAGCAAGTTGCTCTTTCAGCTCCTTATTCAGCGTATTCAGGGCAAACGATTTGCGAGCCGCCGAATCGTTATACTGTATATCGCTCAGAAGGCGAGCAGCGTCAAACAAATGTTTGAGCATTTCATGATCAGGCTCGGTTGAGTTGATCTGTGTGGTGATCACCATAGTAAGGCAAGATATGACAGTTGCTACGCTCTTTTGTCGAGATTCGAGTGCTTTATCACGTTTTATTAGTCCTTCCGATAGTGCTGCCTTTATCTCAGGATTTAATTCCGGCGCTTTTATATCCTGGCAATTATCCGGAACTAAATACTTCGCTGAAATTTCCTTGCGCTCTTCTTTTTTAAGCCCTGACGTTGCTATGTAACTCAGTCTATTAGCCAATTCCGTATTTATGGGAGGGCCAAGGTCTACGACCATATTAGGATCAGTTCCAAAAATATCCAGAATTTCTGGATTCAGACCAGCATCACTTGCAGTATTATTTGTGGACTGACCTTCTTGCGGTTGCATACCGGCTTCTGGTAGTGTTGACGGTTCCTGTGTTATCGTCACAGCAGCATCACGGGAGGTGGGCGGCTGCGGTGACGTTGGCGCTGGCAGGACTACGTCAGCTCTGGACGTAGATGGCAGGGGTGACGCCGCCCTTGCAGTTTGTGAGGGCGGAGGATCCTCCATATTGTCCGTCAACGCGTGTGGCCGTTCGCCGTGTTCAGTCAAAGCTCGTTCTGGAATTAAAGGATGAAACTGTTATGGTCTTAGCGATAAAATAGTCCTAGTAACTATTTCGAGTGCATAAAACCTTGTATCTTACGCTGTGAATCAGTCCCAAAAACTGAATCGAATGCGTATTTGAACACTTAGCGATGGATTAATCCTACAAATTAATCCGAATAAAGAAGGCCTCAATTTTTACTACTAACCGTAATTTTCGCTTCTTCCTGAAGCTCTTGAGCTCGACGATTCCGATCTTGATGTGTCACTTGATGATGAAGAAATATGTCGGCGACGACGTGATCGCGAACGTCGATCAATTTTCTTTTCTAGATATTTTAACTTTTTCACTATGAAATCTAACTGATCATCACTTTTGCGCTTAGGCATTGTAACTTATTCGATTTTTTACTCGTGACGAAACGAAAATATGACGTGCGTTTGTGGCGAAGCACAATTAGCGAATGAAGACTACACGTGTAACGATCTAGAAGTAAAAGTGGGGAACGGAAACGGAAACAGTCAAAATTAATATTAATCCAATTTTGCCGGAACCGGAAAAAGGTTGAATTAATATTTTATTTTTTGCCGGAAGTAAGCTTTATTTTTTCTAGCTCTAAAATTTGTGCTATGTGGTAATAAGTTCAAGCGATACTACATGTGTATAATACTAATATCGAGGACGAATACTGAAGTATAATTTGACGTTTGTTTGTGGATGGATGGCCAAGAAAATATAAATACTATGTAGAACACTATGTATAAGAAGAATATCTCTGGTACATCCATCCATTGAATTAAATTGTTGTCATGTCCTGTCAATCTTTAGTGCTCGACTTAAAAAAAAAGAAAAGAGTGAGTCATTTTAGTGATGTCCTTGCGTATTTCGAGGGTAATCAATACAATCTTATTCTATAAATCGATAAAGTTATCGATATAGACTATCGATTAGCGAATTTCGATTCCCTAATTGATATGCAGTATTTAGTTGCTAAAGCTTCAAAAATAAAATTATACTTTCAATTGAATCAAAACTTTTATTCACTAAACCATTCCAAAAATACTTATTCTGTCATAACGATGTAGTCTTAGACCTCGTACCTCTCGCAAGCAAGTGTGTTTTAATTTGAGATTGTAAAGAAATTTGCATACTTAATGCTTAAAAATAAAGTAACATCATAGCTTCTAAAATTAAGCAATTAATTAAACATCTAACAAGGATGGTTATCATTCTGATGAATATAAAAGAAATGTACTAACCGTTACAAAGAAAAAAGGCGGGAAACTTCTAACTAGCCGGGCGCGTTTTTTGATTCCCTTTTTAAAAGATTATTTTTCTTATTAATTCTGTGATCAGTTAAGGAATATTACTGTTATTTATTTAACATTTGTTTATATTTAGTAGTTAGTGAACAATAGCTGTATATTGGTAAGTGTTTTAACATTCATTTAGTATGAACGAGTGGTCAGGGGGCACACCCCCTGACCCGCCTGATCCAGGCGAGGTCCCATTAGTAGGTGAAAATGTCACGATAGGTACCTTACAACACGACTTTACAGTGCCAGAAATTATTCCAGTAGTGAGTACAATTCCAAGCCATTCGAATACATTCGCACCGCTCGCGGTAGCGATCTCGACAAATGAGTCGGCAATGGACACAGACGGACAACAAACAACCAGCTCACAAAAACGTTCTCGCGTACACAAATGTAAAAACTGTTGCAAGCGTAAGCGAAAGCCAGGACAAGACATACGGGAAACCGATTGTACCTGCGATTTGAAAACATCGCCAGCTTCACCTCCTCCATCTGCTCGGAGTCGAAGCCCGGTTTCTAAGAGAAATAAAGATATACCAAAGGATTTACCTTCCACACACGAATCGTAGACACAACCGATGCCCTCATCCATTGATTTAGGTAGAAAATGCTACAAAAACACTGACTCCGCGCCTTTTGTTATACATGTCCAAAAAATTCAGTCGGCACCTAACGATGGAGCCTCAATGCACTCGCTCTCATTTGGCAAGTTTTTACAAAAAAATGGGTTTAAAAACATTGTGAACGGAAGTGTAAAACAGATTGGTCGCAATACAATAGCTATGGCTTTCTCAAATTACTCTGATGCAAATTCATTCCTTGTTCATCATAGCCTTGAGTCGAATAGGCTTAAGGCCTTTATTCCTACATTCAACATTACTAGAATGGGTTTAGTAAGAGGAGTTCCAGCTGAATGGTCTCCGGAAGAGATAGTCCAAAATATCAATGTACCTATAGGTTATGGGGAAATAATACAAGTAAGCAGACTTAATTTTAAAACGTTTATTAATGGAACAGCAACATGGAAGCCATCACAGACAGTAGTTCTCACGTTTGACGGTCAGATCCTACCAAAAAGAATTTTTATGTGTTATAATACATATTCCCTACTGTACAATGCTACCACTGTTGTAGATTCGGCCACACAAAGGTCCAATGCCGATCTAAGCCACGCTGCTATAAGTGTGGTCAAGATGGTCATTCCGGTGAATCCTATAATGTTGAGGAAGATAATGGTTTTTGTTGCTCATGATCTGGGTCACACTTTGCAACTAGCAAGGCTTGCCCAGAATTCTTAAGGCAGAAACAAATTAAAATGTACATGGCCATGATTTTATCTTAATGTTCTGTCGTGTACACAATAAAAAGCTGTTCGGAGGACAATGACAATCATAATTTGTTTTTATATATTCAGGGACAGGTCAAGGAGAGAGATTTCCACCCGAATACTTTCGTCAACCGAGGAAAATTATAAAAGTCCACGAAAAAATAAATTCAAATTACTTAAACACTGGACTATCGTATTTTTTTTTATTTGTCCAGTTATTAGTCGTACAGTAGGTAATGGTTAAATTGTTCATCTTTTTTCTTGAGTTAATCTATATAAGTCTTACCTTAATAATTAAGTTCTAAAAGTTTATTGTTTCAGTTTTAATGTATTTTCGCTTTAACCTATTTGTCTTTTAGTTATAACATACTTCGTCCTTTTAAGATCTTATGAGAACAAGGTAAAAAGTCCACGTAATTATTCAGACTGTATTTGAAATTATAGCTACCTCCTAAGAACGAACATAAAAACTTTCGCTAGTGCTTTATAGTAGAACCTACATCACTGGAGTACGCATACATGAACAAATACAAATTGGTTTCACGTTTTCGAACTGTCAGTTGATCTTTACGCTAGTGTATTCTAAATCTATTGTAAATACTCACTTGATATGGTAAATAACTCATTATTTACCAAAAAACTACTCTAGTTAGTTTTATCTGTCTTACCCATCCCTAGGTTCAAACAACATTTTCTTAATCAACTATTTTAGTTTAGAATTCACACGTTGAGAGAACAGTTTGCTCAAAAACCTATCGCCCAATAAGGAAAAAGTAATGGGGTCAACGTTGATTGGTGAAATTTTCAATAGCTGTACTTGATTGGCCAACTTTTGGCTCGATTAGTGTATTATTAGCCAGCTCCAGATCGAGATGTTGGGCGAATAGTTGGCCGAAAAACCGTAACCAATGAGTGGACCCAGAAAAAGCGTTGGTCCCAAATTTGTCTCGTGCTTTGTTGTTGTTATTTTATAGCCAATAGCATGAATTTTCGGTTCGGCCAACTTGTGCATTCAGTCCTAAGCATTGTTAAGAATTTTATGTTATTTAAAAAAGACGATGATGATCAATCCGAGCCAGTGATTTAATTCAATTTTACCTTCTTTCATACTCTGAGCTATGAGAATAATGTTAAATTAATAATACCATGTAGCCTGATTACTGAAATAAATAATGAACATTTACATCTGGTGGTCTTCTAACTTTGTTTTCGTACGATACGATACTATCGATTTGTTTTCATTACATGAAGTCACGTTAAATCGATTAAATGAATTAATTCGTTCAATCGTAGGACAGCTTTGTAATTTTTTGTCCAGGCCTGAGAAAAACGTCAAATATATTGACATTTCAAAAAAATAAGAAGCAAAAAAAAAATAAGTCGATCAACTCCTAGAAAATTTCATAGAGAAACATAGAGAAATAGTATGTTTAGGAAACTTGAAGTCAGTTCCGCGTGGTAGATGGCTTGTGGCCTTTGTGGTCATAGGGAAAAGTTATACCTTTGCTTTGCCTTGAGTTAAACCTAGGGTTGCCACCCGTACTTTGTAATAAAGTATACGTTATTTCAGGCAATTGTACTCTGTACTTTATGAGAACATTAAAGTACACGAAAATACTTTATTTCGCATGATTTGTTTCTTTGTGATTTGGAAGTTGAAGTTAGTTGTAAATATTAATATATTTATACTTTGAAAGTATTTTTGTATAAAATTAAAAACTTTATTGCCGGCTCCACACGTTACGTGAATAGTTGGCCCGAAACCGGAAGCTATTACCATTGGAGAAAAGCAACAACAAAGCACCAATCACCGTTGAGGCCACTACTTTATACGCTACGGTGCAGTCCAGCGCTATATAATATCTTGTCCTCCAAATTGATGAGCAGACGTACAAAGATCCGAATACATAAACCGTGATCAGGCCAATCTTAATGTACGGTTGTGAAGCCTGGACCCTCACCCAGATGGAAAATGCTAAACTCCTTGTAACTGAAAGAAACATACTCCGCAAGACTTTCGGACCGGTCCAGATAGATGAAGGCAATTGGAGGATCAGAAAGATCGCTGAAGTGCAGGAACTTGTAGCACTGGAACGCATGACGATTTGCGTATGTGATATGTCACATCACGCATAAAAGGCTCTAAATCGATTGTAATTTCAAAAGTATTTACAACACTTTGATTGGGTGGTACATGGTCATAGTGGGTGGTAAGTTATGGCAAGCTACAAGGCCTAAAATTTCAATAAAAAAAGGTCCGTATTTAACTATGTCCGGCGACACGCCCGCGCCACACGTTGGTGGCCATAGTACTGCTTACTTAGCACTCAACCAAAAACTGTACCAAGTAACAAGCATTTTTATTTATTTACAAGTTATTTTCGCGAGCAGTGTATCGCACATACTCACGGCATTGAACTGGTATGTGCGCCACCACGCTAGTGTGGACACTACACGAACAAAACAGCCAACGTGTGGCGCACTGGCGCCGGCTAAGTTTTCTCCTTTCAACGAACTTTATCTATTTTTACTTGACAATGGCTACGTTAACGACAAAGCCATAAAAAAATACTTTGTCAATGAAAAAAGGCGGCAAACATCTAACTAGCCGGGCGCGTTTTTTGATTTCCTTCTTATAAAATTATTTTTCTTATTAATTCTGTGATCAGTTAAGGAATATTACTGTTATTTATTTAACATTTGTTTATATTTAGTAGTTAGTGAACAATATAGCTGTATATTGTATTGGTAAGTGTTTTAACATTTATTTAGTATGAACGAACAGTCAGGGGGTATATATACCCCCTGACCCGCCTGATCCAGGCGAGGTCCCATTAGTAGGTGAAAATGGCACAGTAGGTACCTTACAACACGACTTTACCTTACCAGAAATTATTCCAGTAGTAAGTACAATTCCAAACAATTCGAATACATTTGCACCGCTCGCAGTAGCGTTCTCAACAAATGAGTCGGCAATAGACACAGAGTCACAGAGGGACAGTTCCCAAAAACGTTCCCGCGTACACAAATGTAAAAAAAAGTTGCAAGGGTAAGCGAAAGCCAGGACAAGACATACGGGAAACCGATTGTACCTGCGATTAGAACACATCGCCAGCTTCACCTCCTCCATTTGCTCGGAGTCGAAGCCCGGTTTCTAAAAGAAATAAAGATATACCAAAGGATTTACCTTCCACACAAGAATCGCAGACACAACCGATGCCCTCATCCATTGATTTAGGTAGAAAATGCTACAAAAACACTGATGCCGCGCCTTTTGTTATACATGTCCAAAAAATTCAGTCGGCACCTAACGATGGAGCCTCAATGCACTCTCTCTCATTTGGCAAGTTTTTACAAAAACATGGGTTTAAAAACATTGTGAACGGAAGTGTAAAACAGATTGGTCGCAGTACAATAGCTATGGCTTTCAAAATAACTAGAATGGGTTTAGTAAGAGGAGTTCCAGCCGAATGGTCTCCGGAAGAGATACACGCATAATAAAAGTTTTGTTATGTGATAATTTTAAAGTTCAAATTGTTTTGTTTTTATTATTGTCACTTTATTTTGTGTAGATTATGAGAATATTTTTGAACAAATACGATACTTAAACTTGATGTTATTATTGTTGGATAGATTAATGAAATATGCATATGATAGAATTGTACCTACTATGGGAATAATAATATTTTAAGTTAGGATAGGAGTACAGATTTTGCATGTAACCCTATCTGATAGGGTTAAATGCAAAATAAATAACAAAGTAATTTAGTATTTATTTATTACATTTAGAGTCTTATGCAGCATGAGCAATATTCTATAATATACTACCTTACACGTCCCGAACGTCATCGAAACAATAGAAAGGTGAGAAAAAAACGTTTACAAAAAAATTACATTCTTTCTATAAAATTATTGTAGATATGTATTTAATGTTACAATTTTTTGGCCAACTCAACGAAAAAGAGTTTTTAAAATTTTAATTTAACCGTCAGTATTCCAAAGTGTGGGTCCATCCATACAGCGAAAGTAGCGGGGTGGCGACAGCGAGGGCGAAGAAAAATCAAACATATGATACGCCCCTTTGTGAACATACTGTAGTGAGTGACCCGCGCCACCCATCACTCCGCGCATTTAGTGTGGACGCACACAAAGACTTAAACTCATCTTAAACAATATCTTATGAATAACATTCAAAATCATAAAATAAGGCATTTTTCAAATTAAATCTTCGATCGATTAATTGATTATTTAACATCATTTCGAGGTGTTATATGACGCGCCACCTAAAAAGAACGCTGGAGGCGAGGAGTTTGCGATTGGAAACTGTTGCTATCTCGCTCATTCGCGGCGGCGCGAACGTGCGGCGCGCGAAATGTCCGCTTTGTGATACGTTGGGGAGACGGGCTACTTCGTACCACCAATAAGACTCATGTGTGCGCAGGTGACTGTTAGCGCTCTTTTTACATGACGCGATTTATTTCTTTCAAATTAGTACCCATAATGCACCCATAACATGAATTTGACTACAGAGTAGGCTAACTAACTATACAGGTTTTCTAAGCTAAGAATCTATGTCATACAATTTTTAATTATATTATTGACGCACCCAATCCATTCAAATGTATTTACAAACGGGAACTTAAACTCTAAAGTCGATCAGACTAATTTAGGTAAATATTAAAATCAATTGTCCTAAAAATTACAGCTAATCTTTTCTGCAGAAAATGAACAAGGATTTACTAGTTTATATTTATTTACAATTTCAATTTTGATAATTTATTAATATTTCTGTCGCCCAGTGAATTGATAGAGACTAAATATAAACATGTACCTAAAAAATCATTAATAATTTGGCAACCATAATAACTTTTTAACATTATCACTCTCTTGTTACACTAGCACCCATAAAATATCAGTTATTATACCCAATTGGTACTAAGACGTTTAACCTATAGTTAAACAAGGATAAAGGATTTTAATAAAAAAAAATGATCGCTATATTGATTAATACAATTTACACGATTAAGTATCGATTTGGTTTATAAAAAGCTATACAATGCGGTACATTCAAGAAAACTAAATTGAATAAAAAACAGTTGGATACAACGTTTGTAAATCAATTTTAAAAAGTATTTTGAGCTGTATTTGTACGATTAATTAATCGTTGAAACTTTAAATAACAACATTTTGATCTGACGTCATCTTGACTACCGTTGTAAACGTGTCTTCTGATTTACTGCTGACGGAAATCTGATCACTAAAATTGTATCCCCGTAAAGCTAACATTCGGATCAACGCGACTGCGACTTATAAAAGTGTGTCGTCACGTGTCACGTTTACACGAATGCTAGCTTAATAAAGCTCTATTCTAATCACAAATTAATTAAGTTTTTCATTGAGAAAACCATTTATCAAAAAGTATACTAGACTCTCAGCTTCTTGACACGCGGAAGGTGCGCGGAATTTAGTCATTGACACTTAAAACTTAAGACATACGAGTATTATAGCTGATCAGTTTACAGTGGAGTGAACACGATCATTATCATAACGTATTCGTGTCGTCCAAACGTCAGAAACTGACAGTTTCCGTATACAAATTGACAAGTTAAGGATAGGTAAACGCTATGATTACGTTACGATAGTTGTTCGTGCTTACTCCACAGCGCGATGAACCTAAGGTATAAGAAAGAGAGAGGAACGCAGAATTTCAAAGATGGTAATCTCGGGTTCGCTATGACATTTAGGCGTTGTTGCACCGTGACGCGACAAATATTTCAAACAGCTCGTGTCAATGTCAATCGCGTCATCGAGCCTTTGTCGCGTTGCGTAGGTACCTCACGTGAACAACGGGTTATTTTATGATGCGATTTTAAAAAAAACGCATTCCTTTCGCGTATTTGTACCTCAGGCGATTCGCCTAGGAATTTCATCAGCTATAGATAGTATATTGGAAACGCTATGGCGTTGACCTAGGTAAGCAACGCAACGCGCCAAACAATACGCGACGTAATGCGTCCAATACTTCAAACGCATTGTGTCAATGTCACTAGCATTTCGTCACACTATCATAAACGACGGCTGTTTGATATTTTCGTCTCTTGTCGCGTCGCGCCGCTTTTTCGCGTTTGTCTCTCACCTAGGATAACGGATAAGGGTGTTTTTAATATCGCGCACGCGGGATTGCCCCGCTTGCGTAACACCCGCAAATATCCTTTTTAAACAAGTATTTTAGTTTTTTTTTGAGGTGCTCGTGGCGCAGTGGTTGCAGCGCTTTGGTAGTGATACCAAAAGTTGAGCAACCTACGGCGGTCATGTTTGGGATGGGTGACCATTCTGACCATTAAAGTGACATCTATTTACAAGCATCTCCGTGCTTCGGAAGGCACGTTAAGCTGTTGGTACCAGTTAATATCGATAGATATTAGTCGTTAAGCCTGGTCGGAGGCCCTCGGGCGGCTTAATAACACCTGACAGTAGGGTTGGTCACTTACCTTACACACACCCCTCCACCAATCCGTACTGAGCCCGCGTGGTGGAGCATGGCTCGCACCACCTCATAGTTGAGGTGAGGCCTGGGCCCAGCAGTGGGACGTGATGATTCTATTCTATTCTATACAAGTATTTATTGTAATGCATGGAATCGCACGCGGGACTCGGAGTGTGATCATTTCTATACTTCTATGGAAATTAGTGAGCGGCTTATTATATTACCCGCATGCGGGCTAATCCCGCACGATATTAAAAACACCCATAAACATGGTAAGTGATACCACGCCTTCTCTGCATTTTTGCTACCCCACTCATACCGCGCATGATCTTACCGTGCTAAAGTAGAGCCCACAGAACAAGGAAACCCTTTACTGCGTAAGAATAGACGGCGTAAGTGGGCGGGGCGCGGAAATAACTAACTGCGTTCTCGAAGACGCACTTGATGAGCGTGTGTGTCTTTGGAACGTAACAGTAAAGTACCTATAGAAATATTGACAGCTTTTGACGGCAACCAGCAGTCAAAAAATGAAAAAAATCCCCGTTAAGATTCTTTAAGTTTTAGTAATAAGGTTAAGTTTGCATTATTAGGCTTGTGTTAGAAGTTCTTTTGTAACTGCTAAAATTAACCAATCAAAACTTAAGGGTTCTTACTTGTGACTCATAACGTTGTCACGTTGGATTTAGTAAGTAACAAAATTAGTATAAAAGAAACCACAAATTTGGAACAAGTCAAAAAAATCTGTACTTAGAAAAGTCCAAGATACAAATAAATTTAAAAATTCGTTTTGGGTCGCGGGCAGGTTATGTGTAAGTTTGATCACACTCAGCGATCATGCTGTATCTAGGATATTCCTTGTTCTGTTGTAGGGCCTCCGTGTCTACCTTCATAGTTTTGGGTCGCGGGCAGGTTATGTGTAAGTTTGATCACACTCAGCGATCATGCTGTATCTAGGATATTCCTTGTTCTGTTGTAGGGCCTCCGTGTCTACCTTCATAGTTTTGGGTCGCGGGTAGGTTATGTGTGAGTTTGATTACACTCAGCGATCATGCTATATCTAGGATATTCCTTGTTTTCCGTGTGTACCTTCATACCTTCCCTCCCGACATTCACGCTTCAGATTCAGCTGGCAGTGGACGCGTACCGGGACAGCTCCGGGAGCACCATCCCGACGGCCTGGAAGAATTGCGCGATCTAGTTAGCGTGTTAACGGCGCCGTCCGGGACGCGGAACATGCGGGATGGGGGGCGGTGGGATACGAAAAGGTTGTGTGGATTCGGTGTGAGGAGTCAGTGATGGTATAGATAGAGGTTTGCGTCTGGATTGAGGGTCGAAAACATTCACGCATCAGATTCAGCTGGCAGTGGACGCGTACCGGGACAGCTCCGGTAGCACCATCTCGACGGCCTGGAAGAATTGGGCGATCTAGTTAACGTGTTAACGGCGCCGTCCGGGACGCGGAACATGCGGGATGGGGGTAGGGTTGCCAAAAGGTCGGGAATTGGCGGGATTCTCCCGAATTTTTGTATGTCCTCCCGACTTCAAAGCAAAACAAAGCAAATATTCTCCCGAAAAACAAGTTCGATAATTTCAGGTTCACATTTTTCAAGTTTTTTGTTCTTATATCTACAGTGCAATGCAAAAATATGTTTGTTTACTTACGTTTAATAAGTTAATAATATTAATTATACATAATATATTAAATATTATGTATAATTAATATTATTAACTTATTTTTTTATTTCTCCCGACCAAAGCCCTTAAATCCTGAAAAATCGGTTATTGATCCCGATAACAGGAAGAATCGACCTGGCAACCCTAGATGGGGGAGGGTGGAATAGGAAAAGGTTGTGTGGATTAGATTACACGGATCAGATAAACGAAAAGTTAGGTGTCGTGAAGGAAGTCAAAGAAATGGCATTGAATATACCAACATGGAAAAAACTCCACCGACAAGAGCATAGCTCTTAAATTTGATGATGATGTGTGGATTAGGTGTGAGAGGTATAGATAGAGGTTTGCGTCAGGACTGAGTGTCTAAAATATTGAAATTGACCTTATCATATGATTTACAGGGAATTTAATAAAAAAATAATTAAATAAATAAATATACAACATCATCACATACATTGATCTTACTCCGTAGTAAGTAATTTAAGCACTTGAGTTTCAGATATCAGAATCAACGGTGGTATACAAATAAACTGAAATAAGTATTTATTTCAGCTCTATCGGACTCTGAGAAAAGTTTAACTTGCAAGATTTGATTACAGACAACTAAACACCGAAACAAACCAAAAAAAGGCTTGTACCTATAAAATAATATAAAATAAATAAATAAATATTTCTCAACAATCACACCAATTCTCTAATCCCAAAGTAATCTACGAGGCTTGTGTTATGGGTACTAGATAACGGATATACATACTTAAATACTTTTTTTTGTAAATAGATACATATTATACATAGAAAACACCCAGACCAGTACAAACACACATGATCATGCACACTTATGCTTGTACTGTGCGGGAATCGAACCCGCGACCCTTGGTTTAAGCGGACCACTGCACCAAGCGGTCGTCGTCAAGAAATAATGCCGGAAAAGCTAACGACTGAAAGATAATATTTCATATACACCTCGGAACTGGATCTTCTAGTCTGACATAAACTAGCTAAACATATTTACCAAATCTTTATTAAAATGTTATGCATTTGTTTCTTCGGTTTACGCGAACAGAAGACATTAAAACGATACACGTTTTTTACGGATTATTCCATATTCAGCGTCATTTTAGTTGTCAATACACAGTTTAAAAAAAATATTAGTATTGAAAACTTGTCATGGTTTAGGAGAAAAAGTTATTTTTAACTTTAAGTAACTCTGTCTCTTTTCACCTACAAACAGCTATTTTCTTTATTTTTATGATCAGATAATAGAGAATAGAGAAGTGAGGTAATCAAAGATGTCAGACTCACCTCATTTTCGGCGCGCTCCTCGTCGCTCTGGTACTGCACGTCGAGCTCGGAGCTGTTCACGCTGTTCTCCCAGTCCTCGGACGATTCCACTGAAGACGCGTCCAGCTCCATTTCTGGAAGATTGTACGTGTACACATTTTACGATAAAGTTGATTTGAAATTATTGCACTATTTGGTTTTCGGCAACACTTCTTCTTCTTAGCGTGTCGATGGAACACGAGGAATTACACCGTGGCTGCCCAGAGTTCAGCCACTTGTATTGCGGATCGGCTGCAGTTCATTAAATCCGCTGGCGTGCAGGTGTTGGGGCACACCGGGCACGATGTTAAGTGTGCCATATTTAGGTGCACTGCACCGCAAACACAGTCCACATCGGAGCTTGCCGAAAACAACAAATCGGCAACACTGTCGCGACCAAATATGACAAGAGCTTCAAAATAGCGCCAAAAATCTTCAATTTTAGTTTTCCAGCGTACACAACAACTTTCATAGTGTCCTTGTACGCACATCCAGTTCTTGAAAGTGATAAATTTCAAAAAAATATAATAAAACTATGTTTAAGCTTGCGGCATAGTTAACTCAATTTTCGATTTTTTGACATTTATGACTTTAAAGAACTAGATAAGCGGTAATATTGTTCTATCGTCATTGTACATACTTTGACGAACCACCCTTGTAGTGTCGTTGTATGGTGGTTCTAACTCTTAATTTGCCGTAATATAGCGATTGTAGAACTGATACCGTTTTAAAGAGTGCCTACTTTGCGGTTATACAGCAGCGCTATAGCAGCTTACACGACAACTGTGTGGCTAGTTTAAGTATGTATGTTTATTAATTGTTCTTTTATTTTTAATTTAGTAAGTAGGTAAAGAGGCAGGCAGAGAAAAAAGAAAATGAAAGTAAAATGGTTAGGATATTACTTTTATTTTCTTTTTCCTCTGTATGTGCACCGCCTGTATGTTCTCTGCTAGGACCTGTGGTTGACTGGCAGAGAATGCCTCCGGCATTAAGTCCGCCACTGTACCCAAGTTTGTGCTGAAGTTTTTTAAATAAATATATAAAATAATCTGAGAAGCTTATGCCGTATTCAATTACTGTTAAGCTTGTTATAGCGGTTGCTTGTTCTCTCCGGTCATGTCGGATTGCCGTCTCACCGCACTTTGAGAGTGAAGGAACAGTGAGTGCACCTGTGTATGGCGCTCACACTTGTGCACTATAATATCTCCTGCGTAGTTGGCTGATCTCTGTTGAGATTGGCCGCCGTGACCGAAATCGGCCAGGAGGACTATTATAATTAGAGATGGGCCGAGTACTCGCTACTCGGTGGTTTTTGAATACTCGTACTCGGCCGAATAACTCGGTTCAAGTGACGAGTACTCGGTTATGTAAATTTAATAAACAGCAAGTCTGGAATAAGTTTGCTAGTACCCAACTGAAAGTAGGCTTGTGTAGTACATGTCCTACGAACTATTAGGAACTAGTTCCTTCATGTGAACGAGAACGAACTATTCCGTTTCGTAGAACCCAATCGGTCATCTAGTACACTGAACTAACCACCAATGAAAGAGCAGAGTCGCGGGAACCTAGTTCCGAACGAATAAGTACGAGAGTCGGAGCAAGAGAGATAAGAGATGAGGACCCGCTGGCGTGCGAACGAGAGAAACAATAATGAACGATTGACGATGAGACCTGACGAACTACAAAACTAGTTTTTACTTTATTACCTTTGTAATAAAGTCCATAATGAAGTGTATTGTAATGAACTACAATGAACTACTAAGACAAGATGACCGAACGAGTTTTACGATTTTTTACTTTATTCTGCATGTAATAAAGTCTTTAATCATTAAAAATGGTTGCTAGTCGTTCTTTCTGGTCATTGATTTTTTTTACAATTTACCCGGAACTGGGAAGGCAAAGGGACTAAGCCCATACAGAATGAAGAAGAGTTGGGAGGAAAATATTTATGAATCACTATAGTTTGAGTAATGGTTTGAGTGAATAAATTAGGAAAACATATGCATTTGGAGACTGCGTTGGTTGCGTTCTTAAGTATCAATCAATGAACTAATACAAGTAGTACTACTCGTAGATGACCGAAAAACTAGTTTGTTGCACGAAATTTTACGTTATGTGGTTGTAAAAGGTCTATAATTATGTGAATGAACTACATTGAACTAATAGTACTAGAAGACCGAACTAGTTCCTTTGAACGACTGTATTAGTTCGGAGCGTTCCTTTTAATGACCGAAATGGAACAAGCCTAACTGGAAGAATGAAAGTACATATGTCCCTAAATGACCACATACTTACGTCATTGAACAAGCCCCTAATTTGGCGTTTGTCAATTCCTATTGGTTAATTATAGGACAGCCAGGCCGCTGCGGATCGACAAACTGTATGTAGTTCAAGGGATATATCATAAAATCAAATACATATTATGTAGATTAGTGAAATCATGATTTATAAATTCAAAATTACAGTGAGTAGGTATTGCTGGCAGCGCGTTGCAGTATTATTTGATCTTGTTTAAGGACCTCAAATTAAACCGAGTAACTCGGCCGAGTACTCGGTACTCGGCCAGTTTCAAACCGAGTAATACTCGGTACTCCGTACTCGGTAAAACCACTACTCGGCCCATCTCTAATTATTATTATAGCGCTTGTATGCTAGCTGGGTGGTAACTAGCTACCTACCTATAACCCTCGCATCCTGCGGACGCGGCGCGGGCACGGCGGGCAACCGCAGCGCGGTCGCGTTGACCGCAAGCGCGGGCGCGTTCACACGGCTACTGTTAGATCCGGCGGCTTGTAGCTCGGTAAGAGCGGCTGAGGTTGTTGGAAGTTCCTCGTGGTAGCGGACGAGGGGGTGGTCCTACGGGGGAGAGTAAATTGATTATTTGAACTGGGAACATTCTCTCACGGTCGGGTGGGTACCATTGATGACCTGCAGAGACGCTAACTGATCGAAACTCCGAATTTGGCTCATGTATCGTAACAAAACCGTTATTGAAGTTAAAAAATTCCCGACATGAGCCTAGAAAACAGCTGGTGAGCTTAAACGGCTCGATGGATTTTGATCAGCTATAGCTAAAAACCACCGTGATTAAAATTATCTTTCAAATAAAATAAAAACTGCACTGAAATCGGCCCAACCGTTCAGGAGCTACGATGCCAAAGACAGACACATACACCAGGGTCTAACTTATAACACCTCTCTTATTCGTTTCGCGTTGGGGGTTAAAAATTGAGATAAAAAATTATAAGTTGCAGAGCAGAATACAGCAACAATTTAGGATAACTTGGTTGAGGATTGTTAATTAATAAAGACATCGTATAGTCTACATTCTACATACCGGGTGCGCGAGTTCACAGATGGGGTTCAGTCGAAGATCAATAATTTCTAGCACCGACAGAAGACTGGTGTCGAAGTCTTCTGGGAGGCAAGATATCTGAAAATAATTATATTTTTAACCCTTAAGCTTATTTTATTTAATAATAATAGTAATCATAGTCCTCCTGGCAGATTTCGACCACGGCGGCCAATCTCAACAGAGATCAGCCAACTAAGCAGGAGATATTATAGTGCACAAGTGTGAGCGCAATACACAGGTGCACTCACTGTTCCTTCACTTTCAAGCTCAAAGTTCGGTGAGATGGCAATCCGACATGACCGAAAAGAGATCAGGCGCAAGGCCAACGGCTTAACGTGCTTTCCGAGGCACTGGAGTTTAAAACCGCCAACTTCCCGACTCCGAGCTGTTTTTAAGAAATTCATGACAGAAAATCTCACAAACAATTTTGGCGTGACCTGGGATTCGGACCCAGGAAGGACCTATCGGATGTAAGGCAGAAACTTTGCCACTACACCAACGAGGCAGTCATTATTTTATTTATTGATGTTGCATCGCACATTTTTATAGCCGGCTTCTGCATCTCAATCTATACTATACATAGATGCTAAATGTAGTAGCACAAGTGTATGAATGATGCTGCATAGCGACTGCATCCCTCCTAACAGCTCGCAGTGTAAAAAAGGTCTTAAACAATCAAAATATAACGCAAATTTTTATCGTATATAATCAATGGCTTTGTATAAAGCACAGTTAGACAAGTCTATTTCCGTAACTGAAACATTGTATGATAGTTGTTATTTGCACATGTATTTCTTGCTCATTCATTTCCTTGTTGGCGAAATTGTCGGAGACAAAATTGCAATGCAGTCTTCTAAAACACGTGTACCATATAACTTGATGTGGTAATGCTACGAGGGCAATCAGGTATTATAGTCTTGCTTGCGATCTTATTGTCTAGCAAAAAACAAGTAATAAGATGACCACTTTGGTGTTAATGGTCAAGAAGATGACTATTAACAAAGAGGTCGGTTCGATCCCCGCACTGTACAAACATTTGTGTGCATGGACATGTCTGTTTGTACTGGTCTGGGTGTTATATGTATTTACTTAAAGAAAAATGGACTGCCACAGGCGGTAGGTATCTAACTGCAACGTTGGTGAATCGTGGCTGGTTCGGACCGATGAGTAAATGTCACGGTAGCTCAATTGGAAGAGCAATCGCCCGGCTTGCGAGAGGTGCGGGTTCGTGTCCCGGCTGTGACAGTCCATTTTTCTTTATGTGCGTTTTAATTTCACATTGTAATTACCTGATTGCTGTTGAGTTGCAAGTACATAAGTTCAGCGCATTTGAGCAGCGAAGCGGGGAACTCTCTCAGGCGATTGTTCCGCAAGTTGCAGTGCACCAGTGCTTCCATCCCTTCCATGTGCTGCGGCAGCGTTTCTATGTTGTTGTGCTCGAGTGTCAGCCATCTGCCGATAATGTGTTGAACTACTTGATACAGTTCCCCTACTCTTTAAAGCCAGCTCCACACATTGGGTGTACAGTTGGCCCGAAAACAACCCACTAAGCACCAATGAACATTGAGGCCAACACTTTTTTAAGGGCTACTCATTGGTTGTTAGATTTTCGGCCCAATGTTTCGCGAGATAGTGTGGACTCGGGGTCACTAAGCAGTTGTCCGCAGTTACAGCTATAGCCATCCCTGTCATTTTTTAACTTTGACTGCACACATATGTTCAATAACATGTACTGATACCTCCATCTTTTTTAAGAATTATAATTATTTTTAAAAAGTAGTGTAAAGTAGAAGTAGTTAAAACAAAATTGAAGAAATGTAAGTACACACATAAATTCAGACCAACTGTACCAAATTGGATAATTATTTTCTTATCATGATTTTTTGTTTACCACTTTTTTGTACCATAATGTCAAAACTTGTCAGTGTTTTAGTACCATTTTAATAGCTACGGGAACAAGCCAACTATATGACTTTATTTGTAAAATCTTCTTTAAAAAAGTACTGATCTCTTTGAGGTAAACAGGTAGGTTGAATGTTTATCAAACGTTGTTCGAATTTTAAAAAAAATTAGAAACAAAAGAATTTTCGTAAAAGGCGGGAATCTTTCACTTTGATTGCTGTGTAGTGATACTGTATGAGAATTTTGAAGATAAAAATTTGTTTTATTGTTTTATGATTTTATTGAAAAACAAAATTAACTGTTGTTATTCGTAACTTTTGCGACTACGGCCATTATGTCACGACGTCATTTAACGCGGGAAGAAATGATTCGAGCTGTAGGAATGTTGGAAGCTGGGCTACCCCAACGCGAAGTTGCAGCTGCTCTGAATTCTCACGCGAGCGTTATCTGCAGACTGTGGGCACGTTACAGACTTACTGGCGATGTAGCCGAAAGGCACAGAGGCAGGTATAGGGTTACTACGGAAAGGCAAGACCGTTTTTTGCAAAATGTCGCAAGGAGGCAACCCACCATTACGGCTCGTCAGTTGGTAGAAGACCTCCAGTCGCACCACCAGGTTGCTATCAGTGACCAGACTGCTCGGAGGAGACTCCATGAAGCTAATCTTCGTGCTCGCAGACCACTAAGAGTGCCCGCGCTGCGTCATGGAAATCGAGGACGTCGATTATTGTGGGCACGTGAACATTTGCAGTGGACCGTAGATCAGTGGGCACATGTACTGTTCTCCGATGAATCTCGCTTCGGATTTCATCCAGATTCAAGAAGAGTGCGTGTTTGGCGGATTCCTGGTCGGCAGAGTCGGCTTCAAAACCCACAGGAGGTGCATTCCTACCAAGGTGGTACAATCATGGTGTGGGCTGGAATCCGCCTGGGTGGACGGACGGATCTCGTTTTGATCAGGGGAAATTTAAATGCAGAGCGATACTGCGAACAGGTAGTCCAATCCGTGGTTATCCCGCACCGACAAAATCTGGGCGCAGATTTTATTTTTATGCAAGATAATGCACGACCACATACTGCGAGTCAGGTGATGGATGTGTTCCGCGAGTACAACATCGAAGTGCTGGAGCGGCCTGCTCAGTCCGCGGACCTCAATCCCATTGAACACGCGTGGGATTTACTAAAGAGAAGGGCTTTTAGAAATCTCCCTCAAAATTTGAACACAGCAGATGAACTTTTTTCACATCTCTCCAGAGAATGGAGTCTTCTTCCACAAGAGACAATCGATAGTCTCATAATCAGTATGCCACGACGATGTCAAGCTGTTGTTAATGCCTTAGGGGGTCCAACTGATTATTAAAAAAGTCCCCGCATATTTGTTCTTAACTGTAATGTTTTAATTTTTAAGAAATTTTATTTAATTAAATTTCTTTGTTTAGTTCTGTAATACACTTTCTTTGTTTTTCATTAAAATTACCTCGTAATTCAAAAACTGAATCCTTTATTTATATACGCAACTAATTAAGCATTAAATTGCACATCGATTGGTATATAAACTTTAAAACAAAAATATATAAAAATAAAAATATTCCCTAAAAACCTCCTGTTCCCTAGACTTTGTTGAGCAGTGTATATTCTAAGGTATGAATCAAAATTAGTTTTATATCTGTAGGTCTGCTAAATAATAAATAATAATAAATTGTTTTAACAAACACACCAATTAACTAGCCCCAAATTAAGCGTTAGCTTGTGATATGGTGACTAGAATAATGGATAGAAATACATTTATGAACACCCATGACTCAGGTACAAATGCTCGTGCTCATCACACAAACATTTGCCCCTAGCAGGATTCAAACCCGCAACAGCCGGTTTTGTGGTCTGGTTCACAGACCATTAGACCATAGCTGTCGTCAAGTCATAATCACAATCAGAGATCGCTTAATAAGCGCAAGTATCCCTGCTAAGTCATTATCAAAATTATAATGGCTGCCATTTTGGCATTGTTGGCACAAAATTATTTTTTGCATTTTGACGATAAAATTATATCTATTTATTACCCCTAACGGGTTGCACGCGGACACGCTGTTTAAAAAAGATGAAGACGCAATTATTTATTTGGAATTTATTGAAATTTTAGTAGAGTAAACTAAATAAATAGAAATAACACAATATATTTCTATTTTAGGGCATAAATAAATAGAAACAGAGTAAATTGTAATAGGTAAGATCAATAAAAATAAATCCAGATGGCAGTGCTTTGTAGTTTTGTGTTTGTGTTACAAGTTACAATTGTTTATTTTTAAGTGTGCTTAAAAATACTGTACTGTTTCAACCTAAAAACAACACCACTTAGTAGACTCTACTAAGTGGTGTTGTTTTTAGGTTGAAAACTATATTGTGATTCCATGAAACAATAACAGCTTAACTTTACGTAATGTTACATACCTTAATTTGGATAGCCTGGTCATCTCATCTGGAATTGTTGACAGTTCATTGCCTCTAGCTCCAAAAGTATCAAGTTTCTCCAACTTCCCGATCTCCTTGGGGATCTCCCGCAGCCCTATCCTATTGCACCAGAACGCCTCCAGGTTCTCCAGGTCACAAATCTCAGGAATTAACACTTTTAGTGGGTTATAACTTATGTTCAAATTCACAAGGTTTTTCAGGTTCCCTATTTCAGCTGGCAGCGAACTGATATTATTATAATCAAGAGTCAAGGTCGTAAGGTTCACTAGCTGCGTTATCTGCACTGGCACACTCGTAATTTTGTTTCTATGTAAATACAGATGTTCAACTTCCAAACAGGTGTACAATAGTCCAGGTATTTCTGTGATTTCGAACGCGTTTAAACTCAAACGTGACTTTTTCTTGGCAATGGTCTGTTCTATGAGAGCTAATATGTGATTTTCACGGATAAATTTTAATATTGCACTCATTTTGGATCTATTTTTGGTTACATTGCAAAAAACTATTGCGTTTTGGGCTTGATGCAAAACATGACACCTGCCAATGTCAACAACAACGTGTGACATTTCCGCGTCAGTGTTGCAATAAAGTGGCTCAAATATTCTACCCACCATGTAGGAGAAGTCTCTTTTATTTTAAGTTTAAAGTTTTAGAAATACTTACAGACTTTCATTTCCTATGTTATTTCAATTAATATGTGTGAGCTATAGAATATTTAACAATATAAGTTTAGGACTTACTACGATCGACCTCGTTCTGCTTGAAAGGAAACGCTGTTTCAGCTATCGATTTTCCGCGGAAACAGCAAAATGTGATTTGTATTGATACGAATGATAAAACAAACAAAATAACTTTCTTAAATTATATAGTTGTGAATAAAATATGAATTATTAAAAGTCACCTCAGAACAATGTGCTCTAAAATTATTAAAACTCTATTTTTTATTATTTTTATCGAACAAGAGTATTTGACTGTAGAATCTAGTGGTGAGATTTACGTTTAAAAGTAGATTAAGTATCGAACTTCCACACTACTCTTAAAAATAGTATCATTTACAGGTTTTCAGAAAAATAGAAGCTCTCACCAGGTGCGAAGGTCGAGTGTCGATGAAGCATTTTTCAAGAACCAAAAATCGTCTTATCGCTCGTTCCAGCCTGTTGCTATCAAGCATCACAAAACCTCCTATCCTCGAGCTGACGACAGGCCTTCGGACTACGATATTACGTCGTACGATTCTGAGTACGGTGGTGTGGTTTCCAATTTCACGTCTTCCATTTATGATGACAATCCACCTCTTTACCCAAATCCTGAATTTATCGGTCGTAGCAATCAAGGTAAGTCAACATTAAGGCAAAAAGTTCCATTGTCGAAACCAAGTAGAACACTTATATGATAGCTAGCACAATGTGCAATTGATTCGCTCTAAATGGTTCGTGACATAGTCCAGTGATGTATTTTTTATGTATTCAACAGTTACCAAAACTGAAAATAAGCAATCAGATATCGAAGTGGACTTACCCGATGACTCGTTGGCTGATGCAGACCTTAAAGAGCACAACATTATCGACAGTGTCACATACTTGTATGGGTTCAACAGTTGTCATGGAGTCAGGAACGAATGGATGATCCTGGTACATATGTATATCTTTAACTAGATAGCTGTTTTCTAAAAAACCTCATCTTTATCTCGTCACCGTGTTTACTATCATCAATCTTTAACAGATTTTCATAACAAGTGGCATAGCTGTCATACTGCTCATCTCAGCGGTGATGTGGTTGATGTGGAGCGATTACGCTGCAGAATTCAGACGCAACAGCAAGCTGTACCCCATCAACATCAATCTGTGCTGCTGTCTTATAGCA
This sequence comes from Pyrausta despicata, assembly GCA_963921415.1. NCBI lineage: Eukaryota > Metazoa > Arthropoda > Insecta > Lepidoptera > Crambidae > Pyrausta > Pyrausta despicata. The sequence continues at coordinate 8,006,934 of OY992870.1, read as the reverse complement.
TGCACCCTGATTTACATACAGGCTGTAGTGGTAAATATATTAGTTTTTATTTAATATTTGGTAGACGAATATTAACTAATCCCTAATATTACCTCATTTAATTTAACTGCATCTCTGTGTGACAGGGCGTCTCATCACCATCTCAATGTGAAAGGATCGCTCTCTTGCTCCACTACACGCATGTTTCGTGCGCCATGTGGATAGTTGCCCTAGCAGCAGCAGTAGCCGAATACTGCGCATGTGACACGCTACTTCCTTTGAAGTACATCTATTTGCTGGCCTATGGAGTTCCTGCACTGGTCGTTATGGTAGGTAAATTATTATTAAAGCTAAGAGTTATCATTAAACAGAGTCTATAGTTACTGTCCTTTAACTTTTTAGTTCAACTACGCCTTGTCTATGGAGCATTACGAAATCAAGCACTATTGTTGGATGTCTATTGAAAAGGGAATGGTTATGGGATTTATGGTTCCAGCTATGATTCTTATTCTAATCAACACTGCCATAATCATTCTTGGACTGCAAAGCGTGAATAAGAAGCAGGCTGAAATGTTGACGGCTAAAATCCAGGAACTCGTTGACCACCACATAGCGAATTGGCCTAAAAATGAGCCTATGGAAACTGTTTTGGATAATAATAGGAATGGGAGTGTTGATACGCTTGACATTTATACACCTGGTAGCAGCAGGAAGAATACAGACAGCTCCGATACTTTGGACAGGGAATTTAATTTCAGCGAAGACGACTGTCAGTACGGCAACATGGGAAATGGACATGAGGGGAATGGAGACAGTGGAAATGATGTAAGTGCTGCCGCAATTTGGGATTTTAGTAGTTATCATAAATGATGTTAATTTCAGGCATCACACACGTTAATTATATATATTTGAGTAATTTTTCCGACACTCGGCACCAACCGAAATGCGAGTTGCAAATTTTATTCTAAATTCAATTTTTCTTTTGCAGTCCGCTCAAGTTAAAGCCATGCAAGACAAGAGTCTCCTACAAATGTTATACATGGACAATCTCTCCTGGAAATGGAGCTGGAACACCGAAGGCAACGAGCTTAAAACCTACCTGAACCTGTGCTTGGTATTGGAACCGTTCTTCGCAATCAACTGGGTGATGGGAGTGGTGGCCATTGAGAACGCTGCTCATTGGTCCACCCCGACTATCTACTTGATCCTTGTGGTGTCTATGGTAAGTAAGCTTGTATAACTTTAAAAAAAATAATTAAGTAGGTAAAGTCACCTGTCCACTGAAAGGGGGAAAACAAGCAATTATTAACAAAAAGCGGGAATTCTCAAATATGCTTACACTCCTGTTATTTTTGCATCAATATGATAGAATTAAATTGAATAACATTTCTTCATTACTCCGCTTAACTGTCTCTCTGATGCGATGGATAGGCAGACACATCCGTACATAAACACCCGCAAACCCATAGGGGTCTATAGATGCCTACTTTTACTTTGAAAAAGGATTGCATATTTTGTTTTGGTCACCCTCACCTCCTTAGATCAAACCAATCAAAGGAAATTACGGTACGTCCTTACAGTCGTAAACTTAAAACTGGTGCACACGCACACACGTATCGCATTACTGACGACTAGGAGCAGGTCCATTGGACTCGGTTTAGTGGGACCACGCGCGACTAGCTCATACCGTATCTGCCACTTTTTGGGTTTGATCAAGGTTGCATATCAAACAAATAATTTCTGTTGTGATATCTTAGCCCGAGAGAAAAGGGAGAGCCTTTTTTTGGGTCACACACTTATCTCTAGTCGCTCTTCCGCATTACGCCAGCTGCACACACGCCATACTTCCTATCGTCCAATTGGCATGGACGCATCGGAACCGTCCGCTCTTCCGTATTACGCCGGCTACTCGCCATATTTCCTATCGTCCAATTGGCATGGACGCATCGCAACCGACCGCTCTTCCGTATTACGCCGGCTACTCGCCATACTTCCTATCGTCCAATTGGCATGAACGCATCGGAACCTTCCGCTCTTCCGTATTACGCCGGCTACTTGCCATACTTCCTATCGTCCAATTGGCATGAACGCATCGCAACCGACCGCTCTTCCGTATTACGCCGGCTACTCGCCATACTTCCTATCGTCCAATTGGCATGGACGCATCGCAACCGACCGCTCTTCCGTATTACGCCGGCTACTCGCCATACTTCCTATCGTCCAATTGGCATGGATGCATCGCAACTGTATGCAACAACTGTCATGCGATTGGACGATAGGAAGTGTGGTGTGTGGCCAGCAGTAAACTACGTTCGGTGGCGGTCAGCGCCGCGTGAACACTTTCTAACGAAAATTGTTTGCATGCACTTCGACACACACAGAGCAATAAGCAAGCGGAATTGAGCGCGATGTGCAAATGATTTTCGCCTTTAAGGTGTTCATGCGACGCGGACCGCGATAGTACCTACGCCAAAGGATTTTGGCCAGCAGGGCGATTCGCAATGAACTGTACCCCTATTCCAGTACATCTACCTGACCGCGACGATCTGCACGACCCTGCCGATAGTTAGGAACAAGAACGTGCCGTCGGCCTGCTGCGAGGAAGTGATCACGGAGCCCACTCTCACCAGGACTAGGTATGAGAAACTTACATAGGTTTTTTTGGTACATATTTAACTCCTGGCGAAAATGAGATGTTATAAGTTTGACCCCTATGTCTATGTTTTTTTGTATGTCTGTGTCATCGTATCTCCCGAACGGATGGACCGATTTCAAAACGGTTTTTTTTATTCGCAAGATAATTTAATCACGCTGGTTCTTAGCTATAGCTGGTCAAAACCATCCAGCCGTTGAAATTCACCAGCTATTTTTCTGGCTCATTCGGTTTTTTTATAACTGGAGTGATATAGTTTTGTGATACTTAAGTTCCCTATGTTAGCGATAAACGAGGCCACCCCGAGACTCGATAGGGCTACGTTGGTTTAGTAGATATTGGACCTATTCGCAAAATGACCTGCAGGTTTTTGGACTTATTCGCGAAATCCCTCATTCTAAAAATACACTACTCGCAAAATACCTTATTATACTTTGGACTCATTCGCTGAAAGACTCATTCTTAAAAGGACATATTCTTGAAATGGCCTATATTTATGAAGTATTCGCTTATGGTAAAAATATGTATTTTTGTTTTTTGAAACAAGAAACGTTGAGCAACCAGTGACGTAAAATGATAAATGATATGCATATATGATTCTAAAAGGGTTTTTGCAGAAAAAACGAAAAAATACGTCATACAACTACCATCACAACCTCGTGTTTCGGAGAGCACGTGAAGTCGTTGGTCCTGCGCCTGATCTCTCTCCGTCCGCCGTCGCACCGATCTTTGAGTGTGAAGGAACAGAGTGTGCACCTGTGTATTGCGCTCACACTTGTGCAGTATAACATCTCCCGCGTAGTTGGCTGATCTCTGATGAGATTGGCCCCAACGGTCGAAATCAGCTAGGAGAGACTTTACTTTTTACTATCACATGGATTAAAGCGTAGGTAGCAGCAAAAAATCTGGTACTACAGTGTAGTGTAGCACCCGTTACCTTAGAGATGATATTGGTTTGATCGCATTTTTTGTAGGTAGGAAAGATGACAGGTTAGGTTTGTACCTAGCCATATCCACGTTATCCTAACCCCTAAAAATTAGTAACAGTTAAAATAAGTTTAACCTCTACTTCCGCGACATAGAATAGTCGTAGTTGTGGCAAAGAATTGAGATAGTAACATTCTTAAGATATTACTTTTTGTCGCACACACAGCTTTCCTTTCTGCTTAGCCCTAAGGTATGACTGGTAGAGAAAGCCCTAAGGCGTTTAGTACACCTTTTGTACAAAGTTTTGTTGTGCAATAAAGCTTCAATCTCTATATATGTATATACAATTCTCGTGTCACAGTGTTCGTTCCCATACTCCTCCGAAACGGCTTGACTGATTCTTATGAAATTTTGTGAGCATATTGAGTAGGTCTGAGAATCGGCCAAGATCAATATTTCATATCCCTTAGTGATAAGGGTTGTCCACAAAAAATTATATGGCAAAACAACGTTTGATATAGTTGATGAAATCAGGCGTAATTTTGCGGAAATCCGTGACTATTTAAAACAACGTTTGCCGGGTCAGCTAGTAAATACCTATATAGAATAAATACCTACCGTTTATTACAGGACAACTGATAGCATTCCCCTACTGGATCCGTCGATACAGCAGCCAATCGTGACCCCGGCACCGGCAGACACCATCAGTACTATCAGCATTTAAATATTGGAGATTGAGATTACTATGTACTACTAACTCGTGTTACAACAAATGACGATATCAAGGATAAATTACTCATACATACGTATATGAAGTATGGTGGAGGAAATACAATTGTTCAAGGCGCGCGGATTACAGTGACGAGATGCAAAGCCGTAAGTCGAACTGATAAAAAAGTGTGTTCTGACTTTTTCAAGGTTTTGAACCATAGAAAAGGCGGTTTAGCGGACGAGATATTCTGAATGTTAGCGGGGGGCGGGTGTAGTACCTCCAAGAAGTATGAAGGGATATCGTGCTTCGTCGTCTGCAAACGCCTGATACCTCGTTTTCCAGTGGGGATAGTAGTCACGAACTTATCGTACCATAGTCCCTGCTAAACTCTTAAGTAGGTACCAACTTTTATCAGTTCTGTTTCAACGCCGCAAAGGGGTATAAGTGACAGGCAGTCTGCCATGCCTTATTGCATTGAAAATGAAAACAATGACGTGGGAGAGAAGGTAAAAGTTTGAGATAGAGTTTCTACTTTCATGATCTTTTTCGTGGATAAGTGTAATAACGTTGTTGGAATTGATATTTATAAAAAGTTCATTATTGATATATCGCTTAGCGATGTTATAAAGAGTAAGGAATGGTTAACCTGTATTAAATTTCATATAAGATGAAACCGACAGTGATCATTCCAATTTTTATCTCCATTTATGATAACTAGACCAAATAGGCACTCTACGAGACGAGTGTTTTGGCACCAATAATGTTTAGCACATTGAATATTCAAATTTTTCGAATGACATTATTTTAGTGTGAATTGTTTAGAACTTAAATACATATTTTCATAAATATGTAATGCACTGGTATTTATGGATTATCTACAACTTACTTGCATATCTACAACCATAACTTCAGACTTATTTTAGTAAATAATATACTTACATTATAAATTGTGATTTTACTTGTAAGGAGCATGTAAGGAGATTTTAAACGTATAATATTGAGTAGAAAAACATTTTAACTTCCTATTTGTCTTGTGAACTTATAGGCGCCCATAGCTTTGGAAGTAAAAATAAAAGCTTAATATAACATATAAATAAGAAATTGATGTTTTAAAATAAACATGAGATTCTAATATGCACAAAATATTATAAGATCTATGTACATTTTTGTAACCTATACACTTTCCGATGATGATTTGAGCATCTGAAGGGACTAAAATTATTGCTTCGAAATATCTTCTCATTGCATCAGACTATTTTATTATATGCCGAGGCTTTTGCTATTCAAATCCATTATTTGGCTGATTTTGTTGGTCTGAAATATTTTTTTGTACCTCGTAACAGAAAAGAAAATTTTATTTTGATAACCTTCTCTTGCCTACTTTACAAAGCGACAAAGCTGCTTTCTTCGCGTAGTTAAGACTTGTGATAGGTAATAATAACTCCTAGTGTGATAGTTATTGTTAATAATAAGTTTTAATAAATGTTCTAAAATTGATACCTACATACATGTTTAATTTTCCTTATAACTAATGCCTCAATCAAATTGTTTCAATAATAAACATACATTTACCTTATGCTTGCGAGTTTTTGCTAACAGTATTATGGCAAGTGTATTTTGACCGGTTTGAAAATAGAGCTATTACAATTTTTTTACAGCTAGTTTAGTGCATCGTTTGAGCGCGTATCGTATCGTATTCGTAGCGCGTTTTTAACTTGTCCTTTGTATGGGGGAACTGTCAGTTTCTGACGTTTGGACGACACGAATACGTTATGATAATGTTCGTGCTTACCCTACTGTACATTGACAATTTTTAAAATTACGGAATTCTACAGCAGCCTCCGATTTTCAAGTTTTCCTTAGAAAACCAAGTTTTGTCTAAAAACTGCTTAGCTATCAAAATCTTGTAATTTGACTCTGAAGTAGTGTGCAAATCCTAGTGAAAATACGAAGTATGTATTTGGGTGTACGAAATGAAACAATCGATTACTTATACCGAGTGTATTTCAGAATATTGGGTATAAAATACTTAATCAACGTCGCCGCGCGTGGTACAAGCTAACGTTAGCAAGTTGAAGTTCAAACGAAAAACTAGGCGATTGTATAAAACCGTACCATTTACATTACAATCGAAACAGTATAAAAAGCCGTCCGGCGCCTGTATTTATATAAAAGAAAACGCTCGCGCGTCGCTGCTATTAAATTTAGTTTGAGCTTAACTTACTCTTTAGTTATTTATAGGAAAAAAATAAAGATATAATTAGTATAATTTAAATTATTATAAATTCCTTAACCGCTATGTACCGTGGCGGGTAGTAGTCCCGATTCTGTACAGGGTCCGCCGCCGGTTGTTGACTGAAGCTAAGGAGTATGATGTATGCTATGCGTGTTTCCTGGTGGAATACTGGTGCGTTACTGGCGGTCGGTGGCGCGCAGCTTCTCCTCGACGGCTTCCTGCGACGCCTCGGACAGGTCGGTCGCCTGAATGTACTTCTGCACGCCGACCAGCGACTTCTTCAGTGCGTCGAATGAGCTGTAACAGAATAATACAACAATTAGCAAGGGAAAACAGATAAACGGTCATTTTTTATTTTATTTTTATTAATATGGGTTTGCTCTTGACATCATTCTCCCTCTAAGAGGTAAAGAAGATGTCGACGATGTAGCGAGCTTACCCAGAAGGTGCCTATTGACTTTCGCTTTGAATGAACTCAAGTTATAAGAAAGAGGGAACACCGTCGGCGGAAGTGCATTCTATTTCTTGGCTGTGCGCATTATGAAGGATGAAGCGAAGCGCTTAGTGCGTATAGACAATAGGGACATTGAGAAAAGTACTGGAATAGCAAACGCGAGCCGGAAGACGCTCCATGAGCAGGCCCGGTGGATCGACCATCCAGTGAAGGTCGCGGAAAGTTGAAGTGCAAGATTATGGGTAGGATGATGTTCTTTTTTTAGTCGCGGGAAAACCCTTTTAAGAGCCGTAACCGAGGCCGGGGGGCCTCAGCCGTGTGTGGGACTCCCAGCGTCCTAATAAGGACGCGGCTCCGCTCCGGGGAAAATCCGGAGAGTGGACTACCCACCAAAAACCTGCGGTATCCCTTTTCTATCTAGGAGGTGACATGGGTGCCGGTTAATCCTTTACGTCCATGAAGGATGTAAGATGATGTCATGGAGAAGGTAACTGTCTTGGAAATCGACTTATTTATTTCTCGTAAACTACCATAAACCTAATACATCGAAGACACAGCCTTAAGAAGAGAAAAAGCCTGTCCCTGACTTATACATTCATTAATTTAACAGTACTTCTACAATAAATTTAAACCAGGGTATGTTTTTTTTTAAGTTAATGATAAACAACAACATCACATACATTATCTGTGGTAAGTAGCTTAAGCACTTGTGTAACATTAGTGATATTACACAGATAACTACATATAACACCCAGACCGGTACAAAGACATGTCCATTGCACACAAATGTTTGTACAGTGCGGGGATCAAACCCGCGACCTAACCCGCGGTCCAATATTCAACTTCATTTATAACTAACAACATTATCATATCCTGTCTATACAATTCCTTGAATAGGTTAGGTACTTTTTAACATCTGCACTTGACTTTTACATTAAATAGAATTTCTTTAGCTATCACGTTGATAAGACAATTCTGTTTACTGATTGATACAGTATCAGTTCAGATTAGAAGTATGTAGTTGGGTAAGTTTTTGACTTTAATAATAATAATAATAATAAATCTTTATTGCTTACATAACTAACTTTGTGGTTGATAAGTTTTTTTTGAGTTGGTTGGTATAAAGGATTGCTGTAACATTTAGGTTTTATAGTTTATGGTCAAAAAATATTTATCAGTTTTAACATTAGATTATATACACACTTTCTCTCATTATCAACTTACTTGTTACCTTTTCAAAATAATTATTGAATTTGACACATCAAGGTTAACAAAAAAGGTTTAAAACACTTTATGATGATGGAACCTTTTTTCATTATTTATTTTGTTAAAATGGTTGATGTTAGTGTGCTCCAATACAGCAAGCAGATTTGTTTCACCAAAATAAAGAGTATGCTGTGACGACGCTCAGACCGTAGTTAGTAAGAAACGTTCTTACTAAATTGACAGCGTTTGACGCATGGTTAAGTTATCATAAGAATCAAAGACATAAACTTAGTTCATCAGCTTACAATTAGGCTGTTAGGTCTAATTTGTAGATACCATCTCACAGACCAGAGCTCTTTGTTATTGCTTACTCAATTGCAGCGCTGCTTTTCAAGAAAGATAAGATTAACAGTGCTGCTATTGAGTGGAATGCAACGCCCCAACCCAAGAAACTCGAAAAGTAAAAATAGGAATAACTTTACTGTTATTTTTTGGAAATAGTGCTTTTCATGACTTTCAGATGCAGGTTTGAAAACTCAGGCATTCAATTGAGTTTTAGAAACATGGGTTGGTTTGTCAGTTACAAAACCCAAACAACACAACGCAATCCTTACCTGGAGTACAACATCTTCTTCTTGACCTTGGCGGTGTCTGGGCACCATGACATGAGGAACAGCTTCTGTTTCTTGCTCGCCTCCGACGTGCCCTGGCACTGGTGCGTGTACTCGAAATCGAACAGGCCATATCTGGAAACAACAGATACAATTATTAATTCCCTCTACCAAAAACATGTAAGGTAGGTCGTTTTAAAAATCACCTGGTGTTTTTGTACACAAAGATTTTGAATTTTGTCTATGTATTAATGAACACAGTAAAGGAGATCAATTAACTCAGGGCTGTCCCTGATGGGACAGAAAACATAGCTAAGTAAGAACTAATATAAGGAAAAGTTTTCAATTCGAGATCATTCAATAAGTAACGAAAGGTCTAGTGGCAAAATTAAAAGAAAACCTTTTAAACGTAACTGGATCGCATAGGATGCAAAGAGCTTGCCGATCAATTTAGAAATTTATGGCGGAAGGCTTATGTTCAGCTGGCAGAACATCCTACTGATCCTACAGCTAATGTTGTATAGGATGACAATGATTGCAGTCTGAGAAAATAATCTTTTGCATAAATTTGTATTTAGTATTTTTTTTAAATATTGCTGTTTGGACTTAGTAACAAGGAGTTTATTTATTTATTTAAAAAACTTCTGCACAACTTGTGTACAGTGGCGGACTTAATGCCGGAGGCTTTCTCTACCAGTCAACCACAGGTCCAAGCAGAGAACATACAGGCGGTATGCAGGAGTTTAGTGCGTGTACCTGCACTCGCCGGTGCCGCCCTGTTGCAGGTGTTCGAGGAATTGCTCGTACTCGGCGTTGCGCTCGCCGACCGTCTCCACGTCGATCTGCTTCTCGTCCCGGATGTAGAACACCACGTAGCGGTGCTTCTTGTCCTTTTTAATCTCCTCGTACGTCGTTTTGCAAGCGTCCGACACTGTTACACCAGACGCCTGGAAAAAGGTGGATGGAAATAAGTTAAGTCTCGTGGCTTCCGCGACGATCTGATCTAAGTTAGCATGAGGCCGCTGGATGCGGAAAGCGCAAGACCGATCGCGGTGAAAATCCTTGGTAGAGGCCTATGCTCAGCAGTGGGCGTCGAAAGTCTGATATACGTTAATGAAGATGAAGTGTTTAGTTCAGTATAAAAGTGATATATCGCACGCCATAAGAAGAACGCTCACTTTACACGGACAAACTTCATGGGAGGGTGGTGATATAAACACAAACGTGTTGCTTAAACTAAATAACCAATGGGATGTGATGTGCTGTAAAACAAGGGCAATAGTCAACGTTAAAACACGCCATAATTCGCACATCTCTATATAATATCATAATCCAAAAAATATATTTATGTGACACATTAACAATGCCTGCAATTGTGGAATAGAAACTATGCTATTGCCAGGAGACATTTATAGAGTTCAAATAAGATCGATACTCGATTCCATGTACCTTTACGCTTCAATAAAACAAAATTGGATTTCATTCATCGACGGAAGACTGAAGAATGCACAATTCTGAGAACTTTTATGAAGAAAGAAAAAACTCAAGAGTGTGCACTAAAGGAATTTGCTTCCTTCGTAATAGCAGAAACTTTTGAAATATAATACATAACGTTACTGTGGTAGTAAGAAAGATATTCCATCACTTCTTTGCTTTCTCAATCGAAAACAATACCAACAAAATGCCTTAGCCTTGCCTTTTATAGTTTAGTAAATCAGTACATCAAGCCTTGATTACTAGAATCAAAAAATATCTGATATTTACCATTTTCTAAATAATTTACATGTCAACGAGGAGTTTACAGCTCAGCGGGAGATGACAAAACCAGAACGATGATAAGCGTTACACAATCTGTGGTCAATTTATAAATAGAATCCACGTAACTGCCGTAAAAAGATTAAGTGCGTGCAACCGCCAACCAGCAAGTGAAAGGGCTAGAGATTGACTATATCTTACAATGAAAAATTCTTGGTACTGTCATATTCAGTTTTGTGTATTAAGTCGCTTTTAGATTTCGTGAAGGGCTTATGTTAAGTCTATCATGTCACTCTTCAAAGCTTCTGCATAGACATTATTAAAAGACGCTACTAAATCAGAATTCCTACTTTATTTCAACCATTTTCCATCAAATCAAATATGAAAGACATTAACTTCGGATTCTAAACGACAGGTAAACGCTTGGGTAGCATAAATCATGGGTCGGAGAATTAAAGCATTCCAAACGTTACGCTCGGAATACGTGCAAATTCACAGATTTGAACGCAAGATGAATTTACTTTACGATTAAATTCAAACAGACAACAACTCAAAGGTTATAAAAGAGTTTTTGGATGAAAAATAAATTTCCATAAATATGAACTGAATGATCCATATACACACATGTAAAGATGAATGAAGAATGTCCCTCTTGTAACTCTGCACTGCCGCTAGTCATATTAGCAAACATCTAATCTTGCAAAGTCATATTATTTCGCGTAGTAAATTACTTCGAGTCAGAAGGCCTACTCTTTAAGCCGATAGATGTAGTTCAGTTAGTAATCCCTGTCACTCAAATCCAACTGGAACGTCAGAGCAAACGGGATAGCAGAGCCGCGGGATACAGGCGAAGTGTTGCAGAGTAGGACGTCAGTTCTAAAAGCGACCGTGCTCTAACAGAATAGCAGCTGACGGCGTATTTCAATTTTGCGCTATTTTAAACTGCCACGGCCAGCGCAATGTTTAGGTTTACGCGATTATGATACAAGATTAGAGAGACTTATCTTGATTTCTTTTAAGGCCTAGAACAGGGTTTGGCAGACTTACCAATCAGATGAGCCAAATATCCAGTTTGTAGATTTTCCCATACTTTCAAAGAGCCGCCGGACATGCCGGGCGGCAGGGTAACGGATGAATTCATATTGTTTAGGTGTTTTTTTTTTGTGCTAAAGCGGTACAGTTAGGCAGTGAGTGAATGTAAGAAGAGCCATATTAATTCTATGGAAGAGCCGCATGCGGCTCGTAACCCGCGGTCTGCCGACCCCTGGCCTAGATGATGAGTGTTATTCTGAACTTTTCTCTGTTAGTCTCGACGACAAGAAAGCAAGATTTTGAAAACACTGGCAATCCCTGACGGCGGGCAGGGAAAAAGCCAAAACAGGGTGACCTTTACTGCTCTGCTGAGCACAATGAATGGATAGCAAAGATAAAATGGATTGATGTACTAGCTGGGAGTTTTGATAATGTTAGAAAAACAGGGCTTCTACTTCGTCGTTTCCTCAATGCTGAGGACGCGTCTACACAAAAAGTAGCTCCATCCTTTCTCGTCGTATGAGGCAGTCTACCTGGTGTTGCCAGTTCATTAAGGCGGAAATTGAGAACCAGTTCTAATGCTATGAATCCAAAACTAAAAAGAGGAATGTGTCATGCCTCAGGTTATCATAATAAAACATAGTCATTGTTTATGTATTGCACTACAATACACGTACAAAATAATAGTCCTCCTGGCCGATTTCGACCACGGCGGCCAATCTCAACAGAGATCAGCCAACTACGCAGGAGATAGTATAGTGCACAAGTGTGAGCGCAATACACAGGTGCACGCACTGTTCCATCACTCTAGAAGTTCGGTGAGACGGCAATCCGACATGACCGGAGAGAGATCAGGCGCAAGACCAACGGCTTAACGTGCTTTTCGAGGCACAGGGTTGTAACACCGCCAACTTCCAGACTCAGAGCTGCTTTTGAGAAATTCATGACAGAAAATCTCAGAAACAATTTTGGCTCGACCTGGGATTCAAACCCAGGTGATGTGACCCAGGCCTGTGATGTAAGGCTGAAACTTTGCCACTACACCAACGAGGCAGTCTACAAAATACAGCTTTATTAAAGCGTGATGTGAGTCAACGCGTTTGGTTTGTATGTGTTGAGTCAACGGAGCAGTCAGCATGTGTTTATCAATGTTATCTTCGGGTCAAGAATGTATCGGAAGCTATCGTGTTTGAGTGTAGTGCTATAATTGTTTTGTTTGCACAGGTGTCTTGAATCAAATTAATGTTTTCGATCTTATTTTTATGCAATTTTAGTTGCGACTTTTGTTTACTTCTTTAGTTCCAAGTTCTTTTTCAGGATTCTACCACTTTCACCTTCGAATTTCAATAAAGTCGACTCTAGGATATCCTCTTATATACTAAAAATCTTGGAAAATGAGACAACATTCTTACATGCATGAATCGGTCCATAAACACAAGGACAAAACTTAGATAGATAACACTAAATGTGTTAAAAAACGGTTTAACGAATCAAAGCGTGAAAAGCACCAGGCAAACTGGTTAATCAAGACTTTTATTTAGTAGGAATGACCGTTAAAATAACGTTCACGTTAATATTATATAATTCGACAGACCAAACCACGCCTACAGACAAACAACTATTGGATTTAACTGTTCTTCAAGTTGAACCGAGATCTTCGTTCAGATTTATATTCCGCTACTCTCGTTAGCAAGTCTAATGCCATGTATAGATTCAGCAGCTTTTCTGTTTACTCAGGATGACTCTGAAGAGTAAATTACTGATGTAATGAAATGTTTGGGTATTAATGTTTTACGTCCTAAGATCGATCGGATCTTTGCGATCATCAGCTAATGACGAAATGGATGAAAAACACTCATTCTGAATGCTATTTTTATTTTGATTCTAAGGTTAACTTCGTAGCCATATTAACAACATACCTTCACGCGTGTCGAATGGTGCTTTTCGACTCGGATATGTTTTAGGGAACCGTTGCATTCGACAACAATAGAAAGAGAAATTTTCGAATGTAAATACACGGTAGCATCAATATTGTTGAACTTGAGTTTCTAACTAAAAAATCATTCACCGAGTAAAAGCGAAACCTGTGATAGAAAAAACTGACAAACCCTCCCGCGTGGGCAGTGAAAATAGATCAGTATCGAGACATTGGCCGCTGCACCGAAATAGATCGGACATGAACTCCTGAGCACGTGCATTCATTATCCCAACCTTTAGGGGTTGAGCTTTATTATGACTGGGTGGTTCCCATTTGATTACCTCATCAAGAGCACTGACTGAATTTACTTCACCTCGAAAGGAGTTTTTGTTCAGATAGCAGCAATCTTGTTCTTCAGTTAGAAAGTAACGAAATGCGTAAACTTGCTTTTCTATAGATTCGTTTAACTTAGCGAATTAATATTATGATGGCCAATTATTTATTACAAATATGTATTCATTACTGAAGTGATTGATGACGCAAAAATCCTTAGTCTAAACAAATATTTGTCTATCTCTATCAAATATTACTCTGACTCACTATCTCACATGGTTATTTGTATCAACGAGATTATAATAGATGATTTTAAATAGATCTTCATCGGCTGAAACAATTTCGGACGCGCTTTGGAACCATGAGCGTCGATTTACGCAAACGTCGCAGTTTTATGAGATTCGTAAGAACAAGTGATGGATGAATTTACAAGATTTACGTGGGCCACAAAAGCACTTTGCCAAAACTAAGGCACTGTTCAAAATATATGACACGAAACTAACAAGGTTTATGTGTTTTATGCTTAATAAACATTGTAAATTAGAGCGAGCAAAACCATTCCCAACAAAATATAATGTGTATGTATTTAGGCAGAAATTAAGTATGTTTTCGATGGCATAATTGCTTTTATTATGCAAATAGGATAATCTTAAGCCGCATTTGACATAAGTGTGGGTTGACAAACTTCAATATCGTCTATTTATTTATATCCTACTGGTTAGTGAACCTAGAAAGTAGTGCCAGGAGAGTGGATTAGCACAAGGTCAGTTTTAATAAGTGTGTAAGCAGCCTAATGAATGGAGGGAGTTTATGAGATGATTGTGCCAAAACACTAACGCATGTCGCACTACTCGCAAATCAAGTGGAAAGCCACTGTACAAGATTTAGTTGACATAAACGATAACCTTCCCCAAAATTCTTTGGAACCAGCCTCTGCTCTGTAGTCTTCGCATTAGAACTATGGGGTGAGCACGAACTTTATCGTAACGTTATCGTACAGTCCAACAAAGTCATAAACTGACAGTTTCCCCATACAAATTGACACAAGTTAACTATAGGTAAACGCTACGAATACGTTACGATAGTTTTTCGAGCTCACTCCACTAGTGAAAAGCGATTCAGCGTTAATTTGTTGATGCGTTTGTACCTACGTTATTTGAATGAGGCTTACCATAATTTTATCAATTAGTACTTGTCTCTAATGTCCGAGACACCTAAGACTTTTCTAGTCAGGCTTTGGTCATCCTGAACTAGGTATTTAGTCCTTTACGAGTTTACCAAACTTAGTCTAAAAACGAATGAAGCAATAGCTACCATACTAGCATTAAAGCTTATTAACTTGAGTATATAACAGGAAAAAATATAGGTTTTTAACTTTATGATATAGGTACTAGCGGACACGGCAGACGTTATGCTGCCGTGTTTTAGCAATTTTTAAAATATTACCTCACCGTTTAATCGTTCCCGAATTCTTTTTCTTCAAACTTCCACAAATGATTCAACATCAAAATCAGCAAAATCGGTACAGCCGTTCTTGAGTATTAGCGAGACTAACGAACAGCAATTAATTTGTATATATTAAGAGAAAAATGAGGTTGAATTTGCTAACGTTTACAGAGGTTTATTCACATACTAATAGGAATAGGGTATTGTGTTGATGACTCAATTACATTAATAAAATGCAGCCTGATTTCTCATTTGCACAATCACGTTACATATTCGCTAATTTGAGTTTACGTTAGGGTAGGTAGATAATAATGGCATTAATCAAATACGGATTTCAACCATATGGATCAGCTGTGTAACAAGTATCAGACGTTTAGTACATTTCATTACTTATTAAAACATCAGTAAAAATATGTAGTTACGATCAGTCAATGACATCGGCATTATTTTACGTTTGCTCAACTTAAGCGATGGCTATTTACATTTGTGTCTAACTATGTTTCTCAGTAAGTGAATTGTAAATTCTTATATGAAACTAGCAGACCCGCAAACGTTGTCCTGCCCGTTCCTTTTTTTTTAATCTTTTAAGCGTTCCCTGGTCTTCCACGATATTTCGAGACCAAAATTATTCAAATCGGTTTAGCCATTCTCGAGTTTTGGCGAGACTAACGAACAGCAATTCAATTTTATATAGGTACAAGATAAAGATCTTTAACCAAACAAAGATTACGAAACACTTAAATGAAGGGCAGTATCAACGAACAATACGATAGGGTGTGAGAATTTTGAACCCGCATCTCGCGGTCCGTACTCGGTAGACAATCTTTGGCGAGGGATGGCGGAGGGGTGAACGACCTCGCCATGCGTCACCCTGACTCAGGTATGACGGATTGAAGGGGCAATGATTTCATGATAATGTCATTTGACTGTTGATGGTCGTTTGTGTAATTATCACCTGACATCACTAGACAACGCGCCTCACTATACCATAAATGGTCAAGCAAAATAGCAAATGATGTGTTTTGTAATTCTGTTCCGTTTTCGCGGACGGTACTTTACCGGTAGTTTATCTTTTGACTTAGTTGGTTATCAAATTGATAAATCGGCCGTTAAACGTCATCATACCTGATTAACTAATAGGTGTTTGAAAACACAATTAAGTACCTAACTTGGATGAAACAACCTTAGGAGGCCTTTGGAATCTTTTAATAGCCCTTTTTACCTAAAAATTCTAGCTAGACTTCAGATTACATCCATAGGAGTCTGTTTATTAATCTCATAGAAAAACAAAACAAATAAAACACATGACATGTTTGTAAAAGAGCAAGACCTATCTAGGTAAGAATGTTTACTTCAGAGACAACATTCTACATAGTTTTGTCTGTATATTTGAATTGATTGAATCAAATCGCTTTTCTACGTAACCCAGAGGAACCGTGGTATGCGTTATTCCAAGTTATAATCTATCTATGTACCAAAATTCAGTCAAATTAGTGCAGAAGTTTTGGCATGAAAGTCAACTAAGAGTGACACAGATGGCTTAATTATAACTCTATGTTTCATTATCTATGTTTAAAAATTTGACTCCCTCACTCACATTTCACTCTCACTTATTTATGGGAAATCAATGTATGTATTAAATAGGCAATAACAAGTCTGTTGACCACACAACATATCAAAATTTACAGGGAAACAACAAATTATTTTTCCAAGAGGATAATATTATACAACAATACAATAAAATATACATTTTATACAGTCAACTGTGGCTCGGGATTCAGGACTGTGATGTAAGCAGACACATCCCAATCAGCATCAATTAACATTATCACCCAAGTCAAGGAACAATAGTAACAAACACGATAAAGCCTATTGCAATTATGTTTCAACTTCAATTCAAGTCATGAGCAAGTTTTTACTATCATTATTTGCCACAATATTATCTAGTGTATAATACACGTTTCAGTACTTTACTTCCTGGTAGCACAGCATAAAACGGGGTAACCTACTCACAAATAACTGACACAATAATTTTAAGAAGGAAACTACTGCGACAAAGAATTATTCAACAATAAAACAAATAAACACTTCCCTCAATATTCATACAAATCTTAGCATCTAAGTCAGCTATCAAAGTTTTAAATCGTTTTTAACAAATATTAAACAATTTTTTATATCTCATATGACCAACTCAAAAAAATAGGAGGAAGGAGCCAAAAACCTTTTTTTATGTAAACTTTGAGGGCTTAAAGTCTATTTAGCCTTTTAGCTTTCTAGCCCTGTCAATAAGGCTGGCAGTCTAAAAAAGAGGCTAAAAGGTGTGTCTTTTCTATCACCAGCAAAAGCCTGTTTTAAATACAGTTCGGGGGCTTTAAATCTATTTAGCCTTCTAGCCATGTCAATAAGGCTGTGAGTCTAAAAAAGAGGCTGAAGGGCTCAAGTCTTTTCTATCACTAGTTTCAGCAGATTTTTTACTTGTACACCTACATTAAGTTTAAATGTGAATTGTACCATAGCAGTTACTAATGGTCAGTGATTCATTGTCATTTAATAAGCAGTGTGATTCATACAACAGAAATGAGTTGCACTTTTCAACCATATAGTCCTTCTCCACAATGACTTGAAAGCAAGGATATGACTCAGAATCAACTATTCTGATAAGAAACTCAGTGGATACTGTCGCATAAAAATGACCACTATTCCAAATGAATAAGAGATAGTGTATAGTTTTCAGTTTATCGCAGGTGTGTATGCTAAGCTAATGACCTTGACACTGGCGCAGGGAGCAATAGCCGAATTTGCTCCATCGAGCTAGCTCAAGCAAGGCGCGGCAAACCAGTAGCGCCTATTCACCCCAAAATAGACTAAGTATGGCAGTGACAGTCACCGCGCCACCGCTATACCTTATATGGTCAAACAGAAATGCGATTGCGCGACGATGCAATGCCTGCAAGTTCGATGGCCTCCACAATGCTGATAATGACAATAACCAACAACGACGCCACCCAGGCCTCGGTAACGCACCTCGGGCGCCGGGACTCGTCAAAAAAGGCGTTGAACGAAATAACCTTTCGAACTAAGTGAAATTTAACACCGCATACTGACCCCGACGATTGTACATTCACTCGGCGCGTCATTGCAGACCAACACCTTGGGGTTACGCTGGGAGCACAACACGTGGCATGAAATCACTGAACGGTGACAACTATTTTTACGAAAAGGCGTGCGAACTTATAGGAGGGTTGTGTGCGAAATATGGCGGCACCGGCCGCTGGACAACTGTTTCTGTTGTTATTTCATGTTTCAGACATATATTGCACCACTCAAATTATAGCAAATCACATCACGTGTAAACATCACTGCAAGTTATTTTCTTCACTTACCATTTTTTGAAGTTACACTTGTAAAAATTCCACCACAAAACTTCACCGACACACGCACGACAACGCCGACCGGAACGACACTGATCGTTTTTATGTTGGCTACACGTATTTTTACGCAACCAATCAGCGCATGTGTCAAAACTTTGGTAGGGAGTCAAAGCAACGTTCTCAATAATTTATTATCAAATAGCAATTTATTTTTGATTGTTTTCAGACACAAACCACATGGAAAAATCTGTAAACAAATTAATTTTAAACAAAACTGGGGACTTTGATTAATTTATCTACTGAATAAATCTAATGAGACTTGTAATGAACGGATAACAGTGTGGACAACGTTGTAAAAAAACACTAGTGGCTTCGTTGCATTACGCTTTTTAACTACGAAGCAAAATATTTTTCATTTATACAAGAGGTACGTCCGTCTTGTAACGATAAGATAAGAAAATACAATCAGACTTTACAACGTCGAGTTCAAAAATAATTTCACTCAAGTGGCACTTTAAAGTGACTCAGTCAAAATCGCGATGACGGAACAAGTCAGCCAGCCAATCAGATTTCGTTATTCAATAAATGCCCATATATGGACTGACGGAAGCAGACGGAAAATTGTCAATAAACATTTGAATTGTGGCGCGTACGCCGCGCCGCATCCTATGAAAAACTTTTTATCGATAACTCCAATAACATATTTTGATTCGTTTTATTTCGTTTGTCGTCTGTATAAAAAGTTCATAGCTACTTATTGCAATGTTTGCTATTCTTCTTTGCCGTTTTTTGGGTTTCTTCCTCCCTACGTAAATAACAGATTTGCACAAAGTTGGCATGCCTTGAATTGAGTAGTTTTTAACCCCCGAAGAAAAAGAGGGGAATAAGTTTGACCCCTATCTATATCTGTGTGTGTTTGTGTGGTTTTTATTCGAAAGATTATTTAATCACGGTGGTTCTTAGTTTTAGCTGGTCAAAATCCATCCAGCCGTTGAAGATCACCAGCTGTTTTCCTGGCACATTTATGTTTTTTTTAACTAAACGGTTAGTTTTTTCTTTAAGTAGTATGACATTTAGAAGATTTATAAGGCATTAAGAATTAAAAGCAGGTTTAGTAAACATTGTTCATATATGTACATATATTAATCTCAAAGATATTTAGTATTAATATTAGGTCCTAAAATGAATAACAATGAAATTGGCGTTTTTCGTACTGGCCACTTTAAACACGAATTTCTTCTCGTTGGCAAGGAATTCCAAATTCAAATTTGTTCAGCTATTTTCTTATGTATTTAAGATTTGATGACCGTCATTCATTTGTTTTTTTTTTCTTGTTTTTTCTGTTCCGCCGTAGCACTAGTACTGCGGAAACGACTCGAAGGGTAAATGATGTGCATAGCGGTTGTGTTGCAAAACAAAAAACAGTTCGTTTTTGGTTCCAACGTTTTCGTTAACCTGCAGATCAAGCCCCGTGGACAGCCTGAGACCCAATTTGATAACCCAATTAACAAAATGTATGAATTGGAAATAAATCAGTTAACAATGGAAAAGTAACTGATCTCGAATAAAACCTATAAAACCAATTTATTTTTAAAAATAGACCCAAGGAGCTCTTTTAAACGTCCCGACATATAAATTAACCTTACCACCGCTTCGGGACAATTTGGGCCAGTGGTGAGAAGAAGCGGCGCAAGCAACTCAAGTCACTTTTGTCATTCATTGCCTCTTTTCAAATTTGCTTCAAATTTCAAATACGTCAAAACGAATGCCCATTATGGATCCCCCCCATCATAACTTAATTTATTTCTAAAGTGGAAATAAGTCCTTTTGAATTGACACTCCTCATTTTTGAGTGGACGATTTTAAGAACGTACTGTACAGAGGAAGATTCCTCTGTTTAGTTTGATCTAAGCTCACGAGGTCCGTTATCGTTTGCTTATCAACGATCGAGCTACCTAATTGATTAATGGTTATTAATTAAAAATAAGATTATTTATTTATTTACAAAATATGTACAAAAGGTGGACTTAACGCCGTAGGGCATTCTCTACCAGTCGGCTATGACTATACCTTTGGGCTAAGCAGAAATGATTAATGGGCGGTGCGACAAAATAAATAAAAAGAGAAAACACAAAAATAATAATACCATACACATTATTTATAAATACATACACATAATATATACTAGCTAGTAGGTATACACTAATAGTAGTTTATGCAACTGATACATAATGAGGGGCCTTAAAACACGAGTGTGGTTTTATGAAACGAGCGTCAGCGAGTTTCATAATAGCATCACACGAGTTTTTTAAGGCCTAATTATGTACAGTTGCATACACTACTTTATCTACACACATGTCGTAGGGAAATGACCTGCATTGACAGCGAAAAACCAACAAACAAATGAAGGACAACAGTAATGGCGGGTAATTCAATCCTCCGTCACGACGATTTTTTTTTATATCATAGACAAACGAATGAAGTCCCTATCCTCATGTCACTCGTGATCATATTATTATGTCGTGCGATTTGGATTGAAAAACATACTGAATTTGACGTTTCATATCGATAACTGCTTTAATATCAATGGATACTAGAATAGAGACCTACTTTAGTTTTGACAGCTGTTCCAAATTTAAAGTCATAACCTTACAGAAATTGATACTGTTTATAACATTACAGTACAGATTTTACCTACTGCCACAGATAAGAAAGTTCTCATAGTAAAATTGGTTGTAGTAATGCTGGTCATTTCCTACGGTTTCTGAACGCATTTTAGAGCACTAATGATATGTCCGTAGATAAATAAATAAATATGATGAACTGTTAAAGAAATGACGGTTGCCATAAAGTAAAAAAGTGGGTGTGAATGAGTCTCTTGAATTATAGTTAGATTAATAATAAAATAAAGTCAAACAATGCCTTTACAATCACGAAACTTGTTTTTACATTTACCCAAGTAAGGATATTCGTACACTCATATTTAACTTGATAATAACTTGTGGATAACGCCTAAACAAATAACGACACACAACCCATTGCAAATAAAAAATATTTAATTTACATACATAATAATCAACTTAAGCATTACCAACGTACTTATGGTATCTCTTATACATGGTATACATGTTAGTCATTGTAATTTGTCCCGGTGAACCTGCCAAGGCTCTTCTGAGGAAGGTCATAGCGTGAGCAGTGTCAGACGCCTGTATGAGCAGGCTGATGGAGTTTTCTAGATGTTGTCGGACCGTCCTAGGTGGAACGCAGCGCTCTATGGAAGAACACAGATCGCCAACGGTGTATGCGGCGATTTTCGACACGTGTGTTTTCCTTTTGCATATGGATTGGGTTAATCTGTAAGAGAAAATTAAATGAGAAAATTAGTCGGGAACTACATTACCTACTAATTGCTGTCATTGAAACGATGAGCAAAAAAATCGGTTGTCTGTAAAGTCGGTTTACTGACGATAGTTGAACGTGACAAGAACAACGTCTTTGTCGCTCGTTCCACGCTCTCGCTTGCACTTCAAGCCTTGAATGGAACGCCTCAGAGCGAGGTAACGCCGCATGCGTCATGGTTTTTAGTGCGTGCAGCCGGCTCCATCGATTTATAAGACGTTGTCACGTCAAAATGTCTTTATACATAGTTGTAACTAATAGCTGATATGCCGGAGGAATACAAGCTTGGTAAGGTAATCGGATTTTAAAATTATTAATCAAATTTCAGTTTCAATTTTAAAATCGGCGCCTTCTCAGCTTTTTTGTAACTTTGACACAACTAATGATTTCGTCATGAGTGTGTGAGTGAGTGGACTTTTTACTTTTATATAAACAGACTAGCACCGCGTCCCGGCTTCACACAGGTGGAGAAAATTTACACGCAGATCCCTATTTTTGCTCGTATTAAATAGCCTATGTTCATCGGAGAATAATGTGGGATTCGAATTGTTTGTTTTTTTAAATCAATCCAGTAGTTTTGGAGCCAATGAATGAATGAAATTTGTTATCCTCTAATAAGGTACACTGAAAATGACATACTTTTAGGATGTTCTGCTTACTCAGCCTTTTTTAACAGTATGCAAATTTTAAAACATTAATTGAATTTACAATTGTCAAAATATCAAGATGTCATAATCAATTTTAAGAAAAATAAGGAAAAAACATACTAATTTAAATAGCAAATAAGAAAATAAAAATTTAAAGAATATTAATAATAAGCAGAAAAAGTCATAATTATTTATAATTTAAACAAAAAACAATCAAATGTTTCCTCTTGATAATATTACAAATGTAGATGTAGGTAGATACTCACTTCTCGACCCCGTGCGCCGCCAGGCCTAGCGCTCTCTCGCGTGCCCCGGGCGCGGCGCGCGCGCACACGCCGCAGGCCAGCGCGCGGTAGCATTGCATGTAGCACGCCCATCTGGAAAACAGATTTAAATTTTTAACAAGTGTACTCCTTAGACGTTGTCCTACTTCAGGACAGGACGACCACTTGGTGCAGTGGTCCACAGGTCGGACTTTAAACCAAGGGTCGCGGGTTCGATCCCCGCACAGTACAAACATAAGTGTGCATGAGCATGTGTGTTTGTACTGGTCTGGGTGTTTTCCATGTATAATATGTATTTATTTACAAAAAAAAGTATTTCAGTATGTTTATCCGTTGTCTAGTACCCATAACACAAGCCTCGTAGCTTAATTTGGGACTAGAGAATTGGTGTGATTGTTGTGAAATATTTATTTATTTATTATTTATTTACTCGTAGTTTTTTTATTTATTTTTCCATCCGTAAGCATAAAAGCGATCGGCCCCCTTGAATTTTTCAATGGGAATGCGTCATTTTTCCGCGGTAAAAAGTAGCCTATGTCCTTTCTCGGGTATCAAAATATCACCATACAAAATTTCATGCAAATCGGTTCAGTAGTTTAGGCGTGATTGAGTAACAGACAGACAGAGTTACTTTCGCTTTTATAATGTTAGTATAGATGTACTAGTGGTAATGGTGCAACAAATGGCTGAAAAACACTTTTTATTCTGAACAAAAACATTTGTAAATCAGTTTCGCAACCAACACTTTACAAACAATATCTTGTGAAAACTTTTTGGGTAGGCTGAATAACACTGAATTTCCACTTATATAAATTAGTTCTGAAAATTAAATTCTAGATATATTAGAATTGTAATTGTTTACGATGTAAACACACGAATAATATATGTAGGCAATGCTGTATTGTCCCTTTGTCGTAGAAGCAATAAATAAATAAATCTTTTTCAACAATCACACCAATTCTCTAGTACCAAAGTAAGCTACGAGGCTTGTGTTATGGGTACCAGATAACGGATATACATACTTAAATACTTTTTTTTTTTGTAAATAAATACATAGAAAACACCCAAACCAGTACAAACACACATGTTCATGCACACTTATGCTTGTACTGTGCGGGAATCGAACCCGCGACCCTTGGTTTAAAAGTCTGACATGCGGACCACTGCACCAAGCGGTCGTCAAGAATAGCAAGTTTCAATAGGTACGCAAATCTAGGTATTTCAGTAGAGTTACATTCGCATTTACAATATTAGTATGCATATAGACGTTAATAATACCTGTCTTCCAGTAATTCTTCCCTCGACACCAGTAGACTATTCAGTACTGCTAAAGAGCCTTCAAACAAATGGTGGAACGCGGGCCACGATACTTCGCACCTTGCCCGCGTCGTGTTAAGGCCCAAAATGTAATGCACCGAGTGGAGTAGCTCGAATATTGCGTCCAAGGCCTTGTAGTCTAGTGATATCTGGAATACCAAGATTCATATTCATTTATTTGCCAACTAAGTGTTATATACATATAGCAGGTCTTATGCTAGACAATTGGGATGATGACACCTGTCTTAAATATTATCAAGAACATGGTGCTTAAAAAACATAGCCCCTATGAAGTTAATACAACCAATATATTTCAATAAAGCTGTAGAAACCAATTTTTAAACACACAAAACGCAATAAATATTCGGTCAATTGACTCCGATTTCTGACACATGACCGTGACGTCACAATCATTTATTACCATACGAAATCTATGGAGGCAGACCGTTTTGACAGATAATAAAAAGTATGTCAACGATTGGTGGTGTCGTCTAGCCAATTGCACTTATAACTTAGTAACCAGCTTTCAGTTTGGGTATTGCAAAAATTATTAAAAAATATTATTAGAAGGCTATATCTAATAATTATTAGATAAATCGTTTGATAAAAATACTAATATTATAAACTAATTAGCTGACCCGGCAAACGTTGTTATGCTAAATAAATTATTTCTCTCATTACTAAGAAGTATGAAAAATAAATGTTGGCCGATTCTCAGACCTACTCAATATGCTTATCAAAATTTCATAAGAATCGGTCAAGCCGTTTCGGAGGGGTACGGGAACGAACATTGTGACACGTGAATTTTATATGTATAGAGATATAAACTTATATATTTCACGCCATAATTACTGGACCGATTTGGCTGAAATTTTAAATATAGATAAATTATAACCTGGAATAACACATAGGGTTTCTTCGGTTTACGCGAACAGTAGACATTGTAATGATACACTTTTTACGGATTATTTCGAGATTTATTTAAACCCAACCACTTCATACGCTTTGACCAACCAAAAGTCCTCCCAAGAGAACGTCGTTTTCTTCCTCGTATGCTCCGTGAGGCTATTGAAATTAGAAGACACCCTAATTTTAATAGAGAAGATGGTTGGAAAATTCCACCAGCTTGGGATCCTGTTTTGGCCAAGACTCAAGCTCGACCCCGCACTGCAAGACCTCAAGATACTGTTAGCTCATTTTGTGTGGATAGGAACGTACTTAACTTAATATTTTTGAGTGATGGTAGTTAAAAAAAAAAAAACTATGTAATGACAACTAACACCTTAGTCTACCTGTGACCACGGACGCTGAAAAGGGTCCGAAACGTCAGGTTAACACAAAATGTAAATAAATCGCGAAATAATCCGTTAAAACTGTATCATTTCAACACATAGGGTACTTTTCATCCCGTAAAACTTCAGGGTTCCAATGGGATACGTAGAAAACGGGTTCTAGGCGGGTGAAACCGCAGGGCCCAGCTATTCATACATAAAAGTAGCAAACCAAGCAGACGTTGCCCTGCCGGCTGTTTTCGCAATTTTTCTTTTAAACCTTCCCTGATCATCCACGAATAATTCAAAATCAAAATTATTCAAATCGGTTCAGTCATTCTCGAGTTTAAGCGAGACTAACGAACAGCAATCCTTTTTATAAGAAGGAGGCATATCCTTTGATAATAATCATTTTCAATGTTTAATATTTCTCATCACAGAGATGTCAAACAACTATGTAAACAAATATATAGTACACAAGATAGGTTAAACACTGCGGTATCTTTAACACTTCGAATAAGGGCATTTTACGCAACAAAGATGGGTAACCTGATGGGCTGTTGTCTCTAGGTATATAAAGTGGTTTATATACCTACCTGGTTTTCATACAGAATGTTTTCCATAAGGCCCGTATAGTACATCTCTAATATGTATCATTAGTGTGTGGGACTCGCTGTATTCTAAGATACAGGACGAAAGTTCCTAGTTTAGAACGCAGAGGTTCTTTACATTTTTAGTACCTAATGAGTATGTGTACCAAATAACGCAAATCATGTAAGCCTTTTTATATAAATAAATTGATTGAATTGAAATGGATTGAAAAAAAAGTCATAGGACATTTTTTTTTCTACCAAAACGTCCAGTGAATATCATTGGTAAATATTAATTAGTTGTTATCGGGTCTAAACGCGATATATTTAAATGAGTATCAAATACTCACTGCTCGACGTTTCGGCTGGATTGGACACAGCCGAGGTCACGGCAGTCGAGTAGTGAGTATACTTATACCCTGTGCAACCTCTACCGTTCGCCATCAGAAGGGCATGCCTAACGGTGGCAAGCACAACAGCGAGCGCTGATACGACTCCATAGGCTAGATGGCGCTGTTAGCCTAGTACCGCACATGAACCGCGGTATATAAGATTTAGATTTTGAATAATATAGATAGACAAATCAAGATGATGTCTATCGGACCTTGGTCCACGACCATAACACCCGGTCGGTAGGAAGCGCTTCTCTTTAGCTTCCTAACTCTAAATCTGTTGCGCCAAATACTCATTTTTAATATATCGCGTTTAGACCCGATAACGAGTAATTATAGTGTTACAATGCAACGCGAAAGTTTAAAATCATAAATTGGTAGATATGACACCCAATATGGCAATTTGACGGAAAACATTAAATAAGTATGCCTGTTATATTATATTATGGTAGAAAAATAACCAGTTTTTCTCCATGGTATTGTAAATTGTGTTACTTATTTTTAAATAAAATGTCGTATTAAATCATACCTTTTTTGCAGACAGTACGGTCTCTGAAAGAGTCTCTAGATGTATTTTGATGATTTCACAAATCCTGTCATCAATTTTTACAGTTTTCACATCATGGCACTCATCCGAATTCTGGAACTCCACCGTCATTTTCTTCTTCTTAGTCTTGATTACAACATAATCGTCCACATTAAAATGTTCTTCAATGTAACTTTTTACATTTCTACTACTTTGGTAGATTAATTTTGAGAGGGCAACACATTTCGGTCCAACTATGTTTGCCTTCAGAATTTGTACCCAGAGATATTTCGATACTCTGTGGGATGTCAATATAGTTGCGTACTGATCTTCGTTCTTTGAAACTTTTGATGGAATCTAGAAAAAATAACAGTTCAATTTGAGTCGTGTTTCTATATCATAACAAAACCGGCCAAGTGCGTGTCGGACTACGCATAAAGTAGGGTTCCGTAGTCAATTTTGGCACCGCGCTGTTTTGCATTTCTTGCATCATCATCATCTCCCTTGCGGTCAATGTCATCATTGTAAAGTATACAATGTGTTAATTTTACACTTGATCAAACGAAATGTGCAGATACTAGATAAGAAATTATCGGTAAAAAATCTAAAAGAAATTTTTTTATGTGAACTATTACAAAAACTAAGGCATTTTAATTTTTTTTTTGGTGAAATTCCCATCTTTGGGTTTGAAATTATTTTATCTTTAAATAAACGGTGTATAATTTTCAAACTAGTTTTGTTTGAAAGCTCGAAAGATAAGCTAGCAGTAAAAATTAAAAAAGAACTACAATTCTGAGCAGAAAAATAAATAAAAAAAATATTAAGCATTTTTTTTGTTAAAAAAATGCTTATTTTTTTAATTTTTAGTCTGTAACGTCAAAACTAGCACATTGAGGTATTTTTTTTTACATGTTTTATTAAACTGCATGATTTACTCTACAAGTTCTCCAAAAAAACATGAGTTCTATCTCTTTTAGTTTTTAAAATAATAATCAATCAAATCAATGAATGCCATCGGTTTGTTGATTCGCGCTTATGCGCCGCACCTACCCATATTCGAACGCCTGGTCGAACAATAGCAGGTAAAGATAAAAAGAGATAGATGAATGAAAGGCAAAACGCGTGAGTGAGAAAGTGAATTGATATTTGGGTCTCATTGTCGTGACGCACGCAGTTTTAGTTATTTTAATCAGTTCATCTTGTAACGTTACCTAACTTGCACGTTGAATACGCTCACCATTTTTTTCGTCGCTATGCCGTCTACGATAGACTCATTGTCTGCTCGTGAAGTAGCTGACATTCATTACATTTACGGGTTTTGTGATGGCAATGCTCGCGCCGCCTCTCGAGAGTATCAGCAGCGATTCCCGACAAGACCTGCCGTTGACTACAGGGTTTTCTTAGCAGTACATCGAGAATTAAGTGAAAATGGACTGCGTCGCCCACATCGTGAACGTGCTCCCGCTGTACCGGTGGATGTGGATGAACAAGTTTTGCATTTGGTGTACCAAGACCCCACAATTAGTACTCGGCGAATAGCGCTCCAATTGGGGATTGATCACGTCCAAGTGTGGAAAATTTTGAAAAAGGAATGTTTGCACCCCTTTCATTTTCGAAGAGTGCAGAATTTGCACGAACCAGACTTCATCGGAAGAAGTGTTTTCTGTTCTTGGCTACTGCGGCAAAGACGTATAGTCCCCAACTTCTGTGACCGAATTTTGTGGACCGATGAAGCAAATTTTAACCGAACTGGAATCACGAATTTTCGAAACCTTCACTTGTGGATGCCAGAGGAAGAAAATCCCTTAGCAGTTCGACCAGCGTCCTTCCAGATCGAATTTTCCATTAATGTTTGGGCTGGAATGATAAGTGATTATTTAATCGGACCCTTTATCCTTCCGTCAAGGTTGACAGGCCCAGCTTACTTAACATTTTTACAAGAAGAGTTACCCGGCCTAATGAGTGACGTGGATCTACAAACAAGGAGGATGATGTGGTTCCAGCATGACGGCGCTCCAGCTCACTACAGCACGATCGTGCGTGATTATTTAAATGAACAATACGGAGACAGATGGATTGGACGAGGCGGACCAGTAGCGTGGCCGGCACGAAGCCCTGATATGACCCCCCTAGATTTTTTTTTGTGGGGCCATATGAAACAGATTGTGTACAGCACTCCAATTACTACAAGAGAAGAATTGTTACAAAAAATAATGGCTGCGGCTAGTCAAATAAAGGAAAATCGTACATTATTAAAAAAAACAGTACGCAGTGTAGCATTACGTGCAAACGTATGTATGGATGAAAATGGTGGTCATTTTGAAAATTTAATAAATTAAAATCATTTATCTACGCCTATTTTTGGTTTTATTCCATAATTTATGTCGATTAAGTCATAATTAAATCACTTTTGAATTTTGTGCTCAGATTACCTACCTTATTTGTAATGATTATCTTAACAACGAGCCGAGATAGAACCCATGTTTTTTTGGAGAACTTGTAGAGTAAACCATGCAGTTTAATAAAACATGCTAAAAAAATTACCTCATTGTGCTGGTTTCGAAGTTACAGACTAAAAATAAAAAAAATAAGCATTTTTTTAACAAAAAAATTACTTAATTATTTTTTATTAATTTTTCTGCTAAGAATTGTAGGTTTTTTTTTAATTTTTACTGCTAGCTAATCTTTTGAGCTTTCAAACAAAATTATTTTGAAAATTATACACCGTTTACTTAAAGAGAAAATAATTTCAAACCCAAAGATGGGAATTTTACCAAAAAAAAATTAAAATGCCTTAGTTTTAATAATAATTTCTTATCTAGTATCTGCACATTTCGTTTGATCAAGTGTAAAATTAACACATTGTATATTTATATATTACTAGCGGACCCGACAGACGTTGTCCTGCCCGTTGCTTTTTTTTTAATTTTAGATCTTTTATACCTTCCCTGGATTTCCACGAATATTTCAAGACTAAAATTATTCAAATCGGTTCAGCCATTCTCGAGTTTTAGCGAGACTAACGAACAGCAATTCATTTTTATATATAAGACTAGTGGACCCCGCAGACGTTGTTCTGCAATTGGTTTTTTAAAATTTTCTTATTTTTAAACCTTCCCTGGACTTCCACGAATAGTTTAAAACTATAATTATTTAAATCGGTTCAGCCGTTCTCAAGTTTTAGCGAGACTAACGAACAGCAATTCACTTTTATATATAAGAACTAGCGGACCCGGCAGACGGTGTCCTGCCCGTTGCTTTTTTTTTTAAATTTCTGATCTTTTAAACCCCTGGACTTCCACGAATATCTCAAGACCAAAATTATTGAAATCGGTTCAGCCGTTGTCGAGTTTAAGCGAGACTAACGAACAGCATTTCATTTTTATATATAAGATTTATAATTTCGAAAGTATTCATCACAGGATAAGAGGTTCCGTGCTTGTTTCTTTACGTGAGGGAATTGAAGTTTATAGGTTCATGACTATACAGGGGGGGGGGGGGGGGGAGGTGTACCGTGTAAACGAATTTGGCGGGCTATAACTCGCAAATGGTAAAGCTGATAAAAGTGTTGTATGGAAACCCTATCCTATTTTCATAGTCCTTTTCAACAAAACCCCACACAAGGGGGTGCGCTCAAAAAAATAATTCACCCCCCCTTTACATGTATAGATAGGTACCCTTAAAAAGGACTAATTTAAAATTTTCGTCTTTTTATAAATTAGATCTATGTGTGAAGTATCCCCGAACCAAGTCACAAGCAAATCAATCTACAGACTAGGACGGACTGAACGATCTTATAAGGGTTCCTTGTCGGACTACGAAACCCTCAAAACTAACTTTCCAGTTAAAAACCCCCTATGTGGGCCAGGAAAACAGCAGCACCAACAGTTCACGAGCTACGATCCCACAGACAGAGAAACACACAAACAGACACCACGGTCAAACTTAAAACACCTCTCTTTTTGTCAGGGGTTTAAAAGTAGTCATACTTCTTACCTCAAGCTGAGCCAAATTATTTAAATTACCAACAAAATTGGTACTAAATGCTTCTGCTGATACTAATTCACTTAAAAATCTGAGATTCGTCGAAATATCTTCTAATAAATTCACGTATTTCGTCGAGTCCTGTCTGAAAATTAGTGACAATCTAGCTTTGACACTGCTCCATATTTGCAAGAATAGTTTGTCTCTGGTTTGGAAGATATTGTGGGTTTCTAGTTTCTTTATGTACCGTAGAACTGTATTGATAAGTTGTATTGACGATTCTACGTGTTGATGTTTTGTGTTGGGATCTTGTAGGGATTTTATCTGTAAAAACAATAAAATATTAAAGATAAATATATTTGAAAATGTATAAGATTGCGAATTAAAGTGAGGCACTTACGGCATTTTGTATAAAGTACTCCAATCCCGACCACAAATAATCCAAATTCCTCATTTCTGCTTCATCTGTTGTTTCACAATACTTCGACAGAGTAAGGGAGTACGCTCCGATAGCGTTTAGCGTTGCCATTGTCCTTTCAGAAACTACTACGCTCTCGTCAGTGTTGCCAGTTTCATTTTCAGGAATACTACCAATATCTTTGAAATTTATGTTTTTAAAACATTCTAATAAAGATTTGTGTAGTTTTTCTTGAAATTCAGCTAAGATAGATCTAGGTCCACTTTGTGTCAAGAATCTCTTCTGTTTTACTAACGAAGGAAGTAAAGA
Source organism: Pyrausta despicata (assembly GCA_963921415.1). Taxonomy (NCBI): domain Eukaryota; kingdom Metazoa; phylum Arthropoda; class Insecta; order Lepidoptera; family Crambidae; genus Pyrausta; species Pyrausta despicata. The sequence goes on along the minus strand of OY992870.1, from coordinate 7,975,164 downwards.
ACAACTAATTTGGAATGCTGGATCACTGAAAAATTCTATACTGGAATCTATACTTTTGGATTGTTTCTTTAGGAGTAGTTCCACAATCTTTTTGATCAAATCTGTTTCCATGCGCACTCTCTTCACTGCTGAATCAACCAGGCTTTTAATCACAAACATGTTGTTTGACACTTTGATTTTTAATGTTAGCAAATCAAGCAACAATATATCTTTGAACGAAAATATAAACTCTACCGGAAATAGTTTGTATAAATCAGGCGGATGTTCGCTCAATTCGAAAATACTTTGAAATAAGTGGTCCACACTTCGCCTTAGCTTTTTCTGACCGTTATTTTTAGTAGCTAGCAACATCAGCATTGCTACTAATTGGTAGGATTCTTCTAAATAGTAGATTTTCGAATGTTTTAGTATCTCTACGCAATTTGCAAGTGCTCCATCATCTTTGATGTCGTCTCTGATTGTCAGTTGGGTAAAAAAGTTTTTCATATCTCGTTCTTTAGCAAAAGAGGCCATATCGAAATCTGATTTGTTAATCGCTTTAGTGAGAAGCTCTGCATTTTCAAAACATTTTGTCATTTGTTTTACTACTTCTAATACAACAGAGTTCAATAAAATTCGATTGTTATTTACAGCTTCATTATTGAGCAGAGCAAAATCTGCACTGTTCAATATATTTTTCACTATAAGTTTTGCCAACTGTTTTGCTTGATTCTTATCCAAATCAGTCAGTAACACTTTAAGTAAGTATGTGTCAGTTTCTAAGATTTGTGGATTGGTTGATAGCTGTTTGATTAAGTGGTCTTTAGTAGGTAATATTAATTCTTTGCTGGTTTCAGCGTTACGTTGTACTATTTGTATGATCATAGTCTTGATAAGAAGCAGCTCATTCTGGAACGTTTGAGTGTAATAAATAATAATGTAATATTAGTACTCCTGGCCGATTTCGACCACGGCGGCCAATCTCAACAGAGATCAGCCAACTACGCCAAAGTGTGAGCGAAAGACACAGGTGCACTCACTGTTCCGGAGAGTGACTGTGACCGGAGAGAGATCAGGCGCAGGACCAACGGCTTAACGTGCGCAACGAGGCACGGGGGTGTAACACCGTCAACTTTCCGACTTCGAGCTGTTTTTGAGAAATACGTGACAGAAAATCTCAGCAACAATTTTGGCTCGACCTAGGATTCGAACCCAGGACCTCTCGGATGTAAGGCAGAAACTTTGCCACTACACCAACGAGGCAGTCAAATAATAATGTATGCCATATAGAAACAAAGTCTAGGGTTATTGCGCGATCTTCTAATCTGTTTCTGGAGGATAGATAGAAAGAAAGAAAATTATAATTTGGTATCACACAAAGAACAATGAAAATAGAATATTATTAACAGAACCAAATTGGATCCCACTCAGCTTTGTTGCCATGGTGACACATGGCGCTGGTTTTCAGTGGGAACCATTGAGATTGAGATGTAACCTTAAAATTAACAAATTAAAATCATACACAAAATAATTACAAAATGTCTAATCAAACAATATAAGATATTTTACTACCTGGACAACGTAAAAGGGCAATAAAAACAAAACAGCTTAAAGTGTGTGTTTGTGCGCGTGTGTGTGTGCGATAGATAGATAGATTACTCTTAATTGCACACCAAAAAAGACAAAACTACTGACAAGTTTAAATTTCTATAGGTTTAGGATCTCCTGCTAGCTTACTTAAGAGCACATGTCACCTCGTTTAACTTCAGGAAGGGTTTCGAACGAACTTGTCCATGTACCCTTATGGACCAACTTTGGTGTAATGGTTAAGAAGTCGACTGTTAACCAAGAGGTCGCGGGATCGATCCCCGCACTTTACAAACATTTGTGTGCATGAACATGTCTGTTTGTACTGGTCTGGATGTTATATGTATTTATTTAAGTTCATGTGTAATACCACAGTCGATTTTAATATCTGTAACACAAGTGCTTAAGCTACTTACGACCGATTTAGATATGTGATGTTGTTGTTTATTTATAATTAAAGCTTCAGTACGCAGTCATTTTCATAAAATTCACAAAGTTGAGAAGGTTAAATGGTATATGTGTGTGCGGAATTGGATGCATTATATCGGATAAACTTAGAAACTAGGTTTAAAAAAAAACTTACTAATAATAACGTTGCTACTTCATCATTTTCTTCCTTCGAAGCCAGCCGCGTCCACTGCTCGCTATCCAAGCAGGGCAACACAGACGACAGGTCCAAAACGTTAGGAGTTAACCTGTCTAGTGCTATTTCGATTTTAATGTTGCTATATTTCAGGTTGAGCAACTTAAGTTGGCTACAACTTACGCAGAGTTGCAGGAACGATTGGAGTAACTGTGGCTCCTGGAATTAACGACAAAAAAATTTAGATAAGTAAGATTTTAATCTAAAATATAAAAATGTAATTAAAACTATTTATTTTTATCATTAAATAGTCTGTTTGGCAGTTACCGAAGATATCGAAAGTGCTTGTATCTAATTGTAACTTTTATTTAACCAAAAACATTTGTTTTAACTTATAATAAACTTAAATGGAGACCTTTAATTAATATTGACAAAACTGTTATAAATAGTTTTGGAAAGTTTAAATAAAAATGCGTGATTAAAAAAAAATTGAGACAATAAATGTATTATTTAAGGCTGTTTGCTTCTTTAATAAAGAAGAGAAAAGAAAAATAAATACTGAGTACTAACGAGGAATAGTTGTTTTACAGTTACAAAGACAGAATAAAACAATGCACTTACATGGTTTATTTTAAGAACACATTTCCCTAATCTTTTCAAACAATCCTGTTCAAAGTTCTTGAATGTGCTCCAGAAATCCTCTGCAATGTTAACTGGTACTGTGTGGTCCGCCATCTTGTTGTGCCTCAAGAAACTACACAAAATGGCTGACACTACTTCTGTAAGAACCACTATAGAAGGACCTGAAATCATTCCATTAAGATTAGTAAGCAATTTTATACTGGCAATCTTAAACATAGATTTAAAATTAGTAAATAACATTTAGATAATATTGTAGAAAGCTTCTTTTCTGTGTTACTTATTTGTGGACTTCAGATACTTACTGATATCTTTTACTTCAAGTTGGGCTAAGCAATTTTCTTCAAGGTCCTTCTGTAAAGATGATAGCAAATCCTTGTTTTGTCTAAACATAAGTTCAGAAGTAAGCTTTCCATAAAGCTCTATGGTTTCCTTTGGAAATACATCATTGCCAGTCACAATTTTGTTTAATATCTTTGTGCAATCATCTCCATTTTCTTTAGAAACTTTAAATCTTTCTCTCAATTCTGACTGTTCAGTGTCCATGGATTCTAACTGAGTTTTAATAAATGGTAGAATCTGATTCATAAACATTGTTCCTCTGCTCAATTTGAACAATATTTCTAACAAGCAATTCAACATATCTGTATATGACTCCAAGATATTTGTATTATTTTTCTTAGCTGCCATAACTGATGGCAAAATAGTTGTAATATTTGTTTCAATCAATGCTGGGTCCAATTTAAGAGCAGTTTTTATTATATTAAAAGTGGTTTTATCAGGTTTTTTGTCCAATTTTAGTTGACCTAACATTACAGTTTCCAGAAAAATCAAGAATGTCTTCTTTGTTTCAATTTTGGGCATCTTCACTCCTAAAGTATCTGATAATCTGACATTGATATCAACTTCATTTTTCAGGATAGTTTCAAGCATATTTAAAAATATACTCCTTTTTATCTTATCACCATTATCATACAATGTGATTGGTGGCATAGTCATAGCAGGGGTTAAATAGTTTTGTTCCATATTTAGGCAATTTGCAACCATAACATAGAAGGCAAAGATAATCTGGCTCTCTGTATAGTAGCAGCTTACAAATATGTCTATAAAGTCAGTTAAAAACTTCTGATCGCTAACATTTCTTCCATTTGGATATGAAAAAAATGCATCCATAATTTTCAACACAGATTGGATGTTGTCACCTTTTTCAGCGATCAAATCATCAATGTTATCTTTCCTGACTAACGTTTGGAGGTAGCTGCCAAAGAATGATTTTTTGTTCATTGGAAATAAAATGTTTCCACACACAGCTATAACTGTACTTCTGTCAGAGTCTAAATAGCTGAAAACAGTTTCCAAATTTTGCCCATCTAATAGCTTGACAATAAATTCAAGTTTTTTCTTGGACTCCTTGTAAAACTTAACAAGATTGTTGAACACTCGCTGACTGAGTAGATTGTTAGAGTCAGTTCCATCTTGTTTCAAATGTTTGAGTAAGACAATAGCAATAGTCAAGCATTCTTCAGTGTGGTGAGCTAATTGAGATGTTAATTTTGTGTTTTCCAGAAAAGACAAACAGCTTTGAATGTCTTCTTGTTGTAGATGATTGTTTTTGTAATATTGTGACACTATCTGTAATTAATAAGTCAGTTATTTAAAAAAAATTGCCTTCCTTGGCAGTCGGGAAAAATAGATCAACAATTACCACTTAACATAAATATAGATAGGTATAGAAATAAAGGTACCTATAGCACAACTTATAAAAAAGAAAATCTACACACAGAGAAAAAATTAAGTTTTATTAAAAAGAATTTAGGCGGTTTGATTGTTTGGAGTGTCCTTATTTTTTAGTTTACAAATAAAAAACCACATGTTACCTGAATCAATTTGCTCTTCATTTCATTGGTTACATCATCAACCACATCTAGCCAGCTAATAACATTTCTTAGTTCTTCACTGTCAAGTTCATTTTTCTGTGTGAGTTTATAAAGCCACTCAGCCACAATACGCTCTTTAGGTGCAGAAGGAAAGTGGTGGGATTTTATTAAATTCCTTGCTAGACATAGTCGCTTGGGCAGAGGTGTATCACGATCGTCTAGGCGACGTTTTAACTCTGAAAAATACAAGGTAAATTTTTAAAAAGGAATACCCCTTATAACATACAGTTAATGCAATTCGCTGGTTCAAAGGATTTTTTTTACCAAGCCAAGGAAACCAAGATCAAATACTTATTTGGAATCAACTAATTGAACTGAATCAACTAAATGAATCCACCATTCCCGATAAAAACAGAAAAAAAGCGACAAACTATTACAATTATATTTTATTGGAGTGTTATTATTTATTTATTTATTATTAATAATAATCGTATAAATAAGATTTAGTCATTGTGTTAGATCAATTAATGCGATGGTTTTGTCTTCATGTTAAAATTTGATTTCTTATTGGTTTTGTCTTCATGTTAAAATTTGATTTCTTATTGATGTTTTTTCAACAAAATGCCTTATTAATTAAGTGTTGGAGGTTAGGATAAATGATCAATGAAAATATAACATACGGTACTTACCGTTTAAAGGATTTAATGACATGTTGTGTCCTGTCTTCTTATGTGTTGTGTAACAGTAAAATAAAGAAATTTAGCCAAACAAATTTAATTTCCACTTTCACAAATCACATGGGTGTTTGTTTTCAAAGAAAGCGTTTTGTTAACATTACGTATAAATACGCACGTGATAATGTCAAAATTAAAAGTAGTGAAATCACAGAACAATACTTAAAATTTGTCGATGTCAGAACTAAACGCACTTGGCTTGGTAGCTTTTTGTTGCCATATCAATAAAAGATTCACACATTGGAGAAAAAATGTTATTTTTGTTACTTAGAAACTAAAATTCATGTTAATAAGAAGTTGAAAAATAAAACCTATGTTTTCTAATATTGTTTTATTTATATAATTGCGAATGAAACAAATGGGACCGTATTTCAAAATCTCGATTTTGTGCACAACATTACACTTTTAGTGATTATAATAAACACTGTAGGTACGAACATATTGTTTTATTGCTTTACTTTTACAAACTGTGAAATTAATGGATTCTTACCATTTTTGCCACCCGTAATACTTTGCACGGATGCAGAATGCAGATACTCTCAGTTTTCCTGTAGCTGAAAAAAAGGAACATTTTAAATTTAATGTCAAATTATAAAAACATTTTTAAATGAGATTGAGCACTTTACAAATTTACATTAAAACATGCGATTGTACCTCTAATAGGGAAGAAGACGGCACCTTTCAAATCACATTTGGCAAAATTTGCTTTGCAATCAGGATGATGTCTATAGGAGCTTGGTCTCCGACCATAACACCCGGTTGGTAGGAAGCGCTTCCCTAGGGTTCCTTACTTTACTTAAGACTACTTCCTACTTTACTTTACTGTTGCGCCAAAATTATATAAATATTAACCCAAGGTAGATAGGGCAAAAGGGGGCACCTTTGAACATATGAGTTTGCGAAGCAATTTTAGAATGCTATTTTGTGATGAGTTTTTTAGGTAGTAGCATCACAATGCACAACTAACACTTGTCACTGTAGTTTGACAGCCTGTCTTTGAGTTATGAGGAGTTTTCAATTTCGAGTGCAAATAATCAGCTTTTTCAAATAAGCGCTTAGGGATCTTGGTCATCCAATTCAAGGTATATGAAAGCGTTGGTTTCCTCTATGAGTCAGAATGTTTATATATGTTACGCAATGGGTTATGTCAATTCCAAACCATTTTTAAACTCTTACATAAAAGAAATCAATTGTATTTAACAAATACCTTTGAACCTTTGAACACTATCATGTGGGCAGGACTAAAAATGGCAAAAAACTGAATAAGAAATTGACTAGCAAGTCTTAAAGACTGTGGATCTAGCAATATTGACCGTTTAAATAAGACTCGGAACTTATTTTAATTAAGAGTTATGTCGATTTACTTTTTCATTTTAGTAAACAAATACTTTCTATTTTGTAACTTGATATTGAATTATGAGCTCCGTCAATTCCAATGTTGATTCTGTTAATGCTGTTACTTAAAAGAGGCAAACCTTTGAATTTCGCTGAATTTATTGATATTTAGAAACTGCCCCCTGCGTGTTCGAAGCTGCCCCAGGGATGGGGTAGATTAGAACATTCGACTTATTTTTCTAAAATGGATTTTGCGACTATGATTTGCATTTTCTTCACCATATGTTGTAGAGTGATTTTATAGTTTAAAGTTAGTCTAAGCATCGTGAAACAGTAGAAAGGTTCAGAACTAGGGAATCTCAAGTTATGACAGAAAGTGTAAATAGTGTTCCAAGGTGCCCCCCTCTCTCTTAACTACACGGGGTGGTTACAGCGATACGTGCAAGCTGCAAAATGTAAGATTTGCAGATAAGCGGTGTATGATTCGATACAACTTTGATGCATCGCTCACGCAATGCCTTATAGATTCAGGGTCGCTAAATGCCCAAGGTCTCTTACACATATTACAATGAAATGAAAATTTACACATTAAAATGAAATTATACTACAGCAGCAGAATATATGTGATTTCATACACATTGATGTAAAGTTGTGGAGTGCAGAGCTTGATTTATATCATTTTGTAAAAAATTGGCGTGCCATTCAGTAAGGCGCGTGATTTTTCAAATTTTTCATCTAGGAAAAAATATTAGAGCTTACAAATTGCAAGCAATCACACGATGAAACATTTTAAGTGGCAAATAAAATAAATACATCAAAATGAATGGGCAAAATTGTTTCATTCATAAAAAATGTCAGCCATTTTGAGAAGGTTATAAAACGAAATGAATCCCCCTCACGGTCGCAACCTAAGCTATGAAATAGGCCAAGGAGAAAATTTGCGCCGGCGCGAAAGAATTGATTTTCACACACATGACGTCACAAGATGTCTGAACCAAGAACCTCAGTACCAAATGTAAAATAAGTCACTCCCGGCTTAACCCAAAGACTAGATGTTAGAAAGTTTATGCCAAAACCGGTGACTGATATAAAATTTAAATTCCTTTACGCATCATAAATGGTATAAAAGTTTTTGCTCCGTGTTTCCCTATTCAGTGTTGGATCGGTAGCTAAGGTGACCGCGATGCTGTGCCGTACAGTACAAAAGAACTTTCTGACTATGTTCGACACTACTACAGCTATGCTTCTGAAGTTCCTGTGTTTATGTAAGTATTTTCGTTATTATTATTATTAATAATAAAATTATTTGCCAAAAATCGTAATATTTTGTGTCGTTTATGTCTAGCGGCTTCTGCACTAAGCGAGCTGGTATCGCAGCAGCCTATTCTATTTTAAATTACATAAAATATTGCAGTTACAATGTGTTGTTACGTGATAACCTATTATCTTTGTAATTAAGATAATATACGAGACGGTTAAACTGTTTAGTGATTCTTGGCTAACACTGGTTGCTTCGTTGCCTTTAATTCATCATGGAGTTGAGGTTTTGGGGTAGAGCATAAGGATATGCCATAACATCTATAGCAGTTATTACCGTTGATAAAATAGATTATGCGATTAATAGTTAAATAGAGACACAGAAATAGTAGAGCTTCATGTAATCAGCTTTATCAGTGTAATAGAGCTTTGATCAGTCAGAAAACTGAGGATATAAAGTCAGCACTTAGGAAAAACTGCAGTAACTATCGTAACTTAATGAAGTGTTAAATAAAATAACGTTGTATAAAGGCTGAAGACGTTATTTTTATGATTAGATACTGTAAGAAAATTGTCAGCACGTTTAGACGTTACTATGGCGCCTGAATCTTATTAATGGTCGACATTTAAACAAAAGGATGTAGTTTTTTTAGTTAACTGTTTCATCTTAATTATTAAATCTGTCGTGTGTGGAATTACAGAAAGAAAGTTGAAACTTGATACTTGTTTTAACAAACATTCCTTTTTTTGTGTCAGCAAAAAAAAAACCACAGCATAAATATAAACAAGATCTGTTGTGAGTAAATTTTTGTATACGAATGATAAAAATATGGGTTGTTTGAACTAGCTGACCCGGCGAACTTCGTACCGCCTTAGCGTTGCAATGATTGAACAATTTCATCGAATGACATTGACATTACTTACGCGCGTTTTTTTCTGAGAGATTTTCTTAATATTTTTTTCCGTTAGAACCTTCTCCTAATAATAAAAAATACAACGAAAAAATAATTAGTGAAATCGGTCCAGCCATTCACGCGTGATGCCGTGACCAAGGAATACGGGTTTCATTTTTATATATATAGATTTTCCGTAAGAACCTTCTCCTAATAATAACAAATAAAAAAGAATTAGTGAAATCGGTCCAGCCATTCACGCGTGAATGCCGTGACCAAGTAAAACGGTTTTCATTTTTATACATATACGAGTATATAGATAAATCTAGGTATTTTTACTTACAGATAACTTACCTTTAAGCGTATTGTACTTATGCACAAATATAATTATAAATTTTACGTACATCCACACAAATTTATAAATAAAAAAAAATCTTACTTACGGTGACATAATTACAAATAAATATTTTAGAAAGGCCGAGCCTAATTACATTTTTTGTCGGTGTTTTTTGTATTCCATGAACTGGCAACCCTGATTGGCTTGCTGGACATTCAAATCGGAGTTCGGACGGTAGTTGTGGGTAGTTGCGAATTTAAGCACGCCCCAGTTACCGGGAATAGTTGCAAAGTACTCCCCCCATTTTCATTAAAGTGGAGGCTTCACAAGTACCTACCTATAACGCCCACTTCATTTTTCTTATTGACTCTTCCCGCTATTCAGTTTAAAAAGGTAGGCTAGGCAATGAATACTTAACTACTGATAAAACACATTAGTATCAGTATTGTTTATTTAGTACTTTACCTTGTAAGAAACTGACATTATCAAAGGTTTCAAGAAAACTTTCTTACTTTCAATACTTACTGGTTCTTTTAAACTGGGATAAACTTAGATAAACAATGGTTCTGATTGGTGGAAATCAACTTAACTTTCATTAATTGAAACGGATTTTATTGTTAGCCTGTAGGTACAATTTAGAACATAGAAAAAACATAGGTTGGGAATTCAAAATTATGACTAACGTTCATTTCATTGATGAAATCATGAAAGATCTGAATAATTTTTTTACGTGACATTTATATGTATTGAGTTTGATGTTAATGTTAATTTGGCCGAAGAGATAAAATTAACCTCAACTCTTGAGTAGAATAAGGTTTGATGCAGATGACAGATAGATATAGATTTAACTCTTACAATAGGCACGATGACACCTATCTTAAATATTTTCAAGACTATGAAGTACAATCGGTATATTTCCAAAAAGCTGTAGAAACCAATTTTTAAACACACAAAATTCGATAAATATTCGGTCAATTGACTCCGCCTTCTGATACACTACACGGCCGTGACGTCACGTTTTTGTATTCCCATACAAAATCTATGAAGGCAGACCGTTTTGACAGATAATAAAGAGTATGTGAACAATTGGTGGTGTTACTAACTGTAAAACTGTGTGTAACTAGCCTATTATTTTGTCTATACAGTATACAGACTTAAGCAAATTTTCAGACTAAGCAAACCTAGGTCTTATGAAAGCAGTTAGAGCTTTTCTGAAAGACCTAGATTTGCGTACCTATTGAAACTTGCTATTCATTGCTTCTACGACAAAGGGACAATACAGCATTACCTAAATAATTCGTGAGTTTACATCGTAAACAAAGACAATACAAATATATCTCTAACTCCACATTTTCAGGACCAATTTAAATAAAACTGGGACTTCAGTGTAATTCAGCCTACCCAATAAGTTTTCACAGGATATTGTTTCTATAGCATAGGTTGCAAAACTGATTTACGAATGTTTTTGTTCAGAATAAATAGTGATTTTCAGCCATTTGTTGCTTTTGATTTAGAGCCATTTTTAGCACTGCCCTCACGATAGTGTTCAAAGCTGGGACAGATTTAACTGTAAAATGAAAAACGATTTCTTTCTAAGTTAAAGTTTAAAAATGTTTGCATTGCATAATATATAAAACATTTTGATTCATAGAGGGAACCAACGCTCCATGTACCTCCATGTATTTGGATGACATGATTTGATAGGGATCTTGCCCTATCTACGCACATATTTGAAAAAGCTTATCATTTGCACTCGAAATTGAAAACTGCTCATAACTCAACGATAGGCTGTCAAACGTCAGTGGTGACAAGTGACAGTTGTGCCGGCTACTTTTTACCGCTGGAAAATGACGCATTCCAATGGGAAAATTCCGATTCCGGGAATGGCCGATCGCTTTTTTATATATATAAATGGATATCTGTTCGTTTGTCTCACTAAAACTCGGCTGAACCGATTTCAATAATTATATTTGTTGAAGTAAAGGGTAAACGATGAGAATTAAATATTGATTAATTGCGAAAACAGCGGGTAGAACAGAATATGCCGGGTCCACTAGTTATTTATAACTTTGGCTTGTCAGTATAGCAATCAATTATATACAAAAGAACACAGTTATTTTATACGGTTCTTGTGTAAAAGCTCAAAGTTCAGCAATCACACCTTCAAAACAATGATTGATGGCATTTTGAGCGTGTCACTTTTATTTGAAAAAGTTTCAGTACCAATACGAAAAGATAAAGTGAGGCTTTTCATGAAAACCTTATCGCTTAGTAGAAGGCTGAAGCTTCGAGTTTATGGATCTTATAACAGTCGTAAAAGTCATAAAAGTCGTTTACTTTTTGAAAATCTATAACCGGTGTATGCTCTGGTATTACAAATGGTATAATTTATATTTAGACTAGTTGACCCGGCAAACTTTGTTTTTCCATATAAATTATTGTGGACAACCCTTAACACTAAATGGTTTTAAAAATTGATTTTAACCGATTTCCAGACCTACTAAATATGCTCAAAAATATCGGTCTAGCCATTTCGGAGGAACGAACATTGTGACACGAGAATTTTATATATAAGATAATATAAGATTAGAAATAAGGAAAGAAATTTGCTTTTGGACAGGGTATAGAAGATCGACAAATGTTACATAAAGATCACCTATCCAGTCATCAATAACAGCATGCAAATACATTTACAATTAACTGTTAACATTTCTAGAAGAGACTTACACTTAACTACAATAACATATAATAACTACATTTACAATTACCTAGTTAGTTACTACAATTTTCTGATTTTCATTATTTTTAGGTAGTGACTATCCACTTGTACTATGTTTTCTTAAATTTTGTAAAGGGCAGATATTTTACATCATTGGGTATTTTATTGTAAATTGTTATACACATGCAAATGCATTTCGAATAAAAATTAGTTTTTCATGCTAACAAGTTAAATACAATAGTTACTAGAAACACTGTTGTTGGAAAAACTAAGCTATTATTAAAACTTCTATGAGCTTTCCAGGAATATTGAAAAAGCTGAAGTGAATTTTTTATTAATCTCCTTTCTATGAAAGTCTGTTTTCACAAAAACATGTTTTCATGACAACAAGCTTGATTTATGGTAGGAAAATATGAAGCTATTTGATATTGTTTGGCAAAGTCTGAAAAGTCTAAGTGCGAGTGTAGGTATTATACGTATAGGTATACAGAATCAACAAATTTTATTTACCTTTCGTTTGAAAGTGACATTAAATGCTTTTACTTACGTACTACTTAATCAAAAAGCAACTTTACAGCCACCATTTTAAGAAAATTTCATCCCTTGTTTCTTCCTTTTATGTGATAAATCTTAGCTTTCGTGATCTATTTTTATTTTTATTTATTGACAAAACCAACAGCTTTACAAATTGCATATCTTATAATTATATTCTATCTAGCATTGCAACAGGTTTCCCACATCGGTGGTGATCTCTGGGGCCCTATTGCGGTCTTGCTTTCCGCTTGCTGGCAGCATTCTTATTTCTAAAACAGTTTTGGAACAAAATTATGATCAGCAGCGCTACTATTGAGCGGTTAGCAAGATCTTAGTGTGGTCTCTTTTCAAAAAGTGATATGTATTAAGAAATGAGGAACGTAAAGTGTATCTACCCAATATTATCCCGTACGGGGATAATATTAGGTAGTGTATCTACCTGAAACAGGTCTTACATGAAACAGGATAAATTTTCCCCGCAATATTTCACGAAGAAAATGCGGTTCAATGACCTTGATAGCAGTTCCAATAAATCTTGTTAAGCCTTGCGTGGGTTGCATGCTAACTCCATGGATGACGTCACTTTACCGAAATAACGAGCCGACGTAGACCTCCGATGGTCGCGTGTTTAAGCAATTTTTTGTCGTTGTTCCGAAATTTAAAAAAAAACGGGAAAAGAGGGAGTTTTAATCGCCTATCTAGAGTTGCTCGCTAATAGTGATGCATGCATCGAGATGTTCATACACAATTTAAACCGCTTACAAATCAAATAAAAGCCCATGTCTTCAACTTCAGAAAAAAGACTGGTAAATTGTGATCCTCGTCATAGAACTAACTATGGGCATTGCACTTTTTAATCACAGGAATAGCCACAATCAAACCAGAGTTCCTACTCCGTATCGGACGTATTTTCGACTTGCCATCCGGTACTTTCGCTCGTACGGTAAAGCTTACACGAGAAACAGAGACGGCTGCAGTCTGAACTACACTAGCGACTTACCCAGTAGTTTTTTCAGGCAATATCAATTTTATTCTTTCTTCGCGTGGGCACTGCCTGCTGACGACGTCGTGACGTCACTACACCAAAATAGTAAAGTATTATTAGATTAGACGGTTTATGCCGTCCATTCAAGCCAAGTTGGGGTAGAGCGACTTAGGCTTTTAACACACTGCGACTTGTAGGCGGTGCAGTCGCGACGTCGTTACGGTCGCAAAGGGTCCACCTGTACGCATAGTTTTATGATTATATTGTATAGGTATATATTGACTTATTGTAGAGGTGCTTGTGGCGCAGTGGTTGCAGCGCTTTGGTAGTGATACCTTAAGTTAAGCAACTATTATAAGATATTTTTATTTCGCAGCTAAGCTCTATTCCTAGACAGCTATTTGGATTTAAGCATTATTTGCCGTCTCTATCATTAACTTTACAATCACGACGTCCACTGCTGAAAATAGTCATAATGTTTCAGGGCGAGTGGTGACAACCGCCCAGCAACCAGTTTTTGTTTCAGTCCATCTTACCTACTCTAGCGATCCTTTAATTATTTTCACATCACAGAAAAACCATGGTAAGCCTGGTGATACAAATGGGAAAATGTATATTTATATAATAAAAGATTCGTTTTTCATGCTTACATGTTACATACAATAGTTACTGGAAACACTGTTGTTGGAAAAACTTAGCTATTAATATATATATACTCGTACTAGCAACTTCTAAAAGCTTTCCAGGAATACTGAAAAAAAGTGAATTTTTCATTAGTCTCCTTCCTATGAAAGTCTGTTTTCACAAAAACATGTTTTCATGACAGCAAGCTTGATTTATGGTAGGAAAATATATGAAGCTATTATTTGATATTGTTTGGTAAAGTCTAAACTGTCTAAGTTCGAGTATACTATACGTATAGGTATACATAATCAACAACTTTAGAATCAACGACTTAGGCCCTTTACACACCGCGACTCTTTAGCAGCGATGCGGTCGCGATGCAGCATCGATGCAGTCGCAATGGGTCAACTTGAACACAAAGTTTTATAGTTGATGGAATCACGCGTTACTTTGCGGAAATCCATGACTAAATCGACAGACTACTACTAGATAGTTTGAGACGTAAGAAAGGACATGAGTTACTTTTGACCGCGGGAAAACAATGCATTCCCATGGGAAAAATACTTTCCGGAGAATCTGTTCGCTTTCACTTCTAAATTACCAAAGATTTGAATTATATAGGTATGGATAAAATTAAAAAAAAAAAACGCATTTGAAAAAAAGCTTACTCGGTCGAATTCTCGGGTAAAAGCTAGTATCAAGTATATAATAATAATTATAATAAAATCTTTATTGCTTACATAACTATGTACTAACTTCCTATATGTTCATTTATAATGAAATTCTACGTCACGAAGCACGATGGACAATCATAAGAATTGATCGCATCACGTCGCACTTGTCGCCTTGCGTCGCTCACATAGGTCGACGCCTCAGGCCTTTTATTACCTATGGCAATTTCAGTTTTTAGACATCGATCCGTAACGAAAGCGGTTTTTAAGTTAAACCGATGATTGCCGATAAGTGACGGTCGTAGACGTGGTGGTTATGAATTTTATAGCAGCATGCTAACATTAGATAGCCCGAACTACTTTTAGAACTTGGAATTGGTATTAAAAATAATCCTCTTTATCAGCTTTTATGCTGGCCACACATCATACTTCCTACAGTAGTAACTGTCATGCGAATCCGCGCCTACACACGATCTAGCTGATCCGATCGGTTGCGTCATGCCAATTGGACAATAAATAATAATAAATATACAACAACGACACATTTGGCCTGACTTAGTGGTAAGTAGCTTAAGCACTTGTGTTACAGATATAAGAATCGACAGTGGTATTACAAATAAACTTAAATAAATACATATAACACCCAGACCAATACAAACAGTCATGTTCATACACACAAATGTTCTTACAGTGCGGGTATCGAACCCGCGATCTCTTGGCTAATAGTCAACTTCTTGACCATTGCACCGAAGTGATCGTCAAAATAGAAAGGAAAAATAGGAAACAATAGGAAGTATGGTGCGTGGCCAGGCGATTGGTACTACCACTAGCAGCGGGTACTGGCGACAGTATACCGCATATGTGTGCTGGGTCTTAATTAGAATTTCCGCACAATATGAATAAAAAGACTAATTGTGTGAAATCTTAATGTTCTAAAAGCTACTTATGCCACCTAACTTTCACACTTAGCGTAACTTTCGAAGGAAAGTGGTTCCCTCCGATTTCTGAGACCACTAGAAGTTGTAATCAAGTTGAAACTTGGGTTACCGAAGCTGGTTGTTTCGCAAATTGCTTCTAGCCACAAGCTCCTGCCAAGAGTTAGGTGAAGTTTAAAGAAGAAGTTCTGTATATTGTTAGACTAGATCAGTAGCTAGCATATACTGAAACTAAAGTCAATGGTAGGTACTAAAAAGGTTTTGAAAGAGAAAAGTTAAGTAAAAATCGTTATGTTAATGAAAATGAAAAAAGTTTATTTCAATACATGTAAAAAACATACAATAATAGAAATACATGTAATGACAAGCCCACACAAAGTATGTAGCGTTGATTTATGCATTGTAGGTTGAAATAAGAGCTTTAAAGGTCGGATCCCACCTTGGGATCCTTGAAGGTTAAAACGTGGATACGGTTTCGAAAGTGTGGGTAGCGTTTTAAAATACTCTACCCCTTACATTTCAAATTACTACTGTAGCCAGACATGTTAGAAACAGATTGAACAAATTAATGCTCATCATTCCTACTCGTACAATAAAAAAAGGAAAATTTTCCAAACATATAAAAAGGGATAATTAGAAATATGATATTTAGAAATTCGCTGCTAATTAATGGTCGTCAATAGGTAACTATTTATTTTTGGAAATTTTGACGCTCATGCCAATGTAATACCCTAGGTACCTTAAATATATATGTAACTTAATTGCCACGTTAATTAAGTTACTAATAGAGTGATTATTGTTTGATATTTTCCCGACAGACAAAGGACTAAATATTTTCCATTCCATGTCAAAGGTCATCGATTGACCTACTGACAAATAAAAATGTATTGTGCTACAAATAACCTAGCGTAGCCAATTTAAACATTTTAGACGTACCTACTACTAGTTGGTACTTCTTGTGTGGGGCAATGTTTGAAGGTTTAGAAAACAAGAAGCAAGTGCAACAAAATAATTTAGATAATTAATTACCTATATTTTATATACGTATAATAAAAAACGAACTAGGAACGTGTCGTCTTGGACTATTGGTATCGTTTTGCTGTTACTGTTGGTTATCATAGAAAGTAAAACAGAGTGTAAAACTTAGTCTAAAACCGTTACATGACAAAAAAGTGGGAAAATCTTTTAAAAAGACAAAACAATTTCAAGCTTTGTTGATTGGTAAACTAAAAAACATGCATTATCGATCGCAATTTCTCAATGTTTTCAGTTTTAATTCCGATCCGAGAATACTGTTATTAACCTAGATTAATGCTAAGAGGACTACTGCTCTTGCAACATTACTTCAGTTCCCATTGCAGGAACCTACTCCTTCCGATCCATATTTTCGACTCTGCCATTCCGTTCGCTTGCACGGTCCATGTTAGTAACTACTAACATCACAGATAACAGAGATTGTAACCGCGACCTCTTGGTTAATAGTTAACTTTTTGACCATTACACCAAAGTGGTCGTCAATATGTATGTTTGTATGTGTCTGTTTGTTGCATAGTAGCAGCAGATTACGAGAGCTATAGCTGGCTCAAATCAATCCAGCCAATTGAGCCAGCTATAGCTCATAATCACCGTGATTAAATTATCTTTCAAATAACATAAACCGTACTGAAATCTACTGAGAGCTACGATGCTACCGACAGCCACATACAAACATACATACCTATTGATTGACGACCACTTTGGTGTAATGGTCAAGAAGTTGCCTACGAGTATTAACCAAGAGGACGCGGGTACGATCCCTGCACTGTAACTACTAAAATTTGTGTGCATGAACATGTCTGTTTGTACTGGTCTGGGTGTGATATGTATTTATTCAAGTTTATTTCTAATAACACTGTTGATTCTGATATCAGTAACACATGTGCTTAAGCTACTTACCACGGAGTTAGATCAATATATGTGATATTGTTGTATATATAAAACAAAATATATACAACCGGGTCAGAGTAATAGCATCTTTTCGTCGTTAAAACAACGGACAGTGGCTTAGGGAGTAGACCTTCAGGTGTTACTTAGCCGGGCACAAACGAGGAAGATAGTTAGTGTATCTCTACCCTAGCTCGTTAGCAGCTAATGAAACCTACCCTCGCTTGTGATAGGGTTGCCACCGCGAAGAAGTTTTTACCCCGAGAAACAAAAATGTTTTAAGCTGTGTGTAATAATAATAATAGTCCTCCTGGCCGATTTCGACCACGGCGGCCAATCTCAACAGAGATCAGCCAACTACGCAGGAGATATTATAGTGCACAAGTGTGAGCTCAATACACAGGTGCACTTACAGTTCCATCACTGAATGTTCGGTGAGACGGCAATCCGACATGACCGGAGAAAGATCAGGCGCAGGACCAACAGCTTAACGTGTTTTCCGAGGCACGGGGGTGAACACCGCCAACTTGCCGACGCCGAGCTGTTTTTGAGAAATTCAAGACAGAAAATCTCAGAAACAATTTTGGCTCGACCTGGGATTCGAATCCAGGACCTTTTTTCGGATGTAAGGCTGAAACTTTGCCACTACACCAACGAGGCAGTCAAGCTGTCTGTAAGCTATCGGCGAAAGGAACGCCTACATTGTACACCTGTCTGTGTTTTTTTTTTGTGGTGTGCGATAAAAAGTTATCCATCTGCTGTACCAAAAGTAAAACAGCTAATTAAAGGTTAACGTATTTTAAGTAATGATTAATTTTTTTGTGGTATTCTCCGGAGATAAATTTCGCTGATGTAAAATAAAAAAGTATTAAGAGTACCTATTGACTACCAAACCTACCTAACTTTTGGTACAGACAAACTGTCTACTTTGTTTTTTGTGGTGTGCGATAAAAAGTTAGCTGTCTGCTAATTAAAGGTTAACGTACTATAAGTTATAGCAGTAATACTTTCTTTTTAACACGCTTTTATTAGATCGGGGTGTATGTATGTCTCAATTTTCACCAACTTCCAGAAATCGGATCAATTTGAAACTTTGCACACGCATAAGTACCGATGACAATGCTATATTTTGATAAGAGTTTTCCATTATCCTTATTAACTATAAAAATAAAAATAAATAATAGTATACAAAACTAAAAAAACACGCTTTTATTGCTAACTAAAAAAAGAGAAAATAATTTCTGAGTACACGGAATTTATATTACAGTAGAGTAAAAAGCGTGGGGTACTTGGTATAGTAGTATGCGAAAATCATCCTATTATTTGCAACTATAAAAAGAGAAGAATGAACTTCATAAAGTGCACCCACGCTTTTTACTCTACTGTAATATAAATTCCGTGTACTCAGAAATTATTTTCTCTTTTTAGTTAGCAAGAAAAGCGTGTTTTTTTGGTTTATAAACTATCATTTTTTTGTTTTATTCTCCGGAGTTAAATTTCGCTGATGTAAAATAGAAAAGTATAAGAGTACCTATTTAATACCTAAGTACTTAAATAGTAATAATATATCTTCCTACCTAATCAATTAAACCTTACGTTTTAGAAATATTAGTAAGATAAATGTAGTTTTTTTTTCAATATTGTATCTAGAACTGACCCCGAATTAGCAGTTGGCAACCCTGACCCCAGGTTCGTTACGAAGCTGAATTCTAGATAGTTTCATTACAGAACTAAATGAATTTCAGATCTGACGTCATCGAATCTATTTTTGAATATCTTAACAAGTTCCCGATCTAGATTGATCGATTAATCGTAGAATTCGTAGATATAGATCTAGTTGTGGTATGTACTGCGTAGCATCATGACATGACAGGACTTTTATCACATGAAAATCAGCATTTTGTATTAAGCCATGGATTCCCAATCTTTCCTAACTAAGTTCCCCCCTATTTTTCAACCGCATCCAAGTACACTCAATGTAAAAAGTGATAATCAACTCCTACAATTCTGTAGATGAAATTGACGTCCGCAAATAAAAATAAAAAAAGATCGTTTTTTAAATTTATCAATAAATTTTTAATCTTTGGCGTATTTTGACGATTGCGATGGTGTAGTAGTGGTGTAGCGGACTACAAAGGCAGGCAGTTTGAATCCCAACATTGTCATGAGGTGTATGCATTACGCATTAATATTATGAGTCATAATATACACCACAACTTTTTAAGTTTAAATATAAAAATTAAATGGGGGTATCCATAAATGTCATTGAACATATGTGTGCAGTCAAAAGTTTGTAAAAGTCTAAGGTAGTAAGAAACTAAGGTTTGTTTGTATATTGAAATGTTACATAAACTATGGATCTGGAGCAAATAGGTTATTCATGCATCATCGCATTCAAAGGCCTACTCTGTGTTCATTTTTTTAAATCTAGCCTTCGATCTCACTCATGCTAGCAAAACCGTATGAATAAACGCGATGGCTATTACCTGGTAAAGCATTAGAGAGTAGGACTCTTTAAAAATTAAGCAACAAACATTTATGGGTTTTGTCGGAAAATTTCGTGTTTTTTTTATTTTTATTAAAGGTGCAATATGTTCAGTTACATGTATTAATACCCCCATTCTATTTTTAGATATACTTAAAAAGTAGTGGTGTATACCACAAATTGTTGCCAGTTACGTAGTTTTTTCCGAAAACTTGATTTTTAAAGGATAAGTCAAAAATCGGAGACGGGTATGTTGTAGGCGATTTCTTAAAATGAGTAGCTGTCAACATTTTGTAATATGACGGGAGTGGCCATATAACTTACAGTTTGAGAGCCGATGTATTTAGCTGTTTCATGTTACACTATCCTAGAATATGTTAAATGGGTTTAAGTAACAAAGGCATAGGTTTACTAAACTGCCCATCTTGATTAATCCTCTTTGTTGTGTCCGTGGGTTAGTTTCTGAATTCTGAAACAAGTACAGTAAGATAATACTCCGTTATTGCTTTGGCTGGCAGTTTCGCTTCTAGCCCTATTCAATGTTCGTTGAATTGAGGATGAATTATATATTTTTTAAATAGATCTAGTTTTGACTAACTTAAGGTGCTTGTGGCGCAGTGGTTGCAGCGCTTTGATAGTGATACTTAAAGTTAAGCGATCTACGGCGCGGTCATGTTTGGGATGGGTGACCATTCTGACCATAAAAGTGACGGCGTAAATAGACGATTTACAAGCATCTCCCTGCTTCGGAAGGCACGTTAAGCTGTTGGTCCTGGTTAATATCGATAAGGTTGGTCACTTACCTTACACACACCCTCCACCAATCCGCACTGAGCCCGCGTGGTGGAGTATGGCTCGCACCTCCTCACAATTGAGGTGAGGCCTGTGCCCAGAGTTGTGGGACGTATATAGATAGGCTAATGATTTAGCTAACTGAAAATATCGATCCTGGAAATTAACGTAGACTCGTTGCAAGCTATGTTACTCTGTGAGTTAAAAAAAAAGCTTATTTTCTGAGAGTTTTGAATTAGAAAAATAAACACGATGTTTTGACCTCGAGCTTTACAATGAGGCAGCCTTACAACCTGAGCTTATATATAGCTTTGGGTCTAATTCCAACAAAATTGTAATTAAATTGCCTGATTTTGATTGCAAGTTTGATTGGTGGACAATTGTCATAATTTGGCAATTCATTTCATGATTTTGTAACGATTACATTAGCGGATTTTGGCCCTGAATTTTGTATGACCATTATAAATTTTCCACATCATAAATGAAATTCCATTGTAGGTTTAAATAACAGGTGCCATCGACAAAACTCCATCACGAAGTTGTGTGGAATCGGTTCTTGTTGGCTGGAGAAACGTAATTGAAATTTTAAATTGGTCTGTGAATCGATTTCTATGTTAAAAGGTTTTCTAGAATATTTCCATTTACATCATACTTCATAGTAGCTACTATTACTGCAGAAATATAAACAGATATCTTTATATACATGACAAATTAATGTTCTATATAGTTATAATAAATGATGATGATGTTCTTGCTGATTTCGACCACGGCGGTCAATCTTACCAGAGATCAGCTGACTTCACAAGAGATGTTAAAGTGCACAAGTGTGAGTGCAATACATACAGGTGCACTCCCTGTTCCTTCACCGACAAATTTCGGTGAGACGGCAATCCGACATGACCGGGGAGAGATCAGACGCAGGACCAGCGGCTAAACCTGTGCACCGAGGCACGGGGTGTAACACCGCCAACTTACCGATTCCGAGCTGTATCTGAGAAATTTATGGAAGATATTTATGTCAAAAAACGTTTTTAGACAATTTAGTGGCTTCCAACTAATAGGTCCTGGATTCGAATCCTTATTTTAACCCAATACCTCTTGGATGATTAGCCAGATTGGACTACACCAACGAGGCAGTTAGAGTCAAAGAGTCAGAAATTGGTCTGTCTGTGACCTTACGAGGATGAATCTTTAAAAAATAAATAAACAGTAAACAGTAAGATAAACTAATCTGCAATAGCAACCTGGAGCCTAATACCGATATCCAATCGTAATAAAATCAAAATTGAATTGCTCGATTTTGACATTCTGTCCATATTCCGATTCAAGTTTTTACGATTGATTAGCGGAATTGGCTCCCTAATGTAGAGTACTTATTCCAAACATTCCATGCTCCAAACTCTAAAATCACTAGACCAAATTTCAACTTCACACCAAATAGAGTTCAAATGAGAAAATGAGGCAATCAATGCAAAGTTAATTCGTATACCAACTATTGCAATTTTCCATCGTACGAAACGTCGATATCTTGTAGGTAAACAAATTAAAGCGTTTGATGGCAAAGCGAAATAGATTGTTGTCCAGAGGAATTAAGTTGAAAATCCAATAACACGAATGCCATCGAGATTCAGTGCACAGATTGTGCTACAATTTTCCATTCATAACGGACTTAGTGAGGGGATGATATCGATAACAGTGTTTTAAGGTCTTCTTATTTTTTATCTTATCACTTATGCCTTGATCACTCTCGCCGAATATATGGGCGAGACAGTGCACTATCTCGGCACGTGTGATCAATGCACTATGCTTTGATAGGCGAGAACTCGGCCGATTGTTCGCGTCGTGTGAACAGATTGGCGCGTGCTTTTGTACATAATAAATACTGTCTCGGCCGAGAATATTTTACTGTCTCGCCCATTTACTCGGCGCGTGTGATCAAGGTATTTTACTTCAAGTAGGATTTGGGCGATTCTACTATTACTAATATGCTGGCCTTTTTTTATATACAAATACATATACAACTGAGATACATGTACCTTAAATTAATTCCATGTTCTGATTAGTGATGTGCCGATCGCTACGCGGATATGCGTCATGAATCGGAATAGCTTTCTAGGGATTTTTATAACAGACTGTGTTGGCATTACTAGATGTATTCTTAAGATTTAAGATGGTAAAAAAATACCCAACATCGACTGTCGATAGCGCAACCTAAACCAATAGACATCTCTATACGAATCAGTCCACTTATCGTGTGCATACAATACGGCGGTGGCGATAGAAATTCTGAAATTTTAAATCAAAATGCTGATTTTTCAGCACAGCTACTAACTCATTCATTATATAATAACTTTTAAACAATACACACTATAAAAATGACTTTAAATTATGTATTTATGATCCAAACATCAGTAAAAGAGTGAATATATGCAGTTTGACATAAAATTTATGTGAATGTAAGCTCAATGTTTTTTGTTATGGCAGTGGTGGTGATGTGCTCGGTGGAATGCCTGCAGCTGGACAGCATAGCATCGACAAGAAGGCCCAGGGTCACCAAGTACAGCAAAACAACACTACCGCCAGGTGTCTCCACGGTAAGGTCAACAGATATTGTTTTACTAGAGACCAACTTAGTAACATTTAGGTTTTTGTGTCCAAACTATACTATTCGTCTCTTTGATATATCTTTTAGTTTGCTGCACCTTTTAAAAGTTATAGTAAATGACCAAGGTTTTACGACTAAGAGCCAGTCCACACCTGCGGCATACTGTGTCGCGACTACTGTCAGAAATTAGTTAACACGCTGTCAAAAGCGAGTCACGGCGACAAAGTTGCAGGAGTGGCCTGAGCCTTATGGTTGGCATTTCTTTCACACTGCTTCATTTGTGGTATTTTTTAGAAATCGAAAAAAGATAAATATTTATACGACCACTTTGGTGTAATGGTACAGAAATTGACTATTAACCAAGAGGTCGCGGGTTCGATCCCCGCACTGTACAAACATTTGTGTACATGAACATATGTGTTTGTACTGATCTGGGTGTTACATGTATTTATTTAAGTTTATTTGTTATACCACTGTTGATTCTGATATCTGTAACACACAAGTGCTTAAGCTACTAACCACGGAGTCAAATCAATGTATGTTGTTGTTGTTGTATAAAAGTATCGTGATATCGAAAATTACAATGATACACTCAACCCAGATATTTTTCTTCTTTGTCGCTTCAAGTGTTAAAGGCTGACCTAATCTCTAAATATATACCTAACTAATAAACCTAATAAATTCTCGTGTCATAATGTTCGTTCCCGTACTTCTCCGAAACGGCTTGACTGATTCTTATCAAATTTTGTGAGCCCATCGTTTAGGTCTGAGAATCGGCCCACATCTATACCCCTTAGTGAAAAGCCTTTATCGGGTCAACTAGTAAAGCTATAAAATTCGATTTCAAAATCATTGAGTCTGTGTTATCCTGATCATCTTTTACAACATATTCCAGGAACCAGCAACGGAGCGGAGTCTGATGACGGCCACATACAGGCTGCAGGACCAGGGCGGAGACACCTGCATCCTGCTCACCGTCGACGCTCTCGTTGACATATCCTATATGACCAAATTGAACGAACGGGCGGTAAGTGTTAGAAACTAAGACTACGAACTTACATCATCCTTGACCAGATTTTATACCATAAAGAAGCTTCTCTTCATCTTCCGTAGGTAGGTATTCAAGTCAATCTACTCATGATAAGGGTTCGAGGCAGACATTTCGTTCCGATCACTTCTGTGATTGAGACTGCCTCGTTGGTGTAGTGACAATGTTTCTGCCTTACATCCGAGAGGTCCTGGGTTCGAATCCCAGGTCGAGCAAAATTGTTTGTGAGATATTCTGTCATGAATTTCTCAAAAATGCTCGGAGTCGGGAAGTTGGCGGTGTTACACCCCCGTGCCTCGGTGCGCACGTTAAGCCGTTGGTCCTGCGCCTGATCTCTTTCAGGTCATGTCGGATTGCCGTCTCACCGAACTTTGAGAGTGATGTATCAGTGAGTGCACCTGTGTATTGCGCTCACACTTGTGCACTATAACATCTCCTGCGTAGTTGTCTGATCTCTGTTGAGATTGGCCGCCGTAGTCGAAATCGGCCAGGAGGACTATTATTATTATGATTAAGAAATACTGGTAAGCACATTCATCGAAAAGAATCTG
This sequence comes from Pyrausta despicata, assembly GCA_963921415.1. NCBI lineage: Eukaryota > Metazoa > Arthropoda > Insecta > Lepidoptera > Crambidae > Pyrausta > Pyrausta despicata. The sequence goes on along the minus strand of OY992870.1, from coordinate 7,950,071 downwards.
AATGGACGAGAATACTTATTCAATATTTATTTTAACTATTTAGGTTTCAGTTCATTCTGTTTGAGTGCAAACCGCGATCCAAGTGAATATCTTTTGTTTATCAATGGGATTCCATCGTTAGAAGTTCATTTCACGATGAATCTCTATCTTAATTCGTACAATGTTGTATGAAAATGTAAACAGATTTCGATTTTGAACAAACAAAACTAAAGTATACGTATGCGGAGCACATTGGCTGCATTTACCTACCTTGACAGGTGTGCAGGCGCATCCAATGTCGCAGCATCGGTGAGTCCCATCGTTCAGCTAAGTTACAATGTATGATTATGCAAGAGAACGTTGTTTTCTTCCTCGTTTGCTCCGTGAGGCTATTGAAATTAGAAGACACCCTAATTTTAATAGAAGATTTAATAGAAGAAGATGGTTGGGAAATTCCATGAGCTTGGAGCAAACTCAACCACTTACTGCCAAACCTCAAGATACTGTTAGCTCATTTTGTGTGGATAGGAACGTAAATTAATATTTTTGAGTGATATGGTAATTTTCAATTTTTTCAAAACTGTGTAATGACATCTAATACCTTAGTCTACCTGTGACCACGGACGCTGAAAAGAGTCCGAAACGTCAGGTTAAAACAAAATGAAAATAAATCGCGAAATAATCCGTAAAAAGTGTCTCATTTCAATGTATCATTAATCTATTTTCAGGACGCGAACACGTTCGTCCCGAATAACGCGAACGTGGCAGGCGCCTGCAGGGAGTCTGATGCGGAGACCCTTGTGCTGTCCTTCAAGGAGTTCGCTCTAGAGTGGTCATTTGCTAAGGTGAGAAAGCTTTTTGTATTGTTAAGTCGCAAAAACGAAAAAACCTACCAATTAACACATCCACGGACACTGCACGCATAACATTAAAACAACCAAATCCACTAATCATTTCTGCTTAGCCCAAAGGTATCACTGGTAGAGAATGCCCTACGGCGTTAAGTCCACCTTTGGTACAAAGCTTAAACAAATAAAACCTCCATGTTGTTTGGCAGACTGTCCGTTAATGTGTTAAACAAGTAGATTCACGATGCAGGCGCTCATATACATATATCGACTGTTATGATTATGATAACGCACATCTCTTTTGTGGGCTGATGTGTGAACAGAAAGTAGGTTATCCTCATTGAATATTGGATCTCTTTTACGTACCTCGTTGTGAGCTTGTCTGTGCCCATATGCACAAATATTGCAGATTTAGTGCTTCTTTTTTAAAATAGCTCAATCAAAAATAGATTCGCCACACCTCCTTTCATTAACAAATTTTTGATAACCGCACAGAACCGTGAGGAGGCCTGCGTCTTTTTTAATTACCCAAAGTACCACGAAATATAGACAGAACTCCTTTTTCATTAGAGCTCCTATCGTGTTCAATGATATGGCCGATGACCACAAACTAGAGTTATTTAACAGTGTTACTAGTCTCAAATAGCGTTTGTCAAAAAGATGGTTTGAAGCGGTGCACTGACTGGATAGAGCTCACTTCTACAGCTTTTGACTAAGCGTATTAATGTTCAACACAATTTTTTTTTAAAGTTGCTTTAATAAATGGTGTTTAGTGACAAGTCTAGCGAGTAATTGAGTTTTCAAGATACTGTAGTGTTTGTCTAATAAAATAAAATAAATATTGGTAACACAGTCGTTAACAAGTACTTAAGTAAAATAAAAAAAAAAACTAGCTTTTATAATCAAATTGGCTAGACGACACCAGCAATCGTTGACGTACTTTTTATTATCTGTCAAAACGGCCAGCCTCCATAGATTTCGTATGGAATAAATGATAGTGACGTCACGGTCATGTATCAGAAATCGGAGTCAATTGACCGCATATTTATTGCGTTTTTTTAAAAATTGGTTTCTACAGCTTTTTGGAAATATATTGGTTGTATTAACTTCATAGGGGCTATGTTTTTTAAACACCATGTTCTTGACAATATTTAAGATAGGTGTCATCATCCCAATTGTGCAAGGAACATACCGAGAGAAATTGTATAACATCATCAAAATAAACTTGTATATAAAATTGCAGCTAAATCGGACACTTGAAAGTGGGTAAGATTTACCTTGCAGGATCCGCTAACACTTGCTGATACAGTTTAATTTTTAAGATCTTTTTATTAATGTACTCGTATTAGGCAAGCTATGTTTAACTATAATTGGCATGATGACAGCTATCTTAAATATTTTCAAGACCATGGCGTTTAAAAACATAGCCCCTATGAAGTTAATATAACCAGTTTATTTCCAAAAAGCTGTCGAAACCAATTTTTAAACACACAAAACTCAATAAATATTCGGTCAATTGACTCCGATTTCTAATATATGACCGTGACGTCACGTTCATTTATTCCCATACAAAATCTATGGAGGCAGACCGTTTTGACAGATAATAAAAAGTATGTCAACGATTGGTGGTGTCGTCTAGCCAATTTTGACTGTGCATTTAGCATATACCTACTCGTACTATTGTTAGCTTTATCATCCAAGTTGTAATGTAACAGTTGTTGGTAATCTTAATAAGTAAATAAATAACAGATAAACAGACACGGGCGGGACAAGTGAAGCTAAATAAAAGCTTGTAAAAAAATTGAAATCGAATCGCTTTTCTCGAAACTGAACTATCCAAGTCTTGCTGTTCAATTACCATTTTGATACTAACGGCGAAGTCGGTTAAAAGCCAAGTAGAAATTTTCTTTCTTTCAACTTTAACTTTCTACTTCCACCATAACCTACACCGCTCCCATCCGATCAAACTCATTCCAGACTCCAGGCGGCGAGCGCTGGTACGTGGAAAGCATCAGACTGACCTACAACTCGAGCGCGAGGATCCTGGAACACGCCGCCAAGCAAGGCAGGAAGGTCACCCTCAGCACCGACGTCAGGTCACTGCTGTTCCCCACGCCGGTTGGGAAATCCTTCTATTGTCCTGAAGAGACGGTGGTTGATCTAATGGAAGGCGATGCAAGGTATTATTTATACCTAATGTTAGTTTTTACTGTGTTTGACGACCGCTTGGTGCAGTGGTCTACAGGTCGGACTTCTCAAACCAAGGGTCGCAGTAATCTGTGGTCGCGGGTTCGATCCCCGCATAGTACAAGCATAAGTGTGCATGAACATGTGTGTTTGTACTGGTCTGGGTGTTTTTTTTTATGTATAATATGTATTTATTTACAAAAAAAAAGTATTTAAGTATGTTTATCCATTGTCTAGTACCTACAACACAAGCTTCGTAGCTTAATCTGCGACTAGAGAATTGGTGTGATTGTTGAAAAAAAGAAAAACTGTGTCTCATCAGCTTATATAAGTCCCACTGCTGGGCACAGGCCTCACCTTAACTATGAGATGGTGTTTGTAAGGTAAGTGACCAACCTTACTGTCAGATGTTATTAGCGACCCGAGGGCCTCTGACTAGGCTTAATGACTAATATCCATCGATATTAACCGGGACCAACAGCTTATCGTGCCTTTCGAAGCACGTGTAAAAAGTTACTGTGTAAAAAGTTGTAATGGAATAAAGGAATTGTTCTAAGTGACTTTTGAGAAGATGCCTGATACCTTTGTCTGTAAGCCGACGTCATAAGTTTTCGTCTCGTCTTAGTCTTGTTTGGTTTATTTATTTATTAGGTACATCAAGAGGTTACATACAAACATGGTCCATCCACTGCTGAAAAACAAAGGATACACGATCTATTTTAAGTAAATAACCTGTTAACCACTGGACGTAAGTAAGGAAAAAAAGAGCTATGAATTCAAGCATAGTTGACACAATGCTTAGAACTTCTTTTTGTTTTGGGATAGGTTTGCTCTTGACCCAAGACTAAGCCCGAACGAGGCAAAGACTGAGTCTACGATGATGCGAGCTCACCTAGAAGATGCATGTTCACTCTACCCTACTCTACCTACTAATAATCTACTCTTGTTTACTCTTTGATTCGTTGATTCGTTTTATTACTCGGTCTTAATGCAGTGTTCTCCCAGACAGAACCATCTTATTTTCAATGGTTAAGGTTTGTAATTTAGTCAAGTTTCAGATCCTTACTAGTTGGATTCGTCCTTGGAATCTCCGTGTTAAATGAACAAAACTGAAGATTAAAATTTCTTTTGCAGTGCGACCACAGCGCACCGAGCGAAGTTGTATCTCCGTCAGATGCGGCTCCAAGCGTTTATGTATAAACACGACGGCGAGTTCGGGCCTCCCTGGCACTGTTCCGACTCCGCCCGAGCGAGATCCGAAACAGCTCCGGTAGCAGTGGGTGCAGCACTAGCTATTGCCACAGCAGGTACCCTGGTAGGGTATGCTATCTGGCGTTATTTGAAGGTTAAGAAGGTGCAGTACGACACGATGGAGTGAGCCGGTTAGATTGCGTTTTGAATTTCTTTTTTTTATTTTGGGATTTTTAGTCTATGGTTTTATTTTTTTAATTGTTTTATGGAGGAGAACATAAAAAAGAAAGAAAATGAGTTAGAGGCGTTTTGGCAACGAAGCTGTAAGTGAACACATTGTGTTAATACTTGAGTCGATATATTTTTTTAATTTATTAGTAATTTATTTATGTAAAAGTGGTTGTTTGTTCTGAGTTACAGGAAATTTACTGTTTTTTTCTACTTCTGAGATGTTTTAAAGTTTATTTCCATAAAAGAGTTCAGAACGTAATTTATTGTTGAAATATCTAGTGAGATTTCAAATAAAAGTATCAAAGATTTTTGCCAATGTCGATAAGGATTTAGCGAGGTAGACCAAATTGTTGTTACAAAACTAATCAAATGCATTTACGAATTCCAATGAAAGTCCCAGTGAAATTGGTTAAATATCATTGTTAGGAGATTTTATGAACAATTAATGGTATTATGAAATGACATGGTAGAAGTTACTGCAATGGGTATGACATACATTTCCATAATGCCTAAACTTTTGCGGGTAAAGTATCCCACGACTCAGAATTTTGTAAGATTTGTTTCCCGATTGTTACTTTAAAAAAGGCTAAGAATTGAATTATCATGAAGAGATTACCTACCAAATTTTAAGCGTAGAAGCGACTACAACCGTACTAAGTAAGTATCCACTTCCTACATACATAATAACTGTCGTGATGAACACGTTATATGCACCATACTGTTGCTGCGACTACTGACTGGTAAACCAATAGGCATGATGACACCTATCTTAACTATTTACAAGACCATGGCGTTTGTAAAAACATAGCCCCTATGAAGTTAACACAACCAGTATATTTCCAAAAAGCTGTAGAAACCAATTTTTTAACACACAAAATTCAATAAATATTCGGTCGATTGACTTCGATTTCTGATACACTACCGTGACGTCACGTTTTTGTATTCCCACACAAAATCTGTGGAGGCAGACAGTTTTAATAGATAATAAAGAGTATGTCAACGATTGGTGGTGTCATCTAGTCTATTGCCATGGCTGAAGGTTAGATAGCTGGCAGTTTCATAGAAACGGATACTAGCTCAGAAAGCTTTTATTATAAAACTATGACTGCCTCGTTGGTGTAGTGGCATAGTTTCTGCCTTACATCCAAGAGGCCCTGGTCGAGCCAAAATTGTTTTTGAGATTTTCTGTCATGAATTTCTCTGCAACAGCTCGGAGTCGGGAAGTTGGCGGTGTTACACCCCTGTGAAACTTCGAGAGTGATGGACTGTTCCCACCTGTGTATTGCGCTCACACTTGTGCACTATAATATCTCCTGCGTAGTTGGCTGATCTCTGTTGAGATTGGCCGCCGTGGACGAAAAAGGCCAGGAGGACTATTATTATGAAACTGTTAGTTACCTGACTTGAAGTCATAGGTAGATAGGACATTTGCGAGTAGCGGCGACAGATGTCGCCTTTTGTGTGTTGGCTTTTAGAAAAAAAATAGGTAGGCCCTAGTGTATTTTACCCGCAAAATCTGTAAATCTGAAATACAAAGATGTACCTTAATATAAGAGAGAAAATGTTGAACATCACTGTTTGTGCTCTCACGATTTGTATGCGGGCACGAGAGCGAGTAATATAATTGTTTAACTAATGTTGTTGACGTTTGATTATGATGTAAAAAAAATGTATTTAATCCCATATAACCCCAAATACCACATAGGATAGATGTTTTGTATTTTTCTCTTGGAATCGTAGTAAGAAAATTGGCTTACAGTTATTCGAATATTACTGTCATTGGGATGGATAACGGGCATTTTACGTTGAAGTGGGTGTAGGTCTTAGATATTATTATCAGGTCACGCTGAGCTAAGGTCCCTTTAATAAGCAATTGTAAATTACAGTATGGAAATAGTGACGTAATCATGTCTTGCAAGTTTGGTTATCGATTTAACAATATAGGTAAAATTACAAATGTACTGGCCCCTAATTAAAAAAAAATATGTTCAAAATTTACAAAAAATATATTTTCGTTTAAAGTTTGTCTTAAATACGTGTATTTATTTTATGTCATGACTTATTAAAGAGACCAAAGCATCGCTATCATTAATACATATCAGATGATAATAAAATATAATTTATGGACAATCATTATAGTATTTAATGGAGATAATTTATTTGAGATTGTTTGCGGTGTAGCGGACACAATCGAAATATTACGTGTACAAGCAATAAATACGTTCTATCGATGCCGTCGTAAGACAAGAAATGGCTAAATTGATGTTGTATTGTGTGCAAAACTTGGTATATACTAGTGTTTATTTAGTATTAAGTGTATATTTAATGTTTTGATCTAGAGATTTATATTTTGGAGATGAAGCTTCTTACTTTTTACTTTTCTATTTGTTTCAAATTCTCACTATGTAGCTGCTAAACAATAGCATATTTTCTACAAGCAAAAATTTAAATATACTATCGATAAAACGAACAAACATCTATTGCGATTATGATACTCGTAATAAAATGTGCTGAAAAATATGTTACCTATTGTTAACAGCAACATACTGAGAATATTAACCTCAAATTAAATCATACAATTCCATTTTTTTACTACCTTTTCGAACTACCTCTTTCGGCTTCCAAAATATGTAGCATATTTTTATACATTTCATATAATTTTCGAACTCCTCTTAATAATAACGTAGAAAATAGATGGATAAATGACGATATATTTTTATTGAGATATATATTATTAATGACACTAGTACCCAAGTTTTGCTAGTTAAGGTGCGTTGTGTGTTATCGCTTATGGAGTGTGATAGTGGTGGGTTATTGTGACTGAGTGATATAGGAAGATACATTTAAAAAATCGAATTAGTCTATTGGAATCATAACAAAATTCTAAGAAAAAATAGATATAAAAATGAGCGCAATGCGATTACACATTTGTTTCTCGAATTTAAATTCCTACAGATCCCTCTCAATCAAAAAAAAAGACAAATTTTGAATTTATCGACAAACCCACTTGCAATGGCTCACCACTACCAACTTGTGTTTATTTATGTACCTAATACTCATCAATTACTAATTAATAATTAACATATCGTTTAATAATTAAGTTGTGCGTGAAATGCGTTTTGTGATCATTATTAGAGTAAGTTTGTATCTTATTTATATTACGAGGTTAGAGTTGGATTTAGGTTAAGTTAGTAATAGAGTCCTTATACTGGCTTTATGCTGTAAATAGTTTAGCTTTGATTTAGCCCGTCATCTGTACTTACGTTCTGTGTTTTTTGACGTTCCGTGTTTAGGGTGAAGAAAATATTGATATTTAAATGGAAAATAGTATTTAATCAATTTTTTTAACTAATCCCAAATGGACAATGTTTTTTGTACTACTTTTTAATTGATTTTTACAGGTTTGTATCAACTCGGCTATAATTTATTGAGGAAAATAAAATCTCTGTAACATTTTTAGGAAATTAATGCGTCAAAAAATACAGAATAAATTTCTTAGGGTTGTTAGATTACTGTCTGTCCATACTGGTAATAATAAAATAATGTGTTGTATTGTTTCAGAATATTAACTCACCTTAATAACGATATACTAATTGACAACTAAAACTACTTAGATATTTTAAACAAAAGGCAACCCTACCCTAGTCGTTTTTCATTATTACATATCTATACATAGTTATGATAACATACATTATGGCACTCTTAATGTAAATATTCTAAATGTAAGCCACTTTTCAAATTTTACATATTTTTGCACTATTGTTTCCATTTCAAAATTCTATCTCTAATATAATAATAATTCTAATTTAAAGACTCTACGATGATATTTCAGATACATTTTCTACTAGTCAAGATTATAATTCTATTTTCCTAATATTTTGTATTGATCTCTCGTAGTTTCTTTCCTGAATAGGTTTTTAGCATTATGTACTCATACACTTGGTGCATACGTATTAAATAATGTACTAATATTATTATATGCCATACGATTTGTCTTCCAGATTGATCTTAAAACAATAGCGTAAAGTATTGTAGCTTATTATTATATACATAATTATGGATTAACTAAAGGTGGTGATATTATGGCGTTTTGTAGGATTATTCAAGGTTCAATCAGGCTTATTGCTATGTCGTCATTTTGAGATAAATTGAATGGTTTAGATACTTTCGGTTATGTAGTTCAAAATTTCTAAACTTAAGCCGCATTTTATAATATAAATTAAATGTTGTTTTATAAGCCTCATTTTTAACTACAGACGAGCGTTTGAGTGTAAACAACATTGCTTTGTATTTTGACGACATACACTCTTTATAAAAGTGACATTGTAAGATGGTGTATGTAAATCTCTTTATTTTAAAAATTAATGCGCGATGCAAGCTCAGAAAAGTTATTGATAATGTCTGTTGATATATTCATTTCATATACCTTTATGTGTCTATGACGATTAACTTCAACGTACTTTAAACATAGGTTATTAAATCCTTGTATGAAATGCAAAAATATAATTCGTTTTATTACTTATAGTTAGGTACATAAACACCAATCGATGTGAAATGCAACACCGTATTATCACTACCGAATAGATGATAAGAGACATATCTCAAATTATTGTAATTTAGTGCGTTCATTTATTGAATTGTCTTTATGAATAAATGACGTCAAAATTATTGCAGCTTAATCATTTGTTTATCCTTACCTACCTACCTATAGTTTTATGATTTGTGTAGCTACACAAATCAAAAAACTGGGAAGTAAATTTTATGAGTCAACCAAATAACGTTTACTACTTTTAATTTTGAAGTGAAAACTTCTTTAGCGGCGTTGAGCACTTTTGTGGCATGGGTAGAAACTGTGAAACTCGCGTCAGGTCACGTGATGCTGATCGAAAAACCGTAAGACGGTTGTTAAGTTTTCACTTCTGCCGGCACTCCCGGAGTGCAACCCGTGTTTTTTTTTATTACAAAGCTAACTAACTAACAAGGATTTTTATTTTGAACTAACGGACCCGACAGACGTTGTTCTGCCCGTTGCTTTTTTTAATTTTAAATCTTTTAAACCTTCCCTGGACTTCCACGAATATTTCAAGACTAAAATTATTCAAATCGGTTCAGTCATTCTCGAGTTTTAGCGAGACTAACGAACAGCAATTCATTTTTATATATAAGACTAGCGGACCCGGCAGACGTTGTCCTGCCCGTTTTTTTTAACTTACTGATCTTTTAAACCTTCCCTGGACTTCCACAAGTATTTCAAGACCAAAAGTATTCAAATCGGTTCAGCCGTTCTTGACTTTTAGCGAGACTAACGAACTGCAATTCATTTTTATATATTAGAGAAGATAGATAGATATAGATTATAGTTGGTAAATTGTTTTATCGACAAAACCCATAGTGCGTACATCACTAGTCAAAATTGACGGATGGAAATCTTTTATTAAAATTGCGAACTTTTTGAAACATTTGCTTCAACCATTAAATTAACTGAAATTTATCAAAATTACATCCAATTTGTTACCATGGTCTTTACAATTTCCTACTAACATATTGCTTCCCTTACGAAGGGGCGAAAACATGGCGTAAATGAATTTAATTGGCTCCCTAGGGTGCCTGACTTGATATATTGCTTGATTGGGCTTGTTAAAATTGCTATTTTGATGACAGACTAATTTGGATAATTATTTTGAGGGATTGTTGACTTACGATATTATAGAGTACTATAGATTTTTCAGCGTCATGCTTGTCAATTTTTGTTTTCGTAAGGGTATTATAGATCTGTCATTTGAAGTTAGCCTCGATGTTGGTGTGCCTTTTAATGCTTTTTATCTGATTGGAATTTCGGTATTAGAATAGAATAGAATCGTTCATTTGCTCTTGAATATGGTACATGTCCGATCTTTAAAAATAACGCATACAGTTCTTACACATCCAGATATATAAAAAAGCATGCAAATATAAATCTAATATATAAAATTCTCGTGTCACAGTTTTCGTTGCCATACTCCTCCGAAACGGCTTGACCGATTCTCATGAAATTTTGTGAGCATATTGAGTAGGTCTGAGAATCGGCCAACATCTATTTTCCATACCCCTTAGTGATAAGGGTAGTCCTCCCTTAACATTTATATGGCAAAACAACGTTTGCCGGGTCAGCTAGTATAAATATATATGTCCTTATAGTATAGTATATATATGTCCTTATTTTAACCTCAAGTCATCGAGTTTTGTTCAAAGTCAAGATAGCTTTGGGATACTAGTATCTAAAGAGCGGCGGGCATTGGCGAGTCCTATTTATTTTATTTTATTAGGCAAACAACTACATAATATAATTTTAAAAAGATGACAGTAATAACAAATACAAGCATGCAACATTTATAAGTGTATCGCATATGTGTGCATGAACATGTGTGTTTGTCCTGGTCTGGGTGTTTTCTATGTATAATATGTATTTATTTACAAAGAAAAAAGTATTTATTTTTATTTGAAGTATTTAGTAGTATGTTTATCCGTTGTCTAGTAACCATAACACAAGCCTCGTAGCTTAATTTGGGACTAGAGAATTGGTGTGATTGTTGTGCAATATTTATTTATTTATTTAATTATGCAGTCCATAACGCTATTCACAGATTACTGATCTGAATTGTCGTTTGCTGCCGATTAGAAGTCGATTTAGAAGTTGTCTTGTTCTTATTAAAATTTAAAAAAAATATCCTTAAAATATAACGAGCTCCGAAGCAAGTTAGTAGCAGTGCTACATGTCAATCTACAATCTCAGCAGACAGACGACATTTCGTTACTACACTTCTGATTTTATATAGCTGTATGAAATATAGTCTGTAGCAACCAACTTGTTATTTAAATCATGTTTACGTGAGTACTTATATATCTAACGGAAAAAACTAAACACCTCACAATCTCACACAAAGAGATAAGTCAATCTGGACCCCATAAAATCTATACTAATATTTAAAATGCGAAAGTAACTCTGTTTGTCTGTCTATTACTCAATCACGCCTAAACTACTGAACTAATTTGCATGAAATTCGGTATGTAGATATTTCGATACCCGAGAAAGGACATAGGCTACTTATTACCGCGGGAAACTGACGCATTCCCATGGGAAAATTCAAGTGGACCGATCGCTTTTACGCTTAAACTACTGAACAGAGTTAAATGAATTAAATGAAAGGAGATAGTTTGAGAGTTATGAAATGACATGAGTTACTTTTGATCGCGAGAAAACTACACATTCCCATGGGAAAAATTACTTTTCGGGGAATCTGATCGCTCTTACTCCTAAATTACCAAAGATTTGAATTACATTTGAATAAACTTGGTATTACGGGAAAACAACGCATTCCAAAAAAACTATCTAATACGGACGAAGTCGCGGGTAAAAGCTAGTACTGGATAAAGCAAATAGTGAATAATTTTACGCTTAATTTCCGATCACAGCCCTTAGCGCGCAAACTTTATAGCGAGTTTATTTTGATTAGGGCTGGCACTAGATCTGATTAATACAAGGTATTTAAAAAAAAACATAAGTTTAAAAAATACTTTTCCATCCCACTATCTCGGAAAGAGTATTTTTGCTCTTCAATATCTAAGTGGAAAAGCCGTTTTTATTCACTAGAGGATAAAGTAAATTGAATTTAGAACATCGTGTGCACTAAGTTTGTGAATTAAAAAAATAATTAAACCTATTTATTGCTACCTCTATGGTGCCGAATATATCATCATTTTTTTTTTAATTTGTCAAAAACTCAGACTAGAAACCTTCTTGGTGTTCTTTTTACAATTTGCTTTATAGGCGGTTCTCTACGCGGCATTTTTTCACGTCATTGTTAAACCTTATATTAAAAACTTGAAAACAAGTGAAAAAACTAAATGATTGATTCTAGCGACGAGGAAGTTGTTTGACGCCAACAGAATTGACTGAAATTGTTAATAATTCGCAAATGAGTTTTCTCCCTCAAAAATCACGCGAGAAGTATTTAAAACAGTACACAAGTGACTAACACCAATATTACAGTACCAAACAAAAATATTAAACTCAATTTAAATAACTGTAGCAACTTTACTTTGAATTTTTCTTAATTATAACTACGTATTATTTTGTTATAATTTAAAGATTGTCATAATGTAGTACTTAATACCTAAACTGAAATAAAAGTACCTATCTTGTGATCGTAAACGTATTTTTTTTTCATTTAGTCACTTCCTCGCTGAGGTGGAATGAAAAGGTACGTGTTGCACTCGAGTGCAACACGTACCTTTTCATTATATATATATATATATATATATATATATATATATATATATATATATATATATATATATTTAATTGAGATAGAGCTTCTAAAGGCTAATAAATACCTCTTTTATTGACTATTCATCATTTGTTAAATTGTAAAAAAAATAGTAAAATAATGAACACATTCACGGAATTGCAAGCAACGAGTAAAATGCAATATCAGTAAAAATTAATATTAATATGCTGCTAAATAAAACAAAATTTCCATGACAAGTGAGTTCAGAGCTATGTAGGTATGGGATGTTGTCCCTATTTCATATTATTATTAAGTAAGTGGTTTGTGCCAACCCTACCATCCCTTTGGCAACCTGACCCCAGCAAGTGTGTCTCGTGACAAATTGCTCGGTAGATAATTGAGCTCATTGTTGTTTGAGCTCATCCCTGCTGACAACACAGTGTGCTAGTAAATAATAAAATAATAATAAATATTTCACAACAATCACACCAATTCTCTAGTCCCAAATTAAGCTACGAGGCTTGTGTTATGGGTACTAGACAACGGATAAACATACTTAAATACTTTTTTTTTGTAAATAAATACATATTATACAGAAAACACCCAGACCAGTACAAACACACATGTTCATGCACACTTATGCTGCTTGTACTATGCGGGGATCGAACCCGCGACCCTTGGTTTAGAAGTCCGACATGTGGACCACTGCACCAAGCGGTCGTCAATAGTGTGCGTGGGTCATAATATTCGCTAAAGATAAGCTCCAGGACACACCTGCGGCATACTGTCATGTCACCGTGACTCGCGATTGTCAGCGATTGAAGCGCGGAAGGACACGCAGATTGACACGCAGGTGTTGCCTAGGCCTTATTAGGTAGCTAAATAGCCAAATTGCTCGGCAGATAATTTAGCTCATTGTTGTTCGAGCTCATCCCTGCTGACAACACAGTGTGATAGTGTGCGTGGGTCATAACATTCGCTAAATTCAGATAGGCTCAGGACACAGCTGCGGCATACTGTCATGTCACCGTGACTCGCGATTGTCAGCGATTGAAGCGCGGATATTGGTTTGACACGCTCGCACGCAGGTGTGGCCTAGGCCTTAATTAGGTAGCTAAAGTACTCGAAAACGAGGATAAGTATTGTCGACCTAGATAGTAGAAAAGTACGGCCTTCCAAGTAAGAATACCTAGGTCGGTATGATAGGCTCTGTTTGCTTTCAAAACCTTTTCCCAAAAAAACTTGATAAAAGTACCTACAATACAGGCTAATCTTTCTCTTTCTAATTTATTTTGTACAAAAGGTGGACTTAACGCCGTAGGGCATTCTCTACCAGTCATACCTTTGGGCTAAGCAGAAATGATAAGTGGGCGGTGCGACAAAATAAATAAAAGAGAAAACACAAAAATAATAAAGTCTAAGTTTAAAATGTGCGAGTATAAATTTACGAACGAAGGATTGTACCGACGTGCATACTCACTTGGTATTCTGATAATAATTTGTTCCGGTTTGGGTTTCCAGTCATTTTCATTCTCACAATATATGCATTTTGCGTGTATTATTATTCTTTTCCGTGGAATCTGTTCACTTTTTACTGAAAAATAAGGAATTTCTAATTACGTGTTCATAAACGTCAAAGTTTGTATCACCTATAAATGTGATATTCCGCTGTAAAATAGGGAAAAAGGGTTATAACTAACTTTTAAATGGTTTTCCTCTCCTTCTCAGCATAATTATTTCTTATTGTGAACACAATTTATTAGTATTTTTCTGAATTTTGTACTTTTTGACACTATGTTTGACATTTTGAGTGACGGGAGTCTTATTATTTTTTTCTGAAAATTGACAACTTTTAGCAAAGTTTCAATACAATTTCCATTACAAACTCTGCAAAAGCACGAGTTTTATCGCGTTCTATCCACGCTCTAAATTTGAACGGCCGGCCCTATATAAGCCCATACTATCCATATCTGACTCATTCTACTGCTGGCTTCGATTCTATAACAGTAAACTCTTTACTATACGACACTTCAAGAAGTACTACAGGAAGACCAGGACTTCACTACCTCCGGAAGGCCCTCACCCACTGCAACACTGAGGACTGACCCCTCCTTGACTGAGGAGGAACTGCGAGGGACTGAACCCTCCTATCCAGAGGAGGGCCTGCGAGGGACTTACTCCTCCTAGCCTGAGGAGGAACTGCGAGGGACTGAACCCTCCTATTCTGAGGAGGGCCTGCGAGGGACTGATCCCTCCTATCCTGAGGAGGGTCAGTGAGGGGCTACCCTCTCCTAGCCCGAGAGACTGCGAGGACTTGCCCCTCCTTACTCTGAGGAGGGACTATTCTTCTTTACCTCGAGGAGGGATTATTCACTTCGCTACTCGCTCCTATTAAGGAGGATTTTCACTTTACTCCCACGGAGGGAGCATTGCCTCCTCCTAAATTTATCTACATCGGATACATCAACTGCTTGCCTTTGCTGACAGAGCCATCGCGGCTACCTCTGCTGTTCACCGGTGTCTTCACGGTCTCCGGCACAGCTGCGCTCCAGCTTCTACACCGCTGCGCATCGACGGACTACTCCAAGAACGCAACGCTTCACTTCGGCACCTCCGGACCCGTTTAATCTTGAGAAGACACCTACCCACACCCACTCCACTCACTACACTCACTCATTTTCACTCATTCATTCCTCTCACTCGTCTAGGTTTCTTTTTATTTTCTTCTGTTTTTCTTTTAATATAATTTGTTTGTTATTTCTCAATTCTTTTCGTTTCCCTTTTCCCTTCTTTGTCGTTTCACGACAAATTGGCGCCCAACGTTTAAGTCTTCAGTCTCTCTTTCTTTTCTCTCTTTCTCTTATTTAGTATATTGCTTTTCATTCCTCATTCATTTCACTCTCTATTTTCTTCTAAATTCTAAAACAACACTTCTTCTAGTGTTCTTCACCTAATCATCATTATTTGGATTTTTGTTTTAGCAAATCTTAACCCCTTCATTGTCATCCTAAATCTTAACCCCTATTTTCTTCTAAATTCTAAAACAACACTTCTTCTAGTGTTCTTCACCTAATCATCCTTATTTGGCTTTTTCTTTTAACAAATCTTAACCCCTTCATTGTCATCCTTAATCTTAACCCCTACTCTGTCATCTCGAATCTTAACCCCTTCAAATTAGAAAACACAACTTCACTCTACAATCTAGAAGAAAACGAGGTACTTCATTTTTTTTTTGAGCTTTATTGAATCTTGACTTTCTTTCTAATTAGCGTTTTTACAATGTCTCGATTGATTGAATTTGTATATACGTCGGTACATTTGGTTAATCCCTCTCTTTATTTATTTTAATTTCTCTTTTAATTAGGAATTATAACCTTTTATATTATCTTTTAAGGGACTCTTAACCCCTTGTCTTAAAATGAGGGACTTTAAACTCCTCTTTTTAACACTAAACCCCTTATCTCTTTAGGGACTCTAAACCCCTTATCTTGAGGATCTTTACTTGATCTCTTTAGGGACTCTAAACCCCTTAACTTGAGGATCTTTACTTGGTCTTCTTAGTACTAAATAGTACTTTCTTTTGAGCGGTTGACTACTCGTTAAATAAGCCATCAATCCGAGCGGATGACTACTCGTTAAACAAGCCTTCAGTTCGAGCGGTTGACTACTCGTAACGAAGGCCTTAGTCGTATTTTTTTTTTTTCATATATGGAGCGGTTGACAACTCCCTAAATAAGCCTGTCGTCGTTGAGGAACTCCCTTCTAGAGTGGCAGTCATTGAATGTGAACTCCACCCTAACAGTTTGAAGATGATGGTATGTTAGAAGAAGAATAAACATTTGTATGAAAGGTTGTATGCTTGGTGAAGTAGGATTCCTAGGATTTCTTTAGGCTTTCCTTTCATAAATTTTCTCTGAGTCGAAAATTTTCTGGGGTCGTGGGGGAAATGTACCGACGTGCATACTCACTTGGTATTCTGATAATAATTTGTTCCGGTTTGGGTTTCCAGTCATTTTCATTCTCACAATATATGCATTTTGCGTGTATTATTATTCTTTTCCGTGGAATCTGTTCACTTTTTACTGAAAAATAAGGAATTTCTAATTACGTGTTCATAAACGTCAAAGTTTGTATCACCTATAAATGTGATATTCCGCTGTAAAATAGGGAAAAAGGGTTATAACTAACTTTTAAATGGTTTTCCTCTCCTTCTCAGCATAATTATTTCTTATTGTGAACACAATTTATTAGTATTTTTCTGAATTTTGTACTTTTTGACACTATGTTTGACATTTTGAGTGACGGGAGTCTTATTATTTTTTTCTGAAAATTGACAACTTTTAGCAAAGTTTCAATACAATTTCCATTACAAACTCTGCAAAAGCACGAGTTTTATCGCGTTCTATCCACGCTCTAAATTTGAACGGCCGGCCCTATATAAGCCCATACTATCCATATCTGACTCATTCTACTGCTGGCTTCGATTCTATAACAGTAAACTCTTTACTATACGACACTTCAAGAAGTACTACAGGAAGACCAGGACTTCACTACCTCCGGAAGGCCCTCACCCACTGCAACACTGAGGACTGACCCCTCCTTGACTGAGGAGGAACTGCGAGGGACTGAACCCTCCTATCCAGAGGAGGGCCTGCGAGGGACTTACTCCTCCTAGCCTGAGGAGGAACTGCGAGGGACTGAACCCTCCTATTCTGAGGAGGGCCTGCGAGGGACTGATCCCTCCTATCCTGAGGAGGGTCAGTGAGGGGCTACCCTCTCCTAGCCCGAGAGACTGCGAGGACTTGCCCCTCCTTACTCTGAGGAGGGACTATTCTTCTTTACCTCGAGGAGGGATTATTCACTTCGCTACTCGCTCCTATTAAGGAGGATTTTCACTTTACTCCCACGGAGGGAGCATTGCCTCCTCCTAAATTTATCTACATCGGATACATCAACTGCTTGCCTTTGCTGACAGAGCCATCGCGGCTACCTCTGCTGTTCACCGGTGTCTTCACGGTCTCCGGCACAGCTGCGCTCCAGCTTCTACACCGCTGCGCATCGACGGACTACTCCAAGAACGCAACGCTTCACTTCGGCACCTCCGGACCCGTTTAATCTTGAGAAGACACCTACCCACACCCACTCCACTCACTACACTCACTCATTTTCACTCATTCATTCCTCTCACTCGTCTAGGTTTCTTTTTATTTTCTTCTGTTTTTCTTTGAATATAATTTGTTTGTTATTTCTCAATTCTTTTCGTTTCCCTTTTCCCTTCTTTGTCGTTTCACGACAGGATTTCTTATAGGTACTTACTTATTTATATGTGAAACCCGAAAAAAAAATACAATTAATTGATAAGATAAGACCAACTTGTAGGTACTTATTGCAAATGTAACAGCAATCAATCTCACTTTAGACCTGAAATTAAGAGATACTTAATAAAAAATGCTAACCATTTTGTAGCCAGCCACTATTTTATTCGAACTGAAAAAAAAAAGAAAAAAAATTGCTACTAAAAAAGGAAGGTATGTTTTTAAACCAAATTTAAAAAAATAGTTTTCTATACTTCTTAACTTGTAAAAACCGAAGTTAACCTCTAATTAGATGCCACGGGGTAGATGGCGTGTGGCGACACCTACGATTTATTGCTGTAAAAACTAACCGCCTGACACTACGCTTTCTTTGTAACGTAAGATTTATATAGATACGCATTAAGCAGGACGTCTGACTGCCAAACACGGTAATATCTAAACTCCATCATTTATATATCCTGGGTCTAACAAGTGCAACATAAATTTATAATTTTTATAAATTTAGGTACTAGTGGACCCGACACGCTGTCCTGCCCGCTCATGCAATATTTCCATATTTTCTTATCGTTAAAACCTTCCCTGGCTTTCATAAATATTTCAAGACTAAAATTATTCAAATCGGTTCAGCCGTTCTCGAGTTTTAGCGAGACTAACGAACAGCATGTAATTTTTATATGTATCATTTACCGTAATTAGCTAGTAGACATGGTAAACAGTTTGTTAGAGACAGTTTTGAATTGTGCAGCTAAATTTCACGTAATTAGAGATGAATATGAATAATTTTTACACTCTACTCTTTTACATTTAATGTATAAAAATGTATGGCACGGAACCTTTAAAGCGCGAGTCCGACTCGCAATTGACCGATTTTTTAATATTTTTTTCTGGTTAGAGACAACAAGGATTCCTAATAGTTTACTTTAAGTGCCGTTTAACGTTTTCAGAATCAGGAGCCGTATTAATAACGATATGAACGGACGTTTAGTGCGCAACTGAAAAATACTGTCACGTTAAATAAATGGTTAAATTATGCTGATTTTAACCTAATTACGAATCATGGATGTTCTCTTGTAGCGAGAAATGACTACAATAGCAAAATAATCAAAACGATTCGTGAACAATTAATAGCAACCTAGGTACGTGTAATTTAAGATAATAATTGTTGTCATATCCATATTATGATAACACCATCCCTTATTCCAAAAAACTGCAGTAAGAATCCGTAACAAGGTGTCGGGTAAACGAAAATATATCCGAAAACTTACACCGCAGCATTCACTTTTTTATTTTTCATTCACAAAACATGCACCAAGAAATGAAAGGTGTCCGTGTGACGCACATTTTTTTACACCAATTTGTCATTTTAGTTGTATTTTTTTGCTGCGGTTTGAATAGCTGAAATAAGGCAAAGTAAGAAAATTTTTGTGACACGATTTGGCTAATAGGTTGTTTTAGTATTTTGAAACAGTTATTTCGCAATAAGTAGATACCGGGAAAAAATCTCTCTACCTACTCTTACATTATTTAGATTACCAAAGGAGAAATAAGACTGACTTGAGTCCGATCTAAAAGGTTGACATTAATGGGGTAATTTTTTCTTCGTTCTTAAATAAAAAAACTAGTTTTAAAAAAAGTTAACTAATTATATAATTTATTTGATTGCAAATAGCGAGGTCATATAACATATCGTCTTGTCACCTAATTCAGACACTCCTTAGTAAGATCACAATGAGAAACAATACGTAAATAGTGAGGTGTCGCATTCGGATTTCGTGTTATTTTGACAGGCGGACAGTCTTATATCACGCAACGTCGGTTGTAAGTGGCGCGGAAACCCGGTGCCCATGACTAGTGTTAGAAATATGTAGTTCTAAAATAAAAAAGCTAAAAATTCGGATTTGGTTGTGGAATGTTTCGCAGGCTGTAAGATCACACTTGCGCTGATTATGTATCGTTTTTTATGTTTATATTGGGATGAGGTTTACTCATCATGACACATGAGTAAGTCTATCGATGCGGAGTCTGAAGTTCTACTACGAAAAATGATATCCGTTAAAACGATCGTGTAATACTGACGACATCATGCTACGAATTTCATCGCCTTCATTACATGCGACAACTTTAGTGTAATGGTTAAGAAGTTGACTATTAGATCCCGCATCTCTTGGGGTTGCGGGTTCGATCCCCGCACTGTAAAAACATTTGTGTACATGAACATGTTTGTTTGTACAGGTCTGGGTGTTATATGTATTTATTTACGTTTATCAGTATCTATATTAAAATAAGAAACAGATACGTCTGTTTCTTATTTTAATATAGATCTTTCGAACATTTTAGTAGAACCGGCAAGTTCACATGCGAGTTACCGTGCGCGTGCGGATAAAGTACGAATGCGCGAGAATTTGATCGAGAATCGATTTTGAAGTTCTGAGAATGCGCATACTGAGAAATCATCCGAAAATATTCGTTCAGTCGTACTTTTTACGAATCTAAACAGTGGTGCAGTGGTCTCACCTAGAAGATGCCTGGTTCTCTAGCTTTTAAAAAAAGAGTTTGTCTCTAGGAACCTTCTTGCTAACATTTTTCCCAGTCCAAAGTCTGTCGATTACGTAAGGATGTACAGAAAGTTACCCGACACCAAAGATAACTGGTGTCTTGTTACAGTAATAACCGTTCCCGGTTCGAGCGAGCGCTGAAACTCGACCCGTGGCATGCTATTTCGATATACTAGTGTGGAGACGCGGGTTGCTTCGACTTATGATTGATCAACGTTATGCTATGATCAAGGTGAGTAGGTGTCAGTTTGTCCCAAAGGCAACCAAAAAACTCTATTCAATTTGAACCAACTTAAAAATGAGGTTATCGTTACAGTGGTCAACCAAATTGTTTTGCAAAGTCGCCCGTATCATATGCGCGTAACGTAAGATACCTCGGTGTTTATATACCTACTTATATGATTTTTAACTTTCGCGTTGCATTGTAACACTAATTACTTGTTATCGGGTCATGTCAACTCGTGACCACGGTTGTGTGCAATCCAGCCGAAACGTCGCGCAGTGAGTTACCTAATACTCATTTTACATCGCGTATAGAGCCGACAACTAGTAGTTAGTGTTACCCAAAGGTAAGAATCTCAACAGAAGTCAGCCAACTACGCAGGAGATATTATATAGTGCACAAGTGTGAGCGCACTACGCAGGTGCACTCACTGTTCCTTCACTTTCAAAGTTCGGTGAGACGGCAATCCGACATGACCGGAGAAAGATCAGGCGTAGGACCAACGGCTTCTTCTTCTTCTTAGCGTGTCGATGGAACACGAGGAATTACACCGTGGCAGCCCAGAATTCAGCCACTTGTTGGGGCACGCCGGGCACGATGTTAAGTGTGCCATAGTTTGCACTGCACCGCAAACACAGTCCACATCGGAGCTTGCCGAAAATCCCCACCTGGCCATGTTCTCCTTACTTCGACCAACCTGAGTCCGAAGCCTAACGGCTTAACGTGCGCACCGAGGCACGGGGGTGTAACACCGCCAACTTCCCGACTCCGAGCTGTTTTTGAGAAATTCATAACGAAAATCTCAAATACAATTTGACTCGACCTGGGATTTAAACCCAGGACCTATCGAATATAAAGCAGAAACTTTGCCACTACACCAACTTGGCAGTCAAACCAAAGATAATAATCCATTAACTTTGGTGTTACCTCAGTCAGTGTTTCCTGACCACCGTAATATTGTATTATAAACTAAGGACACCGCAGACGTTGTCCTACCAGTTCTTTTTCTCTATAAGAATATCATCGTTCTTCAAGGAATATAAAAAAAGGAATTAGCGAAATCGGTGTATTTGTTCTCGAAAGTTTGCGCTGACCAGAATGATTCGCGATACATTTTTTATGTCATAGATCCCTCGACTCCGGTGGGTCTGCCTAAAGTTTAGTGCCTATAACTCATAGCTAATCATGATATTTGCCACTTTAAGGGCTTTGATTTGCTTCTTACCTTTTAGGATCGTGACAAAACACGTCAACACGTGAACTAGTTATTTCATATTTATTCTTTGAGTACTCACCGGAGCTGCTGTGGTAAGTTTCATGGAACTTAGAAAAAAGTTGAAGCCAGATGGTACCAGGAAGTCAATGAGAAGGCGCAAGACAGAACACAGTGGCGAATGCTCCACCGATAAGAGCAAGGCTCTTTAATTTTAAAAGGTACCTACCTAAAAAGCACACTTAAAGCTAAGTATTCTTTGCTTCAGTGTTATTACACAATTTGTTCAAGAGGTAAAGAAAAAAAAGAATAGACTTATCGAATAATCTCCACTCGACTACCTTCAAATTGACAGATAACCACATCCCACGCTCGAGTACAAAAAGTGAATTCCTTTGCTCTTTAACATCACACATTTCTTTTTTCGATCACTATCACATTTGTATGAATAGCGCAAATGTGCGTTAATCCATCGGAATATTGTAAACATGATGTTACAAACTTTTTGCTGGTAGAATCTGCGAGTGTTCTCCTAAAGGCTCGAAAATGCTGACCACCAATACGCAAAATGTAAAAAAAAACAAATTCGCCTGCAAACTTAATTTTGTTTCGCGCCACGTGAAACTGAATTTCGAATTTGGAACGTTCTTTCGTATTTCATCAGAACTTCAAAATGGATGCTTATTCCACCCGAACAGAGTTTTACATCAGGTGGTGAGTTGTGTTTATTTTTTCAATGGGATTAGTATAATAGGCAAAGGCGTGACACTGTTAATCCGCAGTTACGAGTATTCGAACAATGGCCCTCAGTTTAGGGAGCGAAGTGAACAGCTTTTGTAGTTTGACACTCAACACGCAATAGTTGGTTTTTGGAATGCACTTGGGCAAATGAGAGCCGTAGAGTTGTAACTTTGATCAAATATTTGGGCATTAGATTTGGGTACAAGGAACGAATATTTAAGTTTCTATTTCACTGTAGGCACCTACCTAACCTTAGCTTATGATAAAGAGAGTTAAGTATACTTTAAATAGCTACTTAAATATCTGAAAAATGAAGTTAGGCTGTCTTCACGTGCCAAGAGCTCGCTTCGTGGCGGAAAAAATTGAGTTTTTGCAAATCATAACTATTCGACACTTTCCGAACGTACTCTGATGAAAAATTACCTCCATTTTTGAAGTCGGTTAATCCTCAAAAAATGCGAGTTGCAATCGCAGTCGTGTCAACCCCAAAATGGCGGCCGTCTCCCGCCCAATTTGTCGCGTAACAATAAATTGCGCATTTGCCCCCGGCGCGCTTGTAAGTGAATAAACTATAATACGTTGACGCGTTACGGGTTCATCATATTTTTTGTTAATAAATAGTTAACTTTTTATGTGTTCTATACGAGGTAGTACGGGACTCTCTTCCTATGATGAAAGAACTAAGCTAGAGGTATATTAATGGACGGTTTCCAAAGTATTTCAGATAAGTAGGTCGGAAATAAGTAAATACAAAACGATAAGTTACTAAAAGTTTCATCATGCTTGACAACGTAAGCTGAAAAAAATCCGCTTATAAAATACTATCTTTACTTAATATATCTAACTGCAACAAGCTATGGATGTAGAGGCATCTTTGCACTAAAGTAATTTCATATACCATTTTAGCGAAAAGCGTTTTCTCGGCCTCATAGCTTCTAAAGCTCAAAGTTTCGGTTTAGTTAGCTAGTTTGTTTAGTAACCTAAGCTTTGTTGTGTCGAAAACTGTGCCTTACTCGTAAACGGGCTTAGATTTAAAAAGAAAGCCTTCCTTTCACCGTAATTTGAATAAGTAGTAAAAAAAATTCTACTAAAATAAAGTTAAGGACTTGACCGTTTATTTTAAACCAATTTCGCGTTGTTGACAAGAAAAACAAATAAAATCTAAACATTAGAAAAGCTCACTAAATGTTCCACATCTAGCATTTAAATTCAGAATGTTATCCGTTAATCCGATCTCTGGGCAAAACATCTGTTCAATCTGATAAAGGCTTATCCTCACTCATGCTTGTTGATAAGAACGGTCATAAGGGTGGGAAGACATCTATTCACCATTTTAGAGCAAATGCCGGAATCATCGGAAATTGACGTCCGAGAAAAATCAAGAAAAAAAATGTTTAAAAAAAAAGAGAATTGTGCTTTGGCACTTTCATATCAGTTTTGGGATGAATGGTGAGGTATTGACACTGAAATCTTTTTATTTCTGGTAAGCCCAACGATATTGACTGGTGGGACATGCAAAAGGGTTTGAATTAGATACCAAAGACGGTAATCGCGCTACTTGGTATAGAAAAGAAGAATAGCCGCTTCGTTTTATGTTTCATGCCGAACCAAAGACAGTTTTTGCACTATTAGACTGTCTTAGTCGATTATTAAAGGAATCACTGTTTTATTCCTGTAAAGCGTTTGCAATGCAATCTTGAGAAAAGATTGTGGACGTTACATGTTATTCTACTGAGTCTGGGCGGGAAAAACTAAAAAGGAATAACTGGCCGAAAATAATCGTTCGTAAAAAAAAGTAATAAAGCGACATGAATTTTTTAAGCATCCGTCTGTCTGTAACATAATACCGCAACACACCTGACTAATGGGGCTCCCTGATTGGCCAGAAAAGAGCAGAGGGTGAGCGGGAACCGCTGCGATTGGCCGACGCGAGACGGGGGTGGTTCGTAGACTGGTTTCGAATTTCAAGGCTTAATAGGCGCGATTCCAGTAATTTTGGGATTTCGATGTGTAAAGGGGGATTTGGCTTAATTAATTCAAATTGTTGATGATTACATTGATTTGAGAAATAAACAACGAGTAAAATATTGGTATCAGGATTTGTGTAAATGAAAACTGCTGTAAAGTCAAAATCCCATAAACATCGAAACGAAGTAACTTATCTTTTTTAGTGTAAATGCTTTTTCTGTTGGTTAAGGCCTTTTATGTCTCCAAAACTTTGTTATCCATTGATGTTTTTGAAATTTATCTGTCTGTTAGGTCCATACCTGAAGTGCATTTGCTACTTATAATTAGTGCATACCTATCAATAGTTCATAGCCATATTTGATACATTTTTGTAATCGATATGGCGTCAAAATTGGACCCCCCACTATGCGTCGGCCGCGCTTTTAAGTCAGTTGTTATTTTAAATATTGTGTAAACAATCTTTGTATGGTCGGTGTATTTGCAATGAGCATGCAAGTGAATACTACCTACGTTACTACAGATAAGTACCGGCTGCAATAAAAGCCTCCGTACTGTTTTTTTTTAAACCCAAAGCCCAGGACACACCTGCGACGTACTGTCGCCGCAACTCGCAACTGTCAGCGATTTATGTGAGGTGATATTATGTTGATTCGCTGACAGTCGCGACTAGATCATATAAATTATTATTATATGGCTGAAAAATATATAGCACTAATATGTGCAGTATATAGCTTTTACCCGCGACTTTGTCCGCATTAGATAGTTTTTTTGGAATGCGTTGTTTTCCTGTAATACCAATTTAATCGAAATATAATTCAAATCTTTAGTAACTTAGGAGTGAAAGCGAACAAATTCCCCGGAAAGTAATTTTCCCATGGAAATGCGTTGTTTTTCCGTGGTCAAAAGTAACTCATGTCCTTTCTTAAGTCTCAAACTATCTCTTTATCAATTTTTTTTTAAATCCGTTCAGTAGTTTAGGCGTAAAAGCGGCCCTCTTGAATTTTCCTATGAGAATGCGTCATTTTCCCGCAGTAAAAAGTAGCCCATGTCCTTTCTCGGGTATCGAAATATCTCCATACCAAATTTCACGCAAATCGGTTCAGTAACTTAGGCGTGATTGAGTAACACAAAGACAGACAGAGTTACTTTCGTATTTATAATATTAGTATGGATAAGTATATAAGTATGGATTGACACAATCGCAATTTTGACCTTTGCGACATTTTTTAAGTACAGTGACCAGCACGTCACATTAGACACTGCGGTGACTGCGGTACCTTAGTCGCTTGTGATACAGGCGATTTTGCAACAAAAACGGGTTGCCAGATGTTCTGGCTTCTGTACCTAACTCCATGTTTCAATGGATTATTCCAACGTCCCACTTTTTAATTCTTATTCAACTTCTTCTTCTTTCGTGTCGGCATGACGGGCTAAATTTTACTTGCCCAGAAAGCGGCTACCGTGGCAGCCCTCTGGTTACAGGCTAGTAGGTCCTCACGCGAGCAGGTGGTCGGGCACGCGGGACAGTTCATGAGGTGGACCATGGTTTGCAGGGGTTCTCCACATTCACATCTGACGTCTGCGCTATTCAACTGAGATAGGTATTTAATTCAGAAAGTAATGTCATCATGTAATCATAACAAAACGAGTATTCACACGAGTAAGTATTTCTAGACGGTACGTAATCATTCTTCCTGTGTTTTTGCCTAATAAGTGCGATTCATTCATGAAAATGCTGTGGTTATGAGAATTCGATATTACGAAACATATCGGTTCGTTTCTCGTGAGATTAATGGAATATAATAATTTGACGACCGCTTGGTGCAGTGGTCCACAGGTCGGACTTCTAAAATCAAGGGTCGCGGGTTCGATCCCCGCACAGTACAAGCATAAGTGTGCATGAACATGTGTGTTTGTATTGGTCTCGGTGTTTTCTATTTTTAATATGTATTTATTAAAAAAAAGTATTTAAGTATGTTTATCCGTTGTCTAGTACCCATAACACAAGCCTCGTAGCTTAACTTGGGACTAGAGAATTGGTGTGATTGTTGTGAAATATTTATTTATTATGGATTTATTGTTTACACCAATTTACCGTATTTTTGAAAATCAACCTTTTAAAATGAAGAAAAAAGCCCTGGCCAAAGGAACAGCTGAAAACGAAAATAAAAAAAATGATTTTTTTTTGCGAATGAAAAAGGGTATATTTAGGTGGTAGGTTTACCATTGTGGTTCAGCCTTTTCAGCCATATTATAAGAGCATGAAAATTACATTAAATAATTTTAAAATACTTCAACTTCAATTAAATAGATGTTTATCACAAAATTAAATTATGTCAAATTACTTTATCAAATTGGCATGATGACAGCTATCTTAAATATTTTCAAGACCATGGCGTTTAAAAAACATAGCCCCAATGAAGTTAATATAACCAGTTTATTTCCAAAAAGCTGTCGAAACCAATTTTAAACACACAAAACTCAATAAATATTCGGTCAATTGACTCCGATTTCTAATATATGACCGTGACGTCACATTCATGTATTCCCATACGAAATCTATGGAGGCAGACCGTTTTGACAGATAATTAAAAGTTTGTCAACGATTGGTGGTGTCGTCTAGCCAATTATAAACGTAACAGCATTAATAAGATGTCAGTGAAAGTTAAATCATTAATAAAGTTTTTTTTAATCCATCTTATTTAGCAACTGGCACCCTATGTCTTTAAGTTCTAAACTAGGACTGTCCATCGACTTTAAAAACGACCAACGTTGTCGTTTCGTTTAGAGTCATGTTACATAGTATGTAAATAATATATTTGACACTAACTTACACGCTTTAAACATATTTAAACTTATCTCAATGTTTAGTTTTTCAAGACAATTAAAAAAAATATTAAAAAAAAAGTTTTTACTAATACTTTCACTATTAAACGCAAAATATGATCTTACTCAAACTCAGATACATTTATTAGTTTGGGTTGTAATCTAGCGCATACATTTACGTGTCTCAATAAATATAATTACCTTGCCTGATTGTAATCAGGCAAGGTACCTAATTGGCTAGACGACACCACCAATCGTTGACATACTTTTTTATTATCTGTCAAAACGGTCTGCCTCCATAGATTTTGTATGGGAATAATGAACGTGACGTCACTAGAAATCGGAGTCAATTGACCGAATATTTATTGAGTTTTGTGTGTTTAAAAATTGGTTTCGACAGCTTTTTGGAAATAAACTGGTTATAATTACTTCATAGGGGCTATGTTTTTTAAACGCCATGGTCTTGAAAATATTTAAGATAGCTGTCATCATGCCAATTATATTGATTGAAAAAACATTTAAAAAAATAACATATTGGTAAACAGGTTACAACCTGCTTTGTGTCTATATTATAATAATGATAAATAACACCAAAAATTAAACTAACCAGCAAATATCGTGAGCTAAGTTGGTACTTACTTGACCTAGCTCATCATAACTGATAGTCAAATTTTGTATCAGACAAATTTTACACAGGTTGTTTCATATTTTTAAGTAAATCATAAACATACGCAAATATTTAACGATAAATTGTTTTAAATCAGTGATCTCTCAAAAACAATACCTCCAAGGTAGATAATTTCCCGGCATCGTGTATCTGAGTTGGCGGTTTTCTGAGAATCGCGTGT
Organism: Pyrausta despicata; assembly: GCA_963921415.1. NCBI lineage: Eukaryota > Metazoa > Arthropoda > Insecta > Lepidoptera > Crambidae > Pyrausta > Pyrausta despicata. The sequence continues at coordinate 7,921,679 of OY992870.1, read as the reverse complement.
GAACGACTGTTTCAAAGAGAGACGCCATTTTGAAATTGTGGGGGTTAGGTACCAACGTTACATAATCTTGAAAAATTTATGAAAGTTTGTCGTAAGCCGTCAATCAAAGTTGTTGAATATGGGTTTAACTCTTTTAAGACTAGAATTAAAGATATAGTAGGCGTTTAGTTAATATATGATTTGGATTGACTAATACTTTATTTTACAACACAAAATAAAAATTGCAGACAAGTTTAATAAAGAAAGATATTATTATTAGACAATTTAGGCGGTCTTATCGCTTGTTGCGATCTGTTTCAGACAACCTTCGCTGAAAGGAACATTTAATTAACAGGAAGGGGTTATGTTTTTTTTTAATTAAGTAACTTAGGTATGTCATAGGTATCTATTACTGCTGCTTTGCTGAAACTACAAAATATTCGGAATCGAACCTAGGCCCAATTCGACAACTCTATTAACTAAAGTAAGTAGGTAAATTTAAAACTATTAAAATACTTAAGTAGCCTACCAACAGACCAGACTCAAAGACGAAATTCAGGCAGTCTCATCGCTAAGAGCGGTCTGTTCCAGACAACCCTCAGTTGCCAGAACGATTGATAATAATTAAGAGCCACATCAAACTATGGGATTGCCACAGGTCTTCGGAACTACAGTTTTCAAGTGTCAGAGTTGTTTTTTAACATTCTGAGATACACTATAGTCGTTTTAAGGAATTAGGTTTACAAGTTTGTTAAACGAAATCTTAGGGCATATTTGCTCCGGACCTACGTATGTACGCTACTTCAAGGAGGTCTCAAAGCCGGTTCCATAAAAGGCTGGGCTCAATTTAAAAAAATAATATCAAAAAATTAAAAAGTTCGATCGAAGCCCCGCCCATCGTATGTCTCGTTCCAAAGGACTGTCTCGCTCGAAGCTTTGAAATGGAACCCGCCTTTTGTTATACGATGCCAAGTCGCGTACTAGTGAGGGTGTGCTGAATTTTAAATTTCGAATTGACAATTTTTTTTCAAGGGCCTAGTTTTGTGAATGTGTAATGTGACCGTGTTGTGGATTTGAAGTGGATTTTTTTCGGTAGGTTAATTGTCAAAATTTTTACGATTTCCTTTTTTTTAATACTTTTTGTTAAAAAATATATATTTTGTTTACATCTTTTTATATAGAAATGAATCGAAAATGTGTTGGTAAGCGCATGAGTCAAGAACGTGCCCAAATTAACCAATAATTTTTTTATGATATTCCTTAAAGTGTAGGGATGGTTCTTACGAAGAAAAATAATTAAAACAACATCGGGCAGGACAACGTCTGCGGGGCCCGCTAGATAATAATAAAAATACGCCATAATGTTAAGCGCCACTCTTTAACTAGTATCTAACTAACTTTTTTTACAATTTTGGATAATATAAGTAGGTATTACTAGGTATAACCAGGTAGCCTATGTGATTATCAAAATGATGTTTATTTTGAGTTATCGCGAAATGTTTCGGTAGGTGTTTACCTTAAATCGGATCTGGTAGGTCACAGTCAGTTCCCATTAAAAGTTAAAATCGAAAGAGAATATTTCATTCTTATTTTGTAAACCAGGAGGGAGAGGATTTCTTACTCAAATAAAGTTTATAATAAGCGATGATTAGATCGAATGCAAATTGATGAAATCAGAAACATAAGTTTAAAAAAATATAGTCACTAGTCACTAGCCCTCTGCTATCCTACTCTACCTAAATAAAATAAAAAATATTTTCAAATGGCCTGCGAAAGCGAAATACGTTTATTTTTTATTTTTTAACGGTTTTATGAAGCTTGCTCTGTTTATTTACCTCAATTGAATGAATTTTAGGTCTCAAACCAACTAATGACTTGGGAGCCCGTAGCATAACTATTTAGTAATCTGTGCCTGTAGTGCCAAACCAAAGCATCCTGTGTTTAAAAAAATGACGTTGAATAATTCTGACGATTAATTTGGTGCAATTAGAAGTGTACTATTAACCAAGAGGTCGCGGGTTCGATCCCCGCACTGTACAAACATTTGTGTGCACGAACATGTCTGTTTGTACTGGTCTGTGTGTTATGTGTATTTATTTAAGTTTATTTGTAATACCACTGTTGATGCTGATTTCTGTAACACAAGTGCTTTACTCCTACCACGGAGTCAGATTAATGTATGAGAATTGTTAGTTGTTAATTTATTATTTGTTTATTATAATTATTCTACATAGATTGTGTGTATGTATGGGTTTTAACCCATTAAAAATGTGAAGTATCTAGGAAACAGTGCGTTTGTTTTCGCTCACATGTCCGGCGATATGTTATTGTATGATGTTTGTATTTTTACCGGCCCGACGACGGATTTAAAAATCATTATTATGAAACTTTCTGTCGGTTCACGTTTCACTGACATTCAGCCTGAAATTCAGGTTAACTCTCTTGTATTTTTTTTTCATAAAATTCTTATTGCAATTAGTGAGTACATTAAATTTTAGTGAAACACAATTTATGAGTGGGCATCCACTCAGCAAATGCCACCGAATCGAGAATCCGTTGGCGCTGGTCTCCTGTGAATGCCTGGAAAGGAAAAGAGGGAGTGGCGCCCGACTACAGCAAACATACATATCTAATTAAGTATTAAATATATAACAAACACAGGAAGAAAACATAAAAAAAAAAACTGAAACATAACACTTGAGTAAGTTAAAACACATACAACAGATAGGTACAGACAGGTAAAGCGATATTAATCTTAAATTAAGCCATTGCATCACTTAACCGTTACCCGAAGTTGCACGAATTTATAAGATTTAAAGGGCTAGCAGAATAAATAAACATTCAACAACATCATATACATTGATCTGACTTCGTGGTAAGTAGCTTAAGCACTTGTGTTACAGATGTCAGAATCAACAGTGGTATTACAAATAAACTTAGATAAATACATATAAAACCCAGACCAGTACAAACAGACATGTTCATGCACACAAAGACAAACAAGATTATTGGTATTTTATGACAGGTACCTTATAGGTAGGTATGATAGCATACCTTACTACGAGTACAATTCCAGCGCAAAAATGATAAAAAAAGGATAGAATATTGCTAAAAGGCTCTGCAAGCTTTTCAGTCGTAGGTTGTTAGGTACGTGTGTTTGTTCAATTTTATGTAAAAACCTATGTTCTAATTATGATAATAATAAGGAATTATTAAACGAAATGAATGGGTAGGAAATTTGTATCTGTTTACTACGTCCTATTTACTTATAATTACTAACGCTGTATCATTAGGTTTTTAGAATATTTCCAATGCAAAAACGAGTTTCATTAAGATAAAAACTGCTAACGTTAAGTTTACTTAGTATTTACTCTACATAGAAGGTATGCAGTAGGTATCTATTGGCGAATGATAATCGGAAAAATTGGCGTTAAAACTTACAAGTAAACAAAATATTGCGTAATAATAACCATTGACATCTATGTAGGTTGATCAAAGGCTATTTTCATTCAGTTTGATCGTGCCGCATATTTTTTGCACGCGTAGCGTTTTGGACGTTTTGCCTGCCACACACCAATAAGTTTATTAGTTTTTATTGTTGCAGATGAAATAATTGGCCAGTATTTTTATTAGAGTACGGCGTAAAAGATGAAATCAACAAACATGGACGCTTGTTCCGACCGGCTCAGTCCTTCCAGCGACTCTACCAGTGAATCTGAAACATCATTACCACCATTTCCATACGAAAACCATAACAACTTCTACTCTCAAACGGAGTTACCAGAAAAACAGTTCTTCTCCTGCAAACAGAAATCACCAAGAAACGAGGAGAGAAAAGAAATATACCTGCAAGAAACCAACAATTTTAACAACTACCTAACGCCACAGAGAAGCAAGAAGTTTTTGAATTTCGAACTCAAACTGCCGCAGAACGACAACTTTTTCAACCAAATAGAGCCAGACGATCGAATGCGTCCGGCTTATTTTAACGATGGGTCAAATTTGAAAAGTTGTGCGAACGAGAATAATTCAAATTTGACAGATGTCAAAATTATGAATCAGCAGGTGGCGTTCGAAAATGGCGTCAATAATGAGCGGGAAAGGGTTCCGCAGTCGTTTTTTGATGAAACAGAGAATGCGAATATTAGGAGATGTCTGAATTTCAATTCGGAACAAGTGCAATGTGTCTGTGAGGCGTTGCAACAGAAGGGGGATATAGAAAAATTGGCTGCTTTCCTGTGGAGTTTGCCTCAGAGTGAACTTTTAAGAGGAAATGAGACTGTCCTGAGGTAGGTTGAATTTCCCATTTCCACTCACTCGGTTCGTTTTGACGTGACAACGTATTATAATTCGATGGAGCCGGCTGCACCCACAAAAAATCAGACCTCTTGCGGCGTTACCTCGCTCTGAGGCGTTCCATTTAGGGCTTGAAGTGCAAGCGAGAGCGCGGAACGAACAAAAAAGAGGCACTATTTTATTTCATTGTCACGTTCAATTCAACTATCGTCAGTAAGCCGACTGATTTTTTTCTCATAGCTTTGTTGAAATCCAAAAGGTGACCGACCAATAATCTACGCTTATCAGACGTATTATTAGGTTTTTTTTTAATGTAAAATCTGTGAACCACAACCTTTCATTCAGCGAACGGAACCTTAAAATAGTCTCAGCTATCATTGACTCTTAAATTCAAATTCAAATCATTTATTGCATGTCACATTACATCAAGTTGGTATAAAAGTTTTAATGATATTGGTACATGTGACACCCTGCACAGGGCATAGCAACATTTTGAGGGCAAACTAACTATCAAATTATTAATTATATTATAATTATCGTACTAATATATAATACTAAGATAAAAACATATTTTGACATAATATTAAATTTTTGTTTCGCTATTTAAAATTAAGATCCTTTACACACTGCGACTTTAAGCAGGGATCTTGTATCGATGCAGCATCGATTGCTAAAACCGTGTATGGCCGATCATTGCAGGTGTATGGCCGTGACGATCGATGCTAAAAGTAGCAGTGTGTAAGGAACCTAAAACTACCTACTTATATCTTGTCAAAACTGAGTAATATGCCACTAAGCAGTGACAGCTAAAGTACACTGCCGGGCACCTTTGGTTACTATTACTAGCCAGCTCCCCAATAAAAATAAAAAAACACTATTTTTAGAGCGCGGGCCCTAGTGGCGTACCATCGCGGCGTCTTCCAAGAGCTGTACGCCATACTGGAGGCGCACACGTTCCCGCCGCGGCACCACACGGCGCTGCAGGACCTGTGGTTCAAGGCACACTACGACGAGGCGCAGAAGGTCCGCGGCAGGCCTCTAGGTGAGTTCTTTATCTACATCATCACCGCGGCGGCTTCCAAGAGCTGTACGCTATACTGGAGGCACACGCGTTCACGGCGCTGCAGGACCTGTCGTTCAAGGCGCACTACGACGAGGCGCAGAAGGTCCGCGGCAGGCCGCTGGGTGAGTTCTTTATCTACATCATCACCGCAACGTCTTCCAAGAGCTGTACGCCATACTGGAGGCTCACGCGTTCACGGCGCTGCAGGACCTGTGGTTCAAGGCGCAATACGACGAGGCACAGAAGGTCCGCGGCAGGCCGCTGGGTGAGTTCTTTATCTACATCTTCACCGCAGCGGCTTCCAAGAGCTGAACGCCATACTGGAGGCGCACACGTTCCCGCGGGCACCACACGGCGCTGCAGGACCTGTGGTTCAAGGCGCACTACGACGAGGCGCAAAAGGTCCGCGGCAGGCCGCTGGGTGAGTTCTGTATCTACATCACCACCGCGGCGTCTTCCAAGAGCTGTACGCCACCATACTGGAGGCTCACGCGTTCACGGCGCTGCAGGACCTGTGGTTCAAGGCGCACTACGACGAGGCGCAGAAGGTCCGCGGCAGGCCGCTGGGTGAGTTCTTTATCTACATCATCACCGCAACGTCTTCCAAGAGCTGTACGCCTTACTAGAGGCGCACACGTTCCCGCCGCAGCTCCACACGCCGCTGCAGGACCTGTGGCTCAAGGCGCACTACGACGAGGCGCAGAAGGTCCGCGGCAGGCCGCTGGGTGAGTTCTTTATCTGCATCATCTATATAATCAGCCACAGGACGACCCTTGCTAACATTGCCTGCACATTTGCCTCTTCCATAGATCTTTGCCTGGTAACTGCAGACCTTTAGGTAAAATCTGAGTCCGACTTCATCGATGCTAGACATTGAAACAAAAACGATGATTAGCTCCTGAAAGGAAGGAACATTGCACCTGGGCTGGACGCCTTAATTCGAGAGACGCTAGTCTCATTGGTCTAGCAGATAATTTTGTTTGCTGACCCAGGAAATGTCACTGTCATTTCTGGCTCGCCTGTAATACATAGAGCTTTAGGTGAAGAAGTCAAGAACAACATTAGCTGAAAGCGAGTTTCATAATAATCAGCCTCAGAGAGTTAAACCCCCCTTAGTTCTGAATCAACCAAAAATATTTCACAACATAAATATCTGTCACGTAGTATACTAATATACACTACGTTTTATGGCAAAAGAGTAATTAATTTGCAGAACTAAAATTCCACTTTTTAAATTAATCTGATTTAACCAAAATATAAGTTGAAATTCTATGAAGGAGGCCATATTTCAGCAATTAAAAGATTAAGCATGCCCCATAAAAGATTCAGAAAAAAGTTAACTAAAAGAAAAGAACCTATTAAGAGAATGAGAAAATTTTATTCCGGACAATTTTTTTTAGGAGCCGTAGACAAGTATAGACTTAGGAAGAAGTATCCTCTCCCGAAGACGATATGGGACGGCGAGGAGACGGTCTACTGCTTCAAAGAGAAGAGCAGGAACGCTCTCAAAGACTGCTACTTTAGGAATCGGTGAGTGTTCAAAGGGAGTATAAAAAAAATAGTTTACAAAACTAAAAAAAACACGCTTTTAATGCTAAATCAAAAGAGAAAATAAATTCTGAGTACAAAGAATTTAGATTACAGTAGAGTAAAAAGCGTGGGGTGTCGTTTTTATAGTTCTCTTTTTATATTTGCCATTAATAGAATGATTTTTATATATACTACACCAAGCACCCCACGCTTTTTTACTTTACTGTAATATTACACTACTATTTTGATTAGGTCCTCTTAGACATAAGAAAGACTGAAGAAGCTTTCCTATAGCCAAAATCTAAAAACAGCTATCTCCTAGCACAACGATTCTTCGACGAAGGACCTAGCGATATTAAGCGAGTGCAAATGTCAAAGTCATGAAAAGTTTTTCAGACCTCAGAATTTTTAGTTTCTATCAAAATCAACGGCTTCATTTTAATTATTTTAATACAATAATCAATTAAGTATTTAAGTATGTTTATCCGTTGTCTAGTACCCATAACACAAGCCTCGTAGCTTAATTTGGGACTAGAGAATTGGTGTGATTGTTTTGAAATATTTTTTTTTATTTAAATTTTTCCGATTATTTTTTGCCGCCATATGAGGTCCCGGGTTCGATCCCTGGACGGAGACAATGTGAGAAACTAATTTTCAATGTTCAAGTGCTTAAGCTACTTACTTTGGAATCAGAACAATGTGTATGGTGTTGTCACCATTTATTAATAGTATTTAATTGGATAGATACCCCACCCCGGACGAGAAGCGAGCGCTAGCCAAGAAGACAGGGCTGACGCTCACGCAGGTGTCCAACTGGTTCAAGAACCGACGCCAGAGGGACCGCACTCCTCAGCAGCCGAATAGGCCGTAAGTATTATCTTTAATATCGTAATCGGGCGTAAGATCAGAGCTGGTTATAATAACCAGCAGTTCCACATAAATTTGCAGGTTTATCGGTTACATAGCTGCCTCAATACAGCTCGGTCCTGCGATCTTTAGAATAGGCTAGATGACACCACCAATCGTTGACATACTTTTTATTATCTGTCAAAACGGTATGCCTCCATAGATTTTGTATGGAAATACATGAACGTGACGTCACGGTCATGTATCAGAAATCGGAGTCAATTGACCGAATATTTATTGAGTTTTGTGTGTTTAAAAATTGGTTTCTACAGCTTTTTGGAAATATATTGGTTGTATTAACTTCACAGGGGGCTATGTTTTTTAAACGCAATGGTCTTGAAACTATTTAAGATAGGTGTCATCATGCCAATTATGACCTTCCAAACCTTTATAAATAGACTAGCGCTAAAGGTATCAATATGAAAGCACTGACGCAACAAGAACATAGCTTAATATTGGTAAAAATTCTTAATTGAAAACCGGCTTTGCCAATGGCTGGGTGGCGGAGAGGCTACGCACCATCCGGATACCCGACCCGATTAACGCAGGTTCGATTCCTGCCAATGACAATTATTTTTTTATTTTCAACGAACACAGCAATTACCTAGCCCAAAACTTAGCGTTAGCTTGTGCTATGATGACTAGAATAACGTATAGAAATGCTTAAATCCATTTATAAACACCCAAGACTCGGTACTAATGCTTGTGCTCATCACACAAACATTTGCCCCTAGCAGGATTCTAACTCGCAACAGCCGATTTTGTAGACTGGACCTCAAACTACTAGACCAAAGCTGTCGTCGCATTCAATAGTTTTACGGCAAAAATATATCTTCTTAAGTTTGCAACGTGAATGCCACAAAATGTATCGGTATATAAGTGGCATATGGATACTGAAAACTCATGCAAAGTTTTGGGGAAACAATCAAGCTTGTTTTATCTTGTAAATCCAATACACTTCGGCTTCTTCTCTTATCACAGACATTTGACAGACGTCTGATAAGGCGGTATTGGATACCCTTACCATTGTTTAGTTTGTTTCATTAATTAATTTACAACAAGCGACCGCCCGCGACTTCATTCGCTCTCAAGTTCGTTCGTTCATATTTTAAGGCACCACGAAACAGGCTGGTGGCAAATTACACAAATAATATATAGAGATAGTCACTTGATACTGTGAATTCAAAAGGCCATAAAATTTAAAGTTTAAGCGAATGTATAAAATAATAACATCAGTACTCATTGGAGACAAGAGTTCTTTTATCTCAAAGTTTACATTACACGCGGCGCTTTGCTTTTACGCGTTTTGCTTTGCAAGCACACGTTACATCAAGTGGTCTCAAGTTCAGATAGGTTTAATACCAACGTTTGTTATTGAATGCACATGTAGTTTATTAATAACTAAGTCTGATTACAATGCAACCAGTAAAAGCGTTGACGAAACTTTCACCAAGGTTCTTCCTACGCCGAGATGTCCACTAGATGTTCCCTCATGGTAAACTCGCAGTATTTCAGGGACAATTTGCATGTGTGCTACGGTTTATAAGTAGCTATCTTTACCCGCCGCATTTCTCCATTTTTGATAGAAGAGACCGAAGAGCTGGGCTTTTCCACTGTGCCCATTAGCTTTTCGTAGCAGCACTCATTCCAGCTACTACACCAGGCATTCCGTAGCCAACTCAGTATTGGTCATAAATCATTATTTTCCTCTTAAGACTTCATGGCTTCATGAGAGATTCTTTGCTTCTGCTGCTGATGGTGTCAGTTCTAATGATCCTGATAGCAGCCACTTCATAATATTACTAGTAGGTACCTGAATAGTTCAATAGCCACCAATGATATATTTTTGGACTGCTAACGCCAACTGACTATTAAAAAACTCAGCGCTTCTACACTATCTATTATCTCAATAGTTATTAATACCTATTTTCAAAATGATCGTTGTTCTTAATTATTCTTCCGCAATGTATCCTGAACTTAGAAGCTTTTAATCCGCAGACGTTGTCCTGCTCGTGATTTTTTTTTATACGTAAGAACTATCCCCGTACAATAAGGAATATCATAAAAAAATAATTGGCTAAGTTAGTCCAGGCATTCTTAAGTTATGCGCATACCAACACATTTGGCGATTAATTTTATATCATATACTAACTGACCCGGTGAACTTCGTGTAACTTTCGTATGGGAAAATGAAATAGTCATTCTTAGTATATTCCAAGATTTTTTAAATATTTTCTTACCGTTTAAACCTTCCCTGAACTTACACGAATAATTTAAAATCAAAATAAACAAAAACGGCACAACCGTTCTCGATTTTAAGCGAGACTAACGAACAGCAATTCATTTTTATATATAAGAGATAACCTTGAGTCAAAAGCCGAGCTTTAAAACAAAGCACCGATAGACGACACACAATACAGTCGAAACAATAACAAACCTGCGTTTGACTAATAAAAGTTATCGGTCACAACGTAAACACTGGTTTGAGTTATATTAGAGATTACTGAAATCCTTGTGTATTCCGACATCTGTATCGCTAAAACTTTTAATTAGCGCATTGTAAATCCAACAAAAGAATTTCAACCAAGTACCGGAATATCGTGCAGAAAGTGACAGTTGAAAAAAAAATAGTTTAAAAAACTAAAAAAAACACGCTTTTATTGCTAACTAAAAAAGAGAAAATAATTTTCTGAGTACACGGAATTTATATTACAGTAGAGAAAAAGCGTGGGGTGCACTTTATGACGTTTTCATACTTCTCTTTTTATAGTTGCCAATAATAGGATGATTTTCACATACTACTATACCAAGCACCCCACGCTTTTTACTCTACGTGTGCAAAGTTTCAAATTAATCCGATTTCTGGAAGTTGATGAAAATTGAGCTCAAAAATTCCGTTACATACATTCATACATACATACATACACTCCGATCTAATAAAAGCGTGTTAAAAATAGATTTATTCATGTAATTTTAGGCTGACCTTATGTTTTTAAGAGGCTGAAAACGAAAGCAAATACTAAGAAGGAACTTTTCAAAATTTATTTGTTCTTTTAATTGTGCCGCTCCTATCTGTTCGGTTACTTTCACACTTGCTTAATTACTTGGTCGCAAAAACACCCATAAAGCTGACCAGTCCAACACATGTGCAAGTTATTTACACAGGGTACCTAATTGATGAGCATTAATGACCATAAGACAATAGACCCTGGACCGTGAAGAGGACACAAAATTAACATGTGCAAGTGGTGACCCAGCTACCGACTCAGCGGGTTGCTAAAGAAATTAATGTGTATGGTCAAAAAAATATTATGGAAAAAATACTAACCCCGCATTTAGGTCGTCCATTTTACACCCTGTATGCTACCAAATCATGGCAGTTTGACGCCGAGTCCCGCCGGTATTTAAATTAATTTAATTTTATATCGGAAAAGAATTTTTGAATTTTATAGTAAGCAAAACAAAATCGATTTATCGGACTAGTTATTTCGAATTTCTTAGTATTGACATTTGACCTTCTGATCACATCTCTCTGGTTATGGTGATAAGGGTGAGATTATTTCGGTATGACAGCACTCATACATAAGTGACCTAACTTATCTGTGACGTACAGTCATCTAGTCAGCCTCAAAAATATATAGTGGCTCTTTAGTACCAAAGTTAAATAACGAATTTGTCAGATAGGTACTAACAGATTAACAAGGCGAATGCTAAAAATCTTATTTTGACATGGTACTAAATTGCTACTATGCTTTTGACGCCGACTGTACCATACTTTCACTGAAGTTATTTTCGCGTAGCAGTTTACTCCCATTTTCATCTAGCATTAGTACATAAAAGAAACAGCTACTTTGATTCAAACCAAAAATTTACGTTTCCAGCAAAAGGGATTTGATTTTTTTGCTTTCAACTTAATCAGTGAAACGACCGAACGTGCCAAAACCGAGATTTAAAACAATGGCAGCTTTTGACCACATGATTAAACTTTATGCGACTTTATTACGTAGACAGGTGTCGAATTTCAGTCGATTTTTAGGATTCCGTATAGCTCTCTCAAACTCAAACCACAGATTACTAAATAGTTACTACGTTTATTTGCCAAAAACACAGTAAATAAGGATAACATTTAAAAGTAAGTAGCGCATGTGTTCAGTCTGCTCGCAAACGTGTAAAAATTCAATTAAAAATTACAATACAAATTCAATTATAATATATTGATGTCAATGAAATTACCTACATTAGTACCTACATTTTTTATTAGGTATGTACCTTCAAGCACCGGTAGATATTCGCGTCCAATATACCTCAGCGGCTCTAATCTTTGACCAGTGTACAGGGTGTAAAAAAACCGTAACGAAGCCGAATACCACATATTCTACCAATTGTTACGATCATTTTTTTCCTATACTCCATACCTGGGAAGTTTACGGTTACAGAGGTATTGATGGTTAAAGTTTGAAAAAAAAAAGATGATTTTTACAGAAATGACTTCTGTCCGTTATAACCGAACTTTTTTTCCAAAGAAACATGATACAAATATTCACTAGTTCTTTCATAAAAAACCTCTAAATGGCACACTCCGCAATGAACAGCGCACACTCGAACCGAACCGCGTCGCGGCGGCGTGACTTTTGAGCGTGCGCGCTGTACATTGCGGGTTAGAATATTTTTTTTGATGTCAAAAAATAAAAGTTGTTTCCCAGCCAAAATCTCTATTTCATACGATTTGGTTTGATGACCTGAACGCGTGGTTGACGGCTTCGTTAAGGTTTTTTTACACCCTGTATGTTGCCAGAGATGATGACTTTTGAAAGTGAGATGTGGTCCCTTACCGTCGCATTTTGTTCGTCAATTGCGTTAAAACATAGTCAATGTAGGTACCTACAGTTCGATGCACTGCTGCACTGGACTGAATTTGCCTTTCGGCCCATCGATCTTCGAATCGAACATTGACAATGTTAAAATGTATCTAATTACAAAGATTGTACTTCTTAGCGGCCTCAGATTTTGATTAATCCTTGGAAATTCAAGATTTCAAAATTGTTGTTCCTTCTCTTATGCACCATTATATACCTATCATATGCCTATTTCTATTTCTACATTAATCAAATTTTGGAAACCGAACTCAAGACCTTGGTCTTAGTTCACAATAGACCTCACTCACATTTGATTTACGTTTTGGTCTAGTGAAATGCGCTCCGGACAACGAGTCTACGATTTAGTGAGCATTTGAAGCCCGCAAACGACCATTCTAAACGTGACGAGTACGAACATTTGTACTCCAGAATGGAGAGTGACGGATATGCGGCACAATAACAATAGTAACGCTTAGATCAGGGTTTAGTAGCAAGAAGCCATCCATAAATTACGTCACACAATTATTTTTGACCCCCCCCCCCCCCTCCCGTCTTGTCACAGCTGGTCACATTTATGAGATCTCCCCTCCCTAGTGTGACGTCAAATATTTTAGATTTTTACACCTAGAAATAATTATTTAATAGGCTTGTTTCCACTATGAAAGAAAGATTCAAAAACTGATTTTCTCTAAAATAATTCATAATTTCAGATGCCTTTACACTAATATTTTTCTGCAGTTCGTATTATTTGATTTTTAATTGGAATTCAAATGATAATTAGTCACTCAGTCGGCATTGCACGCGATGACGTCAAAGTGTGTTATTCCCATACAAACTCTATGAAGAAAAGCGTTTTGACAGTTGATAAAAAGTACGTCAACGATTGGTGGTGTCAACTACCGTATTAAAACTGCAGTTCCCTATTTTTTTAATTTAAATTATGTAGGACTTATCTCTAGAAAGAGATCTTCTCCAGCCAACCCTAACAGTAAAAATATAGAAACATTGTTAATCGGAAAGTTAGCAACAGTGCACAAAACTCATTCTGTAATTATAATTAGTTTTGAAATGTGACGTCATGAAATTAAGGACCCCTCCCACCCCCTTGTCACACAATATCACACTACGTCGACCCCCTAGCTCCTCCTTAACGTGTGACGTAATTTATGGATGGCCCCCAACTAGGTTACAAAAAAGGTTTTAAGCTAATCTTAGTAAATTATAGTCAATATATTGTAGGTACACGACCCAATTAAATTGTAGCCTTACATTGTCAATTAATCGTTTTTAAAGAGTTTGTAAAAAAAAAAAATTTTTCGTTCCAGGGAAATGCTGGTGCCAGCTCAGTACGCGGGTCCACAAGGCAGTTTGGCCCAGGCCTTACTGCCTAATGCCTACTACCACCAGCTCCAGGACCCCACACATTATATGCACGGAAACGCACCTTAAATTAGTGTTGCCACTAAAAAACTTTTAAATAATGGACGTATTTGAAGAATTTGTGATTTTATCTTTCTATTTTATCTAACTAGTGTTAGTGTCATAGATGCGAATATAACTATGACTCGTTTATTTGGGAATTATATTTTTCTTTAAGAATGACTACCTTGCAAACATGTGAATATTGACCTGGCCTTATTAGTTCCTATGTATGTATCATTTGTAATTTTACATTTTAAAAGACAATTCCTTTTAGTCTTATTGAAATTTTTTCAACCATCAAAGAATATTTTTTCAACCATTGTGAAACTTATTTACTTAAAGTGTATGCACAAAATACCTACCTCAAAAAATGCAGCATAGTTAATAAAGTTTTAAAGACTTCCATGTTGTAAACTGTAATGTTTATTGAGTCCCTTTGTGTTATTTGTTCCTATTTTCGATTTTACAGCTATTTTTCACCAGTATTTGCATGTGAGGCTCAGCAATATTTGATAATTACTTATGGTACCATGTAGTTATTGACACGATTTATGTAACTATTAACGATAGCTTAATTTTAAGCAGAGACTTTTATTAGTTATTTAGTAAGTAAGTACTGGATTGGATTTGCATATCGTTTTGTAAATATATAAAATAAGGTGCTGTTTCAATTAACTCATTGTATTCTAGTCTACAAGTGAAATAAATGTTCATTAAGGGAAATATTGGTTTTATTTATGTTTTGTATAGACCAACCATTAATGCAAAAATGCAGTAACAAAACTAAAAACTTACTTTTATTTGTTTGTGAACTTTGCTGCTATTGTCGATCCATCCAGAATTCATGTTGCGTACAGTATCTACCCGAAATCAAAAAGTAATGATGCGTGATGTGGTGGCGGATGACGGAAGTCAGTTGGTGGGTAAAACGATAATTTTACTTAGCTGTTAACGCCATAAGCAACTATACGATTTCTGTCCTACAAAAACCTGGTTATAAGGCAGCTGTAGTGTGGCAACTTTGAATTTGACATTGACAGTTACTAAAGTTGACATTCACTTGTGACTGATGACAGCTGTCAAGTGTGAGAAAAATCAATGCGAAGTTGTACCATTTCTTTGTTTGTTTAATCGTAAATTAAAAGTTATTGATATTATTGCGTGTTATAATCACGATCTCCCTCATCAGTATTACATTGCCAACGTTAAGTTTAAAATAGCTGCAAAATCAGAGCGTCAGTTCGCAGTAAATGACGTAATTACTGCTTGTGTTTCACAATCACAATGACTGACTCGAAGTCTTTTATCAGTTTCTCGTGCCAGAGATGTCTTCAGCCGTTGAAATTGGACGAATCACTCAACAATCTAGGCGAGCACACTATCGCAGATTTGACACTTCAAATTCGGCGTAATAATGAAGCTGACTTGGATCTACAGTCCTCGAGTTTGGAGCACTATGTGCCTCCGTTCAAGATGTCTGAATCAGGTAACGGAGCGAACGGCTTCATGGTCATATCAGACGGGTGGGAAACCACCTCTTTAGGCCACCAGCTACACGTGAAAGCGACTTTATTTGACCTACTTTCGAACAATTCCGATGTTGACCACCCCTTATGTGATGAGTGCACTGACACATTGTTAGAGTTGATGGACAATCAATTGAGACAAACAGAGGCGGAATGGAAAGACTACAATGACTATTTAAAGAAATTAGAAGATGACAAGGAAGATTTGAATTTGGAAGGCCTCGAAAAAGAGTTGGAAGATTGGAAACAAGAGCAAACAAGATTGCTTCAAGAACTTTCTTCATTGCAGAAGGAAGAGAGAGCTATGAAAGAGGAGATCGAAGTGCAGGAGAGGGAGAAAGAGCGATTAGAGAAAGAGCAAGATGTATACTGGAGAGAATATACAAGGCACCGCAAGGATTTGATGACAACCGAAGATCAAATGAAGTTTTATGAATGTCAGCTCGCCTATACTCAGTCACAGTTGGAGAAGTTGAAAAAAATGAATGTGTTTAAAGCTACATTCCATATATCAGACTCCGGGCAGTTTGGTATTATCAATAACTTCAGACTAGGTCGACTACCTACAGCACCAGTAGATTGGTCCGAAATAAATGCAGCGTGGGGTCAAACTGTTTTACTCCTATCTTCCTTGGCAAGAAAAATCAACTTCTCATTTCAGAGATATCGCTTAGTACCATACGGAAATCACTCATACATTGAAGTGTTAGAAGATCAGAAAGTCTTACCTCTTTATGGGTCAGGCGGATTCCGCTTTCTTTGGGATACAAAGTTTGATGCGGCCATGGTTGCATTCTTGGACTGCCTTCAACAGTTTAAGGAGCAAGTTGAGATGGGAAACACAGGATTTTGTTTGCCGTATAGAATTGACAAGGGAAAGATTGAAGACACTGCATCACCGCCGCATGCTTACTCTATAAAAATCCAATTTAATTCTGAGGAACATTGGACCAAGGCCCTTAAGTATATGCTAACTAACCTAAAATGGGCCCTAACCTGGATCTCATCTCAGTTTACTGAAGATAGAATTTATAATTAGCCTAATTATTGTTCTGTGATATTTGTTGACACTATAGTACCTTACTTTGTATTAATAAAACCCTGTATATTGATTATTTCTTTAGTTTCTATTTAGGTACACATTGTTTGCCCACTATAGTACTATATTATGCACTCATCACTACATAGTATAATGAAAAGTCGCTTCCCGGCGGGAAGCGGGAAGTTCCCGCGTCTGTCCATTTGTCTGTATTGTTATCCTTAGATTTTGATGTAGTTTTTTTAAATATATATTCAAGTTCACGCGGCCCATGCATGCCGCTGGCTGGAAGCTGTCAAAATATTAGTGAAAGTAGCGTTGTAAACGCAAAAAATACTCAACAAATAAAATAACTTCCTTCTTATCAAGTCACATTTTATGACGATGATAATAATCCTAATTTCGCGACAAGTAGCGCCATCTAGTTGTTGAACATTGCACTACTTGTCCAGAGTTTTTGCTGGTTTCTACCTTATTCGCAGAGCATTATTACTTGATCCAAATAGAAATGTCTACATCATCCAATAGATAGCAGGATATACATATTCTCTCTTACATAGTAAGATTAGTTTCCCTCTTCTGTGCTTATTCTTATACGACGTATCGAACAGCTGTGTGATCAGAAATAGTGAGTGCTTGATACGTCGATCAAGCACTCACTATAGGCAAAGAGGCAAGCGAAAGATGGCAATTGTATACCTAATTCGTAGGTTTTTTGTTGGTTCATCATATCAGCCTGTTGCAGTCCACTGCTGGACATAGGCCTCCCCCAAGGAGCGCTACAGCGAACGATCTTCCGCCCTTTGCATCCAGTCACTACCAGCTGCCTTCTTCAGGTCGTCTGTCCATCTAGCCGGGGGGCGTCCCACACTACCTTTACCTAAGCGTGGTCTCCATTCGATTCGATTTCATTTTGATTCCATCTTGTTGGTTGCTTGAATCAAATATAGGTACTTTTAACCCGATCAGATCAAACTTTTGCAAATTTACTCAACTGAAAAACTTTATTACAGGTCAAGAATGAGGTACCATAGTTTTACGCTTCTTAGAAACAAACATTGGTAAGATAGCATCAGGAGTTTAAGTGTTCCACAAAAATCTCCGCCTGACAAACTTGGTAACTCAATACTGTACCAAGGTCTTCACTAAAAGCATACCAGCTACATTTTTTAAGCGGACTGCCACGACAAAGGCACCGTCCTTACAAACGTTTCTTCCGGACGCGAACAGCCTTTACTCAGGTCGTACTCCAAATCTAACGATTCGTTCATATTTTCGCGTCTAGCCGGCGCGATCGTTCGCACGCACGGTGAATCTTGTAAGAGTGACAGGGATGGATACATACAAAAAGAACCCGACATGAGTCAGGTTAATAGCTGGTGTGGTTCGAGGGCTGGACGGATTTGACCAGTTACATAGCTAAGAACCAGACGCGAACAGCCTTTACTGAGGTCTTACTCCAAATCTAATGTTTCGTTCATATTTTCGCGTCTAGCCGGCGCGATCGCTCGCATGGTGAAGCTGGTAAGAGTGACAGGGATGGATACAGACAAAAAGAACCCGACATGAGGTAAACAGCTGATGAGCCTCAAGGGCTGGACGGAATTCGACCAGTTACATAGCTAAGAACCACCGTGATTAATTTATCTTTGGAATAAAAAAACCGCACTAAAAGAAATTGGTCTATCCGTTCAGGCGCTACGATTCCACAGACAGGCACACAAACAAAATAGGACTCAACAGTACCTATAACACCCCTTTTTTACGTCGGCGGTTAGAAATACGGACAACGGCTTTGCTTAGAGAGTAGGGGTTGACTGTACTTATAGTAAACGTCGTACCTTTGTGCCTTTTCCTGCGCTTTACCTCAGCACGAGTGCTTCTGAACTTCTGAGTAGTGATGTGCTCGATATATATAAATATCGAGGACAACACACTACTCAGAAGTGTTTTGTTTTATTTATCTTGATTCCTCGCAGCCAGAGATGTGAAAAATAGTTTAGTAAAAGTATTTAAATACAAAATGCAAATGCATAGTTGCTAGCACTATTTCAAATAGAAATACAAAGTAGTTTTGAATAAAAGTATTTAAACACAAAATGCAAAATACGTATTTTTAAAATAGGTTTGGAAAATAAAATACATTGTTAAGCATAACCACTTTTATTTATTGAACTGATTTTAGAACTAGTATTTGTTCAAAGAGTTCATCTTTCATGTTCCGCCTATGGGGCCTCATAATCATTCCACCAAATGAAAATAGTCGTTCTACAGGGGCAGAACTTGGTAAGCACAATGTTGGCATTATTGTTCTAGTTGACAAATGACAATGACAACACTCTGATCACGATCAGTGCGTTCATAAATAAAATGAAATAGAATGGAAAAATTGTAAAAATTAATTAAAAATGCAACAAAACTATTTTGTATTTTATAAATACTAAATATTTATATAGAGTATTTCAAATAAAATACAAAATACATTTAGAAAAAAGTATTTCAAATATAAAATAAAAATGGGTATTTTGCATTTTGTATTTGCATTTCAAATATATGTATTTCAAATAATTCACATCTCTGCTCGCAGCGCACTTATAACTAATTTGTACCTAGCTACTTAACGTCGTAAGGCATTTGCTAACACTTGTACACTTGCTTACACTCGCCACTGGCAAGAACAAGAACAAGCGACACCGACTTAGGTACCCAAAGTAAATTTAGAAGTTTCTTGCATGATGTATTCCATTAAATGCTCTTCTAGTTGACTGTAGTTTTTAGAAACTAGAGAGTTATCGGAGTCTAGCCGCATTAAAGCGTCACTTAACTCGATAAAAGTGTGAGAAACGTGGCTTTTTAGGAAACCTTTTTTTGGTGTCTCAGCTGTGGGGACCTCTACCGTTCGCCATCACAAGCAGATCATGTATAACGATGGCAAGCACGACAGCGAGCGCTGATACGGCTCCATAGGCTAGATGACGCTGTTAGCCTAGTATCGCACATGAACCGCGGCAGATAAGATTTAGATCCAAATTAATATAGATAAAAAAATCAAGATAATTTCTATCGAAGCGCTCCCCTTTAGCTTCCTAACTCAAAATCTGTTGCGCCAAACAGATTTTTAAACGCAGAAAAATTGCGTTTATTCTTTTACAGTTTTCAGACGAATAATCTTTTCGGTCATCATTCTTTCTAACTCTCTCACTGCAGCAGAAACAACTCAACTCTAATTAAGAATACTAAGGAACAAATAGTAATTAGTGCAGCACAAAGAGAAACCCGTGTCACGCATGCATCTAGCACATTTGAAGTTGTTTCACCGCATCTGTGTTGTTCGTGAAAGCCATTTTGATTAAAGTTGTCAAATTCTTAGAAGACCTTTGTTCAGCGTAAGTAACTTATTTACCTAGAATTTATTTACATCTTTGCTAGAATCTAACCAACATATGATTAGTTCTGAAGAAAACTTTACTGTTGTATGGCCTATAAAATAATAATAATATGATTAATGAATTATCTAATATAATTAAAAATAAAATATGTTTATTAATTAATTTGGGACTGGAGAATTGGTTTGATTGTTGTGAAATATTTATTTAAATAATAAATAATAAAATAATTTAATAAAAATAAAATATATTTATTTATTAATTTGGGACTTGAGAATTGGTGTGATTGTTGTGAAATATTTTTTTATTTAATTTATTAATAAATAATAAAACATAATAATAGGCATGATGACACCTATCTTAAATATTTTCAAGACCATGGCGTTTAAAAACATAGCCCCTGTAAAGTTAATACAACTAGCATATTTCCAAAAAGCTGTAGAAACCAATTTTTAAACACACAAAACTCAATAAATATTCGGTCAATTGACTCCGATTTATGATGCATGCGGTCATGCATGCGGTGACGTCACGTTCTTATATTCCCATACAAAATCTATGGCGGCAGACCGTTTTGACAGATAATAAAAAGTATGTCAACGATTGGTGGTGTCATCTAGCCTATTAATTATACATATAATATAATTATTACAAACCCTCGTGGTTTACTTGTACTAAGTAAATTACTTAAGTGTTTTGTAACGGTTATTTGCATGATGATAAAGAGTAAAAAAA
The DNA here is from genome assembly GCA_963921415.1 of Pyrausta despicata. NCBI lineage: Eukaryota > Metazoa > Arthropoda > Insecta > Lepidoptera > Crambidae > Pyrausta > Pyrausta despicata. The sequence continues at coordinate 7,900,941 of OY992870.1, read as the reverse complement.
ATGAATACAAACCTTATACAAAAGCAAGTACTAAAGAAAAGTTATTGCAAAGAGTATTTCGTTAACCAACTATAGTTGTAAATACTTACTAAGAACAAGTATCCAGGATCAATAGCCACAGCTATATCCGTATCTCGTCAGGAATTTTTATTGCCAATATTGTACCGGGCGCGGATAGATATTTCCGGTATGCGATTCGCTTTGTGTTGCGACTTAAAACAGACCTACAAATAATTCCTTTTCCACAAATAGGGATCCTAGAAGAAATGAATAGAAGACTTCGCTACTGGCTGAAGTGTTCCTCTAGATTATAACTTCATCATATCAGCCTGTTACAGTCCACTGCTGGACATAGGCCTCCCCCAAGGAGCGCCACAGCGCACGATCTCCTGCCCTTTGCATCCAGTCACTACCAGCTGCCTTTTTCAGGTCGTCTGTCCATCTAGCCGGGGGGCGTCCCACAATACGTTTACCTAAGCGTGGTCTCCATTCAAGAACCTTCCTGCTCCACCTCTCGTCGGTTCTGCGACAGACATGGCCAGCCCACTGCCACTTCAGCTTGCTACATTTTTATATATTATTATATAATTAGGGGATTATAACTTGGATCAAGAAAAATGTGCATAGGCTGTTACTAGACAGATCCATCCTTAGAAATGAAATAAAATAATTATTTGCAAAAAAAATGGTGACAATAGTGACATCACAAACAGGTATAAACTCAGAATGTTTTGTCTTGTCAGACATGCAAATAAAAACAGATGTGGCTTACAATTATATAGGATTTCGGTGAATTACAATTTATATTCAATATTTTTAATGTCAATCTCACATTGATTATTGTAAGAATTAGCCACATCGACACTTAGCCATCAGGTGACATTATGGCCAAATGTCTAGATATAAAATAAAGTAAAAACTAGAAGAACATGATCAAAACACCCAGTTTCTAAAGCTGAAAAAGATGATTATTTTGCTTTAAATTTCCACGAAACGGCGCCAGCGCAGGAACCAAAATACATCCAACTGTAATCACCTGAAAAGGTAGAACGGGAAGTCGCAGGACTTACAATATCTACAACTCACAACGTGACACAGGAGATGCACTGGAATCACAACATCATAGATGCACATATGGCGTTAATGTAACATTATGGAGCTATGATAGTATTCTTTGGCAGTTCGCGTTCTGGGCTCCAAGCCAGAAGACCAAACGTAATGTCGGGGTGCATTTATTGCATGATTATAAAAAATCGATTATTAATTTAAAAAAAATCACGTATTAAAATCGATTTTTACTTTAAAACAATCGATTTTTAATCGATTATTTTCATAATCGATTATTTTTTCACATTCCTAGTTTGGTTAGGCAAATAAACCAACCCAATACCAAGTCTAGACTTCAAAAATAACAATAACTGGTGTAAAATAAGTAGTCTGTAACAAATTAAAACAGCACAATTGTCGGGAATAACTTTCAGCACATTTACATTTTCAACTGAAAAGTACAAGGCTAAAATGATCCTTGGCGATTGAGTTTTAGGTAACTTTCTGGTTCGTGTTACAAGATTGTGGATTGAAACTGAAATAGGTTATTTTCAAAACCAACTTAGACTGAGAACTTATGTGATAAGTATTACGTTCTGTTTAAATTAGACTGGTTATTCTCTGCGAGTTGTTGTACAGTCAGCGCCGAAACTATCGTCTTAAGTAGTCAAAATGTCATCAGAACATTTGACTACATAAGCTTCTATTCATAGGTGAAGGATAAGGATGATAGGATACTTTTTATCCCGATTAAATGCTCCATTGGGATAAACACGTTTGCGCGGACGAAGTCGGGGGCGCCCCGGAAGGGCCGCTAGTTATACTTAAATTACTATTTTTTAAACTCTTTTTTAGGGTTCCGTACCTCAAAAGGAAAAAACGGAACCCTTATAGGATCACTTTGTTGTCCGTCTGTCCGTCCGTCCGTCTGTCAAGACCCTTTTTCTCAGGAACGCGTGGAGGTATGAAGCTGAAATTTATATCAATTACTCAGGTCTACTGTCCCTTGAAGCTGTGAAAAAATCAAACTTCTAAGCCAACGCAATCAAAAGATACAGCCGTTTATGCCGCAAATTTTCGACACTTTATTTTGAAACTCGCAAGTACTCGCAAGGGAATCAAAACCTAAAGGGTACTTCCAGTCGACCTAGAATCTTGAAATTTGGCATGAAGCAACGTTTTATAGCACACATAAAGGAAAAATTCCGAAAACCTTAAATTTTTTGTTACATTACAATATATATATTTTTTAATAAATATAAACTTATTACTTTTTTCCTCATGAACGCGTAGAGCTATCAAGTTGAAATTCATATCAAATACTTAGATCTAATTGCCTTTAACCCGTGAAAAAAAAAAAATCTAAGTCAACGCAAAACGCAAAAGTACAACCATTGATACCGCATATTTTGAAACTCGCAACTACACGCAAGGGAATTAAAACCTAAAGACCACTTCCCGTTGACATAGAATCTCGAAATTTGGTAAGAAGCAATAGCTTACAGCACAGGTAACAGAAAAATTCCGAAAAGCTTAAAATTTATGACATTATTATATTTCTTATTGTTGGTTATAAGTGTTTCAGTTATATTATAGATAAATGATATGTGTTAATATAAAATAAAGGATTACTTAAACGATAAAGAGATCTTTGTCTTAAATTTATGCTCCTCCATCTTTCCCCATTGTAATGTTATGAATTTCATTTTGCAATAAAAATACCATAGTTATGACTCGATGATGATAATGAACGAACTTTGTAAACCTTGCAGGTTTGTACGGAACCCTCGGTGCGCGAGTCCGACTCGCACTTGGCCGGTTTTTTTTTAAAGAATATACAATTACATTAGGCGGAATCTAACTCTGCTTCGCAGGCCTTATGTAAGCTAAGTTGATCGGTTTTGGATCAAAATGAAGGCATTTGCAATTTTACATATCCTAATTTTTGTGTTTTTTGTTCATAGCATTTCTAATACTAAGTTTGGTCACTTACCTTAGATACAGGCGACCTTTCCACCAATCCACACTGAGCCAGCTTGGTGGAGTACGACTCATACCACCTCATAGTTGAGGTAAGGCCTGTGCCGAATAGTGGGACACATGAAGGCGATGATGATTCACAGCACTAAATAAACAATTGCATAAAAACGTATCATAAGATGCAAAACAAAAAGCGCCTACACAACATCAGCTCATACTTTTAAACCGTGTTTCCTACACTACTCCTACTTCCCGATCCCGTGCGTGACTCCGGGATATAGCCCGGGATTACACTAGAAGCGTTGTCGGGATTACCACGACAATAGCGCCTAGATGGCTTGCGGTTTTTGTGTTAACATTATAAAAAAAAATATATTTAGTTTCATTAAGGTAAATTACATAATAATTAACAGTGTTACTACAATAAAAGCAGTTGCAGAAAATACCTATAATAAGTCTTATACCTACAGAAGGTAGGTAGGTAGGTGAGACTTGGTATTCTGGTGGCCGCCACACTTAATTTCAATATTTCACCACTGCTTAACTACTCCAATAGTTCTGCGGTTCCATGTTCGATCCTCAGACTTGACAGTAAATCGAGTCTTTTTCATAATTACGTCTCCCAAACAATTTTTTTCTGTCGTAGTTAAATTGTAAAACCTAATTAAAGCAATTTAAAGCGAATACTAAAAGGTGTACCTGAAAAAGTAAGATGTATTTAAAGGAAGAACCTATTCCCTTGAGTACCAGTTAGTTAAGTAATGCAAACGGAATATTTCTCGTTCGAGCAAGCGAACAGAAAGTGGTTCTCGTAAATCAGAGAGAGAGAGAGAGGTGCGTCTTAGAAACTTCTACTTAGAATGGTTCTTATGCGGGAAACGATAGATATTGTCGCTCGGAAGCATATTTTAAAATTGTAGTTGAAAGATTCACGAGTCTCCTTCAGCAAGTAAGCTAAGTAAGTTAATGGCAAGAAGAGAATAAGTTCCAATAAAAATTAGGCCATGAACCGCTGGTAAGCCCCAACAGCTGGGCGCATTTAGACCAGCCTTTAATTAAAATAGCACTGAAATCGTTCGGAAGCTACGATGTCACAGACATACATACTCTTTCCCGCCGGGGGTTAAAATATCACTCACAAATGTGTGCCCCTTCACCTCTCTGACACCTTAATCTCGTAAATGAATTGCTGTTCGTTAGTTTCACAAAAACTAGAGAACGGCTGAACCGATTTGACCAATTTTAGTCTTGAAAAGTTCGTGGAGATTCAGGGAAGGTTTAAACGATTAGGAAACGTGGAAAAACATGCTAAAACATTGAATGCATTGCAAAAACAGCGGGCAGGACAACGTCTGCCGTGTCCATTAGTCTCATATATAAAAATGAATTGCTGTTCGTTAGTCTCGCTAAAACTCGAGACCGGCTGTATGTTTTGCTAATTTTGATTTTAAATTGTATGTAGAAGTTCAGGGAAGGTTTGTCGTCTGCCGGGTCCGCTAGTGACCAATAGAAATATTAAATATTGTACGAAAGTACAGTTTGTGACTGGACTTAGTGAACGTCATTAAATAAGAATATTTTTTAACACTTCTATTATGTGCCCACTGTTGCATTTTTGAAATGAAATAAAATATTGTTATTTGCACAAAACATGGTTCCAATATCACAAACAGGTACAAGCTCAGCATGTTTTGTCTATTTTACAACTTCTATTAAATATTTTCCAGGGTCAATCTCACATTGATTACAATAATAATAATATAAAAAATATTTCAGTTATTTAAAAATAAATTCAAAGGGGTGATGAACCCAGAAAATGCAGCAGCAGATCATATTCGGCCTCATCACTTCTGCTCTCGTCTTCTACTGAATTTAGACTTTCACCCAAAGAGTTCCAGGTCAATCTGTTTTCAGCGACGTGCATCCAGTTTGGTGCTGCAATCTTTGTATTAAAGTTTGTCAGTCTATCTTGCTGGTGAAAACCCTACTCTGCGCTTTTTACGGCAAATACGCAGCGAGGGGTTTCAAACTAGAACTTTTCTGCCCCAACGGCCATCAGTTTCTTAAGGCTGTCTTAGGGTTAGATACACTGCGTACCTTTTTTATATTTAAATCGCAGGAAAACCCTTTTAAGAGCCATAACCGAGGCCGGGGGGCCACGGCCGTGTATGGGACTCCCAGCGTCCTAAAAGGACACGGCTCCGCTCCGGGGAAAATCCGGAGGGGGGACTACCCACCAAAAACCTGCGGTATCCCTTCCCTGTCTAGAAGGTGACATAGGTGCCGACTAATCCTTTACGTCCATGACAACCTTCGACTAGTACTGCTAAGAATAATGTCAACTCATTTAGCAGGGAAGTTGATGCACGAACGAATTTCGAACAATTTTAAATTTCTAACGGTTCCAAAATCAAACTCTTTTAAATCTAGATAAGTAGGAATGCAGAGGCACGATCTATGTTTTAAATGCTAGTAAGAGTTCCGACGGCAGGTAACTTAAGTTAAAGACATCTTTGAGAGGAAAACTAAGTCACAGTACGGACTTATTGCTAAGACAACTACAAGAGGGTTAGAGGCAATTTTAATTTAAGTTGTTTTAGTACTGAGGCCGGTTTGCACTTATTTTAACTCTGGGTTAACAAGCTTCTGTTGCTAAGTATGTTCTTTTGATGCGAGTAAAGATATTGAGATGGTTCTTAGTGTAAATGTAAGCTCATCTTGGATTAAGTGTGCATGCAAGTGGCATCACACTGCATTTAGGTATTAGTGACGTCATTTTTAGATTTTGTTGTCAATGCTGGACTAAGCATAATTCGATCGAGGTAATGTCTAAGTTGTGGTTAAAGAATGGATTGAGTTGATGGTTTTATTATAGTCAGTCTTATTTATTAGTTTTATGTTAAAACTTCATTTTGGTTTAGATACTTACATATTTTGAATAATTGTGTTTTTTTCTGATGTTATTCTGGATACTGGTACCTACCTACGACTCAGGCTACACTTGTGACATACTGTAGTGATTGAAGCGATTGGTTGACACGCTGTCAACTGATGGGTAATGCCGCAGATGTCGCCTGAGCCTGATATTGGAGTACCAAAAGGTAGTTATGTATTCCTTCGTTTTTATGACAGACAAGTATGCCTAGGTACTTTAGTATAATTTCAGCGCAAATAAACTCATTCTTTTGAGAAACACAACCTAGGTTTTACAGGCGCTAAATCATAATGTTTATGACGGTTGTAACTCGTATTTTAATGACTACAAAATGGCGGACGGATGTGACGTCACACAATTGTCAGCCATCTTGAATTTTATACAGCCACTATAAAAATGCTTTCGCACTTATTGTTTGTTTTGAGTTGTTAATTAGTAAAGTTTCACGGTTTATGTCGGTGTTAAGTATTCCTAAGACACAGGCTATGAACCGAGTCAGTATAAACCTCTGTTTTAGTAATTCTTTCAGCATAATTTATAAATGATCGCTCTTCGCCTAGGGCTCCGTTAATGCTGTAGGGACACAGTAGTTACATGCATTTTGCTGAATAAACATTTTGTAGCAGTGTGCGCGAGTCGTTCCCTACACCACCCGAAGTTAGGTGGTACATTCTAAATTATAGTAGCCTATTTATATAACGCCAAATATTGTGGACTTTGAATAGATACATTAGTGTTAATTAATGACTTTTATTTGTGACACCTAGTAGGCACCTATAGCACCTTCTGTGGGTCTAGATCGGGGAACGTGATTTAGTAACCAGTAGCTAATATAGACAGTGCGCAACTATATAGAGGTATATCAACTACCCCGACAATGCAAATACGTAGCACAATTGTAATTGAAATGCGTGATTTTGTCAAGTCCGGTATGGACGAAATGTTAAAATAGGGCTATTTAATTCCGATTTTCTTAAGATTGTTAAACACAATTTTTTTGCATAGGTATTGTAATAAAATAAAATATCTTTCATATTGACTTTTAAAACATCTACATCTAGTATACAATATAAATATAAACAATAAAGACTTAACATTGCTCGTCAGCCTGCTATCTAACATTAGAATTAGTATTTAAGTTTGAAAGATCGTGTTCCAAACATAATTTTAGCTTAACTTTATCACAGCTCTTACTTTAACGCTCATTTTATTATCTTTTAATTATTATTGTTAATGTCTGAGTGAGTACTCGGGATACCTACCTACCCATAATTTTGGATTTTAGATCTAGCTTATTGTTTATGGTGGACTTTTATGCTAAAAGGATTTCCTGCCAATCAAATTATGTGCTATGTAGAGAGGTAGCGACAGGCACAGTGATCGTACATATATGAAACACTCACCTGTTTTCCTTGAGCTACCTGTTTAAATGATTGAGATGTATGTTCAATGTTTTTAGGGTTCCGTACCTCAAAAGAAAAAAACGAAAGTCCGTCCGTCCGTCCGTCTGTCAAGACCGTTTTTCTCAGGAACGCGTGGAGGTATCAAACTGAAATTTCTATATGATACTTAGGTCTACTGTCCCTGGAAGCTGTAGAAAAATCAACCTTCTAAGCCAACGCAATCAAAAGATACAGCCATTTAGGCCGCAAATTTTCGCAAATTTTCGAAACTCGCACGGGAATCAAAACTTACAGGGTACTTCCCGTAAACTTAGAATCTTGAAATTAAGTACGAAGTCACGTCTTATAGTACAGATATAGGAAAAATTACGAAAACCGTAAATTTTCAGTTTCAACATATAAAAAAAAAATTGTCAATTTTGAAAATTTCAAAGTTACTACTCCTTATCTACAGGTTTTTACGGAACCCTCGTGCGTCCAACTCGCACTTGACCGGTTTTTTATAATAATAATAATAATAAATCATTTATTCAGTTTCAATAAACAAATGTTAGAGCTTAAAATTACTCTGAGCTAGAAGACTTTCTTTGCCTGAACTAGGTAAAACGTCAGGCTAGAAAGAGCTTACTTATATTTCTTTCTTTTTAGCAAATTATACTTCCATGTAGGAAAACCAAAGGCCGTACGTACTCCTTAGCGTTTCGTTCGTATTTACGGGTCGAGCCAATGCGTTAGCTTGCACGGTCATGCTTGTATGTAATGCCTTCCTTGATCACACGCGCCGAGTAAAATGGGCGAGACAGTAAAATGATCCTCGGCCGAGACAGTATTTTTTATGCAGACAGCACGAGTCAAACTGTTCCCACGAAGCGAGCACTCGGCCGAGTGCACAGTCTCGCCCATCAACTCGGTATACGAATGACAATGATAGCTACATCAGAAACTACGGAAAATAGGTTAGTGACAACAAATACTATTTTCATTTTCAATACCTTTGGCTTAATTAATTCGCTTCCATCGACAAGATAACGAATTAGACATGCACTCGTGATAAAATCACTTTTCATTATTTTTTAGTCATGTGCAGAATAATTGTGCTTCTGTTGTTTATTGGGACATTAATTTATGGTGAAGAATCAGAAGTAAGACATTTTATATGTAAAATATATATTTTTTTAGTAGAAAAAATCAACTGTTCGTAGCCGGGATCGAACCTCCAACTTGCAGGAATCCGGCCAGTGTGCGTAAATCTGTGTGTCTGGGCGGCGGCGTGATGGACGCAGATTCGATTCCTGTCTAAGACAGTTGATATTTTCTACTGAAAACTGCTTCTATTAGAAATAGAAATAGTTTATTTGCAAGAATACAAAGGTTTTAGAAACAAAAGTCTTGTGTATTCAGCCTGCGTACACCCATGTAAATTTTATATTAACAGTAGTTACATTTATTAAGTATTATCTTAAATAATATATATTTAAAAGTATTATCTTAAACAAGAAACTAATTACAATAATTATCAAACAGTTTATAAAACAACAAATGGAACATCTTTACGACTCTATATTCCTTTACCTGTTGCCAGATATAGGAACTTTTAGCTTCTTCTTGACACTTTTTTGTAGAGGCCAACCACGACAGCTCCGCCCAAACCCAATGTATGTTGCAAGCCGATTTTTGCGTTAGGTACCTGAAAAAAAAATGAAGTAAACATTGCACAAAAAGGAAAAACCGGTCAAGTGCCTGTCAGACCACGCATAAAGAAGGGTTCCGTAGTCAATTTTGGCACCGCGCTGTTTTGCATTTCTTGCATCATCATCATCTCCCTAGCCGTCAATGTCATCATTGTAAAGTATATATTTTTATATTATTTATAATTTCGAAAGTATTCATCACAGGATACAATTTTAAATAAGAGTCTCTGTGCTTGTTTCTTAACGTGAGAGATTTGAAGTTTATAGGTCTAAGACTTTAGAAATTACAGGGGGGGGACACCATGTAAACGATTTTGGCGGGCTCGTAAACTACTCGTGTAAACGTGGTACTCGTAAATGGTACCAACACAAGGGGGTGCACTCAAAAAAATAATTCCCCCCCCTTTACATGTATATGAAGGTACCCTTAAAAAGGGGTTATTTTAAGGACTGAACGATCTTATACTTGTCGGACTACGGAACCCTAAAATTAAGGCTGCAAACTTTACAAATTATTATTTTAAAATTAGGCTCTGGAAGAAGAAGAAACCTATATATCTACTTTTTGTATTGTTCTTAAGCATTAAAAAATCTCATAGTGGCCCGTTAACAGATAGGAACAAAAACCTTTGATAGAGATAGAGGCCAAAATCTAAACATTAAGCAACTATTCTTGTCATAATCATATAGACTTAAAAGAGTACTTTTAAAGAGTAATATTCCTTGAAAATACATAGGTACTAAGTATCAAACAAAATGCAAATTTAATCAATAACTACGCTTGACGTTGGTCGTACAGGAAAAAAGGAACGATGTCGTTTATCATAAACAAACATAAGACATAAACCATCCTTTGAGTATTAAGAAGTTTTTCCCGGAAGAAATAAAAGGTAAACCAAACCTTAAGTCCCTACAAATGCTTGGTTTTTCGACACACGGTAAGCTGTAACGTCATTTTTAACATTCTTATGAGAATGGGCATGATGACACCTATCTTAAATATTTTCAAGACCATGGCGTTTAAAAAACATAGACCCTATGAAGTTAATACAACCAGTATATTTCCAAAAAGCTGTTGACTAATTTTGAAACACAACAAAATTCAATAAACATTCGGTCAATTGACTCCGATTTCTGATACGTAGTGTATGACGTGACGTCACGTTTTTGTGTTCTATACAAAAATGGAGGCAGACCGTTTTGACAGATAATAAAGAGTATGTCAACGATTGGTGGTGACATGTAGCCTATTGGCTAGATTTCCTGCAGGCATTCTTAATTATGTATTAATATATTAATAAATGCTTATATCAGCCAAGCATGTCTCGGCTTCTAACTATGGAATAAAAAAAGATATCCTTATTACATTGATGTATTTTTTTTTATATGGTATCCGGACAATAACGCCATAATCTCGCCTGATGGTAAGAAACGATGTGGCTGAAGATATATTATAAATTCATGCCTGTATACTCGTAATTGTCATTACATAGTTAAAAAAACTCCCATTCATCAAAATTCAAAGTTGTGTTCCTTTTTACAAATAAAGTTCTTATAATGTAAATAAATCACGAAATAATTCATAAAACGTGTATCATTACAATAATACATTAAATTAAGAACGTTATCTTCCTCAAGTTAGCTAATAAAATAATAATATTGAAACGAACTCAAGAGAAATGTTATTCGTGTGAAAATTTCCTCCACGTGTAACGATTTTTAGGGACTTTGAAATAAGACATTAGTGTAATGACCAAATTAAGTAAGAAATAAAAAATCATTAGTTACTTTTGTAACAATAGGGCGAAGAACAATAGCTTCGTAATGTTAGAGGAAAGCGAAACCAGGAAATGGATGTAGTTTAGACAGATGCATTAGGAGTAGGTACATACATACCTTAGTTATATTATAGGTACCCCTTGGAAGTTACCGAAGTCATGTGTTGTTGTTTTCTTTCAACATAAACCAATTAATTAAGCTGACAGTTGTTGCCATAGTTTAATCTATAATACAGGGTGACTGAAAATTACGTAGGTACGTACGTACTTTGTCTAGGGCTATTCCGACAAATATGTCACTATGTCAAAACCTTAAAAATTTTTTTTTTGCAATAAAGGATACTAGAAAAGTATTTTCATTTGTTAAAACTTCGTAACCGTTATATTTTCTGTGCAAAAACTGAAAATGCAAAAAAATATTAAAACAATTTTATAAAACTTATAAAATTGTTTTATTTATTTGTTTAGTTTAAGTCATTAAAATTAACACAATTATCATGTTCCTATTTCAGTTATAGCACCATTTAAATAAGCTATAATTAATAGCCGTTCTCGACATCGCAAGTAGTTACCTAATTTAGTACCTATTAACACTTTCTGAATAATAATTGTTAAATTTATTTTACGTAATTGCTCTATTTTGATCAAAACATTATACTGACCTGTCTCACCCCTGCTTCTCCTCTCAACTGCCACACCAGCTCAGCACATTGGGCAACACCCGACGCAGCAATCGGGTGTCCTTTTCCAATCAGCCCACCACTGGGATTCACCACCACTTTCCCCCCATAGGTATTGTCCCCAGCATCTACAAACTTTCCGGCTTCACCCTCTTTACAAAGCTGAAGAGCTTCGTACGATATCAGCTCGTTTGGTGCAAAGCAATCATGTAACTCAACCACGTCGATTTCATTTGGTGAGATACCAGTCTTCTCATACAAGCGCTTAGCTGCTAAACACGTCATGTCATAACCAGCAAGCTTCATCAGACTATTTTCTTCAAACACAGCAGCAGTGTCAGTTGCAAGTTCTACGCCAAGGACTTCGACTGCTTTATCCCAGAGTCCAAATCTGTTGACGGCTTCTTCAGACATGATTATTGCCGCTCCTGCTCCATCACTGTTCTGGCAACATTGAAGCAACGTTACTGGACCATGAATTTTCTTAGATTTTAAAACTTCATTAACTGTATATTCCCTTTCACTGATACCTCTAGGATTCCTAGCTCCATTCTTGTGGTTTTTAGCAGCAATTTCGGCGAAATGGTCTTCGGTAGTGCCATACTTCTTCATGTGCTCTATTCCAGCGTTGGAAAAGAATTGAATAGCAGACGGTACGCTCGTTAGTTCGACTAGTTCAGACATTTTCTTCACGAGCAGTTCTCCGGGATGACTCCTATCATTGTACATGGCACCGAAGCCTCCAGGCTTCATTTTCTCGAATCCCAAAGCTAATGCTACGTTTATTACTCCTGCTCCGACTAACTGAGAAGCTAGGCATATGGTTGAGCCTCCAGTCGCTCCGTTATTGTGGATGTTTATAATAGGTATGCCAGTCATTCCGATTTCATATAGAACCCTCTGCCCACAAGTAGACCGACCGAGGAGATAACCAACGAATGCTTGTTCTATGTCTTCATATCTGATTCTTGCGTCAGCTAAGGCGTCAATTACTGCTTCTTTTGCGAATTCTGTATAGCACCTGCCACTAGGTTTTGTATACTTGGTGACTCCGACACCCACAACAAACACTTTATTTTTCATCTTGATATTATAGACACGACTGCTTTCTACTGTTGTCGAGAGAGAAGTAACGATATATTTCATTGAGGATTGAGTGCTGACAATTTAATGTAGGTGTTATTACTCGTATTTTGTTTTTATTGAAATACTTATCGGACGCGCGTTATAGAGCGCTTGTTACTATCACAATTGATAGCTGTGTTGAGTTAGCGTCGTGTTAATTTTGTTATCACATGATCCAGTCATTATACTCGTAGTAAGTTCACCTCGGAATTCGAGATACCCAGCTATAAGTCTGTAAATACTTGTATAGTGACACCCTAAAAGTTGTCTCAAAACCTAAATATAAAATTACATGTACGCAGCTTTTGAATTTCTTGGTCTTTTTTCTAAATATCTCATTTCCTATGGTTTTTTAATCTATTTCTATATATTATCTATCAATATTATTGAATACAAAATTCTCTTCAAGTTTCGGTAATTTCTATTATAGGCTTTATTATTATATGAGGAATAGTTGTGTAGTGGGTACAAAATTTAGACTTTCGAGAGGTGGCAAAGTATATTGCGAGATTATGTGATAAATAATACAGCATGATAAAAAATATAAGCACTTGTTTAATCAGCAGTCTTGACATTAAATTTCAACATTTAATACTCTTGATACAGTGTTCTTTTCGTTCATTTAGGTCAGGTTTCTCCTGATCCAAGATTAAGGCTCTATCAACCGCGCTTCGTTATGTAGGACACTGTCATATACGTACATACATTTGATATTATCGCGTTTCATCGCCTCGCGTCGCACTTGTCGCGTTTTTTGCTCAGGTGGGACAACGGGTTAAGCCTGACGAGGAAGAGACTGAGTCGACGTTAAAGAAAATAGTTGATAATAGTAAATTATGATAGTTTAAATTCAGTTTACAGGTTTCTATTTATTTACAATTTGGATTTCTCGGTGACTTTCCTAGGCTGTACGTTGGAGAAGCCCTTCTTGTACATTGTGATCACGACAGCGCCGCCCAGACCAAGATTGTGTTGAAGAGCAATGCGAGCGTCTTTCACCTAAAAATCAAAAACATATGATTCATGATTTTTTTATTATTTATTTTATTAAAAACTTTATTGCACAAGAAATGTACAAAGGGTGCACTTAATGCAGTGCACCGCAGTGAAAATTGAATGAGAAAGGTAAACTGTGGTTAATAAAGCAAAAATAAAGAAACATTATATATAGATATAATATCAATAAATAAAAGTAAATATTTAATTAAATTATAATATACAAAAAATAAATACTATAATATATTTATATAAAAGTATAATATACATGCAATTTATTATTTTTTTTGTCATAAACATTTACGTTGCAAACTAAAGATTACATTTTTGCATTAGAAAAATATCTATTGTCGGAAGCGGAGATCGAATTATATTTGTGTCAGGTTTAGGAATGTAACTCCAAACTGTGATGAAGTGAACACGGTACACGCGTTAGGAAAGCAGTTGCTTTACCAATGTCTGGGTGGTATATAGGCCCGTGTGCCTGATTCCCATGGACGCGGGTTCGATCCCCGCTTCACACTTGATTTTTTCTACTGCAAAAACATAGTAGTAATAAATACATACAAGTTAGGTACCTAATAATATTTTAATCTATAAGCATAATATTTTTCGAAAACATTTGTCATTTCTAATCAGCTGTAATCATATGACCATCTTTGCTGGATACCCTTATAAAGATACCGCTATCTTTTAAGTCAGAAAAATAAAGTAATATTAAGATGTTATCTTTTATTTTTATCATTATATAACTACTGATAGCTCTTGGCTTTACTGAAAGTGAAGTTAGTACATAATATCATAAACAGGCACCTATATACATACCTGCTTATGATATAAAGGGTGACATATCTTAACATGGGTATTCACGAAAAATAATGCTCATGGTAACCTACTTTCTAAAGCAAGCATTTCAACGAGCAGAATGAAAAGCAGTCAGAAATGAATTATCGCTATAAACATATTATTTGTGTATGAGCATTCCTTTCGCACCAGCCTGTGTCGCGGTGCTGGAGCTTAAAATATGATTAAAAACGGTGCCCGTTTTAAAGATCTCGGCTAGTAGACTGGGCCAAACTCTAACATTTGTTCAAACTTGAATGCAGATTAAGTCGCGGGCGGTCGCTAGTAAAAAATAAATTTACTAACCTGTCTATTGCCGGCTTCTCCTCGAAGTTGCCACACCAGCTCCGCACACTGTGCAAGACCGGTGGCTCCCAAAGGATGGCCCTTGGCAATCAGCCCTCCACTGGGGTTGACCACAACTTGCCCACCATATGTGTTGTCGCCAGCATCGATGAACTTCCCTGCTTCACCCTCCCCACAGAGCTGCAGACCCTCATACGTGACCATCTCGTTCGCAGCAAAGCAATCGTGTAGTTCAACAACATCAACTTGCTTCGGAGAAATGCCAGTCTTAGCATACAGACGCTTGGCAGCCAAAGCAGTCATATCTGTGCCCGCAATCTTCATCAGACTGTTCTCAGTGAACACAGCGGGTGTGTCAGTTGCCATCTCTTGGCCTATGATCTCCACAGCCTTGTCCTGAAGACCATACCTGATCACAGCTTCCTCAGACATGAGAACTGCTGCTCCAGCACCGTCACTGGTAGGACAACATTCTAGTTTAGTCAACGGGCCGTAGATCCTTCTTGAGTTCAAAATCTCTTCGACAGTGTACTCTCTCTTGCTTTGAGCTCGTGGGTTCTTCACTCCATGACGGTGGTTCTTCGCTGCGATCTTAGCGAGGTGTACTTCGGTTGTTCCATACTTTCTCATGTGTTCAGCGCCTGCGTTGCCGAAGTATTGGGGTGTCAGTGGTCCAGGTAAAACTTTGGCCATCGTATTCATTTTCTCAATGTGTCTTCCCAACGGATCGGCCCTGTCTTCGAAAATAGCGTTGCCCAAAGCACCGGGCTTCATCTTTTCGAAGCCTAGAGCCAGGGCTACGTCAATGATGCCTCCTTCGATGAGTTGCTTGCAGAGGAAGATAGCGTTGGACCCTGTGGAGCAGTTGTTGTTGACGTTGTAGATTGGGATGCCAGTCATGCCAACTTGGTAGAGGACGCGCTGTCCACAAGTGGAGTCTCCAAAGACGTAGCCGCAGACAGCTTGCTGGATGTCGTCATACTTGATCTTGGCATCGGCTAGGGCGTCAAGTACTGCCACTTTCGCGTAGTCGGGATAGTCTCCTCCAGTGCTGGGCTTGACGAACTTCGTCATACCTACACCGACAACGAATACTTTACGTGGCATTTTGACGTCCGTAGTCTTCTATGGCGCGAAGCAAACTGAGCTGTGTACGATAGTGTGAAGTCATTTAATTTGAGATAATGTTATTTACGATAACGTTTCGGTGGTGTTATCACGTAGCTAAAGTGTTTTGTTGGGTATATCTTTTGATAACATTATTATGTGATGTTACCTAAGCGATTTTCTGGTTGTGTTTTCTTTTCCTTTTGTTGGATAAAGGTTGGGTTTTTTGTTACGTCATACAAAAAGTTGTAGGTATGTAAGTTAGTTAATAAAGTTTAGTACAATACACTAAAAAGAAGTTGCCATCTATAAAGATAAATGTTTTTGATGTTCCAATAAGATTTTTTTATGTAAATGACTCAAGACTTTCGTCTTGTTACTCCAATGAATAATTCGGTAATTAGTCAGTGCTAATGACTACTAATTAATGAATTATTTAATGACTAAGCTCACAAACTAGAATATGTTTCTTTTATAAGACACATGTGTTCTAACACATTCATTGTACACCTTAGATCATACCAAAAAGAGGCGGATACGGTATGACTTAGTAAATCGAGTCCAAGGGACCTGCTTCGCAGTTCGCTCCTAGTCGTTGTCTAACTAACTAACGGTATCTTCCTCTATTTGGTTTTTAAATATATGTGGTAATGAGGGCACACTTATCAGGAGTTTAAGAAAACACATCCGATCTATTCATTTAAGAAGAAAATACCCCACAAAAATACAAATAAAAATAGTAAATGTTCTACCTACATACATAACAGGTTTGATATAAGGTGTATATTGATTTCCCAAATAGTGCCTTGTCATTTGACATATATGGTTGTTTTACCCATTTGTGCTGACTTAAAAGTGCCACATACCCCAGATAGCCTAGTTTGAGAGCCTCTGGTAATTCTGAGATTTTATGGCTTTTTCTTTATATTATAATTTATATGAAATACATGTATGTTTTTAGATGTCAATAAATATATTTCTATTTCTATGTGCACGAGTTTCTAGAATTAAATGCGTTTTCAAGTAGCAAAAAAATAGGTCCAATGTTCAATAGATAAAGATGTAAAAGGCATGATGACAACATTTTTCTTGTGACCGGATGTAAATCATTAAAAAATGTAACTTTAAGAATGCTAAAATGGGTTTAATCAGATTACTAAATTATATTTTTGAACCAGAACTCGGCCAAACACGCAGGGCAGGATAGCAGATGGCATGATCTGAGGGGAAATACCGCACAGACAAACAAGCGCTTTCCGAATTGTAGTGTAGGCGTACCCAAAATAACCCTATTAATGTTGATATTTTTTGCGCAGGATGAAGAATTTGATCTTGCGAATTTGACCCCGTTAAGTGACGATCAAGACGATGAAGAACTCGGTCTGTCGCGTTTCAGACCGCTGAGAGAACATGGCCGAGATGATGGTGCTGATGCAAACTACTTAGCGAAGCAGTATGGATTAACGGTAATTAAATTATAATTATAATTAGTTATTTAATTGACGACGACCGCTTGGCGCAGTAGGCTACAAGTCGGACTTCTAAAACCAAGGGTCGCGGGTTCGATCCCCGCACAGTACAAGTAAATGTGTGCATAAACATGTGTGTTTTTGGTCTGGGTGTTTTCTATGTATACGATATTTTCTATGTATTTATTTACAAAATAAATATTTAAGTTTGTTTATCCGTTGTGTACCCATAACACAAGCCTCGTAGCTTAATTTGGGACTTGACGTAGAGAATTGGTGTGATTGTTAAAAAATATTCGTGTGATGTCACCACTAACTTGGTTTTTAATTAATCATGCTCAACAACCGCGTGCCTGACGACGTTCCGTTGGCAGACCCCCTAGAAGGTGGACCGATGATCTGGTGAAGGTCGCGGAAACCCGCTGGAGGGGGGAAATGCAGGACCGATCGCGGTGGAAATCCTTGGGAGGTCTATGATCAGCAGTGGGCGTCGAAAAGCTGATATGATGATGATGATCAGCTACAAGAGTTTCATGGCTGAATGACCATCGGGCTCCCCATAAAGTCCAGTAACTAGCGGACAGGACAGCATCCTATGATATTGATCCTACGATTTTACAAAATCCTCAGTCCATCGTGCTGGTGGATACCCTTTTGACGCAATTAGAGATCAGGAAGCTAAAGGAAAACACTTCCTACCGACCGGGTGTTATGGTCGGGGACTAAGGTCCGATAGACATCATCCTGATTTGTTTATCTATATAATTCTGGATCTACATCTAATATGCCGCGGTTCATGTGCGGTACTAGGCTAACAGCGCCATCTAGCCTATGGAGCCGTATCAGCGCTCGCAGTCGTGCGTGCCATCGTTTGGCATGTGCTTGTGAGGGCGAATGGTAGAGGTCGCCACACTGTATTGTATAATTTTCAATGAAAATTTTTTTTGAAGGATCCGAGCTACACTAATCCTATCTTCAGGCAAGATGATGCACGACCTATCGGGGTGAGTTAAAAAATGTAGTAGGTTCCTTCGTACACGGCCACGCAAATCTTCGATTTGGAAATTTGGAATATCTGCGACACAATTATCAATGTATTTGTATAACGGTAGTAGCTTGGAGACTAAAATACCCAATATTCACTCTCTGCATGACCTAAAGGTGCGACTGGATGAAAATGGTTCTTAGCATTATGTCCGCCTTTAGTACAACCTCTATTGTAGTGTTAAGTTTTTTTTATCTTTTCAGAGGATGTCCGGTTCTGGAGGTCCAGCAAGACCACCTCCATATGATCGTTATCGGGTAAATCTTTATATAGTAGTAATTATTTATTTGACACAAAATGATAAAACAGACATACACATTAAAAAGACCACTAGTTATTTCTGGTGATATAAATGGTATACGTATATCTGAGTTTACTCCTTGACCATTTTGGCTGGGACACAAACTGAAAAACTATAATGATATCGAAAGTTGACTTATCCGTTGTCCTACGTGAGCAAAAAACTACAAATGCGACGCTATGCGATAATATCGTTTATGACAGTGTTCTACGGGACGTAGCGCGAGTAACATTGACACAAGTATTGGTCGCGTCGCAACTAGAACAATGCCTGAGTTGAAACTATGTAGGTAGTAACTGATTTTGTTTACTTTGGCACTTAATAAGTAATTGTTGTATATCATTGTCGTTCCAGGTGATATAGATATCCATACTAATATTATAAATGTGAAAGTAACTTTGTCTGTCTGTTTGTTATTCAATCACGCCTAAAGTACTGAACCAATTTGCATGAAAATTGGTATGGAGTTATTTTGATACCCGAGAAAGGACATAGGCTAATTTTTACCTCGGCAAAATGACGCTTTCCCATATTAAAAATTAAGTGGGCCGATCGCTTTTACGCTTAAATTACTGAACTGATTTAAATAAATGAAATTAGGTAAAGAGATAATTCGGGACTTAAGAAAGGACAGGAGTTACTTTTGACCGCGGGAAAACAACGCATTCCCATGGGAAAAATTATTTTCCGGGGATTCTGATCGCTTTCACTCCTACATTACCAAAGATTTGAATTATACATACTCGTATTTGGAAAAAAAAATGGTATTACGAGAAAACAGCGCTTTCACAAAACACTACCTATTGCAGACTAAGTCGCGGGTAAAAGCTAGTAGATAATAAATAGCTTGAATCGTATTACGCAATAAATTATATCGCATTCGATAATCTTGAATATGTACTCGTAGTTTGAATTATGGATGAAATATTTCAATGATAACGATTCACCTGTAATCTCAATTGCCTACACATGATACCTAAGATATGTTATTCCAGTCACAAAGTTCTTAGTTACCTGTTGTGTATTGGGATGAAATATTGTTGTAGGATGTAATACTGTACAAACATTTGTGTTCATGAATATGTCTGTTTGTACTGTTCTTCGTGTTATATGTATTTATTTAAGTATATTTGTAATACCACTGTTGATTCTGATATCTGTAACACAAGTGCTTAACCTACTTACCACGGAGTCAGATCAATGTATGTGATGTTGGTTAAAATTAAAACCCTTACTTAAGGGATACTTAAAATTATTGTAGGTCGAAATTACGGTACCTACCTATACTATAAAACATGTTTTGTGAATAATCCCTTGCCCCGGGCCCACACTTGGTTGAAAAACCTATCCTAAAGAGTGGACCTAATAAAAAGCGTTGATCTCACCCATGATTGAGTGGTTAACCAACCACCAACCATGGTTTTGTTGGTGTTTTTTTTTTCAATGGCCAATAGCATCAGTTTTCTCGCAAACTGTTCGCCCAATGTGGAGCCGACTTTAAAATAATAGTGCCCGTATGCTCTTCATAAGGGTCGTACATTGTAATATTGACTGCCTCGTTAGTGGCAAAATTTCTGCCTTACATCCGAGAGGTCCTGGGTTCGAATCCCAGGTCGAGCCAAAATTGTTTCTGAGATTTTCTGTCATGAATTACTCAAAAAGTGCTCGGAGTCGGGAAGTTGGCGGTGTTACACCCCGTGCCTCGGAAAGCACGTTAAGCCGTTGGTCCTGCGCCTGATCTCTCTCCGGTCATGTCGGATTGCCTTCTCACCGAACTTTGAGTGCGATGTAACAGTGTGTGAGTGCACCTGTGTATTGCGCTCACACTTGTGCACTATAAGATCTCCTGCGCAGTTGGCTGATCTCTGTTGAGATTGGCCGCCGTGGTGGAAATCGGCCAGGAGGACTACTATATTGTAATAATCTTTAAACTATAAGGTGTTAAGAGTTCTTTTTTAAATCTTTTTTTTTCAAATAGGGAGGTAGTAAGTAGTATTTTTAAATAGTAAGATTATGAACAATATTGTTTCTTTAAGTAGAAAAGGAAAATTTAAGGAGTATCCGAAGAAAGAGAAAACATACTTAGGTAGTAGCAGAGATCACAAGGCTTTCCGTATAAGCCGAATCGTATTGAAATACTAATATAATCTTTATAAGGTTAAAATGAATGTCACATCAGGTAAACGTAGTCAGCTCAAACTACAACCTTTATGTTAAGCGTAACTTATATCTACTACAATTTAACACTTAAAAGAAGGGTTATGTCAAATAAGTAATTTAACATTTCCAATCTGTCTCAATAGTACTCGTAGGTCATAATTAAGTCGGATTTTCTTTTAATTTGGCCTGTGATGTAACAAGTTAAAACAACCAGCTTACAAATAATGCGTTGAGCAGACGACGGGCAGAAGCGTAGCGGAAAATCTTATATATAAAATTCTCGTGTCATAATGTTCGTTCCCGTACTCCACCGAAACGGCTTGACCGATTCTTATTAAATTTTGTAAGCATAATAAGTAGGTCTGAGAATCGGCAAACATCTATTTTTTATACTCCTTAGTGATAACATTTATATGGCAAAACAACGTTTGCAGGGACAGCTACTTACGACAATTAGATTAATAAAAACTAACTATTCAGGAAAAAAACCCCGAATGAGCCAGGTAAACAGCCAGTGAGAGTCAACGGCTGGGCGGATTTTAACCAGCTATAGCTAAGAATCACCGCGATTAAATTATCTTTCGAATAAAAGAACACAGACAGACACACACAAAAACAAATACACTCTCAAACAGACGTAGGGGTCAAATATAAATAACATCCCTCTATTTCGTCTTGGGATAAAAATAGGCACGTTAGTTCAACTAGTTCCCACGGTGGGCATTGGAAAGTATGTATGTTGTATTTTTTTGTTTGTGTACTTGTTATTACTTATATTCTAATAGGTAAGCACAGCAGAAGAGAACAAGTGACATGCATGAACAACACAGACGAGAAATAGGCGTGTTTTACTGTGAAGGGTTATTTTCCCCCATCACCGTCGCACCAGCGTTGGGCTGTGGCCTTAAACGCCTAGGGTCTGCCTTGGGAAACTCGAGGCTGCTCCCCCTCCAATCGTGCTAAGCGGCTGCCCGAGGTCACCTCCCCTGCCGTGTGCCCTGGGCCTAATGCCTTATTAGCTCCAGTGGGGTTGCAATGGTACAGGGGCAAATTTCATTAACTGCATGTTTTCATCTATAGAGTGCACTCAATTTGCACCTACTTTCGTCTGCGGCAGCTTCATGAAGCGCGCTTCCAATTTGTAAATAAGTTCTGTATATGGATAAAGGTTACAAAAAAGATCCTGTACCTTTAATCTTGGTCTGCTTAAGGCTTTACCAGTGACCACGGTCATCAGATTACGCGGAATGCCATCAACGTACATTTTAATTGCAGCCAGGAGTACCGGGACCACCGAGATTCGATTACGATATCGTCAGCGAAGTTGTAAGTTGTTTATGATATAAATTACGGTTTTTTATTTCGTGAGGTCAGTGTGGTGGCGAGATGAAATTTGGGTAAAAAATTTTCGTGTTATTTTTTGTTGTAATCGTTAAAAAAATCTTGTGAGATTTACTACGGCTGAAATTCATCGTTTTCGTGGCCTTAATATGTTTACGCCATTTTTTGGACATAATTTGGTTTTGCTATTCTTCGATAAAAAAGAATTGTAATAAATTAAAATGGAAATTGGGATGGAAATCCCAAAATGGAGGCTCTTTTTATTTCTATTCAAAAATGGCCAGTGCATTGCGAAGCGAAGAATGTTTCTTTCAAATTTAAGTCCAAACGTTATTATGAAGTGCAAGACTACCTAGATGACAAGAATGTATAGTCAATTCAACCTGCACCAAAGTGATGTACCCTTACTTTGGTATTTTGTCCTTTTATTTTTCTTTGTATTTTTTAAAACGGCAGCTAGTGGTGACTGAGTTTTCCGGAGTTTTTTGTCACTTGCCTAATTGTCTGTGTTTTGTCTCGAAGCGCTAATACGGCTCAAAGAGGAGACATCAACTCAACATCGATGTCAAAGTGATATTTTGTATTCATGTTTAAAATATATATTTTTGATTTTGATTTCACGTTTCAGAAAAAAGAGCACAAGAAGCACCCCTTTGCCTCAGCATCTGTGGGGTCCACAGGCTCCATGTCAAACCCTGAAGGGGGAAATGATCTTTATGATTTCGTAAGTGTAATTATTTGTTTTTTCGGTATATGCGAACAGTAGACATTGAATTGAGACACTTTTTACGGATTATTTCTCGATTTATTTACATTTTGTGTTATCCTGGCATTTTTCATCCGTGTCTAGTAGACACGGACGCTGAAAAGGGTCTGAAATGTCAGGTTTAAACAAAATGTAAATAAATCGCGAAATAATCCGTAAAAAGTGTCTCAATTTAATCTTGTCATAAGAAAAAACCTTAATTTATATATCTTTAATCAAACAAACATTTTTATGATGATGGATGGATGGATTTTTTAATCATGTCCATAAAAATATTTTGCGTAAAATATAAAAACGCTAGGAAGTTCAGTGGGAGATTTGGTGCAACTCAACCGTAATAAAAGTTCCAAAAAATATTTTTTCTATTATTTTTAGGAAGAAAAGCTGACTGAGACTGGCAAAGTAAGTTTTTCATTTAGGTTTCTAATTTATCGAAGTCATTTTGAAACATTAACACGAGGTCTTTTTTTCATCAGTGGGACGAATTCATAGAAGAAATTGTTAGAAGAAAGGTACGAGTATATTCAAATCACAGGGTTACTTCTTTTTTTAAGTCCCAAATTATTGGATGAAATATTATCGCCGTGGTCGACATCGGCTAGGAGGACCCTAGCCGATGTCGACCACGGCGGCCAATCTTAACAGAGATCAGCCAACTTCGCACGAGATATTATAGTGCCTTGTGCACTATAATATCTCTTGCGTGTGAGCGCAATACGCAGGTACACTCACTGTTCCATCACTCTCAAAGTTCGGTGAGACGTCAATCTGACATGACCGGAGAGAGATCAGGCGCAGGACTAACGGCTTAACGTGCACACCGAGGCACGGGGTGTAACACCGCCAACTACCCGTCTCTAAGCTGTTTTTGAGAAATTCATGATAGAACATCTCGGAAACAGTTTTGGCTCGACCTGGGATTCGAAACCAAGACCTCTCGGATGTAAGACAGAAACTTTGCCACTACACCAACGAGGCAATCGATGATTATTGGATTTATTAGAGGGTAAAAGAGGGTAAGAGGGTTAAAAAAAATAATGATGTTTGTCTTATACATCAAATGATACCTAATTATAAGACAATTTTCCTGATGTTATACAAGCTATATATATTTTTTGCAGGAAACTGGTGATTACCCTAAAGATGTAGGTGTAAACAATTATTGAGAAAACACAAAAATAACGCACTCACAGAAAATCTTTCTTTTCTGTACTTTAAGAACTCGATTAGAATTTATCACTCTGATTTCGTACACTCAGGTAAGTACGGCCACACGTCAAGCTAATCACTGCGATATCTTATAATTACGTAATAAGGATGATTTTGCATTGAAAAAGTAGTAGCTTGATGTGGAGTCGTGTGTACACGTTTCCAAATAATCAGATTGGAAAAATAAAAAGTAGGTATTTAAAGTGTCATGTCTGTTAAAAATTATAATATATTTTTTTTCATAGTGGAGACAGGATGTGGCCAATTGGGGGGTAAGATCGACCGAGATTTTTCCACTTTTTTTATTTGGTTTATTCACATAAAAACTAGTCAGACATTTGGATTTAGAGGATGGAAGTTGAATGAGGTAAATAGACCGACATGATCTATTTATCTCATACAAACTTTTATATTGTAATAGTCCTCCTGGCCGCTTTCGACCACGGCGGCCAATCTCTACAGGGATCAGCCAACTACGCAGGAGATATTATAGTGCACAAGTGTGAGCGCAATTCACAGGTGCACTCTCTGTTCCATCACCATAAAGTTCGGTAGGACGGCAATCCGACATGACCGGAGAGAGATCATTTTATATTACACACAGTTTAGTTACCAATACGGGCGTTCTTATAGCTTAGATGTATCGTTTTCTTTTAGGCTTGGATAAGGAACGCTATGGCTGAAAAGGTATTGAGTTTCGTATAAAGTATTATTTTTTTACTTACGACATAGGTCTTTGACCAGGCACTGGTCTACTTATTTATTGATTTACTAGCTGACCCGGCGAACTTCGTACCGCCTTAGCGTTGCAATGATTGAACAATGTCATCGAATGACATTGACATTAGTTACGCGCGTTTTTTTAAATATGCAAAATTAAATATATATTTTTCAATATTTCTGAGAGATTTTCTTAATATTTTTTCCGTAAGAACCTTCTCCTAATAATAACAAATACAACAAAAAAAGAATTTGTGAAATCGGTCCAGCCATTCACGCGTGATGCCGTGACCAAGGAAAACGGGTTTCATTTATATATATATAGATTATTATATAGACACAAAACAGATTACAATTAGGTTAGGTTATGTGTTTAAAATGTAATTGTAATAATTGTATGTAATTTTATAATTTTTAATAATTGTATCTTTCAAATTATGGGTTTTTATGACCTGAAATAAATGCATTTTATTTTATTTATTTATAATTAAATATGATGACTTGATGAGACTAACTATAATAATATAGAAATAGATAAACGTATGACGTAGATTACAACCCAAAATATTTATCTGAGTTTGAAGTTAGATCTAATTTTAACAATAAAAATATTAGTAAAAAAATATTTTTTAAATAAAAGTCCTACAGTTTACTTGAAAAACTAAATTATTATTACTCTCATGGAGTTTTATACAACAGTTTTATACTTTTCTTTCCAGAAAGCTAATGATGAAAAACAAGTAAGATAACATGTAAATCGCATTTTAAAAGATGGTTTGTGAAAACGATACAAAAAAACAAAATGTAAATAACTAAATAAACACGAAGTTTAAAAAGTCCACCAAGTCTTAATTACTTTTATTTCCCAATGCCGTATTTACTATGATAAAGTAATGGTTAAAATGCTCCACATATTACAAAACCAAAGGTCAACTTTTTTTATTTTACTAGGCAATGGAAGAGCGGGAACGACGGAGTCAATCAGAATTACCCAACAAACCATCGGAGGGTGTGAGTAAGAATTAATGAAATCAACCCGAAATCTAAATAAATGTCACCTCATTATATTTATAATATAATCCTGAAAAACCTCTTTCAGATGTCACCCTATTGGGGGGAAAAACTGGTTAGTTCCTTAACGTTTCCAAAGATCAAGTTTACGCCAAAATATTGGGCGCACTAAAAGTCACTCACAGAATTCAGTCAAAAGTGCAAAGAGTTTGTTTAACGAGTTTAATTCAATTTGAATAAAGTTGCAGGGTCCTGCGACACCGGATCCGGAAATGGAGAGATCAGCTAAGGTAACACGATTTGTTTATCATAACAACAGCACATAGCTCTCAAAACTAAGGTAACTTTAGGTAAAAAAAATGAATAAAATTGCATACCCTCCACTTGTTAGTTACGTGCGGCTTTCGCCTCCAGAGGGGTGAGGAGACTGAAACTAACACCGCTGTGGTGTAAATGGTTAAGAAGTTGACTATTAAGACTAGAGGTCGCGGGTTCGATCCCCGCACTGTACAAACATTTGTGTGCATGAACATGTCTGTTTTTACTGGTCTGGGTGTTATATGTATTTATTTAAGTTTATTTTATTACCACTGTTGTTTCTGATATCTGTACCACAAGTGCTTAAGCTACTTACCACGAAGTCAGATCAATGTATGTGATGTTGTAATATATATTATTATTATTACCACCAATATCCTCTCTCAGTAGGGGTTGACCGGTTTTAGCTAACGCATCAGCAAGCTGAAGTAAGTCTTAACGGTAAGATCAAGTGGCAGGCACCATATCATATGAGCCTGTTGCAGTCCACTGTTGGACATAGGCCTCCCCCTTGGAGCATCACAGCGCACGATCTCCCGCCCTCTGCATCCAGTCACTACCAGCTGCCTTCTTCAGGTCATCTGTCCATCTAGCCGGGGGGCGTCCCACACTACGTTTACCTAAGCGTGGTCTCCATTCGAGAACCTTCCTGCTCCACCTATTGTCGGTTCTACGACAGACATGGCCAGCCCACTGCCACTTCAGCTTGCTACATTTTAAGACAACATCAGTTACCTTAGTCCTATGTCGTATGACCTCGTTGCGGCAGCAAGTGGCAGTGGTCAGGGCATATAGCAAGGAACAGATAGCTGTGATAAAGCCCCTTCGGGTACAAAAGTTCTAGATTGAACAATAATAAAATTGATGTTGATGTTTCTTGGTCCTATGCACTCTCTACACTTTTGTATACCCACATGAGCAAGCCCAATTCAGTACTAAACGTAGAATACAATGTTTCTTTTATCAGGAGAAAGGTCAAGCACTTTTGGACAGAGCTATTGCAAGACTTAAGGTAAGTTTTTAAAATAAAGCGGCAACAAGTACGAAAGCAGATAGATTCAAAGGGTTTAACGCTTCATTGCACACCGCCAGAAATAAAACATCAACAGTCAAAAAGTAAAGTATGACAAATACAGACTACGCCACATCATGCTACAAATTTTTGTTGCTAAATCTCCCTCATTACGTAAGTATAAGTTGCCGCAGTCATTAACTTCAACTTCTTCTTAACCAAAAATCACTTAAAAGCTAAACTAAAGAACTATCAGTCCTCTTGTCCCTAAGATTGTGATCAAAAACTGTAAATTATTAATAATATAAGTTAATAAAATAAAAGTAGTTTATGAAAATTATGGATTTACTAGCTGTCCCGGCAAACGTTGTTTTGCCATATAAATGTTAAGGGTGGACAACCCTTATCACTAAGGGGTATGGAAAATAGATGTTGGCCGATTCTCAGACCTACTCAATATGCTCACAAAATTTCATGAGAATCGGTCAAGCCGTTTCGGAGGAGTAAGGGAACAAACATTGTGACACGAGAATTTTATATATATAGAGATGTACCTTCGTTTATAATATCAGCGGATTAGATGAGTACTTTGCAATATAATACTGTAACACATAATGGCTGCATAGCACTATTGCATTTATGTGATAGTTAACAATAAGTTAGTATACCTGTCTATGTTAGAAATAATGTTACATTTCATCAAATGATGAGCACAAGAACGTCTGCCGACAAACTGCGTAGCAGTTTGGCAGTTTAGCATTGAGTAAAATAATGTAACTCACTCGTGTATAAATAAATAAATAAATACAAAAAACTTGACGTGTAGCCGTATGCCATTATGTGCGTCTGATTTTTGCGTAATTTGTTTTCAGGACTTAGCAGTAACAGGAGGGGGGAGTGAAATCGGACCACAATTGCCGGACGACGGCAATTTCGTTGGCGAAGCTCCCCTTCCCACCGCTCCTTCTATACCTGAACCCCCTTCTATGTCTTATTCTCCTGGAATGCCTGATGGTAGAATACCATACCCTTCTGAGATGTCTGATGGTAGAATACCTTACCCTTCTGGGATGTCTGATGGTAGAATGCCCTACCCTCCTGGGATGTCTGATGGTAGGATACACTACCCTCCTGGGGCACCAGATCAAGGGCGAATGCCATACCCTCCTGGCTCACCATATGAGGGGAGAATTCCATATCCTCCTGGAGGACTTCCTGATGGAAGATTGCCTAGTCCTAATAGGGTATGTACTCGTTAAATCAGTATGTTAATAAAGTTTTCATGTAGTATATGATTAATTAAGTAGAACTATACTGTGATGCATTTCGATCGTGTTCACAAAAATCCAACGTCGTACCGCAGTAAGATACACGAGGTGTTTCAAAAAAGCCTCGTAATAACTGAAGAGTGTTGTTGTGCCCGGAAAGATACCAAAGATACCTAGGTCAAAATCTCAAAAAAAAACTGGACCCCCATAAAAAAACTGCCAATCAGCTGATCGATTTAGTATGGAAGAGCCACAATTTTTATTCAAAGTTTGAACCCACGTTTCTTTGCGAAAGTTTTTCAGTTTTACGGGAACAACAACTCCCTTCAGTTATTACAGTTTTTTTTCATCAACTTGTATATAGCACATGACTTTGTCGAATAAAAAACATCGTTGAATGTTATTATGATAGTCAAATGAGTCAGGGTGGTGGACTTGAAGACTGTAGCTATGAAGAAAATTCACAATTTCTGTTTGAAGCGCAATGAAATTTTATCCACAGGTCCTGCCCGTTGGTCCAGGCATGAGGCGGCCACCACCTAATTCGGAATGGCCGGCTATGGTACGTAAAACATTATTTTTAGTATCTTAACACATATGCGGCAAACTGTCGCCGCAACTCGCGAATTAAGCGACGGCGATTGGTTGATGCTGACCGCTTGTGATCGGTCGATGTGGAAAACTGTGGAGAAGGCCTATGTTCAGCTGTGGACGTCCTTTGGCTGATAATGATGATGATGATAATTGGTTGAGCGAATCGCGACGACATTTTGCAATGCGGCATATGTCATCATAATCATCATGTCGTCCTCACCATATCCGGTGACGACAACTCCTGCAAATTTTCTAGGTTTCAGTTAATTTTTATTATAACTAATATTTATTATAACTATATATAATTGAAATTTACATTTGCAAGTTGCGTCGTCAAGTACCTATTACGTTCTTTGTTTCTGAGACATCGTTTTAGATTTTAAACAATTTTCTCTTATGAACATTTCCAAACAAATACAAATACACATTTATGACTGCCTCGTTGGTGTAGTGGCGAAGTTTCTGCCTTACATCCGAGAGGTCCTGGGTTCGAATCCCAGGTCGTGCCAAAAATTGCTCGGAGTCGGGAAGTTGGCGGTGTTACACCCCCGTGCCTCGGAAAGCACGTTAAGCCGTTGGTCTTGCGCCTGATCTCTCTCCGGTCATGTCAGATTTCCGTCTCACCGAACTTTGAGAGTGAAGCAACAGTGAGTGGCACCAGTGTATTGCGCTTACACTTGTGCACTATAATATCTTCTTCGTAGTTGGCTGAACTCTGTGGAGATTGGCCGCCGTGGTCGAAATCGTCGAGGAGGACTACTATTATTATTTCCAAAAAAATAAATTGTCACGCAATCGACTTAGTAATCTTGTTTTGTACTCTAAGGGTAACTTGCAAGGGGGAGGCCCCAAGCCCATCTCAGATGAACCGGAGCCACCACCGGATTTTGACACTTACGGGGAGCGGGTAAGTTTTCATTCGAGTTTATAAAAATAGCCCTTTTTTATTCGGTTTACGGGACATTTCAATGAGACACTTTTTACAGATTATTTGGCGATTTATTTACATTTTGTTTTAACCTGACGTTTCGGACCCTTTACAGCGTCCGTGGTTACAGGTAGACTAAAAAGTGTCTCATTTCAAAAATAGCCCTCTGAACAAAATATATTTTTACACTCGCAACGAGAAAGGGCTTGTCTCTCATAACACCAGTCTAGTCTCATCAATCTTGTCGCTCATAGATTATGTTACATACTTTTTATACAATAAATAAATAAATGTAGAACAACATCACATACATTGATCTGACTCCGTGGTAATCAGCTAAAACACTTGTGTTACAGATATCAGAATCAGCAGTGGTATTACAAATAAACTGAAATAAATACGTAGTATAACAACCAGACCAGTACATACCAGGACATGTCACAAATGTTTGTAAAGTGCAGGGATCGAACCAGCGACCACTTGGTTAATAGTCAACTTCTTGACCATTACACCAAAGTGGTCGTCAACATTTGATTGAGAGTTTCGTTTATCGCTTGCCACTTGTTTAGGGGTTATGATGTTAAGTGTTGATAAAGCGATGAGATCAGGCGTTACATTGTGGAAATCCTCGACTAAAACTGAAAAAGAGGATGGTTTCGCTTTAAATTTCCACTAAACGTCGCCAGTGCAGGAACCCAAATACATCCGACTGTAACCACGTCAAAAAACTAGAGATGGAAGTCGCAGGACATTCAATACAACTCACAACGTGACGTGACACAGAAAATGCACCTGGATTCTGAATTTCAGCGCAGGCGCTGGCGTCGTTTTGTGGAATAATCGTCTTTTTCAGCTTTAAAGCGATGACGGTGGTGCACCACCCCCAAAATCCAGAAGCACTGATGCACTGGTTATTTTATCTCTAACCACTGACTTAATAATACTGAAAAACGTTGTAGTAGGTATTTATTATATACTAATTCAAAAACACAGTGTGGTTTGGCTCAGTCGCCATATTAATGAGTAAATGCAATTAAAACTAACAATATGACCACGAATGAAAATAGAGATTTACATCACGCCCACTAGATATTTGGCACAGTTAATGAATTCAATTATATCTCTGTGTCTAGTTAAATAATAAATAAATATACAATAACATCACATACATTGATCTGGCTGGAAAGTAGCTTAAGCAATTGTGTTACAGATATCTGAATTAACAGTGGTATTACAAATAAACTTAATAACGTCCAGACTAGTACAAACAGATATGTTCATGCACACAAATGTTTGTACAGTGCGGGGATCGAACCCGCGACCTCTTGGTTAGTAGTCAACTTCTTGACCATGACACCAATGTGGTCGTCACAATAGTGGGTAATATTGCCTACAGCTATGACGTTCGCGGGATCAAATTACATGCAAGAGATAAAAATCCATGGAGGAAGTTTATTTACAGCAGTGAACGTTTTAGAATTTCATCGGATGAATCCTTATCGGATAAAATAAGCAATAATAGGTTTGTTCCTGTAGTTTTTTATTTTTTTTATTTGGTATAGGTTTGCTCTTGACCCAAGACTAAGCCCGAACGAGGCAAAGACTGAGTCTACGATGGAGCAAGCTCACCTAGAAGATGCCTGTAGTTTTTGTTCTAATAGTTTTTTCTTTATTCTATCGTATAGGATGGGATGATGTCACGACCTGATCCAAGATTTGGGAGTATGCCACCCGGTTGGCAGGGAGGACCTTCACAGGTATAAGTAATTTGTTTATTTATTAAGAAAACTAACAGCTTACAACAACTTTACTTATTACATTTTACTACTAGGTTCTCTTTTTGCATACCATTATTATTCAATTGAGAGGCTAGACAATTACATTAACAATGTATAAAAAAGAAACTACAGTAGAATCCCGATTATCCGAATAAATTAAAACCAGTGGTTATTCGGATAATCGAAAATCCATAATCGATTCCGTAGTCAAATCAAACAATATTTGTTTAAATGTTATATTATGTAATGAGTTGGACATATGTGCCTACGACGTTTAGACATAACGATATAAAAACAGTCATAAAGTGGTTCAAATATAATGAATGACATTGTAATATGTTATAATAAGCCGTGATGCGAGCCCGGGTAATCGGATGTTCGGATAATCGGGATTCGGAAAATTTTGGATTCTGCTGTATCATAATAAATAGCACACATGAACTATGAGAGAGAGTTTTTACAAGATTTTATTTAGTTTCACCTGTGTCGGTATTTGTTTCTCTATTATCAAATCTTGCAAGGTAAATTTTAACCACTGTTCAGTGTGCGATTGAGCTGACATTTTGTAAACACTTTTAGTTTCGATGATTATTATGAAATATTTGTTGAAAAAATCTTTAGTTCTTTTTTATTTCTTTATTTGGTTTACTTACAGTCTACTTACACAATAACCTCTTAAATAAATAGGTACAAAAGTTACTAATTCTAAGTGTAGTGAGCACTTACAATTAAACACAGAACGCACGAGTTATAGCAAGTCTTGAAGTTCAAACTATTCAAGTTTGTGTTACAGAAAACGGAAATTATTTCAGTTACAAAAAACTGAATACTGACTTATGTCTAAGCCATGATATTTTATAAAATGGGTTTGTTTTAAGGATATATTATTTATATCTTTACAGGGTATGCAAGGACCACCGGGTTACGACCCCAGGTTCGGGGGGATGCAACTACCAAATCCTGGATGGCAAGGCAACCCTTCATCGCAGGTTTATTAGATTTACCTATTATAAGAATAATTTACCTATTTTTTACCGTTTTAATAGGATCGTTTTGATTTTTCTTAAGTACATATCCTAGGGTTTGTGATCAGCTGTAGCAGTTTATGCATGTACGAGTAATGTACTTCTCAATGTATTTCATAATGTACTTCTTGACTGCCTCGTTGGTGAAGTGGCAAAGTTTCTGCCTTACATCCGACAGGTCCTGGGTTCGAATCCCCGGTAGAGCCAAAATTGTTTCTGAGATTTTCTGTCATGAATTACTCAAAAACAGCTCGGAGTCGGTAATTTGGCGGTGTTAAGCCCCCGTGCCTCGGTAAGCACGTTAAGCCGGTGGTCCTGCGCCTGATCTCTCTACGGTCATGTCGGAATGTCGTCTCACCGAACTTTGAGAGTGATGGAACAGTGAGTGCACCTGTATATTGCGCTCACACTTGTGCACTATAATATCTTCTGCGAAGTTGGCTGATCTCTGTTGAGATTGGCCGCCGTGGTCAAAATCGGCCAGGAGGACTACTTATTTGTACTTTTTAGTCGGCCTTGCCCTGACATTTTCCTTTTGTTCACAGGGTGGTATTCCAGGAGTAGCACCTTGGCGGTATCCTGACTGGAAAGGAGACCCCTCAGAGGTAAATAATGTTCTTGATCAATGCAGAACTTGATATGAAGCCCTAGTCTTGCCACTACAGTTGACCCCTTTTTTCATAAATCAGATTTTTTTATTGCATTAGTAATAGGGTACAGCAGATAAAGCTGAAATTGAGAGCACTATAAATTTCCTATGATGAGGCGTACAAAAATTATTTCAACATTCACAGAATGTTTTGAAATTAATTATACTTATACCTTTAAATGCAAGATCACTTAATCTATCTATCTATACATATAATAAGACTGTAAAAGATCGATTTCTGTACATTGAAGATTTTTATGAAAAATTGTTACAGGGGGTCTTAATTACCGTAATAGAAGCCAAAACAACAATTTTTAAAATTTTTGTCTGTCTGTCTGTCTGTCTGTCTGTCTGTTTGTCCGGGCTAATCTCAGAATCTACTGGACCGATTTTGACGGGACTTTTTTTATTTGACTCAGTATCACCTGGAGAGTAAACTGGGATATAAATAATCACGCCGATGAACTTAGGGGGCAGGCAGGAAATTGAATCTCAGAATCTACTAAACCGATTTTAATGGGACTTTTTTTTATTTGACTCAACATTACTTGGAAGGTAAAGAAGGATAGAAATAATCACGCCAATAGACTAAGGGGGTAGGCAGAAAATTGAATCTCGGAAACTACTGGGCCGATTTTAATGGGACTTTTTTCATTTGACTCAGCATCACTTGCAATAATCACGCCAATAGACTAAGAGTGTAGGCAGGAAATTGAATATCAGAAACTACAGGACTGAATTTGATGGGATTTTTTCATTTGATTGAGTTTTACCTAGACAGTGAAATATCTTCAAATCTAATTTCTTCGCAATATGTAACGTGATGGTTGCAATAGTTTAGACT
Organism: Pyrausta despicata; assembly: GCA_963921415.1. Lineage (NCBI taxonomy): Eukaryota > Metazoa > Arthropoda > Insecta > Lepidoptera > Crambidae > Pyrausta > Pyrausta despicata. The sequence continues at coordinate 7,866,612 of OY992870.1, read as the reverse complement.
GGTTTGGCAGTTGGTCAAACAGTGCTTATACCTCGCACCTCAATGATTCCAAATTATTTACCTTTTAATTTTAAAAGAATTCTATTTCCTTTAATGCTATCTTTCACCGTTACAATAAATAAATCACAGAGGCAAACATTTAAACACATAGGAATTAATTAACGTCAAGACTGCTTTTCACACATATGTCGCGTTGTCAAAATCAGACCTACAAACGCGTTGCGGACAAAACTAATATGTTCTTCTGACACAAGAAAATAAAACTAGAAAAATAATTAACGCAGAAGTACTTTAAGCTAATTATGTTCTTTTAAAAACTTAAAAATAAATTGTCTAAAGTAATAACAAAAAAATAAATTTGCAAAAAGAAAATGATGCCCAAAATAAGTATTCCACGCGGACGAAGTCGCGGGCACAGCTAGTTAAATAATAAATATTAAATATTTCACAACAATCACACCAATTCTCTAGACCCAAAGTAAGCTACGAGGCTTGTGTTATGGGTACTAGACAACGGATAAACATACTTAAATACTTTTTTTTGTAAATATATACATATTATACATAGAAAACACCCAGACTAGTACAAACACACATGTTCATGCACACTTATGCTTGGACTGTGCGGGGATCGAACCCGCGACCTTTGGTTTTAAAAGTCCGACCTGTGGACTACTGCACCAAGCGGTCGTTTAAAAAACAGAAACATTTTTAGTTAACATTTTATTTCATGTGCAAAAGATTATTAGAATGCAAAAGAAATGCATCAGAGCCATGTGCAACGCACATCCTTTAGATTCATGTAAACCACTGTTTGTTAAATTGAATTTATTGACACTACCATGCATATATATTTACGAAGTTACATTGTTTGTTAAAAAACATCCTCATTTCTTTACAAAGTTTAAGGATAATCAGTTATACAGTAGACGACATCCTGAAATAATTAAGTTTCCGATTATGAAAACGGTATTTTTTAGAAAGAATTGTTACCCTATGGCCATAAGAATTTATAATAATTTACCAACTTGGTTAAAAGTTTTAAGAAAAAAATGTACCAATGGCTGTAGATAAATGTTTTTATTCAATGAATGAATTTGTTAGTTTGTAATTTGTTCGACATTATTTTTAAACTACTGAATTTCTATATTATTATTATTGTAATTAATTTGAGATTGAAATTTTATTGAATTTTAAATATAAATTGTAATTAACCGAAAACTTATATAATTGTAAGCCACATATATTTGCATGTCTGACAAGACAAAACGTGCTGAGCTTATACCTATTTGTGATGTCATTATTGTTACCATGTTTTGTGCAAATAAATACTTATTTCATTCATTCATTCAGAAATAAGGGTAGTGGTAGTTTTAAGTGACATGTCTACAATTACCACAACTTCACATTGATACCCTGCCCAAGGCATTTATTTGTTAATTTACACAATCCACAGCTTTTCCTTTAACTTACAAAGTAATATGTTTCCCTTCCCAGGGAAGGTACCTCCATTTAAAAATCGGTAATGATCTCATTTTGCAAATTCCATCCGTCGATTTTTTTTTCAGAGTATACCAGGGCGACCTGGACCTGACCCTAGATTTGAAATGATGCAACAACAAAATCCTGGGTGGCAAGGAGATCCGTCACAGGTTCGCTTAATCTTTTCGTAACGTTAAATATATTTTTGTCTTAGCCATGTAGGTACATAATAAGATTAATAAGCTAAAAAACTCGTACCGCTGACAAGATGTGAGATGCAGTCGTGTGTTATCGCTAGTTAAATTTATCTCTCTCCGGTCATATCGGAATGCCGTCTCACCGGACTTTGAGAGTGAAGGAACAGCAAGTGCACCTGCGTATTGCGCTCACACTTGTGTACAATAATATCTCCTGCGCAGTTGGCTGATCTTTGTTGAGATTGCCCGCCGTGGTCGAAATCGTCAAGGAGACTGTTATAAGTAAGATGAGCCGGTCATTTTTTTCATTTATTTGGGTCATCAAACAATATCACAATAAAATATACACTAGATAAAAAAGTTGTACAAAAGATGTAGTTTATGTGACATCAACTTGTCTGTACTAACATTCTTTTACAGTTTGCTGGTATGCAAAGCCCTCCCGGCATGCAAGGCCCGTCTGGCATACCAAGCATGCAAGGTATGCCAAGTATGCAAGGTATGCCAGGAATGTCTGGCCCGCCAAGCTACGGTCCCAACTATGGAAACATGCAACAACCAAATCCACAGGTTTATTAGTAAAATAAATTATTATAATTTAAATTATAATTCTATTGTTTTTTTCGACCTGTTTAATTATTTTCAGAATTGCGTTGCACTAAGTTACCTACTTTGTATAATATGGTTATCTAATTTAAATAGTACTAATAATACATCAATACATTTCTGTTTAGAGTTTAACAGACGTTCGATTTAAATTTTATGGTAAGAAGGTATTCTAACGGATCTTCTACTTTTCAAAGAATGTAATTTAAACTGGACTTAAGTTTCAAATTACTTTTGTAAGGCAAATATTTAAAAGAAAGATTGGTTTACTGTTTTTTCTTGCAGATTGTTAAAGCCTTTAATTTGCTTGTGTATAACAAATGACATATTTTAAGGCTGGGTAGCACCATCTTACCATTTCTAAATTAAACTAAAGTTAAACTCAATGCAAAAATGTTCTAGAATCTTTTACTGTTTTGGTAACATGGTGCAACGCCTTTTAAATTATTTTTTCGTATTCTTATTTAATTTAGGGTTATATTTGATTATAAAACTTGCGACGATTATAATTGCTGAGGAAATTATTAAATTTACAGATGCAAAATATGCCAACAGGAGCAGAGTGGCTGAAAAATCCATCAATGGTTATTTTTTCCTTAAAATCTACACTAATATTATAAAGCTGAAGAGTTTGTTTGTTTGTTTGTTTGTTTGAACGCGCTAATCTCAGGAACTGCTGGTTCGAATTGAAAAATTCTTTTTGTGTTGAATAGACCATTTATCGAGGAAGGCTATAGGCTATATAACATCACGCTGGAACTATTAGGAGCGAAGAAATTACGGAAAAAGTGAAAAAAACGGGAAAAAATATTCATCCTTGAGGGCTTCCGTTGCGTACGCTGCGAAAACGGTTCAAGATACCAAAAATATTTGTATGAACGAATTATTCCTCTTAAAATGACCTAAAAAAATGTCTGCGACAGTATATGTCTATCTTTTAAGATCATGTCACTAGAACCGTTTTTGTGGCAATCAAATTTGGCCGAAATTAATGCATTATTTGTTAAGCGTTGTATCAACGTAATAATATTAATCTTTATCCAAATAAATGTGTTGTTGATTAAGAGTATTTAATTGTGAACAAAATTGTCTTTGACATCACTTAATTTCAATGAATATCTTAGAAGATATTACAATTTTAAAATAACACCAATATAAAATTCACCCGCGCCGCATGATGTGCAAAACATGACGCTGCAAGGAAGAGAGGCGTTACTTGCGAGCGACGCGGAGAGGGGGGTGTAGCTCTACGAGTTACCATGAAGAACCAAAATTAGATTTAATTAATGACCAGTTGCGTCATATCTTCACGTCGACCCTACCGCAGTGCCTAAAGAGCCGGTTGTTTAACCAATGCGTCTTATTAACCTACGGAGCCGAAACGTGGAACATGACAGTCAAGCTGGCTCACCGACTACACGTCACTCAGCGTGCTATGGAAAGGTCTATGTTGGGGATCTCTTAAGGGATAAGATCCGGAACGAGGTCATACGACATAAGACTAAGGTAACTGATGTTGTCAAAAAATGTAGCAAGCTAAAGTGGCAGTGGGCTGGCCATGTCTGTCGCAGAACCGACGAGAGGTGGAGCAGGAAGATTCTTGAATGGAGACCACTCTTAGGTAAGCGTAGTGTGGGACGCCCCCCGGCTAGATGGACAGACGACTTAAAGAAGGCAGCTGGTAGTGACTGGATGCAAAGAGCGGGAGATCGCTGTGGCGGTCCTTGGGGAAGGCCTATGTCCAGCAGTGGACTGTAACAGGCTGATACGATGAATGACCAGGTGACCGCGTATCATAATCTGGGACGAATGTTCCATGATCCATAGAGCTCATGTAGAGGGTCTAGATAGGACTCTTAGGGATATAAGAAGCCGTGATAAAATCATCATCATAAAATTACTGTTATGTTTGCGGGGGACTTTCGACAAACTATACCAGTAATAGTAAGGGGAACGAGGGCAGATATTTTAAAGTCAACATCTTAAAATTAACTAAAAATATGAGAGCACATTTGAGGGGAGGTAGAAATAGTCCTCCAGGACGATTTCGACCACGGCGGCAAATCTCAACAGAGATCAGCCAACTACGCAGGAGATATTATAGTGCACAAGTGTGAGCACAATAAACAAGTGCACTCTCAAACTGCACTGTTCCATCCCTCTCAAAGTTCGGTGAGACGGCAATCCGACATGACCGGAGAGAGATCAGGTGCATGACCAACGGCTTAACGTGCTTTCCGAGGCACGGAGGTGTAAAACCGCCAACATCTCGACTCCGAGCTGTTTTTGAGAGATTCATGACAGAAAATCTCAGAAACAATTTTAGCTCGACCTGGGATTCGAACCCAGGACCTCTTGGATGTTAGGCAGAAACTTTGCCACTACACCAACGAGGCAGTGGTAGGGAGGTAGTATAACTTTTCCTTCAAAGTTACTTTTAATAGGAGACGAAAAAGTAGCTCACTTTGAAAATAAAATTGCAATTGAACGAGATTATGGATTAAGAGTCAGTTACATTGAGGACTTTATATCGAAAGTTCACCCTGAAATAAGCGAAATAGAAAAAAAAGAAGATCATTAATGGATGTGTCAAAGTGCAATATTGGGAGTGAGAAACTGTAGCGTAGACGAAATTAATAAAATAATTATTTAACCACAAGTGGCCTTTCCCCATATTCCCTCAAGTTAAAAATAGGTGCCCCAATAATTTTCCTTAGAAATCTTAAACCACCGGGACCCGACTTCAAATCTAATTTCTACGCAATATGTAACGTGATGGTTGCAATAGTTTAGACTGGTTTAGCAGTTGGTCAAACAGTGCTTACACCTCGCACCTCAATGATTTCAAATAGTTTACCTTTTAATTTTAAAAGAATTCAATTTCCTGTTAAGCTATCTTCACCGTTACAATTAATAAATCACAGGGACAAACATTTAAACACATAGGAATTAATTAACGTCAAGACTGCTTTTCACACATGTGTCGCGTTGTCAAAATCAGACTTACAAACGCGTTGCGGACAAAACTAATATGTTCTTCTGACACAAGAAAATAAAACTAGAAAAATAATTAACGCAGAAGTACTTTAAGCTAATTATGTTCTTTTAAAAACTTAAAAAATAAATTGTCTAAAATAATAACAAAAAATAAATCTGCAAAAATAAAATGATGCCAAAATAAATATTCCACGCGGACGAAGTCGCGGGCACAGCTAGTAATACAATAAAATAATATCAAGTCAACTATAATATAAAAAAATAATATAAAACTTAGTAAACAAAAGTTATTTTTTTTTTCATTTTTTAAATATTTGGAAAAACATTATTAATATATTCCAGATGCCAAATATGGGGGCTAATGGTAGACTTGATGATATGGTAAAACAGATAATGGTATGTTTGAAAAACTTTTTTTTACACCTGCGCTAACACAGGCTTATTCCGTATGAAGTTAGTCGGCTATAACTATGGGCTAAGACTGCAATAATTCACTAACAATATATACATATTTTTTACTGGTTTTTCTCTTTTCCAATACAGGAACAATCGATGAAACCAATACCCCGACCACCGCCTAGTACTATATTTAAGGTAGTTTTAAAATGGACTCTTATGGCTTTTTTTACAAAACAACTAGGCAATGTTTAACGATTGTTTAAATATATGCCGGTTAATATAATGTGAATGACAGCAAAAGTACGTTCGGTACGTTTAACCTAAAAGATAAATACGTTTTAAGTGGTTTGGATATTATTTAAACAAAACAATAAACCTTGTTATTTTGTAGTAAGCCTATTAATATCAATTGAAATATAAAAAATATAAAAGTTAAAACTTAATTTAACACTTTGACGGACGGTAGACTGCTATAGCAGTTATAACAATAAAACATCTATTGTGTCTGGCTACCGTCCGTCAAAGTTTTAAAGGCCTTTAACACTTTGACGGACTTTGTTATTTTTTTAGGTACCTCACAAAGATCAGAGTCTACGACAGCAAATCTTGAAAAGTTATGAGCCTCCTAGCATTGTTGCAGTACGTAAGAAGTAGAGCTGTAACATTTTTTTATTTTTGTTAAAAAAATAATAATTTTAATAAAATAAATAAAAAAAAGAACGAAATTTCATTTTCAGAAACCCGAGGCAATCACAGAACCAACAACTCGCGAACCAATCAGAAATTGGCCAAAGGCAATTCAATTAAGGGTTAGTATTATTTTAGTAACTTCGAGACTCAAATAGTAAAACACAAGCTCTTGCTTAATATAAGGTTAGTTCAGCCTTACCGATTTATATAGTTCCTACCTCCGGAATTGATGAAGTCTAATACTAATATTTTTAATTCGACGTGACCCTGGGATGACCACAGCTACTATTTATACAGTATCCCCAAAAACACACTCGAAGTTGTGAAATGAAAAGAAAACACATTTTAGTTACAATTTCAGTCTTAAAAGAACACACATGCAAAATTTGGGTCATCTAGCACTTGTAGTTACAAAGTTTCACAAACCGTCTTCTCCAAAAGCAATCCACTTGAGGTTCGAATTTCGCGGAATTTTAAATGATTGATATTTATTTTTCATTTATTTTAATATAAGTTAATATTTACTTTTATTTATTGATATTATAATATTGTATCTATATATTTTGTTTATTTATTTTAGCGTTATTAACGACAATTTACCTTTCTCATTTAATTTTAACGGCAAAATGGGTAAATATAGACAAGGGTGACATAAGTATTGGTACATTTATACAAGTATTGATCGCATCGCGTTGCGTTGCTCACCTAGGACAAAGCCAGGGCAAGCGATCATGTGCGCACGCTCAGTGACGGTTACTTACTTGTACTCGTAGGTAGGCGTAGGGACCGACTTCAGTGCGGCGGCGGCGTTGCTGATGTTGAACACTCGCACCTTGAAGTTGAGGGGGAAGGAACATCCAGTACATGGTCACTCTTACTTGTAGGCGTAGGGACCGACTTCAGTGAGCACAGGTACCCCACCATCCAGGACGGCGGCGGCGTTGCTGATGTTGAACACCCGCACCTTGAAGGTGAGGGGGAAGGAACATGAAGTACATGTTCACTCTTACTTGTAGGCGTAGGGGCCGACTTCAGTGAGCACAGGTACCCCGCCATCCAGGACGGCTGCGGCGTTGCTGATGTTGAACACCCGCACCTTGAAGGTCAGGGGGAACGGGACCACCTGGAACCTCTCCATCGCATTTGTGTCGTTGCGGAGTACCACTTCCTATTAAATAAAATTATACAGGGAAACTTAGGTACACCTAGTTACACTAAACTTCATCAATGAAGAAAATGAATTCATTTTTCTTGAGGAGATAGAATTAGTTACCTACCTATTAGTAAGTTCCCAAGACGAGAAAGCCATAAAAATGTTGTCTATTTTTTTAACCGAGTTTTTTACCCAAATAATTTTACTCGATTTCGTGATTTATCAGTCCTCTTTGTTGTTAGCTAAATCTAAAACATTGCTTTCTCTAATAATTGAGATCAGAAATATCGATTATTATTTGCGGAGCGGACCCACCCCAGTGTTAATCAGCTTAAAACACATAGGTGGATGTATAACTGACTGGTAGAAAATGCTTTTAGCATTAAGGCTACCCTCTGTACATTTCTTATGCAATAAAGTTTTAAATAAAATAACAAACCCGTCTTAGCAAACATCACAAAAAGAACCCCTAGCAAAATTTTAAACTATAGCCCTAGTAGAGTCTGAGACTTCCTGATGAATGATTCGGTGAGTGAGTGAATTTTCTCTTTATAGTGAATCTTGCTTGTAAGTAAGTGGTGAAAGCCTTATAAAGAATTTTGTTTGTACCTAGATGCCTACTCTACCGGGAAACAATTCAATGTCGCCTATTAAAGGACCACCACCAGGAAATGTAAGTTTGAGTTTACAAAACCATTCTATCAAAATTTCACAATGCCCGTTTATTGCTCATCATTTGTTTCTTTTAGCAACTTATACTTCCTGCTAATTTACCTAAAGTGGTAAGTTTATTTTATTACTAGCCTTTACCCGCGACTTTTTCCGCATTAGGTAGTTTTCTTGGAATGCGTTGTTTTCCCGCACTACCAATTACATCCCAATATAATTCAAATCTTTGGTAATTTAGGTGTGAAAGCGATCAGATTCCCCGGAAAGTAATTTTTACTATGGGAATGCGTTGTTTTCTCGCGGTAAAAAGTAGCCTATTTCACTTCTCGGGTATCAAAATATCTCCATACCATGGATAACCTAATTGTACAATGTTTTTTTTTACATATTTTAATGATCACAATCTCACCTGATGGATCATGCCTGTCTAGTAACAACCCATTCACTCTGTTCTTGAAAAAATCCAAGTGAGATTTTAAAGCGAACATTTCCGCCGGCATCGATTTCACCCCTTAGCCGTACGCATCAGGAATGTAGATTCATTTATTTATTATTATGACTGCCTCGCTGGTGTAGTGGCAAAGTGTCTGCCTTATATCCGAGAGTCTCGGGTTCGAATCCCAGGTTGAGTCAAAATTGTTTCTGAGATTTTCTGTTTTGAATACCTCAAAAACAGCGTGGAGTCGGGAAGTTGGCGGTGTTACACCCCCGCGCCTCGGAGAGCACGTTAAGCCGTTGGTTCTGCGCCTGATCTCTCTCCGGTCATGTCGGATTGCCGTCTCACCGAACTTTGATAGCGATGGAACAGTGAGTGCACCTGTGTATTGAGCTCACACTTGTGCACTATAATATCTCCTTCGCAGTTAGCTGATCTCTATTGAGATTCGCCGCCGTGGTCGAAATCGGCTAGGAGGACTATACATATACAGTATGTATTATGACTTTTTACTATTTCACCCGTTTGACAGGATGACTTTAAAGCACCAGTCCGTTGGGTCAAGTTCAATTCGGTAAGGAAACGAGAAAAAGTATTGTAAGTACTTACATGGTGATATAAAAGTAACCTGGTATGATGGTAGCAATTTTAGTTCGCGTAGAAAACATAAAATGTATTAATATACAACAACATCACATACATTGATCTGACTCCGTGGTAAGTAGCTTAAGCACTTGTGTTACAGGTATCAGAATCAACAGTGGTATTACAAATAAACTTAAATTAATAATACATTTAACACCCAGTACAAGCAGACATGTTCATGAACACAAATGTTTGTACAGTGCGCAACTCTCGGTTAATGACTAACTTCTTGACAATAACACCAAAGTGGTAGTCGTATAATCTGACCACTATGTCTGTGGGGCGGAAAACGTTGGTAAAAAAACTACGTATTATATAGATGTAAACGGTTTAAATTTCAAGTGATTTTCACTCAAACACCCTGTATAAATCTAGTTCTTTATTGAATCGCGTTTGATTTGTCGTGACAGTGGATGCTTACGCAAATTAGTTTTCAATGAAGACGCCTCGGTCGCTTAGGAATCGCGAAATCAAAGTTAAGGAATTTAATTTCTTCCATTCTTGTATGTCTGGTTTTCCGTTTTAAAATATTGTTCTATCCTTTAAAAAGTCTTGACGGTGTACGTCGATACAGCGAAGAAATTGTGTTTAGTGTTTCTTAATCAGTAAATGATGCATGCATTAACCATTTGGATGGTCCGTTTTTCGACCGATAGAAGGTTATGTTTTTTTTGGTTCTTTTTTAAGCGTCTTTTATTGATCTTGTATCTTATAATACTTTTTCTTGCTTTCTTTCTTAAAAGTTTTCTGCCTCTTGACTATGAATGAAACATGCAGCGTTTTTCTATGTATAATATGTATTTATTTACAAAAAAAGTATTTAAGTATGTATATACGTTATCTAGTGCCCATAACACAAGCCTCGTAGCTTACTTTGGGACTAGATAAATTGGTGTGATTGTTGAGAAATATTTATTTAGAAATATTTATTTAATCGGTACCTATACTTCGGTATGTTTGATTATTTAATTTGATTCGATTATATTCAATAGAGTTATTCTTGATAATATAATTAAATTTAATGATATGTTTTATAATTTAATTCAACTTAATTTTGCCACTAAGTTGTTGTGCCGTTCTTGAAATAAGTCATCACAATCTCATCTCATCAGCCTATATACGTCCCACTGCCGGGCAAAGACCTCTTCTAAGTATGAGGTGGTACGAGTCATGCTCCACCACGCGTGATTAGTGCGGATTGGTGGAGTGGTTTTTGTGACCAACCTTACTGTTAGATGGTATTAAGCCGCGCAAGGGCCTCTGACCAGGCTTAACGTGACTTGAAATGAGTACGAGGGGTTTTGATAACTCCATGACTTTCAGGCTGAATAGAAACTTTTTTTATTTTTAATGATATTTTCTTAAAGGTAATATTTTTGCGAACCTAAAATAATTCTATTTTCAAATATGGCGCGAAAACAATATTTAATAACAAAAGAAGTTTGGCGGCTGTGAAGGTGTTCTTCGAAAATGGAGAAATCCGAGTTTCGAGTCTTGATTAAACACTATTTTTTACGCGGGAAAACCATTAAGCAGACCGAAGACAAGTTGAAAAAATATTACGGGGATTCAGCGCCGTCTCATGGAATGGTACATAAATGGTTTACTGAGTTTCGTTGTGGACGTATTACAACCAATGATGCCGAGCGCCCAGGAAGGCCGATTGAGGTAACCACTGAGGACATTGTTAACAAAATCCACGATATTGTTTTGGCTGACCGTCGAGTAAAGATACGCGAGTTAGCTGAGGCTGTGCACATCTCAACTGAACGAGTTTTTCATATTTTGCACGATATTTTGGGAATGAAAAAACTTTCTGCAAGATGGGTGCCGCGCTTACTGACAGTCAACCAAAAGCGAAAACGCGTGACTACTTCTGAGGCATGTCTGGCTATGTATAATCGCAATCCAAGTGATTTTTTGCGTCGGTACGTAACCGTGGATGAAACGTGGGTCCACCATTATACGCCAGAGACTAAACAACAGTCAAAGCAGTGGACTTCTACCGGCGAACGTGCACCAAAGAAGGCAAAAACGGTATGTTCGGCTGGTAAAGTGATGGCAACAGTATTTTGGGACAGTCAAGGGGTTATTTTCATCGATTTCTTGGAGAAAGGCAAGACAATAACCGGTGCTTACTATACTGCATTGCTGGAAAGATTTAATGAAGAGTTGATGAAGAAACGACCGCATCTAGCAAAGAAAAAAGTTCTATTTCATCAGGATAATGCTCCGGCCCACTCGTCTGCAGTCGCGACTTCAAAACTTGTCGAATTAGGATACGAATTATTGCCGCACCCTCTATATTCACCAGATTTAGCCCCCTGTGACTTCTTTCTCTTCCCAAACATGAAGAAATGGCTTGCTGGGCAAAGATTTTCATCCAATGAAGAGGTGATAGCTGCAACCGAGGCCTATTTTGCAGGCTTTGACAAAAAGTATTTTTTGGATGGGTTGAAGAGATTGGAGCATCGCTGGAAAAAGAGTGTAGAGTTGAAAGGAGAGTATGTAGAAAAATAAAATGTTTTTGTACACAAAATATATGTTTTTCTTTTCAAAGTCATGGACTTATCAAACCGCCCTAGTATGTACTCGAAAAAAAATTTTCTCTTTTTTAGCGTGATACGCGAGACGGACTTGCCAAAGTCACGGTATGTTACTGTTTTACATTATAACAAAATTACTTTCTAGGTATATAAGTGTTGAGTTTTGTGTTGTGAACCTTATGGGTTACTTGTTTATGGGTTTAAAGGATCCAAAGACGGGCAGAAACTGGCAGTTGAAGATAAATGCAAGTATATTTTTAAGTTTTTGTAAGTGTTGTGTAAGGCTACGGTCTTGCACCTGACTTCTCTCCGGTCATGTATTCCGTCTAGTCAAAATATTACAGAGTAAAGAAAGAGCTTGTTAGTTTTTTCTTCTTAAAATGAATTTAAGATAAACTTTACGATATATAAAATTTCCCGCTTTTTATAAACATCTTCGCATTTAGGCCTCTAGTACGCCAACGCGTTCGCGTGAGAATTTATGGCTAAAAATAAGTTCATCGTCTTCAATTCTATAATTTAATTTAAGGTCATTTCAGTACTAATTGCTATTTTCCAGGGAACATTATACGTGCCAGTCGTAGACCATGACATTGGTCGAATGGGTTATGTCATATCTGTAAGTACTTATAATAAAAAGCAAGCACGTGAACTGACCATTACAGAAAGTAACAACGAATAACCAACTAAAAACAAAATTGGACAACTTGTAAAATAATAATCTCTTCATTTTTACCGCAGAACAAACTCTCAAGTTTATTTGGTTGAGTTGTCAAAACCTGCATTTAAAATAGACGACGAACCTTTAGTGCGAAACCACACAAAATATGAAAATAATTAGGTCACCGAGAGAGCAACCAATTAGTACACCGAAAATATGAAACTGGCAAAATAATATTGCAAGCTATTGTAGACATTTTACTTTAAAAAAATAATGAGTTCTGTACGAAGCGCTTTAAATGTTACTTAATATTTCAAGAACCATGTTTTGTTAATGTCAATCCATATAAAGTTTAGCCCATTAATTTCCTGATTCAAATTATTGGATTAAGTGGTTGGAGATGGCTAACCAATGTCACGCGCCATGTAGCGACAGTATGTAGCATATGCGCTGGCTATTAATGTTTATTTTTAACACGCTTTAGTAGCTCGGGCTGTATGTATGTACCAGAATCTTTGAGCTCGATTTTCATCAACTTCCAGAAATCGGATTAATTTGAAACTTTACCGCACCACACCACACGTATCAAGTACCGATGACAATGCAATAATTTGATAAGAGTTTCCCATTATCCTTAGTAACTAAAACAAAAAAAATATAAAAAAAAAAAAAAAAAAAAAAAATATATATTGTAAATTATCTCTTGAGGCGTTGCTAAATTCATTACCGGACGTGACAGAGCGTGCTCGTCTCACTGCTTTGGCTGAAAGAGAGTCTGGATTTTGGCCCCACGCACTGCCTTCTGCCAACGTGGGTACCCTTTTAGACGGTTCCTCATTGTCAATTTTAACGTGTCTGCGCCTCGGTTCCCGCATCTCCATGCCTCACCGCTGCCGTTGTGGAGCCAACGTAGATGTACTGGGCCTGCACGGTCTATCTTGTGCTCAAAGTGCGGGCCGCGTTCCTCGCCATGCTTGCCTTAATGATGTGCTCTACAGGGCCTTTACTTCCGCCAGAGTCCCGGCCGTCTTAGAGCCCAATGGCATTTGCCGGGATGACGGTAAAAGGCCCGATGGGATGACTATAATCCCGTGGAGCAATGGGCGGGCTTTGGTCTGGGATGCGACCTGCACCGATACATTGGCTCCATCCCATGTTTCTGCCGCTTCGAGGTCCGCGGGCGCTGCAGCTGTCTTAGCGGAGTCCTTAAAAAAAAGAAAGTACTCCTCTCTGGATAGCTGCTATCGCTTCGTGCCTTTCGCGGTGGAGACAATGGTTCCATGGGGCCCTGAGGCTAAACAACTTTTTCACGAGCTGTCTTTGCGACTCCGCAGTGTCACCGGTGACTCGAGGGCTGGCAGCTACCTTGGCCAAGGAATAAGCTTGGCCATTCAGCGAGGAAACGCTGCTAGCGTTCTTGGCACCGTTGACATTAGTGTGGGTCTGCAAGTTGAACCATTTTGAGTCTGCTTTTTTTGTATTGTATGTAAATATATATATATATATATATTTTGTTTAGTTAATTTTAATTAGTTACTAAAACAAATAAAAATGAAAAATAGTTCAAAAAACTAAAAAAACACGCTTTTGATGCTAACTAAAAAAGAGAAAATAATTTCTGAGTACAAAGAATTTGTATTACAGTAGAGTTAAAAGTGTGTGGTGCTTGGTATAGTATTTAATAAAATCATTCTATTTTTGGCAATTCTTAACTAACTATGAAAACGACATAAAGTGCACTCCACGCTTAGTTAGCATCAAAAGCGTGTTTTATTAGTTTTAAACAATTTTTTATTTTTTTTTATCAGACAGGACCTTCGGTAACGAAAGCACCACTACCAGCCAGAGAGAAGGCGATGTTGAAGACCCTGCTGGCAAATGTAGAAGTAGACAAGATAGACGAACGCGATTGGCTAGCGGTGGAGTTTGCCGTCGATGGCCGACAAGAGGCTGATGAGGAGGTGGATATTTTAGGGATTGACCATAGATTTACGACACAGGTTTACTAACTAGAACAGAGGCAATCATAACAGCTTTTGTTGACAACCAGAGGGAACAAAATCACCATCTCATCATCAAGCTGGGGGCACATTTCTCCTTGCCAGGATGATGAACGAATATAATGGAAATCTCCATTATATTATATAATAACGACCACAACCTAAACATTTTTTATGCCTCTCTGTTTTGTTTTAGGAAGAAGATAGAGAAGGCGTGATAATTGTTGTACTGTATTAATTTTTTATTTTATTTTATTAATATGGGTTCGCTCTTGACATCATTCTCCCTCTTAGAGGTAAAGAGGATGTCGACGATGTAGCGAGCTTACCCAGAAGGTGCCTATTGACTTTCGCTTTAAATGAACTCAAGTTATAAGAAAGAGGAACACCGCAGGCTGAAGTGCATTACATTCCTTGGCTGTGCGCATTATGAAGGATGAAGCGAAGCGCTTAGTGCGTATAGTTGGTATATCAACCAAGTATGGAATTGTATCAAATAGGTTTTATATTTCATATCATCAGCCTTTATACGTCTCATTGCTGGGCACAGGCCTCACCTCAACTATGAGTTGGTCCGAGCCATACTTCACCACGCGGGCTCAGTGGGGGTAAGTGGAGGGGTGTTTGTTAGGTAAGTGACCAACCCAGGCCTCTGACTAAGCTCCACGACTAATATCTATCGATATTAACCTGGACCAATAGCATAACGTGCCTTCCGGAGCACGGAGATCTATACATCTATTTTTGTATAAACAGGCTGCGACACTTCTTTCCCATTGTATTTAAGTTTTTTGGCAAATGTTATGTACCTCTTTTTAATTGGCATATGTACTAGAATAAAACCGTATCTAATTTTAAGTAATTGTTGTGTGTATAGTGCTGTATACGTACAGTGGCAAGCACATCAGGCTACCTATTTTTGTTGCAAAATCGCCCGTATAGTTGAACGTGACAACGTCTTTGTAACGTTGCCTCTTGTCGCTCGTTCTGCGCTTTCGCTTGCACTTCAAGCCTTGAATGGAACGCCTCAGAGCGAAGTAACGCCGCATGCGTGCGTGCCGGCTGGCTCCATCGAATTATAAGACGTTGTCACGTCAAACTAAATCATATCATCTGCATGACGTTCAATGCTGGACATAATGCTTCTTCAATAGTGTGCGTCCATACTAAATGCGCGATGACGGGAACCTTGGCGGGTGCAGCGGGCGGGCGCGTCAAATCTTATGGCGTTAGGCTCCCGCGCGTTTCATTTGCTTGATATATCAAGTCGCCACGCACTGAACTGGCAGTGTGGTCGGACCACACATAGCCAGCAAGCCTGCCAGTTCGAGTTCATAAGCAGCCTATAACAACTTAGTTCTTTATCGTCAGTGCATCTGAGAGTGTTCGGTGGTTCTTGACCTCATCATAGGCCTTATCCGTCTACTCGTATTACAGACCATTTAAGCAGTGTCTGCTGCAAGGCTGCTGATTTTTGACCTAACAAAGTAAAAATACTTATTTGTGCGGATTTTTCAGTGCGAAGGCGAAGCTTGTCAATCAAGAGTAAGTGATATATCCGAAATATCTATCCCATTATTTTTTTAATTAAAAAAAGGTTAATGATTGTTGTCTGTGTCGTTGTAGTGTTCCAGTTTGGCATGTCAAACTAAGGTAAGTTTTTCACGTTGATTTTATGGTATCAAATACTTACATTTACATAATTTAATTTTTAGTAATAAAAAGTTTCATAAGAAGAGTCGTATTACATCTTTTTGACGGATTGCCCAGAAGAGTTGTTAAATTTTACGGGTATCTTGCAGTAAATATTTTATGCTATACTTCAAATGTCTTTTGTTGTAAGTTGTAATGCGGTAAGCTAAGGCACGATGAAATATAAGTAGATAGGTAGATTCAGATTTTATGAACGGTTCTAATTACATCTTAAAATATTAAAGAGGCCACAGAAAAGTTTCAACAAATCACGTTAGGCTTTATAGAGGGCCTTCAGCTGTTATTTTGAAATGGTAAACTTAAGATTAACACCAGATTTTAAGGTTACCAATCCCTTTGAAAGTATGTAGGCCATGGCGGGTAGCGATTTTTCAACCAAAAAGAAGCAGATACGGTATGAGTTAGTCGCGCTCGGTTCTAGTTCGAGTCCTTGGACCGAAACTTGGACTCGTCCAATGGATAGGCTCCGCTCCTCGTCGTCCTCAGTACTGCGAGTTGGATACATATGCGTGAGCGGCCCATTTTGAAGTTGGCGTTTGTAAGGACGTACCGTATCTTTCTCTGTTTGCTTTAATTTAAGATTTGAAACACACAGAAGGAAAAAAGACAAAGCTAAGAAGTAGCCATTTACAACCTTAGATTATTCCACGGCCGACGTGACTGTACAAGAAGGTATAAGTCTATTTCAGCTTTTCATACTCTTTTGTATCGCCTTGCCAATGCCTTGTACTTATCTGGTGGCTTTTATAAAAGGAACAATGGAATCCATTATTTTGAATACCTACAGGACACGGAGTTACGCATCGCTGGAACTTACCTTCTTTAGATAACTATATTTTTAACCACCGACAAAAAAGAGGGGTGTTATGAGTTTGACCACTGTTCTGTTTGTATGTGTGTCTGTCTGTGGCATCATAGCTCCCGAACGGATGGACCAATTTCAGTGCAATTTTTTTTGTAAAGATAATTTAATTACGGTGGTTCTTAGCTATGGCTGATCAAAATTCGTCCAGCCAATGAAGCTCGCCATCAGTTTTCCTGGCTTAAGTCAGGAGTTTTTTTTTTAATATTAAATTTATACTTTGTGCAACCGTAATATTATTATTTTACGTACGTTTGCTATTGCATATATTTGCTATATATATATTAGCAAACGTACCCAAATTGAGGGGTTATTTATTACGATCATTTTTTACATTGTTATCCGTTATTGTTTAACAACTTTTATTTTACGCGGATCAATTGCGTCACGCATACCTACTACCGATAGATAGTTACGTGGGACTTGTTGAAGAACGGCGATTACCCATCATTCTCAAGTATACCCACTAAAACCTCCGCTAGTTCCCTCCTGCCGCTATAAGCTGGATTACTGAGGACCGCTAGTCGCATGCGCTCCGTTGCCCCAGCGGTGGACCGCTTGTGTAAAGTTGTTTTTTTCAAAATACTTTATTAATAGGAACATAAACATGCCATACTATACAACAAATATAGCACACATATAATATAGCAACAGCTTGTGAACAGTTCTCACTAATGTATACAGTGTATTCTATAGTGTTGATACAAACATTTGTAAACTAATAAGGTAATGTGACAATCTGGTGTCGAATGGACAGATGTTGTTATTTTTAACACGCTTTTATTAGATCGGGATGTATGTATGTAACTGAATTTTGAGCTCAATTTTCACCAACTAAAAAAAACACACTTTTATTGCTAACTAGAAAAGAGAAAATAATATCTGAGTACACGGAATTTATATTACAGTAGAGTAAAAAGCGTGGGGTGCACTTTATGACGTTTTTATACTTCTCTTTTTATAATTGCCAATATAGGATGATTTTCACATACTACTATACCATGCATCAAGGGGTCAAACTCATAACCGTAAAAAACGTCATAAAGTGCACCCCACGCTTTTTACTCTACTGTAATATAAATTCCGTGTAGGTACTCAGATATTATTTTATCTTTTTTAGTTAGCAATAAAAGTGTGTTTTTTTAGTTTTTTACACTATTATTTTATTATATTGATCTTTGCACTATCGACGCGTTATATTAAATCTATAGCCCATAACCAAAAAGACAGCACTACTACTACTACTAAAATTACACCCTGTATATTTGTACACTTATTCCAATGTTAATTCCAGTATTTCTCTTATTTCAGTGCTCAGGGGATAGCTGCGCCGCGGGGGTGAGCACCCTTCAGTTACAGCAAACTTTTGCTTAATTACGCCTCTTGGCCAACTTTGCAAATTAACTATTTTATAATAAGCTACCCAGATGGACTTGTAACTTTGTACAGTTCGCTGGATAGAAATAGATACAAGCATTTATGTAAGGACCTGTCCGGGGGAGAAGCTCTACAATTTTAGGGTTGTGATGTATAACGACAAAAAAGTCAAAGTGAGGAGGAATTATCGCTATACGATAATTTTAACTTTTTTATGTTTTTTTTTACATTTTTTGACATGATTTTGCTGGGGGGTGGGGGGAGGGGGACGCGATATTTCCCCCTCACTTTGATTTTTCGTCGATCAAATTCGCCATACATCATAACCCTAAAATTCTAGAACTACTCATCTCATCTCATCAGCCTATATAAGTCCCACTGCTGGGCACAGGCCTCCTACTGGAGATTTTCACACAGCACAGTACTGATCCGTTTATCGGATCAGATATTATGTGTGAACTGGCTCATACAACTACAGACGCTAACAACCATTCATTTTAACGTACTTGTAAAACGAGGTTCAAATCCCAGGTCGAGCCAAATTGTTTCTGAGATTTTCTGTCGTGAATTTCTCAAAAACAGCTTGGAATCGGGAAGTTGGCTGTGTTACACACCCGTGCCTCTGTGCGCACGTTAAGCCGTTGGTCCTGCTCCTGATCTCTCTCTGGTCATATCGGATTGCCGTCTCACTGAACTTTGACAGTGATGGAACAGTGAGTGCACCTGTGTATTGCGCTCACAGTTGTGCACTATAATATCTCCTGCGTAGTTGGCTGATCTCCGTTGAGATTAGCTGCCGTGGTCGAAATCGGCCAGGAGGACTATTATTATTACTATTATAAGGCATGGACTGCTTGGTACAGACTGCCATCCACTGTCGATCTAATGACGTCAGACCATCTTGTTGGCGCTCGTCCCCTAGCGCGTTTTCACTTGACACAGTATGATAGACGTCTCCAGACCATGGAGGAACGTTTTGTGTTGTCGCGATCCCCAGCATTTAGGAAACGACAAAGAAGAAGAATATTCAGCAGTGGACGTCTTGCAACAGATTGAGGAAATAATAAATTTTGCTAAGATTTACGATATACGAGGTGTTACAGAAGATGTTTAGTTTTACGGGCACAAAAACACCCTTCAGTTATTACAGTAGTTTTTGTAACCTCCTGTATAATTGAAATCACTCAGTTTACTTAATAAGAAGTTTTTATGTTTTCAGTGTGTCGGGGATTCCTGCACGTCTTTTGTAAGATATGTTTGAGTATCTATAGAGTTAACTTAAAATTTATGAAAATGAAAAATTAATTTGTTACAACATACAATGCAAAGTTGCTGGGACAAACCTTTTAAACATATAAAAATGCATATGTCTAGAACTACCGCTCTCTCTTAGTGGTCCTATAAGTTTTGTACATGGCATTTTTATCTTAATTTTAAATTACTTAAATTTTAATCCTTATTAAAGTGAAAAAATATTTACTTTATTAAATTACAAAACGAAAGTAATAATAATAAAAATTTTAGTGTAAAGGACCTGGATGCCAATCCATGGTATGTATTATTAATTTTAAAAAGAAACCAATTGATTGACAAGTATTATTTATTTAAATGTTTTTTAATGAACAGTGTATCGGAGAAGATTGCATTGCTCGGGTATGTAAAGTACTCAACTACTCAATTTTTTTTGTTTAAGATGCATATTTAATTAACATTTTATTCGCTTTAAAGTTTCGACCCTCAAAAGACCACGCAATTTCATAAAATGCAATTTCCTTAAGTATCCACATTAAAATTAATAAGCAGCAGGTTTGCTCAGTACCTAAAATCTCTGCTTGTACAGCGTTCATTTTACTGTCTATACTATACCACTTTTTTTTAAAAATAGCTTCAAATTCAAGTCAAATAATCAACTAGCTTTGAAGCCCGTATGTTATCTCTTTCTAAGAATATTTTTTAAAGCTTTACAACCAACATTATAGTTTAATGATATTGCAGCAGCCACAATAAACAATCTGAGCTAGGAATAAAACCTTGGACAGTCGGTTGTCCGGGCCGTGCAGAACGTTTCATTGACAGACGTTGATTTTTGTCACATGTTTTGTTTTGTCTATGAACAGTTTTCTGATAATAGCTGTTTGCTTCCTACTACCAAAGATAATGGAAAGGCCTTTTCCATTATCTTTGCTACTACTTACTGACATTAACTTCACAACTTATTTTCGGAATTACAGCCCAAATTACACCCTCAACACTGGATTCAAATTATGGTCTACTAGCTTCTTAAAAAACAAATCATAGCCTTTATATCTAGAATATTAAGCAAAACACATTACAGCCTATGTTCATCCATCAGGGATAATGTAGGATGCTAATGTTAAAGTATTTTTTAAATCGGTCCAGTAGTTTTGGAGCCTATTCAATCCAAACAAAAAATCAAATGTTTCATCATTATAATATTAGTGTAGTAGTATATATTGGACTTAACATAAAATAAGCATTCCTACTACTCCTTACTCTGTTTTGCGTCGTGTTTATTTTGGCAAGTGGAACATACACATGCCACACAAAGGTGGACCTTCTTCAGAATTTAAATTTCAGCTCAATTTTTCAGTGCAACGGACTATCCTGCGATAGTAGGGTAAGTAAACGAGCTTTAAATTAAAGTGTAAAGCAAAATTGTAACATAAAATCTCGCTGAAATATTAGCACTTGTACACACGGCTCCACATCAACCTAATCATTTTCGTTGCAAAATCACCCTTATTACTTAAATATAAGATACAGCAGTGATTAACTTGATGTGTGTACAGTAAGCGAGTTTTTTTAGGGTTCCGTGACTCAAAAGGAAAAAACGGAACCCTTATAGGATCACTTTGTTGTCCGTCTGTCCGTCCGTCCGTCTGTCAAGACCCTTTTTCTCAGGAACGCGTGGAGGTATGAAGCTGAAATTTATATCAATTACTCAGGTCTACTGTCCCTTGAAGCTGTGAAAAAATCAAACTTCTAAGCCAACGCAATCAAAAGATACAGCCGTTTATGCCGCAAATTTTCGACACTTGCAAGGGAATCAAAACCTACAGGGTGCTTCCCGTGAACTCAGAATCTTGAAATTTGGTACGAAGCAACGTCTTATAGCATAGATAAAGGAAAAATTACGAAAACCATAAATTTTTAGTTACATCACATAATATATATTTTTTTAATAATTTTAAACTTACTACCCATTTCCTCATAAACGCGTAAAGGTATTAAATTGAAATTCATACCAAATACTCAGGTCTATAATACCTTTAAGCTGTAACAAAATCAAACTTCTATGTCAACGCAATTAAAAGAAACAGCAATTTAAGCTGCATATTTTGAAACTCGCAAGTACTCGCAAGGGAATCAAAACCTAAAGGGTACTTCCAGTCGACCTAGAATCTTTAAATTTGGCATGAAGCAACGTTTTATAGCACACATAAAGGAAAAATTCCGAAAACCTTAAATTTTTAGTTACATTACAAAATATATATTTTTAAATAAATATAAACTTATTACTTTTTTCCTCATGAACGCGTAGAGCTATCAAGTTGAAATTCATATCAAATACTTAGATCTAATTGCCTTAAACCCGTGAAAAAAAATTCTAAGTCAACGCAAAAACGCAAAACGCAAAAGTACAACCATTGATACCGCATATTTTGAAACTCGCAACTACACGCAAGGGAATTAAAACCTAAAGACCACTTCCCGTTGACATAGAATCTCGAAATTTGGTAAGAAGCAATAGCTTACAGCACAGGTAACAGAAAAATTCCGAAAAGCTTAAAATTTTAAGTAGTTATACCACCAAAAAAATTGTGATTGTAAACATAATTGTAGTTACAGCAATGACCGCGAGTTAATATACTATGTATGGGGAGGGCAACATTTTTCAAACGGCAAAGACGACCTCACTCATCGTCATTCAATCCCGATGTTTTGGTGAATGTAGCTGTATAATCTAAATGCGTCCTAACTGCTTAAAGTGTTATACTTATAATTAAATTCAATGACATTATTATAAACGATAAAGAGATCTTTGTCTTAAATTTATGCTCCTCCATCTTTCCCCATTGTAATGTTATGAATTTCATTTTGCAATAAAAATACCATAGTTATGACTCGATTGTCGTAATGAACGAACTTTGTAAACCTTGCAGGTTTGTACGGAACCCTCGGTGCGCGAGTCCGACTCGCACTTGGCCGGTTTTTTTGTTGTTAACGGCAAAAAATATATTTTGTGTACAAGTATGTTATGGATACGTATAAACTAATGTCTTATTAATTGCGATTTTACAGTGTCGTGGAAAAGGATGTGAAGCAAAAGTAAGTTTATTTCGTACCTTTAAGGCTCATATCACAACAATTTTGTAAGTTAAGCAGTTTTTTGCCAGAAACTAGAATTCAAAGGATGAATAAAAACCTGTTGAAAAGATTTTTCCTGTGCCTGAAATCTATTTTAGATGCATATCCCAATTTTTTTTACAGCTAAGCAGTTTTTTTTTACCAAAAACTTAATTTTTAAAGTACCTATAAACCGAAAATCGGAGGCTACACCGAAGTACAATCTACGATAATAGATAGATACATGTTAAATAATCAATTGCGTTAGGTACAACATTGTCAATTCGCCAAAAAAAACTGATTATCTGCAAAAAAAAAAGTGATAGGCCTCTAAATAGATTTCAGGCAGAGGAATTCTTAATTGACTAATAATCATTAGAGATCAAGTTAATAAATGAAAATCAAAAGTTTATAATGATTCAAGTTATTTGTTACTGGAAAGGTATCCTTTAATCTTGTCAGTCACACTTAAACTTGACGCGTAGTTTAGTTAAATATGTAATTAGACTTGTATGTTTACATATTTATGTAGTTATAAATTTTTGGGAAACTTACAGTTGTAACAGTTGTACAGTTGTGACGACCGGTTGGTGCAGTGGTCCACAGGTCGGACTTCTGAAACCAAGGGTCGCGGGTTCGATCCCCGCACAGTTTAAGCATAAGTGTACATAAACATGTGTGTTTTTACTGGTCTGGGTGTTTTCTATGTATAATATGTATTTATTTACAAAAAAAATGTATTTAAGTATGTTTATTCGTTGTCTAGTACCCATAACACAAGCCTAGTAACTTACTTTGGGACTAGAGAATTGGTGTTATTGTTGTGAAATATTTATATATTTTTTATTTATTTAACACTGTATGTTTTTCAAAAATTAATAAATAAAATACAGATTATTACATTACATTGGAGTATATATTTTTTTTCACCCCAGTGCTCAAGTTTCTCCTGCCACACCACCGTGAACGGTCAGTTCCGCATCGCAGGTGGGGCCTGGGAGCAGAACTACCCGCAGTACGACGAGAGGCATCTACCCGCAATACCAATGTACAGTTAAACAATACCTACCCGAAGACACACACACACTGTTACACATTAAAAATGACCAATTATGTGTCTGCATTCCTACGCGGTTGACTGGTAGAGAGTATCCTTTGGCATTAACTCCGTCAATCGTATCCATATCGGTGTCATAAAGTTTAAATAAAAAACGTGAAAACTTTTCATAATGTTCTTTGGTGATCAAATTGTGCGGTGTCATCCAAACTAAAGGTACATTGTATACAGGCTGCTTTAAAAAAACTTTAATGGCTGAAGCCATTGTAGGTTTTTGAAATTTTATAAAATTCCGGCTCAATCGGTCACTGACTGGTAAATGGATAAAATTTCGCTTGTAAGATTTGATTACAAACAAATATATATAAACATAAAAAATAAAAACTTATACAGATAAAACTTATATAATAAATACAGTCTCGTAATTGACTAGGTACAATCTGCCTTTTTATAGTCGGTTAAAAGAAAATATTGCTTGGTTAAATAGTGACAAGTGTATGGGTTCAACCCGACCTAACATATTTGCGATGGTGAATTCTGTTCAGTAGCAGCGCTGCTAACGAGAGGATAACAGAAAAATCAACCTAAAAGTTTATGTATGTATTACAATGCCACAGGAATACTAAACTAGCAGTTAAAATGATACCTAATTAATTACCTATAGGTACACACGACAGCAGGTCATAATAAACACTGCGGTATCTTAATCACTTGTAATAAGCACTTTTTTCCAATAAAAATGGATAGCCTGATTTGCTGTTACTGTACAAAGTTATTGAAGACTGTAGACCGCTTTATTATATATTTTTTCTTTTTATTAATTTATGATATTCCAAGAGTACCTATAGTAAAAGAGTGAAGCAAATATTCTGAAGATAGCCGACACTTAACCGTGAGAATAATTGAAGAAGGTCGACCCAAATCACGTCTCAAGTAACACACTCGTAATAAATTCCGTTTACTTGATCCTTTTCCCTAATATCTTATTCACCACTAGCTAACGCTGTCAACGTTGTCTGTGTTCAATAAGCTTCTAGTCACAGCAATAGCACAGACACTAAGAAAAAATTCGCAGAACATACATAAGAAGATTCATGAAATTTAACATTTATGTTAAAACTCCTATAAGTAACTAGCAGACCCCGCAGACGTTGTCCTGCTGATGGTGGACAACCCTTATTAATAAGGGGTGTGAAAAATAGATGTTGGCCGATTCTCAGACCTACTCCATATGCTCACAAAATTTCATGATAATCGGTCAAGCCGTTTCGGAGGAGTACGGCAACGAAAATTGTGACACGAGAATTTTATATAAAAGAGATAATTAAAAAAATCAAATTTTCATAACTATGTTAATAAATTAAAAATTAATAACAATATACAAGTATTATCAAATTAGGGCCGAAATTTTCCGAAGGCCGAGAATGGCGCTGATCTTCCGTGGATGCCTGGTTATTACGTTCTTATTATAAGCGAATTCCTGTAATTATTTGTGAGAATAACGATCTTAAACCTACCTTGATTCAGATAACTCTCAACATGAGGCACTTAAAAAAATTTTGGACATCACTTTTCTGGCTACCCTGTATAAGCAGTCACAGCTTAATAATATACCATGTTAGTTGGTACTTAGTTGCTCTTGTACATTGTAAGCCTTGCCGTATCACAGGCTTTATTAGAATCAATATCATAAATGTTATTAATATCATCAATATAAATAGAAGGACGTTCTAACTTTTGTGGCAAGCTGTTTCTTGGAAAAACTCTAAATTGGACCTTTGTCTAACTTTGATGTTTCCATTAGTGACTGGAGTAATTGAAATCGCAGACAAATTAAAGCTTCAATTTTGTCTCCGTATTCCAATGAGATATAATAACAGAAAGTCGTAAGGTTTCTTTTATAAGCAAGACTGCGTATTGAATTGGAAAATAAATTCTTGCCAAATTTACTTGCATTTGTGATTTTACCTACATGTGTTTTTTGCTAGGATATTTGCCATTCTATTTTGCAAAGTATTACTATTGTAATGAGTGGCATAAATAAAAAAACCAGGCAAAACGATAAGCACACAGATTTTATTTAAATAAGGTTATAATCAACTATCAAAATACAAATTGGCAGAGTTTCGGCCTATTCAGTGGCTAAGAGGGCAAAAAGTGGCTAGACTGAGCTGTCTGGCCGTTATAAGGGCTTGCTCCCACCCAAGGGCGCACGGCTGGCGGAAGTTGTAGTGGGGAGCGTCAACTGGCATGGCGGTGGCTTCCCATTGGCTGGCTTGGCTAGGATTGGCTGGCTTGGCTAGGATTGGCTATGATTGGCTATGGTGGCTGAGGCTTGGCGTTACATTCGGCCGTCCTGAGACAATGATTGCTCCCGCAATGGGGAAGGGTAGTATTAGTTCTTAAGTAAATCAATGAGTTCTTCGGTTTCCAATTGCTCATCAGAGCTGCTAGCACTGTCAGACATAGGTACGGTGCTTGTATAGGGCCGCAATGAGTCTGCAGCAACTAGTCCTGTAAAAGCTTTATAGCCTTTTAAGCCTTTAATGCTCCGTATCCTATATCTGTCATTGCCAACAACCTTAGTTATGATATAGGGACCTGAAAAGAAATCATCGAGCTTGGTATTGACTTTAGCTGCACTATTTGTGGGAGCCTGTCTCCACAATACTAAATCTCCCTTTCTATAAACCCGGCTGGGCTTACGCTTTTAATCAAAATCACGCTGCATCTTTTCCCCAGCTTTCTTTAACTGGGTACTAGCTTTCCTACGCCTATCCTCAACAGAATCAGTCTCTCGGTTTAAGACCTACATTGCAACGAGGCCTAGAGCTCCTTGAAAACTTTTAATCCTATGGCTTGTAAGTTGCACTAAAGTTATGCGTGTTATTTATTCTACACAAGACATCGGGCAAGCAGTTAGCCCAATAATTTGCAGCCTCACTATGATCAGTGGCTCGCAACGCGTTAAGTATGGTTCGATTAGTACGTTCAACTTTCCCGTTAGCCCTTGGACAAGCAATAGAGGTTAATATGTGCTTCAACTGTTATCATTCGAAAACTGCTTAAAATTTCTACTCTAAAGGCTTTTCCATGGCCTCTTACTACTTTGTCTGGATACCCGAATAAGCTAAACGTCTTCTTTTATAATTCGAATTGTTTCTACTGCATTTACTGTCAGAGTGGGCTCTGCTATGACAAATTTAGAGAAAGCATCTGTCAGGACCAACATGTACTGATAACCCTTTATGGTCTTGCAAAAAGGCCCTAAGTGATCAATGTGCACCATACGAAGGTTTAGGTATTGGGAAAAGTCTCCCTTCCCTTTTACCTTGATTTTCTTTGCCTTAGCACGGTGTAAACAAGCATCTACATATTTGCGAATAAAGCAGGTCATTTTATGAAACGAATACTCTTGTTTTATTAATTCTAAACATTTTTGAAAGCCTACATGTCCGATATTATCGTGGTGCATCTGTGTTATCTTCCATAGAGCCGAAAAAGGGACTACTAGGCGATTCCCGAGTAATGTTTTGCGATATAATCTGTCATTTATTAGTTCATATTTATTAGTAATATCTGTAGAAGCACTACCACCCTTGAGTTAGTGAATGAAACCTTTAAGTTTCTCATCTAGATATTGCACAGTATAAAACCAGTCTGTTATTTCAAGCCGTCTAATGTTCATAGTATATACAACAGGGTCCCTACTCAGCGCGTCTACGTGTATCATGCGATCCCCCGGCCGGTACTCAATGCTAATGTCGCAGTCTTGTATTGATAACCACCACCTACGCAATGACTCAACAAGACAACGGCAAGAGTTTCCAGTTCATAGCTAAGGTACATACTTTCCTCTTTACTTGTAACCCTACTAAAGTACATAACGGGGCGTAATGTCTCATCGGCTTTTCGTTGTAATAATATGCCTGCAATACCTAACTTAAATGCATCCGTATGTATCTCCGTAGGCAAAGTAGGATCAAATAACGCAAGTAAAGGTTTTGTACAAAAACAACGTTTTAACTCTTCAAAACATTGACACTGATCACTACCCTAAACCCAAACACTGTTTTTCCTTGTAAGATCGGACAAAGGACGCGCAATAACTGCAAAATTCTTTATGAATTTGCGAAAATACTCGTAGCTACACAATCCCAAGAACTGTTTTATTTTATAATCGTTGGTAGGAGTAGGAAACTGTGACACAGCTGTCAATTTAGCTTGACCCGGTTGAATACGAGTAGCATCCGATAATATTTCGTGCCCCAAGTAGGTTATATTGTTTTTGCAAAAACTCGCATTTACTCATATTAAGTTTAAGATTTTCAGATCTGACTTTACATAGAACTTTTTCTAATATAGTGAATCCCGATGCAACGTCTCAAGAAGGTAGTAAAATGTCATCAAGAAATGCTAAGACCTCAAATTCGTGCGAAAATCTATTCGGGTCATCGATATGACCGGTGTGGTATAAAGTTTTCGAACTACCCCCGCAGTATTCTTTTTTTTATGGAATCGACTATTTTATTCATCAACCGCATTAAAACAGACAATGCATTTGCTAGACCAAACGGAACGCGTGTATACTCGAAGTGATCTTGGCTTATTTTAAGTTGGTGGTAACCTTGAGAATTCGAGGGTGGTGAAGAGCTTCTTGCCTGCTAATTTTGAGACCTGATCATCGATTTGTGGCAACGGAAATCTGTCTTTGACTGTGATGGCGTTAAGCTCCCAGTAATCTACGCAAAAGCTATAATCGCCGTTCTTTTTCTTTACCAAAATTACTGGAGAAGTGAAACTGGACTCAGATTCTTTGACAATACCCGCATTTAATACTTAGGATACTTTCGTTTTAACTATCACCTGCTCCCTGTGCGACATACAATAAGGTTGTCTATATATCGGCTGTGAATTTGTTAAATTTATTTTCATGTGTAACAAATCAGTGCACCCTAGTTCGTTTGTATTACTTGCCAAACAATCATTGTAATCGGTAAATAAATTAATTAAATGGTTATGATGGCATAAACATTGAAATGATTAAGTTGTCGTTACCAACAACACTCCCTACCATTACAAAATCCTCAGGTTATGATGGCATAAACATTGAAATGATTAAGTTGACGTTACCAACAACACTCCCTACCATTACAAAAATTATAAACAAGTCTATTGAAACTCAAACCTTCCCTACTCTGTGGAAAAAAGCACTAGTTAGGCCTATACCCAAAAAGGACTTAATAGAGGACCTTAAAGACTTGCGTCCTATTTCTATCTTACCAATACTGTCGAAAGTTTTGGAAAAGGTCGTTCTAAACCAAGTGACTGATTATTTGGATAGAAATAATATTATTCCACGATTCCAGTCTGGGTTCCGGCGAGGACATGGCACAGAGACAGCTCTGCTACATGTTACTGACGACCTGTCGGAAGCATCAGATATGGGTCTGAGCAGTATTTTAGTGTTACTTGATTACACAAGAGCATTTGATTGCTTACACCCACAAGTTTTGCTCGCCAAGTTAAAACACTACGGTTTCTCAGCAAACACATGTTAATGGTTTGAAACGTACTTAATGAACAGAGAACAAACTGTAGTGACTTACACAAATGACGGTACTAAAATGTGTTCTTCGCCAAAAAAAGTTCAGCGGGGCGTACCACAAGGGTCCATTTTGAGTCCGATTTTATTTTCAATTTTCACAGCAGACCTACCCGATTGTATTGAGACGTGTAAGTACCATTTATATGCAGATGATACTCAATTATATCATTCCTTTGATGCTAAAAACACACAAGAAGCGATTAGAAATATCAATGCTGATTTGCAAAGCATATACAACTGGTCGGAAATTAATTCACTTAACTTAAATCCCATAAAATCTAAGGTTTTGATACTAGGAACTAAACACCAAATTAAACGAGTGGCAGATTATAATGAGCAAATTTATATTAATAATGTGGTTTTAGAAAGAGTTGAATCAGCCCGTAATTTAGGATTGATTCTAGATGCGCAACAAAAGTATGAAGATCATGTCAATAGTAAAGTCAGGAATGCCTTTTTCAAACTAAAAATGCTATACAAAATTAGACCACACCTAAAAGAAGAAATACGACTACTTTTAATAGACTCGCTTGTTCTTTCCCCATTTAACTACTGTAATTCCATCTTCAGCCCAAAATTGAGAGCTCACTCCGAAAGATCCATACAACGCGTACAAAATGCTTGTATCCGTTTTTGCTATAATGTTCCAAGGAGAGAGTCTATTACTCCATACCTAAACAAGAAAGGCATCCTAAATATGAAAGCAAGAAGTGAACTCCAATACGCCTGCACTGTTCACAGAATAATCTGGAACAAAAAACCTGAGTACCTTTATGAAAAGCTTACTTGGATTAGGGATATAACTCGGAGAAGTTTGCGGTCGGCGGTTCAAAATTTGCTGAAAATACCTAAGCATAAGTCCGCGAGGTACCGAGGATCCTTCAAGTTCCGGGCTGCAAGCATTTGGAACGTTCTGCCTCCCCCTTTAAGATCAAAAATGAGCATAGAATGTTTCAAAGCAAAATATAAAGCAGCTTTATTGAGGAAACAATTAGCATTAGAAAATATTAGACGTAGATATTGGAGATCCCTGCCCCTAAATACCTACTTTTAAACTTATGTGTACTGATATTGAAAACGAACACACACACACACACACACACACTCACACACACACACACACACACACACCACACACACACACACACACACACACACAGAGTTATGCAGTGTGATTTTAAACGTATTGTCAAAGCCCTCGTTACCAAACCCTCACAATAGACCTCAGAGGAGTGGGTGCGGCTGAAAATCAGCGCTGTCATATGTCAGCAATAGCTGAGCCGCATCCAATTGCTTCCAAGTTTTTTATTTTTATTGTAATTATTATTAAGTGTTGCATCATTTGTTTGTTGGAAGTAATAAACTCAATTTTTATTTATTTATTTAAATGATCATAATCGTTTTTAATTAGTGGTCCAGTCTTAATTTTATTTATAAACCCCTCCTATGGTTCTAATATAGGCTAAGCTCGTATGTAAGACCGTTGAAACAATATTATGGCTGATGCTAATGTAATAATATGGCGAGCTAATTATGGCTGATGGCTTGAGTGGCAATGGCAAAATACTATTGGCTTTTTTACTGACCTGTGTATCAGCAAGAGACGTGGCGTCGCAGCTGTCTGCTCTGGTCAGCACCTCGCCGCGCTGCCAGACGATCTTCCTGGTGCCAGTGTTGACGATCTTGATGTAGCCCGTTGAGCCACGCAACAGCGTAGCAGGGATGGAGTAGGATACGCTTGATAGCTCGCAGTGTTGCGGCTGGGTGACCACATCGTTAACCTCGTCGTTGTCTTCTATGTAAACCTTAATGATTGATGTCCCAGGAAGAAGGCATTCTTTGCATGTAGTGACAACCTTAAATCTTTCGCGTGTTTTCGTTACGATCATACGTTTCAGAAAATCTGTGTCTTGCAGGTGAAATGCCTTGGTAGCGTCGTTCCATCCGTGTATCTCACCCAGTTGGTCGATCTTTTTGAGTCACGCAGTTACTGCTGTACAATTGTCGCTATCCGAGTCAAATTCAGATATAAGGGATGCTGCGCGGTGCACCTTTGTTTTGATGGCTGCGGGTACTTCTTCGTTCAGCTCACGCATGGCCTTCTGCACCTTGTCCTCCAAAAGCCTTCTCAGAATCTTCCTGGCTGGTAATGTAACTTCTTCGGCATCCTCTTCTACGTTTTCGCTGCGAGTCGGTGAAGATTCAATCCATCCAGAAGGGCAAACATGCCTTCCGTTTTCAGGTATATCGGTGTGATTGCGCTTCATGGCCGAATCTTTTTATTTATCCCACTTCTGAAGTGTAATGAGTGGCAAAAATAAAAAAAACCAGGCAAAACGATAAGCACACAGATTTTATTTAAATAAGGTTATAATCAACTATCAAAATACAAATTGGCAGAGTTTCGGCCTATTCAGTGGCTAAGAGGGCAAAAAGTGGCTAGACTGAGCTGTCTGGCCGTTATAAGGGCTTGCTCCCACCCAAGGGCGCACGGCTGGCGGAAGTTGTAGTGGGGAGCGTCAACTGGCATGGCGGTGGCTTCCCATTGGCTGGCTTGGCTAGGATTGGCTGGCTTGGCTAGGATTGGCTATGATTGGCTATGGTGGCTGAGGCTTGGCGTTACACTATAGTTGAAATGTAGATGGAGTAAGTATTTACTAAAATAACAAGAGAAAGTAAAGAATTTCCCTAGAGAAGTTTTTTCTTTTTATGGTATAAGTATGGAATGATCCGTAAGATGCTTGTGGCGCTGAGGTGGTAGCGTTTTGGATAACAAAATTGAGCAACCTAAGGCGCGGTCGTGTTTGGGATGGGTGATCATTCCGACTATATAAGTGACGTCTATTTACAAGCATCTTCGTGCTTCGTAAGGCACGTTAAGCTTTTGTTCCCGGTTACTATCGATGCTCTCAAAGGATCAGCCTTGCCATACAGAGAGGATACACTGCCAGCCATTTGGACACCACACCCAATGGCAGCGCTGGGGGTGATATTTTTCTATACATGTAATTTAAAATTTTGTTTGTTTTTTTTGTTTATCTGTTTTGATACTTTTATTAGGCTAGTTTGTAAAGACATAATGTAAAATTTGGCACCTGGATCAGCTCACTCACTCACTCACTGTAACTGTGACAAATATCAGTTATCTGGTTATATTTTTTTTATGGCTAAAGTAACGATCGATAGATATTAGTTGTTAAGCCTGGTTAAAGGCCCTCGGGTGACAGTAAGGTCAGTCACATACCTAACCCTCCATCAATCCGCACTGAGCACGTGTGGTGGAGCTCGTATCATAGATGAGGTGAGGGCTGAGGCTGTGCTTAGCACAGCATTTGGGACGTATATAGGTTGATGAGTGACATACCGCATTCTCCAACAACCCGCACGGAGCCCGTGTGGTGGAGTATGGGCTGGTATCATAGTTGTGGTGAGGCTGTGCTTAGCACAGTATGGGGACGTATATAGGTTGATAAGTCACATACAGCACTCTTCAAAAATCCGTGCTAAGCCCGTGTGGTGAGTGATGAGGCTGTGCTCAGCACAATATTTGGACGTATGTAGGCTGATGAGTCACATACCTCACTCTCCAACAATCCGTACTGAGCCCGCACGGTGGAGTATGTTAAGTGCTGATGAAAGATATAGGTATAGGAAAACCAACTAATTTGGCATAATGCTTTAATTCAGGTCTTAAGACTGGGCTCGTATCATAGTTGCGGTGAGGCTGGGCTTAGCACAGCATTGGGACGTATATAGGCTGATGAGTCACATACCCAACCCTCTACCGTACCGCAATGAGCCCGCACAGTGGAGTATGGCTCGTACCACCTCATAGTTGAGGTGAGGCCTGAGCTCAGTGGGACGTGTATGTGCTGATGAAAGAGATAGGTAGGGAAAAACGAATTAACTTGGCATAATGTTTTAATTCAGGTCTTAAGTCTGATAATCAGCCTCCAGGTTTATGGTAAAGACGCCTCCAGGATCGGACCCAATCAGGTTCCGCGACGCACTGTGTTTCTGAGACGTCTGACAGCGAGGTCCTGAACACTGAAAATATGGTAGTTTTTAGTTCGGATGTGGTGGCAATTGACAGCCTTTCCACAAATAATTATAACAGTGTTGTGTGTGTTAAAAGTTGATTTACGCACCTAGGGCGTAAAGGACTGTTTTACGTCACGAAGGATAAATCCTGAGTGAAGCGAGGGATTCAATTCGCTTAAGACTACGACAGCCCTTTACTCTAGAAGTAAAAAGTATTTACCTTTTAGGTAAATAAGTTAGTTAGGTAAATAAGTTACTTTTCACACCTTTTGCGAGGCAATATTTACAAAGCCTTCGCTTTTTTGTTTTCTCCACTTTTCAAAATTGTCGCAAGCTTTAGATTATTTTTTTCCGGTAGTAGACTATTCATAATTCTTAAAGTGTCTTATTTAATGGGTTTATTAATCACTAGACGACATAGTTTATGCAAAAATATTTGAAAGTAATTGTAATTTGTTCATTTATTTTTCTTCTGAATGGTCCTTATAACCACCCTAAACATAACATTTAAAAATGTTATGAATAAAAACTGTTTACTGTATGCTAAGAATCTTCATACAAATTGCAATGTTCAAACTACAAGTCATTTTGATCCCTTCTTCCATACAATATTATCTCCCGAGGGTACCCGACCGGTCCCGAGACTTGCTTTACTTTGACATTTCGTGACATACGAGTATAATAAGGCTTTGTCAAGCATGAGGCGTGAAAAATTATAATTAATAACAACTAGAAATATGTAATTATCCATTAGGGTCATTGTATTGTCATTTGGGGCACGGTTATCATATTCCTGTTATTTTCTATCATAATTATTGTAGTTTCATCATCAATGTGCGTTTTTAAGAAGGTCAAATAGATCTATCATGTTAACTAGCGGCCGCCCGCATCTTCGTCCGCGTTCGAGTTTAAACAAATGTAGGTAATATTTAAACAAGTGTATAGTTTTGGCCCAGTCTACTCGCCAAGACCTTTAAAACGGTATAACTGTAACTCTAAACTCAATCATATTAAAGGCCCACGACACAGGCTGGTGGAAAAGGAATGCTCTCACACAAATAATATAGAGATTCTTTTTTTAAATGTTGCTTCTTTCAGAGTAAAAAAAAGATAAAAACTTACTGTAGCCAAACATTCAGTTCCAGAGCACTAAAAAAAATATATACATATGTTAAAATATAATAATAATAAATTGTTTCAACGAACACACCAATTACCTAGCCCCAAACTAAGCGTTAACTTGTGCTGTGGTGGCTAAGATAACGGATAGAAGTACTTAAATACATGTATCAACACCCATGACTCAGGAAAAATGCTCGTGCTCATCACACAAACATTTGCCCCTAGCAGGATTCGAACCCGCGACGGCCGGTTTTGTAGTCTAGACCTCAGACCACTAGACCAATGCTGTCGTATACGGTAAAATATACATATGTTTTAACAAGAGTAAACTTAATTGGAATATCTTGAACAGGTTTTATTATTCTTTGACGACCACTTTGGTGTAATGGTCATGAACTTGACTATTAACCATGAAATCACGGTTTCGATCCCCGCACTGTACAAACATTTGTGTGCATGAAAATGTCTGTTTGTACTGGTCTGGGTGTAATATGTATTTATTTAAATTTATTTGTAACTAGCTGTGCCCGCGACTTCGTCCGCGTGGAATTTTAACTGTTACCGCCTTCACCGCGTGGAGGTACTCCCAGCCTATGCTACTGTTTAACATGACCCAAATGCAGGCATACCTGCGACTCTATAACAGGTACACACAATGAGTTCCCTTAGTTAGGTAGGGTGATTAATTCATCCCAAGTTTAGGCCAGTTAACACTTTAGTCACTTGGCGTCAGTTATTATATATTTCACTGTCTAGGTAAAACTCAATCAAATGAAAAAATCCCAACAAATTCAGTCCTGTAGTTTCTGATATTCAATTTCCTGCATACACTCTTAGTCTATTGGCGTGATTATTGCAAGTGATGCTGAGTCAAATAAAAAAAGTCCCATTAAAATCGGCCCAGTAGTTTCCGAGATTCAATTTTCTGCCTACCCCCTTAGTCTATTGGCGTGATTATTTCTATCCTTCTTTACCTTCCAAGTAATGTTGAGTCAAATAAAAAAAAGTCCCATTAAAATCGGTTTAGTAGATTCTGAGATTCAATTTCCTGCCTGCCCCCTAAGTTCATCGGCGTGATTATTTATATCCCAGTTTACTCTCCAGGTGATACTGAGTCAAATAAAAAAAGTCCCGTCAAAATCGGTCCAGTAGATTCTGAGATTAGCCCGGACAAACAGACAGACAGACAGACAGACAGACAGACAGACAAAAATTTTAAAAATTGTTGTTTTGGCTTCTATTACGGTAATTAAGACCCCCTGTAACAATTTTTCATAAAAATCTTCAATGTACAGAAATCGATCTTTTACAGTCTTATTATATGTATGTATGTATAGATACCACTGTTGATTCTGATATCTGTAACACAAGTGCCTAAGCTACTTACCACGGAGTCAGATCAATGTATGTGATGTTGTTGTGTATTTATTATTTCTTGAGAATTTAACAATATATTTTTCTTAAAACTTACTGATGCTATGCAGTCCTCACCGTTGCACTAAAAGTAATCATTGTATATTGTAACATCACTAAGACAAACTACTTACAAAAGAACTCGGCAGTGTTCCACGCTTGCCTAAATAATGTGTGTTGAAAGAAATTCGATGAAGTAAAACACTGCTGATTCCTATGGTAGTAAGTTAGTAGTAAGGATATCAAAGTTTAACAATTTAATTAGGACTCACATTTGCATTGCACATTTTTCCAATGCACTGTAAAATATTATAACCAAGTAAACCACACATATTTTGTTATTTTGAATATGTTTATTTAGTAGAAAGTAACATTAAAAAAAAACAATTTAGCATTATCATTTAATCTCAATCTCTTGAAATCTGTTTTATAGTTCATCTGAGTACATAATTTTATAACGAATATTACAACACCTAGCTTCCTAGCGGCTTAAGCTACGTGGAAATCGATTTTAATATACATATACTAGCTGACCCGGCAAACGTTGTTATGCCATATAAATTATTATCACTAAGGTGTATTAAAAATAGATGTTGGCCGATTCTCAGACCTACTCAATATGCTCACAAAATTTCATGAGAATCGGTTAAGCCGTTTCGGAGGAGTATGGCAACGAAAACTGTGACACGAGAATTTTATATATTAGATTAAACGTGTTCTTTTACATATAACCCTTCCTCTTGAATCACTCTATCTATTGAAAAAAATTGAATCAAAATCAGTTAAGTAGTTTAAAAGATCCTATCATGCGTTACATATAATAAACATATAGGGACAGATGCAGGAAGCGCTTTGCTTTAAACTATGTAATGAATTATATAATGATTTAACAAACTTACTATCACTTGGCAAGCCTCACCGTCGCACTAAATAATTAAAAAAGTTTATTACTGTTATTTATTTCAACGTAGCTCGCATTAAGGTTTTGTTACCTGGGCAACACTACTTTCGCCGTCAGTCTATAAAATAGAAAATAAAAAGTTAGTTTCCATAAAAACAAACGTTTTTAACACTAACTACTGGTTATTGGGTCTAAACGCGATCTATTTTAATGAGTATTAGGTAGTCACTGCTCGACGTTTCGGGTGGATTGCACACAGCCGTGGTCACAAGCTGGCTGATACTCATTAAAATTGATCGCGTTTAGACCCGATAACCAGTTGTGAACGCAAAAAAGTAGTAAGTAGTAGAACGCAGTAGTTGGGTTAAAAAAATAGTAGATTGTTATACAAGGGCGGAAAGAAATCAATTCCCACACGAGGTATTTAGACGCACGAGCGAAGCGAGGGCGGCTATAGTCCGAGTG
This sequence comes from Pyrausta despicata, assembly GCA_963921415.1. NCBI lineage: Eukaryota > Metazoa > Arthropoda > Insecta > Lepidoptera > Crambidae > Pyrausta > Pyrausta despicata. The sequence goes on along the minus strand of OY992870.1, from coordinate 7,829,204 downwards.
GGAATTGATGACTTTCACCCGTGTTAAACACTCTACTTTTCATTTCAAATATAAGGAAAGTAAAAAATAGTAGTTTTTCTAAAATATTTATTGATAGTAATAACATGAGTCGTACCTATTTAATAGTCTTTTTTAATTTAAATTTCAAATATGGAACACACCGCCCGCGTCACCGCCGCGGGCCATCCCACTTTAATAGGTATTTTTTTTTAATTCACATTGGCCGTATACACTCACAAGACCGCAGCATTTTTTTTAATCGATATTTTTCTTAATTATGTAAAAAAATTATAGCCGACTAAATAACCAATTTTAGTTCTATTTTTAAAATTCATTCCCGCCCTAGGGAAGGAAGCAATTACTATGAGTCTTTCCCGCCTAAGGGAGGGAAGCATCGTTTTCGACCCGCTGCTCTGATCAAACAAACACTACTTTCCGAGTATGAGAAATGAAATAGTAGATTGTTATATAAGGGTGGAAAGAAATCAATTCCCATACGAGGTATTTAGACGCACGAGCGAAGCGAGGGCGGCTATAGTCCGAGTGGGAATTGATGACTTTCACCCGTGTTAAACACTCTACTTTTCATTTCAAATATAAGGAAAGTAAAAAATAGTAGTTTTTCTAAAATATTTATTGATAGTAATAACATGAGTCGTACCTATTTAATAGTCTTTTTTAATTTAAATTTCAAATATGGAACACACCGCCCGCGTCACCGCCGCGGGCCATCCCACTTTAATAGGTATTTTTTTTAATTCACATTGGCCGTATACACTCACAAGACCGCAGCATTTTTTTTAATCGATATTTTTCTTAATTATGTAAAAAAAATTATAGCCGACTAAATAACCAATTTTAGTTCTATTTTTAAAATTCATTCCCGCCCTAGGGAGGGAAGCAATTACTATGAGTCTTTCCCGCCTAAGGGAGGGAAGCATCGTTTTCGACCCGCTGCTCTGATCAAACAAACACTACTTTCCGAGTATGAGAAATGAAAAAGAGTTTTTGCCGTCTTATTACTTTCTTTCTAGTTCATAATTAATGTAATATTTTTTACCTCAGATGTGCATGCGCCGGCTGAGCACTGAAAAACACATTTAAATTTTACGTCACCCCAAAGATAATGGAAAGGGTTACCCTAAGGCCCTAGGTACACCTGCAGCCTACTGTCGCCGAAACTCGCGACTGTCAGCGATGTAGCCGTGGCGATTGTTTCACACGCTGCCAGCTGTGACAGTATAACGCATATGTGCGCTGGCGGTTTTTTCTAATAATTTAATCAAGACTAAGCCCAAAGAGGCAAAGACTGTGTCTACGATGGAGCTAGCTCACCTAGAAGATATTTGGCTTGTTTACTATAACTTTGAAAATTTCTAGGCTGTAAGTGCGGGGAAACACTGACGCAGGTAGTGAGTTCCTCTCTTTTGCAGTGCGCATCAGGAATGTAGATGATAAGCGCTTGGTTCGTATCAGTGGAACATCGACACGTTACGTCTGGTTGTTATTTGTTTAAATAAGTATTTATGTCTCCAGTTTCGGGCCACTAGCGTTTTCAGTTGATTAAATTACGAAAAAAGGCAGATTCACTCCCGTATTACTGCATAGCCAAGAGCGCAGTTACCAAACAAGAAATGCGAGTGCTACTTAAATTATCTGTAAAGACGAGTAGGTCAAATGGTGATGATGATGAAATTAAGACATTACATTTTTACTTACCAAAGATTTGCAGCCTACTCCTTCACACTAATAATTTTTAAAATATATAATAAATAAATGGAGACAAAATCACATCAGCTTACGAACTTGTGTTATGGGAATCAGTAACAACGAAGGTAAGTAGGTACATTTAAAAGGAATTTTTGAAAATTGGATTCTAACATTGTCTCAGGCCGGGGATCGAACCTAGGACCTCATAGATGGGCTATCTAAAACTAAAAGCCGGTATTAAGACGCTGCGGGGCCGCAACCCGCGCCCGCCGGTAGAAGATGACCGCCGGTGCAGCGGGATCCGCAAACAACCGCACATGCCGCGGGCGTAAAACACGTCGTGTGCTTTGATTTTAAGGGTTCCGTACCTCAAAAGAAAAAAACGGAACCCTTATAAGATCACTTTGTTGTCCGTCCGTCCGTCTGTCAAGACCGTTTTTCTCAGAAACGCGTGGAGGTATCAAACTGAAATTTATATATGATACTTAGGTCTACTGTTTCTGCAAGCTAAAAAAATAAACCTTCTAAGCCAACGCAATCAAAAGATACAGCCATTTAGGCTGCAAATTTCCGCAAATTTTCGAAACTCGCACGTGAATTAAAACCTACAGGGTACTTCCCGTAAACTTAGAATCTTGAAATTTAGTACGAAGTCACGTCTTATAGTACAGATATAGGAAAAAATACGAAAACCGTAAATTTTCAGTTTCATCATATTAAAAAAAAATATTTTTGAAAAATATTTTTGACAATTTTGAAAATTTCAAAGTTACTACTCCTTATCTACAGGTTTGTACGGAACCCCGGGTGCGCGAGTCCAACTCGCACTTGACGGGTTTTTTACATAAGTATCTATATTCTACAAAGGCTGTGGGCCCGCAACCGCGGCGGGCGCGGGTGAAAACCGATTCGTGAGTTCCTAGCCTAAGTGTGTGTTAGTTTTTTATGGTAGGTACAGCTGTAGAAACACCAAGGTATCCATGAAAAACGTTACCTTTGACTGGCACACACCGCCTCTGCACTGAAAATTGGTTTTAATTCGTTACTTTTTGCCCCGTCAGCAGTTTTGCAATTAATCCCGCATTTATTCTGCACGAGTAAATTTAATTAAGACTGACAATGACCAGTAGTATCGTATATCTGATCTTTAAATTAACACCTACTTATCTTGCGAATTTCTTTACAACGTGAAATTAAAACAAACTTTAACCTAAAAAATGCATTGTTAATGCTTAAAAAAACTAAATAAATTAGCTGATTCATCTTAACCGATTGTTAAACAGCTGGAAAGGTGATCCTTTCGGATAATTCGGATGTTTTAGGTATCTTACCACAACATTAATGAATCATGGCTGGCTACAGCCTAAGGAGCACTTAAAGAAATTTGGACCGATGAGTAAGTGTCACGGTAGCTCAATTGGGAGAGCAATCGCCCGGCTTGCGAGAGTTCGAGTCCCGCCTGTGGAAGTCCATTTTACTTTAAGTGTGTTTTAATCTCACATTGTAAAGAAATTTGCATTGTTAATGTAAAAAATAAAGTTACTTGATGCATGAGTACTCGTTTTTCTTCATCCAAAGAAAAAACGATTAGATACATGATTCTGCGCTGTTCGATGTTATTTTGTTAAAACAATATAAATTTAACCACCGCATTTTTATCCTTTTGTCCTCATTTTAGGTTAGTGTAATTATTTTGATATGAAATAGTTACAAATAGAGCTGTTCATTGTCACATCTTTATATTAAAATTGGCTTACGTGAGAATTACATGTGGGCCCGATGCACTGAAAAAAAAGGAATGAAATCTGAGTTATATTTTTAATTTTTTTGAGTACAAAGCTACTTATAGACCGACAGCTAATTAAGATTTCACAAATAAAATAAGCTTATGTTTAACTGATCACCCGATTTAGTAAAATATCACAGGTAAAAATAATAAATGATCACCAGAATATAAAACTCCATTTTAATTCAAAACTATAACCGAAGTTTGGATGTCTTGCTATCCTATTAAAATTAGGCTTGTGTTATTACCCATAACACAAGCCTCGTAGCTTAGTTTGGGACTAGAGAATTGGTGTGGTTGTTGTGAAATATTTATAATAATAAATATTATTATTATAGCAAATTAATTCCAAAAAAGTTATAGTCGACCCAAAAATAGTAAATGATCATCAAAATCAAAACAGCAGTTTAAAATGAAATTATAAGCAAAGTTTATACGTCTTGTACCATATTAAAGAACATAACTTCAAACAAATCATTTTTGACCTATAAATAGAACACTGTTAACAACACATTAATTAAAAATGCCATGACAATGTTTTACATCTCGTTTTCCTAATAATAATAGTCCTCCTGGCCGATTTCGACCACGGCGGCCAATCTCAACAGAGATCCGTCAACTACGCAGGAGATATTATAGGGCACCAGTGTGAGCGCAATACACAGGTGCACTCACTGTTCCATCACTCTCGAAGTTCGGTGAGACGGCAATCCGACATGACCGGAGAGAGATCAGGCGCAGGACCAACGGCACGTGCTTTCCGGGGCACGGGGGTGTAACACCGCCAATTTCCCGACTCCGGGCTGTTTTTGAGAAATTCATGACTAAAAATCTCAGAAACAATTTTGGCTCGACCTGGGATTCGAACCCAGGACCTCTCGGATGTAAGGCAGAAACTTTGCCACTACACCAACGAGGCAGTCCTCATAAAGTATATTACGCTTTATAATTATTTTTTTACCCAAATATAATAAATAAACTCCTAGTTCGATTCTTTAGGCTCGGTTCCCATCAAAGCGGAGAAAAGAGACGAGAGGAGATGAGTTTTGAATAGCCAATCAGGTGAGAAAATATGAAAAAAGTGCTAGGAAAAACTGAAAACGTCAATTTTATTTTCCCATACAAAAGCGATACGAAGATCACCGGGTCAGCTAATATGAAAATAAATAAAACCACTATGATAAGATCAAATAAAATAAAATAGCAATCATTAAATCTTACAGTTGTTTGGCATATTCCTCCTGTGCACTAAAAACAATTCAAGTCAAATACATGTTTCAAGTAAAAAAATATATATTTAAAATTGCTTCTAAAGTCCTAAACTAAGTGCTTCTTAGGCTTAGCCAACTAAGCATTCGCTTAGTCTATGATCATTTTTCAATCATTTGTCACCGTTATAAGGCTTTATCAGACCTAGTGATGATAAACGATACGCGATATAACGTGAAACGTATCGAGGTACTTTTTCACTATGTGTGAGACAAAGCCCTTAGGCTCAGGCCATACCTGGAACTTCTGTCACCGCCTAAAGGTGCGTGCATATTAAAGGACGCGTCCGGACGTCATTGTAGGGCGGGTCCCGTCAGAAGAGCGGGTCAGTCGCGATCTAGACTAAGAAATGTGCATGTCGTACGTACGCACTTACGCAAGTCGCGGACAAGATTTGACCATAGAGTTCAGAGTTTGCATTCTGCTGCCAGCATTTCGTCCTTACGAACCTTAGTCCGAACACGTCCTAATAATGTGGCAGCTTAAGTCTTCAATAAAATCATTAATGCGTACATACCAATGCATTGCAGCTTCCGTCGTAGCACTGCGAAATAAGATGAATAAACAAATATTTAAATACCATAATTTTAATGACATAACATATATATCCCTGAACAAATACACTTTAGGACCAAATGATAAAATAGGCCCTTATGTACTGACAATATTTAATTTGTTAAATATCAGTAATATTATTCAACATGATACTTTGGTATTCAGATATTTATTATGGTGACTTCTTAATTTGTAAGAACCCCAAAGTAAGTAGCTAAGGCTCACGCCACACCACCGACCAATTTCGCGGTCAGTCGCGAGTTGCGGCGACAGTATACCGCAGGTGTTGCTTGAGCCTGAAGCACTCGTACAAAAATAGCTCCGAGGCAACAGAACAACGATATTCTTTCGATGATTGGAAAAAATGAATTTTATTCAAATGTTGAATATTTTTAGAAAGTTCAGTCACATTTATCGATATCTTTGGCTTCACTTAAGCTTCCCTTCTGTCTAAGCCATGGTCCGTAGTTTCAGATGTAGCAATCCCCGGTACTCTGACATGCTTGACCCTCACTCACTAATTGTAATAATAATTTTATGAATATTTTTTTTTTCTATTCTGTTCTATTCTAATTGGTTGTCTGTCAAACATGAGCTACATCCAGAAAATAAAGGAACATATCGATCGCTATCATTATAAGCTTATGTATTTCATTCGAAAATTGAACAAAGATGTCCGCTTAATGAAACGGACATATTGATGTTACGTATTGATATAAGTTCGGTATTCCGAACGTTATCAAAGACCCTCATCAACATCACAACAGTTTTTTGCTGAAAAGTTGAATTTCAAATTATAAATAGAAAATCGGAGGCCGCTACGAAGTAGGAATTTCGTAATTACATACAAATTAAGTTTTCTATTGCTTAAAAAAAAAATTCAATGTACAGATCGATGCACTAAACTAAATTTGCCTTTTGGCCCATCGTTCTGTACACTGTCAATTTTTTTACGCAACAGATTAGGTACTACAACTTCGAATTCTTAATATATTAAAAATATTCTTTTAAATCCAAGTTTTCAGCAATAAACTTAAAATCATAATTTTATAATATGCCTCTTAAGGACAGCATATCCGTAAAGATATTATTTCCAATCTATTGTAATGATCAGTTGATAGGGTATTTTGACACCCCCAATCGTTGTCGTACTTTTTGTCTACTGTCAAAACGCTTTTCTCCATTTCTCACATCAGTTTGCATGGGAATAACTTACTTTAACGTCATGCCGACTGAGTGACTATTTATCGATTTAAAATCAATTAAAAAATTTAAACATTACATTCTACTGAAAATAATTTAGAGAAAAACAGTTTTTGAATATTTTTATGATAGTTCTAGATTGCAATGATGGGATTCATCTTATGAAGCGGATCAGATTTTATTACAATACTTAGTCAGTGCCTGCAGTTAATTGGTGGCCCTACAAACCATGGCCCACCTCATTAACTGTCCCGCGTGCCCAACCACCTGCTCGCGTGAGGACTTACTTGTTAGCAACCAGAGGGCTACCACGGTAGCCGCTTTCTGGGCAAGTAAGATTTAGCCCGTCTTGCCGACACGAAAGAAGAAGAAGAATTGGTGGCCTTAGACTTCGAGTCCTAGACACACGAAGGAATTATGTAATAGGTCTTAGCCATTTTACTGTTGTGCATTGACACTATTTCGCATTTTTATTATTTAACATTAATTTTGCAATTTGGCGTTTCGTTTTATTGCGGCTTTTGTTTCTCTGGGACCTAAATAAGTGCACTTAAAAAGTGAATTCAGAAAATAATAGACGCTTCTAGCTAGCCTTGTTCATTGTCAATAACATGGGGGTAACAACAACACTATTGTGCACTGCACCGCCCAATTGAATTAGACTCCGTGCAAACGTGTTAAAACCGGTTATATCCGGATACAACTCGAATAAACCGGTTATGGAGTCGCGCTTGCAAACTTGCAACAAATCGCATTATTGTTCGAGTTAGGCGCGAAACCGATTTTTGTCTGAGAATTTCGACTCGACACAGAATATTTGATTGCCAGTAAAAAAATATGTACAGAACAAATACAGAAAACGAAACAAAAATAAAAATAATTATGCCGGAACCTACAAAAACAGATTTTTATAAAGTGTTATGTCTTTTTCGAATTTAAAAAATAGCGTTGTGAACGCAAAAAATCCCAAACAAATAAAATTTTAGCCTGTTTCATCTTAACCGATTGTTTAATATTTGTAAAAATATTTCTCTAGGGTGATTTGAGGGTGTATCCCACAATCATTGATGATTTTGATGAAACATACGCTGGCTCAAAGCGTTAAAAAGCACTTTCAAAATTCAACGACTCCATTAAGGTTCTCGGTAGCTCAGTGGTCAGAGCATTGGACCGGACTTCCAAAGGTCGGGGGGGTTCCGATGACCGGAGCCGAAAAGATTTTTTTAAGTGTTATGTCTTTTCGTAAAACAGAAAAGTTAATTTTACCGTGGAATTGCACTTTCCTCCATGACACTAAAATAAAAATAACGATTTTTCAATAACTTATCTGGATTCAAATTAAGTTAAAATAATATACAAATAAGATATTTACCGCAGCATTAGATGATTGTCCTCTTGTCTAAAAAGGCGAAATACTAGTGTAAGTTTAGCAATTACGTGAATGTATGAGTACGTATATAATATATTGTACTTATAAGTATTATTTGAACCAGACAAAACCCTAATTATTAAAAACATTAACAAAAAAAGAGGATTACTTACCATAGATTTGCAATATGCACCATGACACTAAAATCATAATTGAAGTGATGATGATATTTGAAATAGTGTTAAAAATAAAAAAAATCAGATTGAAATTTAATTTTCATACCACTGCCCTGCTTTCAAAGCCAATGCACTAAAATGAAAATAAAGTTAATTATACAATTACACGATTTTACATGTTTTTAACCATGGTTTGCAATAATTTTTAAGAAGGGAAAACTGGAACTCAATTAGGTATTTGAAGTTGTAGAAAATTAGTAGTGAAAGAGGTGGTTTTATCTCCTTCGAGGTGGTGTGGTGTAAGTTAGGGGTAACCACGCCGTCTAAGTCTGCAGTTGGGGTAGAAGTTGAGGAAAACTCCCCATATAGTAGTGACGTGCTTTGTACATAAACGTAAAAAGGTAACAGTGTAACTTAGGCCCGCACTTGGTTATGACGACGCAGAGTCAGCCAGGCTGCAACGAGTTCTTTGGTGGAATAAGCTCACTACAGATAGTCCACACACTTCAATCGATTGGAAGTTTGGAAGTTCGTTCATAATGTATCAAATCTACTCAAAAAACGTTCGTAATCTATTAGAAGTCTAGTCAAACTAAACTCCATGATTAATATAATAGGAAGCGAAGGAGCGAAAATTATTCTCCGCAAAATGCAGAACATACCGTCGTCTAAGGGAGAACAGCGTTATCTAGTGTTGTGTGGTAACAATAACCTGAACTAAACACTGCTTCGTTACAATAGTACAATTAATAGAATAAACTGATCTTACTTAAGTCTTATCGTAGCCTTGTCGTAAAATAAAACTTTCCCGATTTGAGAACTTTAGTTCTCAAATCAGTTGCTCAGTTCCACTCCAAGTACATTAGGGTTCAGTATAAATTATACTGAAGTATTTTACTAATATTGTAAAAAAATATTCTGTCATTCTGTAATTATAAAAAAACAAAAATCACTTACCTCAGCGTGACAATTTGGATCGTAGCACTGTATGATGATTGATAAAGTAACAATTTATTATCTTTTAAATCACAACAGAAAACGTTTTAGTCAGTTATGCTGATTGTTAAAGAAAACCAACATGTGGTTTCATCAGTTTTCCAACTCCTCATCGATATCATGAATTCGTGTTAGATGCACACAAAATTTTAAATTTTAAAAACCTAAAACATGAGCCAGTTGCACTGCTGGTGGGCTTCAAAGGCCATAGCTAAAAACCACCGTGATTAAATTCTTTTTAGAATAAAAAAACAACCACTTAAATCGGTCCATCCGTTCGAAAGCTACCATGCCACAGACGGACACACATAAATACAAACGCAAAAAAAATATAAAAAGTGTCAAAATTATAATACCCGTCTTTTTCGTCAGAGATTAAAATAAACTTACAGTTTGCGAACATTTTTTTGCTGACTGATTGTTGATCTTCGACTTGAACAAAATAAATTTAAATATGTAAAATAAATAAATTAAAATAAACAAAAATATTTGGGTAAGCAAGTGAACTGTCCTTTGAAATTTAATTTCAATATCAAGGTATGAAAATAATTTAAAAAAAAAATGTTTACACACATTTTTCTGGTGCCGTTTTGCCTGAAACAAAACCGTTGTTAAGATAAAATATGTAATACTTTTTAAATGCAGATTTTGTTATTTTTACTCCGGTCCAGTTTTTCTTAAGAATTTGTAAAATAACTTACTAATGATAGTTGCAATAAAATTGCACACAGCAATATAGTAATGAGACAACACTGTTTCATGGTTACAAAATATGAAGTAAGATGATTAAAAATTAAAAAAAAGTGCTTGGTCCGTATTACCTTGTAAAATCAATTTGAACTGTGAAATTAGATCTTACCTTGGCTCTTCGGTGTATTTGGTAAATGAATTGTCATGATCAAAATGACAGGCGAGGCGTTGCGTTATAATCAAGTTGCATCACTAACCCTTAGGCTACACCTGTGACGTTCTAGCGCTGCGAATCGCTTCTGACAATCGCTGACAAACGTCAGTGAAGCCAACAGTAAGCTGCAGGGGTGGCTTGAGCCTAATCTCAATTAGTGTCAATGGGCAGAACGAAGAAATGTCCCTTAGTGAAGAAAGGTTCCAAATTAGCTTTTATTTATTTATTGAAGCTTTATTGCACAACAAAACTATGTACAAAAGGTGGACTTAACGCCATAGGGCATTCTCTACCAGTCATACCTTTGGGCTCAGCAGAATCGATTAGTGGGCGGTGCGACAAAATGAAAAAAAAAAAGAGAAAACACAAAAATAATAACACCAATAATATGATACGAGATGAAATAAACAATAAATTTGTAAAAGAATACATATTTATAAATGCACGTAATTTAAACTACAATACACTAAATAAATAAATAAATATGACAAACTGTTTAAGAAAGATCTTTAATGACGGTTGCGATAAAGTAAGAAAGTGGGTGCGAATGAGTCTCTTGAAACGATAGCAAAGCTTAGCGTAGGGTTGTACTTGATGTCCAGGGCAAAATGGAGACCTCCCTGTCGGATCTCCACCTTGTCGTGGTGGGGGGGCTCAGTAACCGTGGCTTCGCCACCCACGGTGAAGCTAAGAGGGATCCCGGGAGGGGACGCTCCACGTGGGCTCGGGGAGGCCAGCGCAGGATGCGTCCAAGGGTGCGGGTGTGGGGGACGGTTTTGGCTGTCCCTCGCAGTCGGGTGCGGTCGCGGGAGGAGAGACGTCTCGGTGTGTCGTTGCCGTGCGGCCTATCTCCCGCGACCAAACGGGGGCGCACCGTTGGAAGGCGCTGCGGTGGGGCCGCGGAGGAAGAGGAGATGCGGTGTGTCGTTGCCGTCCTCCCTATCCTCTGCGGCCGGGTGGTGGCGGAGCCCAACACCTTGCTCCGCCGCCAAGGAGTTTGTGGCCCTCGGGCTATCCGCCGGGGTGCCGTGGTGAATGCTCACGCGACCCCATGGCACCCCCACAATGGCGGAGCGGTGGAATGCGCTGTGGTTTTAGTGGGTATTACGGCCTTGCACACTAGCCGTTGAGTCCCACATACCCCCCTGCAGATGTGTGGGGGCATGCGTAAAAGCATTTCCACAGCGGAAAAAAAAAGGGCAAAATGGAGGGCTCTCGCCCGCACGGGAGGTCACCAACACGATGGTCTGACGGAATAAAGTCCGCAGTTGGCTGTTCAATTACCGAGTGCAGCAAGATGACCTCAAGCAGGGAGAATTGGCAGAGGATATCTGGATGCATATACTGTCGTCCTCCTCCAACACTACACGACGACCACGACCACTCTGGCAAGAGTACAAGAGAAAGAAGAAACGTAGTGTGTCCACTACCAAGATGGCCTGACGACCTTTTGAAGGCCGAACTGGATGCAGGCTGCAGGCTGATTGTAACCGCTTGACCTGATAATCTTTGGGGGGTAGCCAAACTATGTTTAGCTGCAGGTATCGATGTCTTAACGCTGCTTATGTTATAAACAAATTCATTTAAAGCACTGAACACATCCGAGGTAGCGTTAGCGCTCGTGCAGACGATGCCGCCACCGCACCGCGCAACCTTGCTGTCTAAGCGTTCATTCAACCAAACTGTGGCATATACATTGCTGGTTAGTTGAGTGCTTAATATCACGTGCGATCTCCGTAATCAGCAATGTATATGCAACAGTATCATCACTCTCATCTCATCTCATCAGCCTATATTCGCCCCACTGCTGGACACAGGTCTCACCTCAACTATGAGGTGGTCCGAGCCATACTCCACGCGGGTGGAGTATCCAGGGTGGTCCAACAGTATCATACGACGGTATAATTACATCTCAATCGTGTGCACGAGCGCTAAGAGTATATGCCTTCTTATTATAGTGAGCTGCGTCATAATCTGACTCATGTCGTGAATAAAGGTAGAATTTAGAGACAGACCGCAGAATGCAACCGATCGCGAGTCGCGACACTGAATCAGTTGCCTTAACTATTCCAATCACTGAACCAGCAGTCTGTTGAAATTCGTTATTTGGAGTAAATCTGAGTCAATCACCAAACAGCGTCATCATTTCAATTTGTTTATTATAAACACGTGCAAGCTTATAGAATGAGTCCAAAACGCTTACAGGTCAATTATAGCATAGGAAATCAATGAGTAACAAGTCAAATATTATAAAACAAATAAATTCGTTGTAAGTACAGACATAAATTAGGATAAAATGTATTGTCAAAATAAATAATAATATGTCAAAATATAAATAAGTCAATAATCAAGATCATTTAACTAGGTACTTGTGTCTTTAAGGAGCACACAGACTTGGTCAAACACATGCCCAATATGGTCATAAAAAATATCTATGTAAATGTGCCGAGCGAGCAAGCCCCCAATGAGGCGCAGAGCAAGGACAGTGGGCGCGTTAGCGTTATCATGAGCTGAGCAAAGGCCTCCCCAAGGATCTCCACAGCGATCGATCTTGCGCTTCCCGCATCCAGCGACTTCCCACGACATGAACAAACAGCGTAATGTGCCAATATGCACAGTGGACCAGTTTTTAAACGAGTCAGCTAATAAGCTGCTTAGCAAAGGTCACTGGATCTATTCTCTTTGCATGCTCATTGTAGTCGAATTGTCAGAGCGCGAGTTTCGCTCACTTTGACGGAAGGTGTTGATAAAAAAGGGCATTTACACAGCACGATCGAAAGGTGGTTTTAAAAAATTGGCTCACTGGACTGAACTTCAAAGTATAAATTAAAGAGAAATCGGTTGCGAGGTTAAATCCAGCAGCTATATTCGTGTAATGAGCGCTGGCATTTTTCCATGTCCACTCAATTGTTGTGCTACAAAAGTGAAATCAGACCCAAAACTTACATGTGATTTCTAAAGTCTTCCTTCAGGTAATAACATTCTCTTAATTATTGTTATCGCCACCTGTGGGTCCCGGGTTCGATTCCTTGATGGAGACAATATTGGAAACCAATTCCTAATGTTGTCACGTGTCTGCGTGTTTGTGGTACCTTCGTTGTTTCTGATTCCCATAACACAAGTGCTTAAGCTACGTATGTTGGGATCAGAGCAATGTATATGATGTTGTCCCCATTTAATAATAATAATAATAGTCATCCTGGCTGATTTCGACCACGGCGGCCAATCTCAAGAGACATCAGCCATTAAGCAACTACGCAGGAGATATTATAGTGCAGAAGTGTGAGCGCAATACGCAGGTGCACTCACTGTTCCATCACTCTCAAAGTTCGACATGATCGGATCAGGCGCAGGACCAACGGCTGAACGTGCTTTCCGAGGCACGGGGGTGTAACACTGGCTACTACCCGACTCCGAGCTGTTTTTGAGAAATTCATGACAGAAAATCTCAAAAACAATTTTTGGCTCGACCTGGGACTCGAACCCAGGGCCTCTTGAATGTAAGGCAGAAACTTTGCCACTAAACCAACGAGACCCATTGAGGTCCCCATTCACCTAAATGCCAACAACATAATCAGCCGCTTGTGAGCCTGTCAATATGAAAATCCGTGGGCCTACGTTTATGAGTCGCAGTTGACATTCTGCGGCTGACTGCAATGAAGACATGTCTCTTTTTATTTTTATAATCGAACGAAGTTCGCGCAATCGTTGGATCCGTTGGAACGTTTCCGCCTTCCTGTTTTATTCTAAGGGAGCATTTAATCGGGATTAAAAGTATCCTATCACCGAGTCATCAAGTCAGCTAATAGCTGCTTTTGAAAGACTGACGGCGAAAGTAGTGTTGCCCAGGTAAAAAAACCTTAATGCGAGCACGTTGAAATAAATAACGTTATAAACTTTTTTGAATTATTTAGTGCGATGGTGAAGATTGCCAAGTGATAATAAGTTTGTTAAATCGTTATATCATTACATACGAGTAGTAAAAAAGCCAAGCGCTTCCTGCGTCTTTCCCTATTTATTTATTATATATAACGTATGATTAGATCTTTAAAACTACTCAACTGATTTTGATGCAGTTTTTTTTTAATCGATAAGAAGGTTTACATGTAAAGGAACATGCTTAAATGAAATACGTCGCACAGTGTAAATCTCACTATCGTTACCGTTTAATTTCCTCGCTCGCTCGCGGCGATATAACGACACGGTCCCGGCTTTCGGCCAATTTTCAGCTGGCCTATTTCAGTCCCTGAATGCTGAAACGTCCTGATTTGTAAACAAAAGAGGCCTGTTCTCTGTGACTTGCTACAGATTAGATTGAAGTTACGGTCTTAGACAATGGCCACTATAAAACAAGACTAAAGAATACCCTTGAAACTTACTACAAAGTGTGCCATTAAACTGAAAATTCATTGTTCCTTCATTGTTTTACGAAGTACCTGAAAGATTAGATAGGAAAGTTTTTTTAATTATAGTATATTATACCTTTCTATAAATTTTAAATCTTATCAAATGTATAAGATACCAGTAGCTTTACCTTCAACAAATAAATGGGAAATACATTTGGTGGGTTCGGTTATAGGTATGTAAATACTGTTATACTATATTTTTTAAATATTTATATTTTTAATTAATGTGCCAGTATAGGTAGTTAAGTGAGTAGTTAAGACTTCTTACTTGTACTTCCCTTTTCGATCCATATTCCGAAGTCAAATTCCCTGTAGGTACTTTCAATTTTATTATTGACTAACAGATTGTAAACTTCCTTCAGACAAAAAGTGGATGAATTTTAATATAAAATAGATAAATTCAATACCCGCTAAGCCTACAATAATATGGGCTTGGTGATCCTTTCTTGTATTTACAATCTGTTTCCTTCAATCAATTTTCCGCCCCAAGATCCTTCACAAAAGCGGGATTTCGGCGCTTTCGACACCTTTAGGCCACAGCACAAAAAATACAGTATCTTAAGTTTGTTCGGAGTTGCTTGCTCAATGCTTTGATAAAAAACGGGGTTCATGGTGTTCGAAATAAGATGACCGATCTATTTTTTTTTAATTCTCAACTAGCGGACCCGCAGACGCTGTCCTGCCCGATGCTTTTTTAATTTCTGATCTCTTACACCTTTCCGGGACTTCCATGAATATTTCAAAACCAAAATTATTCAAATCGGCTTAGCCGTTCTCGAGTTTTAGCGAGCGAACAGCAATTTATTTTTATATATAAGATTTTTATTTTAATGGATAACTAGCGAACCCATACGTTGTCCTGCGCGCTGTATTTAAAAAAAATTAAACCTTCGTCTTCGTTCTTCTATCTATCAAGATAAACCGTAAAAAACCGTTGAAGTTTTAAAAATCTAGGCATACACACATATAGGGACAGATGCGGTAAGGGACTTTCCTTTGCATAAATATGATAACTCTATTTCAAATTTTCACTGTAATATTATTATAATAATAAAGATATCGTCTAAATTAAAAAGCTATATCCCAAAAAAATTTTTTTTGGCCGAAAACTTGATTTTCTAAGCATGAATCGGAGGCCGCTACGATGTAGGAATTTTGTAATTACGAGTACATTGTAACTTATATATTTTGTAAAAACATTGGCAATGTACAAAGCATGGGCCAAAAGAAAAATTAAGTTTTAGATTTTCAATTTATCTTTTGTAATCCAAATTTTCGGCAAATAACTGCTTAGTTTTCAAAAATTTTGTAATAGAATAACATATTATGTATTTATACATATATAACATATTTGTAATAGAATAGATCTTAACTGAAAATCTAATTGGTTTGGTAAGAAAAAAAAAGAAATGAAAAGGGGCATCACTTTACTAGATCTCGAAGCCTCAACAGGGCAGAGTCCGAATGAACGTTGGAGGTAAGATGCCTAACTCTCTTAGAAAAATGCCAGCTTCCATGTTTTTTTTTGTATCATGTCATGTTGACTATGCCCAGGTGGGCTACTAGCAATATTTACATAAATCCCGTGCCCAGAACGGTGTGACCGAATCCAATTTAACTTGAGCACGGCTCTGTTGACACGCGAATACTATCAACTCTACCGTATAATGTCTAAAGTACTAGCACAGTATAGGTACTCGTATAAGCAGTACAGAAGCTATGAGAACAAAGACGCACGTCTCAAAGGGGGTTTTGTTTGGTAGTATTGGTAGCTTGGATCAAACAAAACAGGGGAAGATACTGTACGTACTCACAATCGCCTACCTCGTTGGTGTAGTGGCAAAGTTTTTGCCTTACATCCGAGATGTACCGGATTCGAATACTAGGTCGAGCCAAAATTGTTTCTGATATTTTCTGTTATATATATCTCAAAAACAGCTCAGAGTCGGGAAGTTAACGGTGTTATGGCCCCGTGCTTCGGAAAGCACGTTAAGCCGTTGGTCTTGCGCCTGATCTCTCTCCGGTCATGTCGGATTGCCGTCTCACCGAACTTTGAGAGAGATGGAACAGTGAGTGCACCTGTCTTTGCGCTTACACTTGTGCACTATAATATTTCCTCCGTAGTTGGCTGATCTCTGTTGAGAATGGCCGCCGTGGTCGAAATCGGCCAGGAGGAATATGTAGTATATTGGTAGCTTGGATCAAACCAAACAGAGGAAGATACGGTACGTACTTACAACCGTCAACTTAAACAACATGCAGTACTGACGATGAATACTAACGGAGCAGGTCCATCGGACCCGGCTTAGTAGGCCCACGCGCACTAAGCTCGTACCGTATATGCCTCTGTGGTGACCTCTACCGTTCGCCATCGCAAGCGCATGCCTAACGATGGCTAGCACGACAGCGAGCGCTAGATGGCGCTGTAAGGCTAACAGTACCGGCCTAGTACCGCACATGAACCGCGGCATTTAAAATTCAGATCCAGAATAATATAGATAGACAAATCAAGATGATGTCTATCGGACCTTGGTCCCGGACCATAGCACCCGGTCGGTAGGAAGCGCTGCCCTTTAGCTAACCTTACTCTAAATCTGTTGCACTAAACCTCTTTTTGGTTTAATCTTAGATTGCTGTCGCGGGTTCGAATCCTGCTAGGGGCAAATGTTTGTGTGATGAGCACGAGCATTTTTACCCGAGTCATGGGTGTTTATAAATGTATTTAAGTATTTCTATCCGTTATTCTAGTCACCATAGCACAAGCTATCGCTTAGTTTGGGGCTAGGTAATTGGTGTGTTCGTTGAAACAATTTATTTATTTTATTTTATTTATTGATAATGTGATTCCAGATTCGGACGTATTTTCGAGTCTAGCTAGCATGTTCGCTAGCTTGGTCCAGCTAGTAATTGTGACAGAGATTGTATAATCCGAATCTAAGGACAATTAATTTATTAAGTTATTTATTAAGTTGTAACGCAAAGTATGCATGTTTTTCTTTAAAAAAACTGCCAATACAGACCTGTATACCAGCATATATACGTAATATTTGGTATCTAAACTTACAAACACACTACGGCTTAGAGACTAGAAGGGCTTTAACAACGTGCGCCTGTGTGCGCGTGTTCAATATCGAGACTCTATTTTTTGCTTTCGTACTGCATTGGATTATATCTATATTTACTGTGACAACGATCTTGTCGTTAAGGTGTAGGCCTGAACGTGTTGGGTTCGATAACCAGGTGGTTACACGCTCTTTCCTTTTCGTGACCTACAATAGTAGCCATGACTTGTTTCGTATTCTTGAAACAAAATTGCAATGATTTTAGTACTTAATTTGTATGTATTATATTGCGGAATCAGGAACACATTACTTTCAATGGGAAGATCTGAACCTATCTTTTCACAAAGCTTCGATATAGGTAATATCTCTACATTCTAGAAAAAAACTGGGTTACTAGGTTTTTTAACCGTTACCACAGAAAACCTTTGCTCTGTTACAAAAAAAAAGAAACTAAACATAAGCTGTAACAAACTTTGAAGTTTTTACTGCCTTTCGAAATTAGTAATAAAAAACAGGTTTTTTTTTTGTGATTCAGCGTTCTACGAAAATCGAGTTTCTCATAATATCCGATAAGAATTATTTTTGTATTTAATAGGTACTCCTTTGTTCAAAAGTGAACCAGCCAGGCAGCCATGTTAAAATCTGATTTCTGCTTTAGGATCAGTAATCCTCAAATTAAAGTGAAAGGTTTGAGTTTATTTTAAGCACAAGAAATATGGTTCTTAACGTCCAATACTCTAATTAATTTGGGAGTTTGCGTTCTGATGAAATTTGATTCTGTCGACAACCTCTGCTTTTACTGTTCTTGATTTCTATTCAAACACCAAAATGAGCTCAAATGATGCTATATTTAAATCCTTCTACCCAAAGTACTAACTACTACCAAGTTATTCAGATACCAAGTCAAGTGTCACGAGTGTGAGCTCATTCAGTTCAACCAAGTTTAAAGTCCTACTGTGCAACAGTTTTAAAAACATTCGACCTTTTCTCCAATGCCAAATGATCTTACAAGTAAACGCGATGGCTGGAGTCGAAAATAGTGTCGAAGCTTAACGCAGTAGGACTTTAAGAGCATAGAGGTATTACGGTCTGAGAAGCTGTGATAGGGATTGGGCCTGAGATATAATAATAATAATCAGGCCTAGGCCTGTAATGTGTTTCGGTGAATTTAAAGAAAAGTCACAGTGCCTTTTCTACTATTAGCGTAGGCATTTGAAATTAACTGATTATTTCATTCTGTGTTCTATGGCTAATGCTAAAATCGAAAACGGTGCTTATGGCGCAGTTGATGTGGCGCTGTGGTAGTGATACCTACCAAAGTTAAGCAACCTTAGGCGCGGTTGTGTTTGGGGGTGTGTGACCATTCCTACCATTGCAGTAACGTCTATATACAAGCATGTTCGTGCTTTGGAAGGCACGTTAAGCTGTTGGTTCCAGTTAATATCGACAGATATTAGACGTTGAGCCTGTTCAGAGGACCTCGGGCGACTTCATAACAACAAGTCCAGACATTCATAACAGAGGTCCAGGTTGGTTACTTACCTTTCAAACTCAACTCCACCAATCTTTATGAAGTCATAATGTAACTGAATTGACATCTTTATAACAATAATATATTTTTTGGACTTGCTGTTACATTGTGGAAGTTATTCAATGAATAATAAATCTGCAATGAGCCCGCGTGGTGGAGTGTGGCTTGTACCTAGTTGAGGTGAGGCCTGAGCCCAGCAGTGGGACGTATAAAGGCTGATGAGATGAGATTAGAAGTTCGAAAATAGGGTTCTGCAACAAAACACTATTACTAAAATCGCAATGTCTGTCTGCCTGTCAGTCACCAGGATGTACCTCATAAACCGAAGTGGCTACACTTATCATAATACACATTTAAATATTCACAGACGATGAATTTCCACTGACGCTTTAAAAGCAAGTACCTGCACAAAACAGAATTAAACTATCATCAGTGTTTCCCTGCAATTACAACCTAGAAATCTTCAAAGCTAGAGTGAACAGTCATCTTCTAGGTGAGATCGCTCCATCGTAGACTCAGTCTTTGCCTCGTTCGGGCTAAGTCTTGGGTCAAGAGCAAACCTATCCCAAATAATAATAAAAACTTAAAATTTATATGAGGCTACACACCAAATGTGGTTTGTTCCCGAATCTCTATATATTATTTGTGTAAGAGCATTCCTTTCCCACCAGCTTGCTACCACCAGTCGCGGTCCAGACCTCAAAATATCACCGTTACCGTTTCAAATTAGATCTCGGCGAGTAGACTGGGCCAAAGCTCGTAACATTTGTTCGAACTTGAACGCGGGTAAAGCCGCGGGTGGCCGCTAGTAAAGCTGAATAATTTATCCCTCTACAATGCCCTACTCTATCTGTAAAACATCTATGTTCAGGAGCGAACACTTCATTAATTTACTTCCGTCGGTGCCAGGAGTTGCATGCTGCTTGATTAAACATTCGTTCGTCGTCTCTTTCAGGGCAATGTCACAGAAAATGCTTTGGAACGCATATTTGATGAATTCTAGATTCGACACAATTATGTTAGGGAAATACAAGGCGTTTTCCCTCTGTTGTAAAATGGTTGTAACTTACTTAAAAAAATGATTTGTAAAGGTTTTTTTTTTATTAAACCAACTAAAGTTATCAAGATTTATCACAGGCCATGCGTCTCGGATACTGGTCGGAGACCGGTCGGAGACTTGATTTGTCTGTATGCGAGCTGAAACTCATATATCGCGATTCAGGTTTGTATACGCGCCATTTGCAGTTGGGAGCTGATTGTCAGTTTGTCGATTGTAGTTGTGAGAGGCATCGGTAGATGGTGCCACAAGACGATGGCGTTTTCCGTTAAGGCACACATGTCTTTGCCAGTACTAAGCCAACACTGACACAGATCTATCGAGTTGGATACGGAAGAGATACATAACGTAACTAAATGTTCCTTTAACCGAAGGTTGTCTAAAAGAGATCGCTACAAGCGATAAAACCGCCTAAATTGT
This sequence comes from Pyrausta despicata, assembly GCA_963921415.1. Taxonomy (NCBI): domain Eukaryota; kingdom Metazoa; phylum Arthropoda; class Insecta; order Lepidoptera; family Crambidae; genus Pyrausta; species Pyrausta despicata. The sequence goes on along the minus strand of OY992870.1, from coordinate 7,808,760 downwards.
ATATCGTTCTTTGTTAAACTTGTCTGTAATTTTGTTTTGTGTTGTACTATAAAGTGTTAATCTATCTATCTATCTATCTAACGTACACGGAACGGATAAGGAACAGAAGACCTACTAAGATAAACGAAATCCGTCAAAACGATAATAGGATATAGTAATTACATACTAGAGGACCCGCAGACGTTGCCCTGCCCGTTGCTTTTGTTTTTTTTTATAATCTTTGAGACTAAAATTATTAAAATCGGTTCAGCCGTTCCCGAATTTTAGCGAGACTAACGAACAGCAATTAATTTTTATATTATAGACTAGTTAGTTAGTTAGTTAGTTTTGCAGGGCTTTTTCCGCACTTAGCCTCACGATTGGGCCATTGTGCGTGTTTGCCTCTATTCCAACCAGCCCAAGTCCTCCCAGAAGGCTAGCAGCCTGCCTAGGCCACTAAAGATTTCCGGGAATGATGTTGGGTTTTTTAGAATGTCTGCTCGCTGTTTTTCCACACTTGTGCACTCCATGAGTACATGCTGTGGCGTTTCCTCTTCCTCGAGGCATCCTCTGCATCGCGGGCTGTTTGTTACACCTATATTAAATAGGTGCTTGTTTAGGAGACAATGGCCTGTTATTATCCCTATAACTCTGCGTAGATTGTCGCGCGTTAGTTTGGCGAGGTTGCGGGCAAGCTTTTTAGATGGCATCTGAACTGCATTTTTAGTTTGCCTGCAGCCTTCACTGTTTGTCCATTCTAGCAGATGGTTTTTTGCGGTGTCTTCTCGCAGCCATGTTTTTATTTGGGCCTGCGGTATAGGTAGTAGCGGTTCCGGGCCAAACACTGTTGTCGCGGATCCCTTTTTCGCGAGTTCATCGGCTGCGTCGTTGCCGAGAGAGTTGCTGTGTCCCTTGATCCACTGCAAGGTTATCTTATTTTTCCTTGCAATGTGTTGGAGTGCGTTGTGGCATTCCAATATGAGGGCAGAGGTTATGGTGTTGTTTTGTAGAGCTTGAAGTACGGATGCACTGTCCGAGACAATTTTGATGTTGAGGTCTCCGACGTCTCTGGCTGCAACCGCCTGTGCTGCTCTGATAATTCCGATACATTCTGCTTGGAAAATTGTGTTTAATTTGTCCAGGGTGGTTGATATGTTGATGTTTAAGTCGTACGAGAATACTCCGGCTCCAGTTCCTAGTGAGGTTTTGGAGCCGTCTGTGTATATCCTAACTTCTCTGACGCCAGAGTTGTCTTTCCGTTCTTCGGTAAGTTGGATAATGTATTCTCGATCAAAGATGTAGTGGCATGGTATCCTGTCCATGGGTGCATCTAGAAGGGGTCTTTCCTTTGTGATGTCCTCCATGATTTTGGAGTGCGTTGTCATAGTGTTTTGTTTCCATAGCCCATTTGCTCTTAGTCTTAAGGCAGCTGCCTTTGCTTCTTCCTGTATGACCAGATGAAGAGGTCTGAGGTTCAATAGGAACTCTAGGGCGGCTGATGGAGTGGTTCTCATACATCCTGTAGCTGCCACGCTCGCTAGGCGCTGCAAGCTTTGTAGTTTGGATTTGATAGTGGACAGTTGCGTTCTGGGCCACCACACAACTGATCCGTAGGTTAAGGAGGGTCTGATAACTGACGTGTATAGCCAAAGTGTGATTTTTGGGTTAAGACCCCATTTTCTGCCAAGGAGTCTTTTACACTGATAGAATGCTATACAGGCCTTTTTAATTTTGTTGTCAATGTGAATTCCCCAGTTCAACTTGCTATCGAGAGTGATGCCCAGATATTTTACTTGAGTTGAAAGGGTTAATTCGGTGTTAAATAATTTTGGTAGTTCTAGATTTGGTAGCTTCCTTTTGTTAGTGAAAAGGATGAGCTCTGTTTTTTTGGGGTTGACTGACAGCTGGTGTTCCTCACACCATTTTTCTACAATCTGAAGAGCAGCACGCATTACATCACAGAGGATGTTCTCTGCGTTCCTATTTATCAGAATTGCTAGGTCGTCTGCATAACCAATAGTAGTGTAGCCTCTTTCGTTCAGTGCCCTCAAGAGGCTGTCTACTACTATGTTCCATAGGAGTGGTGACAGAATGCCCCCTTGGGGGCACCCCCTGACCACCCTTGCACGGGTGATCGTTTTTACCGCAATTTGGACCGCCCTTTTACTGACCAGCTCATTTATCCATTCCGTTATGACTGGTTCTACTTTCAGTTTTTGTAGGGCATGGTTGATGCTGTTGTGCATTGTTTTGTCAAATGCCCCTTCTATGTCAATAAAAGCGGCAAGTGTTGATGCTTTGTTGTTAATGGCCGATTCTATTTTATGCACTACCATGTGTAGTGCTGACTCTGTTGATCTGCCTTTCCTGTAGGCGTGTTGCTGTGGGTGAAGAGATCTGGTCTTTAACACATCGTCTCTTAGGTGTCTATCTACTAGTTTTTCTAGTGTTTTCAGGAGAAATGAGGTTAGGCTGATAGGCCTGAAGGATTTGGCTAGGGTGTAGTCTTCTTTACCTGGTTTAGGCAGGAAGACTATTTTTGCTTCCCTCCATTGCTTCGGTACGTATTTGAAAGCTATGCAGGCTCTATAAATTTGTAGTAGGTGATGAGTGATTTGGTTCGAGTGCCATTGTAGAAGCGCTGGGAATATACCGTCCAGTCCAGCGGATTTAAATGGTTGGAAGCTTCTCAGGGCCCAGCCAATTTTATCCGTGGTTACGATTCTACTTGCAGTTTCCCATTCTTGGATAGTTGGTGCTTTTTTGTGTTCATCTTGCCATTCGGAGTCTGATGCAATCTGACTTCCGGGAAAGTGGGTTTCTAGGAGTAGTTTGCAGGTTTCGTGGTCTGTATTTGTGTAAGTGCCGTTTTCTCTTTTGAGAGAGCCCAGGAGATTAGTGTCCCCTTTGGACAGTATTTTCTTGACTCTCGCGGCTTGGTTTGTTGAGTTTATGCTGCTACAGAATTTGTGCCAGGCTTCCGTCCTCCTGAATCTGACACGTTTTTTGTAGTGTTTCTGTGCTGTTTTGTATTTGTCCCAGGCTTCAGTGGTCCTGGTATTTTTTGCCTGATTGAACAGTGTCCTGAGTGTCTTCCTGAGCCGTTCAAGCTCTGGCCCCCACCATCGATTTTTATCCGAGTCGATGGGTATGACGGCGGGACAGGCTTCTTCATAACTGCTCGTTAAGGCAGCGGTCAGGAACTGTACATTGGTTTCTATGTTGTCTGTGCTGAGTGTCACGTCAGAGGGTTCGAAGTCGTTTAGTTTTTTGGTTAGTGTGCTTGTGTATTTTGTTGTATCTGTCTTACGGGGGTTACGATATGGGGTGGGGTTTGGTGGTTTTATGTTTATTTGGAAGCAGATGCGTCTGTGGTCTGCGAAGGACGGCTCGTTGGATACTTGCCATCCTTCGATGAGATCTGCCGCCAAGTGTGTTGCCAGAGTGATGTCGATAGTGGTTTGGCATCTGGACGTTACAAAAGTGGGCTCTGTGCCTCTGTTTATAATGTTCAGATTGGTTTGGAATAGATATTCAGTTAGTTGCTCACCCCTTTTGTTTGTATCCTTACTTCCCCACAGGGTGTGATGTGCGTTGCAGTCTGCTGCAATGATGATGTCCCAGTTACTGGCTTCGCAGTGTTGTACCAGCTCGACTAGTTCCTTTGAGGGAATTTCGCCTTCGCCTGGCATATACACCGAAGCAAGCACTAGGGTTGTTTGGTCCTCTATAGGGTTGATTTTAACGGCTGTAAGGTCTCTAGAACAGAAAGGGTTAATTAAGGTGGCATTCATGGTTTTGGGTATGACAATACACGTTCTTGGTTTTTCTGCTGGCGTGTATAGTAGTGACTTACCACTGATGTTGTTCAAGCCTAGTATTTTGTTGTTTCTGATCCAGGGTTCCTGGATCAGTGCGACGGTTTGGTTGTCTTCCTCCAGCACTCTGCGTAAAGTGACCGCCGCAATTTGTTTGTGCTGGAGGTTGGTTTGGATGACGGTGAGGGAGCTAAGGGCTGGGGCTACGTAGCACGTCATCTTCGTCGCTAGTTACCCCCGCGCTTATCAGCGGCGAGCTCGCCTCCATCCTGCTCGGACCCGGTTGGGGAGCGGAGGTGGAAGGCCCTGAAGTTGGCGTCGTGTCGTTTTGCCCTGTCGCTTGGTTTGTTTCGGCCGTGGTCGCCTCTACTGAAGGGAAGAAGCGAATGTACCCACTTCCCGTCATGTGGGCTACCCGGCGGTCTCTGTCCAGGATGGTTTGCCTCTGGTCTTCGGGGATTCCCAGGACAAGGTGAACCACCTTCTCCTTGGAGCCAGCCTCGCCAGTTTGGTCAGTCACCGACATGTCGTAACACTGCCAGGAGTCGACTTTGTACCAGGGGTTCTGGGCACAAAGGACTTTCTGCAGTATCGCGGAGTCGGTGATGCGGGTATGTATCAGGAGGCCTGCTCTGAGCCTCTTTTTTAAGTCTGACTGTCTGATGACAGCCAGAGTGGTTTCGGATATAGGTGACGCGATGTTTTGGACTTCCCTCTCGAGCCAAGTTAAAGCGTTCGCGTTCTCACACCACATCGCGAGCACCCCATCCATGAGGAAGGGGCGCCCCCGGAAAGATGGAGCTTGCGCGCTCGGAGACGGCGGGGACAGTACCGCTTGCAGGATTCTATCATCGATAGTTTCCCTGAGCTGGTCTGCCTGCTCCTGCGAGAGGTCGCGTGGGGGGACAGTGATAACCGCTACTCTCAGATGCGACTGGCTCGCGTCTGCGTAGCTCACCGTCCGCCTCTGCCTCGTGTCGGTTCTCGGGCGCTTGGCTTCTCCCCTGGGAGTCCGGGTTTCGTCCGGCCGAGCTCGCTTCGAGGAAGCACGCTCGTCCGGGCCATTCCCGGCCCCAGTTTGCTCCCCTGCGGGAGCAATGGAAGCCACCGCCTCGATACGTCGACCTCGGCCGCCTCTCGGTTTCCGTCTCCTTTTCGGCTGGTTCGGTAGTCCGTAGAGTGATGGTGGTGACTCCGTTCTGTGCCGAGCCACTCCTGCGGAGGTCACCCCCGTGGAGGTAGATGGCACAGGTTCGCGCTGCGTTTCCGCTGCTGCGGTCGGTGTCACACCTGTTGTTGCAGGTTGTTGAGCTTCCCTTCTCGCGCGCCCCGTGGGGCGACTGCGTTCTGGTCGGCTTGGCAACCTTTGGTTAGTTGTGGTTGGTGTTTCGGACTGTTGGGACTCCCTCGTCTCGCGCGCCGTGGGGCGACTGCGTTCTGAGTGTCCTGCCGGTCCATGGTTGTTTGGGGTGGGTTTAGCGGCCCCTTTAGAGGGGCGCTTGTGGTGGGCTACTACCGTCCACTCTGACACTCTGGGGGTGTCGGTAGTCGAGGTTGACGGTAGCAGTGTTATGGCCTCTGCTAGGCCTGATAAATCCAGGCTTGGGCCTGGTGTTGAGCACAAGTTGTCCCCCCCAGAATACGTGGGACAGACCGAGTTAGACTCGGTGAGGGATTCTCCACTGTGCGTGGTACCCTCCTGGGGTATGTCTTTCTTTGTTTGTGCTGACATCATTTTTGGTTGGGCGAAGAGGACGCACACTACCTGCCCATGGTGAGTGTGGTACAACATTTTTGGGGGTATTTAATTCCCCAAGGCTGTGTGAGCCTGGAGTGTGGATAGGCGCCGCCACAGGTTCGGCTATGCGGGATTGGACTGGGAGAAGGATGGGTTATAGGGGGGAAATAATGGGGGGTCGGCCAGAGGTTTCGGTTATGCCAATTACTTAGGGTAATTGGCCAATAACAGGCGGCAACCTCGAGAAGGATAGTCCACTGGCCTTGTTTAGGGGATCTTAGCGACCTGCGCTCCTCCCTAAACCATTCGCCAGACCCAGCATCGGACAGATGCTGGGAATGACATAAATATTATAGACTAGCGGACCCGCAGACTTTGTCCTGCCCGTTGGTTTTTTATTTTTTTCTTTTACTTTTAAACCTTCCCTGGACATCCACAAATATTTCAAGACTAAAATCATTCGTAACAAGACTAACGAACAGCAATTCATTTTTATATATATATATCGGATTTACGTGGACACTATTATTTTTAAAAAGGGCAGAACCGTTGGCACTGCATTGGCCATCGGTTCTTGCCTCTTGTTGATCCATAAGGGATCGTACAATTAAAAGGAAAATCTACTTTTCAAAACACAGATTTTAATTTCAACTCAAATAAAACAAACTCAATAATGACAATTAGTTAGTTAATAACACATTTAAAATCAAGCTACAGAGCGACAGGGATTTTGCTTAACATCCGATCACTACGAAAATTCACAACGAACTGAACGAGCCTCTGCTCCGCCGCCTGTCGAGCGCACCGTCCCCACTCCACCCCCTTCTACTGAAAACGTGGACCAATGGCGGCGCTGCACTCGCCCGGCGACGTTACAATCAAATGAGTGACTTTTTACTTAAAGCTATTTCTAAAAAGCATTGACAATTACTAAAATAAACTCCAAATTAATTTATTTAAATAATTGTTAGAAAGCCAAAAGCATTAAATAAGTAACAATCAACTTACTTGTCAAAATGTCATCCATTTACACTTTAACGATAAAAATATTTAGAGAAAACAAACTAACAGTGTAAAATCACGTTATCTATTAGAGAAAAACTCTTAATCTCTTAGTCTAGGTTTTATGATTAAATATTCGGTTCCTTTTAAGTTCATAATTTAAAGTTAAATCATGGTTGCGGCGACACGGCCATTCTGAGATGCGATGCGTGCTCTGCAGCGCTCCGCTCGTTGTAGTCTCTGAAATGGATAAGAAACCAGTTTTGAGGCTAGGCACTTCCACAGTAAACCTAGACTTATGATAAGAAAAATATTTTAGTGGTATCTTCGATTAATAAACTGCTCATATCACATGACGACAGTTTTATTTAATTATCTTTTTTTTTTTTTAATTTTTTTTTATTTATCATTTTGGGACTATTGTACGGCTCCACACGACAATAGTTTTTATTTTTATTTTTCATTTTGGGACTATTGTACGGCTCCACACGACAATAGTTTTTTTTTTTTTTTTTTTTTTTATTAACTATCGTTCGGCTCCACACGACAATAGTTTATATGAGGTTTTAAGTTATGTGGGTTACATAATCGAACAATTCACACACGTGAATTGTTTGAGTTATTATTTAATATGAAAGGCTCTCACCGGGTGCAGGTTAGGTAGACTCCTCGTCACTGGGAGCAGTTGCTGGTTGAGGCTGCAAAGGGGATGCCACGGTGACTCCGGAAGGTCCCGGTTGTTGATCATCTGGCGACACGGCCGCCTGGCTGCTTGCACCTGTGACAGGTTGGGGTGCTCGTCGTAGCTGGTCGTGGGCCACCTTGCGTGGTCGTCCATGGTGACCGATGACTTTCTTGACCAGGTAGCGGTCGTTCTCAAGAACCCTGAAAATTTCGTAAGGTGCACTGAATTTTAGGTCTAAAGAGGTCTGGTTCCTGGGATTATTTTTTATTAGAACAAAATCCCCTCGCTGGAATCTATGAATTCGAGCTCGCCCTTTGTCAAATCTGGCTTTGTCTTTAGCAGACGCTTCGGCCATCCTTTGTTGCACATGTCTTTGCAGTGCTTCAATGTCGATAGATGAGTTATCAAAATTTACCAAATTCAGGAGTTCGGGAGGTACGCAGTTTTGGCGTCGTGTAAGAAGTGTTAGTGGAGCGGTGCCCGTAGTTCTCTGGGCGGTGCAGTTAAAAGCCAGTTGGAGGCTTTCGAGTGCTGTGTTCCAGTTCGGTGTCTCATAGTTTTTTATCATAATCAGACCATTCTTTAAGGTTGCCATCATTCGCTCCACTTGTCCATTTGCTCTGCTGGCGCCTGGGGCGATAGCATGTATTTCGATACCAAACCTGTCGCAGTAATTTTTGAATTCTCCCAGAAACTCACGTCCACCATCGACAATTATTTGTTTTGGTGTCCCAAAGAGGTGAATCACTTGTCTCAGAGCTCCGAGAGTGCTATGTTGACTTTTGTCGTTAGTATACCGTAACAATACATACTTGGTAAAGGCGGCTATTGTTACGACGACATACTCCTGATCTTCGGGTGTACCGAGCTTCCCAGTAATATCCATGTGAATCACTTCGAATGGTACAGTTGGCTTAGCAATTGGGTGCATTTGTACCTGTGTGGCTCCTGATGTCTGCTTCGAGGTTCGGCATATTATGCAGTTGTCAACGAATTCCCGGATAATGGAATTCATTTTGTCGAAGTGGTAGGTTTCTCTTACCTTGTGAAGAGTTTTTTCCCATCCTGGGTGCTTGAGGGAGGTATGGTAGGCGTTTATTAGACTCCATTGAAATGATTTAGGTACAACGGTCAATTTCTGTG